>OY015315.1:6200764-6898764 GCA_955612985.1 Cheilosia scutellata | reverse complement strand
AATGAGAGGGAAGCTATTAAGACTCATTTCTTATGACTTTAAGAGATTGAGTCGATTTTAACTACATGTGGGTCAAAATCTGGGATTTTAATGCTACGGATTAGGGGTTGATCTTCTTACCAAATGTAGCTATACCAATAACGAAATTGTATTGCAGGTTTTCTTTTGTTTGTTCGTTTGTTGTAAATTGTTAACCCTCTAATATTTACCTTTGCTCTTCTTTTCACAATAAAGTGTTTCCGCGGTACTAATAATCATTTTTAGTGTTGTGACTTTTACGAAGTCACAATGGCGAACATTTACATATAAAATTATCCACTGTGACCGTCAACATATTTAAGTTGAAGATTAAAAATTATTATTGGTAAGGATCTTTGTGTTTAAAATTTCAGTATCAAAAGAAGAGGTGTTCAAAGAACTTTTTACTTGTGTGTGATAAAAAGGCCAGTCGAAATTAATGAAAATGAAATACTCCGATGACAATCACAGTTTACGCTATTGATGCCACACAGAGCTCTTAGATAACTGAAAATATGCATGGATATGGGTTTCGAAGACCAAATGATGCCAAGGTATCCAGGATTTATAGTTTTTTTTATGCCTATGAGACTTAACGCGATATACCTTTCAAATTAGCCAACTCGGGGGTAAAGTTACAAGTAGAGCTTCCATATGAGTCTCTACAAATCTATTAAAATACGTTTTATTGCGTTTGTAATTGATGTTCTCTGTAATGCGTGAAGCGATTTTGTTTCTTGATATTTCCCATGAAAGGTGACGTCAATAGCAAGGTTTTTATGTACATACGGTCTTTGTATGTGTATTGATTCATGAGTTATAAGGATACAAAAAAAAAAACTTCAAATTCTTTTATCTCAAAAACCACCGCATCGATTGAGTTCAAATTTAGAGAGAATCTTAGGTATTGACCCAAAAGTGTTCCTATAAAGATTGGTAAAAATTGGAGAAAGGGCGTGGCGCCTACTCTCTATTTTGCACTACAAAGTGTGCAGGGTGTTCGCTTCTATAACAAAAATTGCAGATAATTGAGTTCAAAAGTTGATACAGAGTTACACAACTTATTAGGGACCCTGAAAATAAAAATTCCCCTTGATCCTGGTAAATAATATTATTTTATAAGATTTATATCAAAGCACTTTAAACGAACACTGAATAATTGAAAATAAATTGAATAAATAAATATTTAATACGCAAACATTCGTAAGCAAAAATAAAATCTGTCAATAAGGACTTCAAATAATAATAATAGTACATTATTTTATATATATAAATTATGCGTGGAATTCAACATAGCAGGATGAAACACCACATCAGAACTCGTTTTAATGACAGAAGGCGTATTTTTTTGGGAAGTGAGTATAACAAAACCAAAAGTGAGTATACTAGTTTTGCATGTAAAAGTAGAAGTGAGCTAGCTATAGATTCCCAAAAAAAATACGCCTAGAGTGAAACAGTGAGTGAAAAAATGACTATTTTAGCAACTTTTTCCTCCTTTTCATACAAAATTTTTCTGAGATCATCCCATTCAACAAATCATAAAAAATATTAGCGAAGAGATTTTTGAAAAACATTTTTTTGCAGTCACTATTAGAATTGTCTGAAGAAACTTTTTGCATCAAAACATTTTTTTTTGGTCAAAAAAGTAGACTTTTACAAAATTTCTAAATTTGCAATGGGTTAAGGAAAGTTGTGTATCATTCAAACGGAATTTAAATGACCTTTCCATTGATGCCAAAATTTACATGAAGTAAGTTCAAATTATGAGTAGAATTAACTTTAGTTCTGTCAAAATACTTATGCCGACCAGTGTAAGATCAGTGTTGACATCTTACCTCTATCACCCCCCACGAGCGGCAGTACAACGAGTTTATCTGCCCAGAGATGAAGGAGATCAAGGAGTAATAGACATATATGTAAGCGAACACTTTGTGCAAGTTGATAAGCTGCGACGATTTTTCGCCGAAAGCCCTGAGAACAACACCAGATACCATCTTTTAATACAGCTAGATACAAATTTCACACCACTGAAATTAGGTGACTTGGAGTTTCAACCCAGCAACAACATCCGCACTGCTCCCAACATTATAGAACAATGGAAGTACAAACCAATTCATGGGAAATACCCTCATCATGTTGAACTGGCACGTAGAATTAAACAACGAGAAAAGCTAAATCAAATACGGGAATTCCCTATCATTATATCCAGCACAGGAGTATTCAAACAAGTTGTTATTGAAAATCTGAAAAAATTAACGTGTAAACATCTTGTGCACGAAATATCGAAAGCGGTCCTGAATACATGCAGAATAGTTCAAAAGTTCCTGGAGCAACCATCATAAAAGTGACAATACTACTTGCAAATCGTAACTTGCGTCGTTCTCGGTGTAAATGGAGCCAAGTTCGGGCGGGATCTAGAAACTTTTTAATAATAATATCGGTAGGAATGAAAGTGACCTATAATTTTCTTACCAAACGCTGTGAAAAAATCGTAAACTGTTTCGAATTGAGCTATTGCGGACACATAGCTCTAAAGTAAACGTATTTAATTAGACTTAGAATATGGAGATTGTATAAAGTTTTAATTTCTGTCCAAGACCGACACGCCTGGTTAAACCAAAATTTAAATACTATACAATTTGTTTACTATATTATTTTTACATCATCAACTCAATCAGAGAATTTTTTGTTTGTCTAATACTTTTTTTTGTGATTTGTTAATTAAACGTTTATTGAGAAGAGGAAATTTGGATATGTATATTATACAGAAACTCTTTCTTTCACTTACTTTAAAGTGCTTCAGATATGGCCGACAATACGGTCTTAAGAATCAAAACTGAGAGGCATTTGCAAAAAATTGATTTAGAAATATTAAAATCAAAAGCCGTTCGAAAAATATTATTGGCGGTCACCAGTGCAACAGTTCTATTTGGTATTCAAATTTATCCGAATTATGTTAGCACCTTAAACAACAGACTATTTTAAATACACAATTTGACAATGAATATACTTTTCTGAGGAATACGATGAAGCTACTGCAAAGCAAAGAATATTATTTAAAGTTTTTATAATTTTTAAAATTATACGAAATGGTTTTCAAATTACTTGTTAGAGTATTCACCTTTCCAAGTTATATCCTTTCTCAATAATCTAATTTCTGTCGCTAATTTTCTTATTTTTCTTTTTCAGATTTGAAGAACAATTAAGCTGACGTTGCACGTGAGTCGATTTATACTATTTTATAAACAGATATATCCACATAATGTCCACATTTTCTCTTGTGCAACAGTTGTTAGGCGCTCTCAAATCGATACACCCTCGATGGGTGGATATTGAAAACCAAATTAATCACTAGTTGTTGTGTTTTGTGTTTCCATCGGAATATCCGCATCGCATTTTTGTTCTAAGATTGAACATTTTTAGAATTTTTTTTTAAATACTTAAAGGGTGTTCAAATTCAAAATACTACTCTCGGTGTAGGTTTCTTAATGTATATTCATTCTGCATCATTAGTTTCACTTTGAATCACTTGTTGCTTCGAATTTGATTGTCAGGATGAAGGAGTTAATTTAATGCGAAATAATCAAGTAATACGAGGACAAGCTTGGGTTTGGCATTTAGATGTTGATTTTTTGAATATATCAGTGTTTACTTGACCGACGATACGTTAGACTTTTAAGATGCAGATAATCACCCCTAAGTGCAGTTAAATTAAAAACCCAATGCTAAGCAGTGAGTAGTAGTATAAAATAATCTTCGCCTCATATTTTTGAACATTCACCCTTATTAATGTTGCTTTTTGTCATATACGACTCATGTTTCGTGTCGTTGTAAAAACGATGTTCAGATTTTTTTAACAATATTATTTCCTCTTCAATGTCTTCACCATCATTTCAATTCATTTGTCTCAAAGAAGTTATAAAAACACCGCCTAAAAAACGAAGTGAAATACGAATCGTTTACGACAAACGCCAACTGGAATAAGGGTGAATGTTCAAAAATATGAGGCTACGATTGTTTTGATCTACGTACTGCTTAGCATTAGGATTTTAATTTAATTATAATTTTAGTTGGAGATTCATTTCAATTGGTCTTTGGTAATTTGGTAGGAACAAAAGTCGAAATACACAGAGGGATGTTAGGTTTCCGTCATCTAGAAATTTGATATTTTTCTTTTTAACTTTGTGGCTTCTGACAAATTTTGGAATTTTGAACAGTGCCGACGGCCTTAACACTTGCTTGCCGTAAAAGGCTTATAACTTGTTTGTAAATAAACTCCACCTGTTGGATTCTATGCAATTTGGATGTGATTTTTGTCTGCGATGTCCTTGCGACTCGTTTCTTTAACTTGAAAATAAGTAAATGATATAAATTGAAATTGGATGGGAAAACCCTTTCATATAAGTGAATTATTTTCAATGACAATTGAGTTGTCTCAATTTATACAGTGAGAGTCGAAAGTAAGTGAATACCAATGCGGTTTTCATCTGTCGTTGGAGTTTGGAAACATTTTTTTTTTTTTTTTCTTAAATATCTTAAAAGTATTTTTGCTGTCCAAACTTTTGACGGATTGTTGGTTTTTTTAGACCTATTTTTAGAGCATCGGTGTTCACTCACTTTTGACTCTCACTGTATATAAAAGATTGTTTTTAAATTAATTATTTTTGTAGTGGTGTAATATTATAGGATGTCAGCAACCAGCTGTTGAATGTCTACTCGGGTATAGTTGAATTGCTCGTTGTGGTTCAGATCATGTTTTGAAAGCGTTGCAAACGTTTTCGACAGTGTTGTGAATTATTATAGTGTATAGTGAATTAGTTTTGGTTTGGAAATTACAAAAAGTATGCAATTTTCATTTATTGTCACAAAATTTGGTTTGAAAGCCGTCGAGAATGCCATTGACGTAAGGTGACAGTGTGGTTGAAAATTAACTACATCCTAAATTTTTGAAAAAAAAGAAAAAATCTACAAAATAGCGCTAGCACACCAACAATATTAATGCCCGAAGTCTCACATATAATATTCAAACATTTATAAACATTTACTTCTCTTCCGCAACATCAATTTTAGAGTAGGTATACTTAGAGCCAACAAAATTAGCATTAGAAAATAAAAACAACAAGTAACTATACAAATAATTGAAATTTTTTTTTTTTTTTGTAAAACTATGATCACTTACCTTGGTCTAATATTTGAAGGCAAAAAAAACACTTCACAAAAATTTACAAAAACATAAATTTAAACTTAAATTTTAATCGGCTAACTTGTATTTTTTTTACCGCAAAATGTGGCTATATTATTATTTCTTTAAACGATGAAAAGTGAAGGATGGATAAAACTTTCTGAATGTCTGAACTGTTAACAAAACTTTGACCAAACCGTGGACAATTAGTTGGTTGGTTGGTTGATTTAGAAACACAATTTTAATTAAAAAAAAAAAAAAAAACACTTGGTAAACTTTGGGAAATTGTTTCAGGATATAATCTTGTGAAGGAGCTGTTATCCCTCAGTATATATAATAGCCAGACTAATGCGATGTTTATTAGTCGACGATTGGCCACGGTTTGATAAATCCAATGAAAACTCGAATCACTTTTATGCTTTTATCGGGGGAGATTTTTGTTTGTAACTGTAAATTAAAAACGCACGAACTTTCGCGTATACGAGATTATCAGTGTATACAAAGCTTGCTTGCAGTATAGGTACTCCTGCTACTACAACAAATGCGTTCGTTATGTTTTCGCAATATTTGGTGTATTGTTGGTTTTGTAAGGATGCTCTTTCTCTTGCACTATATCACTGGGATTATTAATGTGATTATGAGGGTATTGATGAATTGCTTGGTGTGTATGCGCTTGTGTGTTTTGGGATCTGTACTCCCACTTGTATATTACTTTAGCAATACAAGCAAACAGGATGCTAGTTATTAATTGTCAACGACCAATAGATATAATCAAACACACACATGCAAATTTGCATGAAACGCACTACGACAGGTGAACCGGAAAGTTAGCGAAGTCACAATCCAGAGGTGGGGGATGAAGATCTAAGTTATATAACTCAATAGATTGCACACCAAATAGGGATCACTATTGCCCGTTGCACAGCGGCACTCACATAACTGATTCACTTACCCGCAGTAGAGTACACACCTAGGATGGAAAGACCAGCATCCCTTTCCCGGGAATTCACTACGTATACGAACGTCAAACGAGAAAAAGGACGAGAGCACCAAAGTCGCGAGGCAACCGTTGCCTTTGAGTATATATTTACCACCGTCTGATTCCGAGAAATCACTTTTCTCGAATGATACAATGGTGATGATGGCTTAACTATTAGAGCTTTGCAGGCATTTACAGAGAGAACGAAGCTTCTCTTACACTTTGGTAAACTTTGAGGCGCAAGCGTATTTCCTAATCGCCGGCGGATGGTGGAATACACGCTTCATTATACTTAAAGCACTATTAATGGGGGGAGTGTGTAGTGGGAGCGGGTATTGTTCCAGGACTAACAGTGGGTGGGATAAGCACATCGTCGTTGACATATTCAGTGATTGGAAATGGGTCCTGGTTACTTTACAAATTTGCCATAATGAGAGAGAGGAATAATTTAAAGCTTTAAATAAAGATGATTGTTGGGTAATTCATTATGTCTGAGACTGGGACCACTTGGGATGGGACTACTGCTGGGTGCATTGTTATTCGTTCATGCCTTCTAGAAAATTCATCTTCTTTATGTTGTGTATATCAAACAAGTTTAGACTTTTAGAGCTATTCAGGTGGTTTGTAAACTGAGCAGCAGCACACTGGACTATGCTCAATTGATTGTCCATCTGACATCTCAAGATTCATCGAATTTAGATCCTGGAACTAAATACATGTTCAACATTAAATTATAACTTCTAGTCTACCCTCCGTATCCTTTGGTGAGTATTTCTGCTGTTTATTGTTCTTGATATATCCTTCGGACATAGAGTTAGTATAGGTGGCGTCGACTTTAGCAAATCATGGTACATAGCAGCTATATACTACGTGGTAATACGTCTCGCATTATGGCATGCGATATCCACATGCTCTTTCAATCAAATCTAAAAATAGAAACCAAATCAAAAGGGGAAAAGGAAAAATACAGAAATATAACATAAAACAACACCACCTATACCTACCCCCACAGGATCATCGTCGAGAACCTGCAACCGGCATCAAAACTATTAACTTGTAGAGCCAAGCATAATTTGAATGTTATATTTTGATTGAATATCCTTTCATTTCATTTGCTCTTATTGTAGTCGGCCATCTATACTTGAAATCCGTTTCTCTGTCACATGTCATGCTGTTATATCTCTTCCTTTAGCCGCTGCCTCTTTCTATACAGCTGATTTCCATTCATATATTTTAGCCTTGATACGGGTGGTAGCACTCTCAATGGTTTATCATCATTCAACTCAGTGAATTCAAGAAATGTACTCTTCGGGGTGTCATCATTTTGTCACTATGAATCGAAGTATGCAATTGACAGTTGCTCTATGTGTACGACATGTTTACGATTAAATGTGTAGTATGTGTGCGTGCGCCTCTTCATTTTTGTTACTTTTTCCATATGAGATGACATGCAGCCAATAAGATCTAGAAGATAGAATTAAATTACATAAATGCAGTTGATATCACATTGACAGTTTGAATAGGGACCTTATTTAGCTCCTTTTTTCACTGTAGTGAGTATAGTATTTTCTCATTGTAAATGCAACGAATAGTGGGTTTGGCGACAGCAATTTGTCACCGAGAGTATACTAGCTGGCGACCTCAATTCCTCAATAATATTTATTTGTCGCCTAAATATCTAACAGTTTGAGACAGTTGAAACTGACTGTGAGAGCTATAACATTGGGCGAGACGAGAACCCTCAATACTAAACCCAATCCTGTTCCAATGTTTCGGGATTGAGTGCGCCCTATAGCCTCTTCTGCCATGGTTTTGTATATTTTTGGATAGCAAATGCCGCGAAATTCATATCAACACTTGTGCCTTAGTTGTCAGTGCATTATTCAATGCACTATAAAAATCAAATCCAGTGCGATAGTCTTATTGCACTAGCACTAACATTTTCAATTTTAATGAAATTTCACTTGCATTGGCAGTAAAAAATTCAATTCCTTCCTGGCCGCTGGGATTCGAAGATCCTCTTATCAATTCGCTCGATGTGTACGATATGTACTTTGGTTTTTTGGACCACGTCCGATCCTTTTACGTAAATGAAATTAAAGCATTGAAATTTTCAATGTTAATGCTGGTTATTTTTATATTTATTAGAAGTACAATTTTCAATACTAGTGCAAGTCAACTTTCATTAGCATTGAAATTTTCAGTGCTAGTGCAAACAAACTTTCATTAGCATTGAAATATTGAATGGTAGTGCAAAATAAATGTTAGTGCTTAAGTGCCTATGTCTGGTAACTGGATGCAGCTAGAAATGAACAGAGCTGGCTGTTGGTTATGGGGCCGTGATCCGCAACGGACTGTAAGCGCCCCCAAAAGTACGTAAGTATTTAGTACTCATTACAATTTCTACGCGTCTTTAAACTTGAGTCGGCCGGCGGCGGCGGCGTTTCGCCGCTAGCAATTGATGGATTTCGTCTTTTTTAGATTTATATAGTATCCTACATGCGGTGACTTGCTTTTTGTGTTTCACAGTTTCGTAGAATAAATTCCCTATACAATGGTTATTGGTTTTCTAATGCATCTGCTCGGATGATTCTTATGAATTTCATCGAGGTTTGACTTTTTGTACACTTGCAAATATTTGTTTTCCTTTTGAACGGATATCTTCATTTAATATTATAGAAATGTATGTGCCTGCTTTGTCTTTTGTTAATATTATGGATTGATATCTAATCAAAGCTAAGAATGTTTAAGTAATGACATCCTCTTTTCATAAGCGAACCAGTTTGTGCTTCATTATATGGATCACTTTCCTCCCATGTTTATCATCAATTCGATTTAAAAAGTCAGCGTGACTGTTTGGCCTTTGACAAATTTTACATTTTAATTTGGCATATTCACATCCACATCCACATGCATTCAACAGCCATCTTCAAAAAATATTACATTTCCTTTTCTTGAATATTTTATTGCAAACAAATAATTTTTTTTTTATTGTGTAAACTCAAAGAGTTGAGGGTTGTTGATTGTATTTCATACGTATACATTTGACTCGCAGACAAGCACTGTCCGCCTTTACAATGTATCTGTAATATTCAATTCGTTGGATCCAGATATATATTTACAAGAATCTATAAATTGTGAGGGATTTTCTATTCGAAAATGCAGACCCTGTTTGGTTTATTAGGCGATTTCATTTTGCTTTTACCTCACATTATTATTTTTTTTTTCTGAAAATTAACCTTTTGGTCAACACAACAGCACGATATCCAATTGCGCCCACCTCCAGGCAACGTATTATATTCCTCAAACCGCGCTCTTTGAATGTCAATAAACGGAAATGTACTTTATCTTCGTCCTGGGGAACATAGACATTAGACATGCATTGCCTTCATATTCATATTGCTACTTATGGTGCAACTTTTTAGTTGGCAGGAAGTCAGGAAACTTGGATCATTCTGAATTAAATCTGGAAACTTGAAAGAAATTCTATTTAACTTAGAAACCAAGAAATGCGTTGCCACAATATTTTCAAATGAGTCTACTTGGTTGCAAAACGACATTTTTATTTGACTGTTGTTGACAGATGGAATGAATATCATAAAAGATGCATAAACTAGTTCGATTCCCGTAAGGAGTATTACATAGAGCGGAAATTGCCTTTACAGTGAAACGGTACGAATGTTAAAGGTAAGACTTTTAACGTGATGATAGCGTTACAGAAAATTGCAATATTTTGCATTTATAGCTTCAAAGCGGTTTCCTATTTATGTGAACTGGCAGTTTTCATTTGATATTGCTTTCTTTTGGATATGCATCGCTGTTTAAAGTGAATATTTTTTTTTTAATTTTCTGTACTACAGATATATTGTTGTAAGTATATTAATATAATATAATAATTAATTTATTAATTTTTAATAGTATTAATTAATTTCAAGTGTAAACTGTATTATGTTAGTGACTTTTAACAATATCTAACTGAAAACTCTGTGTTTGTGATATTTGGCGGTAAGGTTGAAACGCGATTAAAACTGATACTAGCAAGCAGTATAACCCAACAATGAAGTGAATTTTACGTGTTTCAATATTTGTTACAATCTCAAAAAAGCTTTAGTATAAGGCAAGTTGGCTTAGGTATTGGAAAACGGAGGAAGCACGAAAAGTGAAATATTTCGTTATGATTTCAAAGTTATATTTTATTACAGTCAAATTTCCATAAATCGAACTTCCTTAAGTTGAATTTCTCTATTACTCGAAGTTTTATTGAGAACTCGGCGTTTTAAACTTTTCAAATTTTGGCCTCCATAAGTCGAAATTTCTATAACTCGAATTTATTTTCTTTCATTTTGAGAGTTCGACTTATGGAAGTTCCACTGTATTTCATATTGAAAATCCTTATACTCAGGTGTTCTGCTCGGATAGTATTTTTATCCTGCTCCCAAAGTTTGGCTTATACGTTCCTCTATTTTTTTTTAAATTCAATATTTCAATTGCCTACAAATGGTTTGAAGAATATCAAAGGAAAGGAAAAGATAGGATAAGGGTAGTAAGGGATGTAGTGAATATTCTTTTCCTGACGGATTTATTTTTTAGCGATCTCTCCACTTTCCTTCCTTAGTTTTCGATATTATATTTTTTTCATTCTAAATCTAATACAAAAAAAAAATAATTACGAACCATACACTTTAATTTGGATACTCACGTCAACAGCCAGCTTTACAAAACATTACATTTTAAAGTTAAAATAATTTTTGGATTTTGTGTATCTTCAATTATATAATATATATTTTTTTGTTTTTTTGTTTTAATGTGGAATTTAAAAGAAATAAAGCTTTAAATAAATATTGTATTGACCATTTGTAGGTTATTAATTTATCAGAAATAGGCTGATATTGAAATGTAACCAACAAATTTAAATCGCAACATTTTTAAGAGTATTTTTGATTTTATTTGTATTCTTATTTAATTGGCATGAGTTGTTTCTCACATTAAACGGTATTTGATGCATAATTTTTGATAAACATTTTCATATACCTATCTTAATTTTAAGTTAGGCGTTTCCATCATTAGACTTTGATTTTTCTCTTGATTTGCGATTGACTGCACTTGGAAATATGACCATAATTGTCTCTACATTTCTTCTGAAAATTGTATCTTTTGTAACAATAATCATAATCCCCAACTAAGTTTATAATGTATTTTTTGTGATTTTAATTTAAAGTTTTTAATTTTAATTTTAATATTAATTTTAATTTAAACTTGAACTAAAACTTGAAATTAATTTTTTCTAAACTACCAACAAATTATAATGCAAATTTTTGATTTTATTAAAAATCACTAAAATAGCGTAACGGGAACAATAGTTGGCACCCATAAGAAAATTTTGAGTTGATTTTAAAAGCGATTTAAATATACCTATTATTCATTTATATATTGCTTAAGAAATTTTCTCTTTACTAAAAATTTTATTTTCGAATTTAGTGGTTTCAATTTGGAATTAAATGGATTATAAAAAGTGCCACTCAAAACCTACAGTAGTTGGCACCCCTGTACAGTAGTTGACTCTGTACAGAATTACAGAACAGAACTAAATCGTTTAAATATACTAGCTAGAGCTAGTTCTTATGTATGTATTTGCAAATAATTGCACTTGTCGTATACTTAGAAATAATCGTTGCGAATTTGGTTAAAAGCTTAAAGCTTCCAAGCTAAAATTGGAAGCTTAAAAGGTAATACAAACCTGCTACCCCAATTTAAATCTTACATTTTCTTATTTCAATTTATTTGTAGGTAATGCCTTTACTCTATAATTGTGGATCAGAAGTCGCGTACAGTTTTCAGTTATCCATGAACGCTACCCAACCCATCAATTAAAATTTAAATCATTGGTACTCGTTTTATTTCACTCTGGCTAATAGTTTTGCTGCACTTATCTAATAAATAACATTTAAATCTTAAATTTTTCATTTTCGGCTGTCTTATTGGGCACAATAGTTGTCGCAGCAAGTTCGTTCTATAGTTTTATTTATGTGATCGTCCTAAATAATAAAAACTCCCTTCTTGCGCATCAGAATACTGAATAGCCTAAAAATAAATATAAACAATTATTTATCTCGCACCTTTATATGTTCCAAGGTGTTGTGAAGACTTAACTTATAATCGTGGACTAAAGTAACGAACATTGCTCAATTATCCATGATCGATACCCAGTCCAACAATTACAATTTAAAAATAATTCAATATTTGGACTCGGTACATAACTCAAAATATACTAAAGAATTAAAAATATTTTGTAATGCATTTTTAAATAATTGAACATCTGAAAAAGTGTTAGGTTAGGTGGCAATTATCCGTTAATATGGAATAATTCACTTAGACCAAGTAAGGTCCATTGTGATACCACAAGCAGAGTCGGTTATTTCCGCTACTCTTGGAACCATTTCGAATTTTGGAGAAATTTCCGTATTTTACTGATATCCGTTTCGGCAATATCAGCAAGCTCCTCAAAGAAGTACTCTCCTAGAGTTTGCTTTCTAATCGAGGATAGCGCCGGGCAGTTACATAGTAGGTGGAACGGAGTTTCCTCTTCCTCCTCATCCATGCAACTGCGACAGAAGTCATTAGCGGTAACTCCAAGCCTTACGGCATGTCTTCCTAGTACACAGTGGCCTGTTAGTACTCCGACAAGAGTTCCGATATGTTTTCTACTGACGTTTAACAGGACCTTTGTCCTGCGCCGATTTATTCGTGGCCAGGTCTGTTTTGCGTGGTTGCAGGTGTCAATATCGAGCCATCTCTCATTAGCCTGTTGCAGTGCTAGTGTGGAGATGTTGTATCTTACCGTTTCAATTGGCACATGGGGCTCTCCTTTACCAATGGAGAGTTCCATTTTCGTGCCGTTCCTTGCTAGTTCGTCTGCTTTACAGTTACCTGGTATATCTCTATGACCAGGGACCCAGCACAGCGTTAACGTGCACATATCCGAGATCTCATTTAAAGATTTGCGGCAGTGCCTGACCAATTTGGATCTTAATATTGGTGATTCGAGTGCTTTAATAGCTGCTTGACTGTCGGTGTAGATGACGATGTCTGAGTTCGATATCGATCTCACCTTCAGCAGTTCAGCGGCTTCGCGAATAGCCATAACTTCTGCTTGGAAGACACTACAGTTATTTGGTAGTCTAAAAGACTGGTTTAGGGAGAATGGAACTGAGAAAATCCCGGCTCCTACTCCGTCCTCCGTCTTAGACCCATCTGTGTATACTTCTAGCGTATTTTCATCTATAACCGTATTCTCTTCCCATTGCTGTCGGTCGGGAATACTGGTCTTGTATTTAATAGTGAAGTCAAGGACCGTGATTACGTAGTCTGTAACTTCTGTTGTAACATTATTAGTTTTTAGAATATTGGCATGCCCTGTGTCACTGCTTCTCCAGTGCTGTGATTCTCTCAGACGCAATGCCGATTTTGCCGCCATCTCTTTACCGTGTATGTCCAAGGGCAGAATGTGGAGCATGGTTTCCAGTGCTGCGGTTGGAGTTGTCCGCAGGGCACTGGTCACACAGACACATGCCACTCTTTGGATTCTATTTAGTAGAGAGAGGTAGCTTCTTTTATCTAATGCTGGCCACCAGACGATGATTCCGTACATGAGTATCGGTCTGACTACTGCTGTATACAGCCAGTGCATTATTTTCGGGCTGATGCCCCATCTGAGGCCCAGGATCCTTTTGCAGGAGTAAAGTGCAGTAGCGGCCTTCTTAATGCGTTCATGCAGGTTTAGTTTCCAGCTCAGTTTCCTGTCCAGAACCAAACCTAAGTATTTGGCGCTGTCAGAGAAGCTGAGGCGGATCCCCTTTAGTTTGGGTGGATCAATTTGAGGAATTCGGTGCTTCTTCGTGAATAGCACTAGCTCTGTTTTACCCGGTTTTATATCCAGGCCGCATTTGCTAGCCCATTTGACCAGCGTTGCGAGGGCCGTTTCCATCAAGTCTCGTAATGTTGGGAGGTATTTCCCAGTAAATAGAATGGCGATGTCGTCTGCGTAGGCTATAACTTTACCACCATTTTTCTCCAGGGTTACCAGTATTTCATTTACTGTTAGCAACCATAGCTGCGGTGAAAGTACTCCACCCTGCGGAGTGCCGCGTTGCACAGACCTTCTCAGTTTGCAGCTGCCAAGTTCCGAATTGATAACCCTGCTTAGCAGCATTTGGTTGATCCAGTGACTTAGACTAGCGTCAATCTGCAGGTTTTCAAGTGCGTTAATTATCGCTCTCGGCTCTATATTGTTGAAAGCCCCTTCGATGTCTAGGAAGGCTACCATTGTAAATTCCTTGACGGCTAGTGATTTTTCCACGGTGCCGACAATGGAGTGTAGAGCTGTCTCTACCGATCTGCCCTTACAGTAGGCGTGTTGGGATTTCGAGAGAGTTCCTGCTTTGATGTTGTGGCGAATATAAATCTATCATCCTCTCTAGTGTTTTAAGTAGAAAAGATGACAGACTAATAGGCCTAAAATCCTTTGGAGTGGTGTGAGAGGCTTTTCCCGTCTTCGGTATAAAAACCACTTTCACCTCTCTCCATAATTTTGGTATGTAACCATGGTCTAGGCTTAAGGAGAACAGTAAAATCATCCAAGGTTTTAGAATGCCATAAGCATGTTGCATTTCTGCCGGGATGATTCCATCTGGTCCTGCCGATTTAAAAGGGAGGAAGCTATTAATCGCCCACGAAAGTTTGCGTTCGCTTATCACTTCCTTTGAAATTAAATGAGTTCTGGGATGGGACCGTTCTTGAGTCGGGATATAATCCCCTTGGGCACTTCCTGGGAAGCGAGTGTCTAGGAGCAACTGGAGTGATTCTTGACTAGACTGCGTTTCCGTTCCATCAGATTTCTTTATATAGCTAGGTATAGATGGAGACTTTGACAGGATCTTCCTAACTCTACTAGCCTCATTGTTTTCTTCAATTTTGGAACAAAAACCCTGCCAGGAGTTTCTTTGCGCGATTTTTATTCCTTTTTTGTAGTCTTTAAGGCTTTTCTTATAACAGTCCCAATCTGTGGGTGATCTTGTTCTTTTTGCCCTGTTAAAGGCTTTTCTACTTTCTCTTCTTAGTGAGCTTAGCTCTGTAGTCCACCACGGGGGTTTCTTACATTTAGTGTGTCTGCTTACCGGGCACGACTTTGTGAAGGATTCATTCATGGCAGAAGTAATCTTCATCGTCAAGGAGTCAATGTCTTCGAACGATGAAATTGTATCAGTGGGTATGTTACCGAGAGCCTTTGTTAGGTTGGCTCGATAGCTATCCCAATTAGTCTTCCTGGGGTTTCTAAACAACGCTACAGGAGGAGGGGTAATGTTAAGACTGTAGAAAATGTAACAGTGATCAGAAAATGAATTATTCTTGGATACTGCCCAGTTTTCCACGGAGATAGTGGGAGAGTTAGTAACTAGCGTAATATCTAACACTTCCTGTCTGTTTCGGGTAATAAATGTAGGTTCATTACCGATATTGCAAATTACGAGGTTAGTCTCTACAAGAAAAGTAAAAAAGTGACTCACCTCTTTCGTTGATGTCGCTGCTGCCCCAGATGGAGTGGTGTGCATTTGCGTCGCATCCGAGTAAAATTGGGATCTTCCTCCGCTCTGATTCTCTAACTGCATGACGTATATTTGTCGATGGTACGGGCCCGATATCATCGTAGGCCATATACGCCGATGCAAGCCAGAATTCCTCTTTATCAGTGATCTCCAGTTTGGCCACTGCGAAATCAGGGTTACTGAAGCTCTGTGAAAGGAAAAGTTTTAAGTTAGTTTTTGCTAAAATGCAGGCTCTTATTTTACCTTTACAATCAGCATGAAAAATTTTATAATCTGGTGTCCTCAACCCCGCTATGCTGTTGTCAACGAGCCACGGTTCTTGGATGAGGACTATGTCGTCCCCACTCGCTTGTAGGTGGAGAATAAGGTTGGCAGAGGCCACCTTACTGTGATGTAGGTTTATCTGGATTATCCGCAGCATTGTGGCTACTGGATAAACCGGAAACCTCAATCACAGTGGTGTCCGTGTCCTCTGATTCAGAAGACCGTCCGTGATCTGATCCCCGCCGTTTTGTGAAGGATGGAGGGACAGCGGGGCTATCGCCCAATGCTTGTCTCCCATCCTGTTGATAGACGTGCAGCCTTATACGTTTGAAACAGTAGCTGACCTCGTAATTTCTTTCTTTTAGTAGTGGAAGCGATTCTTTGTCTAGTAGTATGGTGATACCCCTTGAATCTTTCATCACCTCCGATTTTACTACTTTCCACTTTTGTGTTGGGATGTCCCGATTCTGGCTCTGTATCAGAAGCAGAATGTCTTGTGGGTCGCTTGGCACCATAGGGACCCAAGCGCGAGCTCTTGGCCTGAGCGGGATTTCGTCCTTTCTCACGGCCTCCAGCTTAGCGCCCTGCCATAGATCACCCGCGCCGGCGACTGCAGCCTTAATAAAAGTTACCGCAATCTCGTCGTCGCAGGCAATCAGCCTATAGCCTCCATGATGCCAGCCCCTATCCCTATACGACGGCATCGGTTTGGAGGGGTCAGTCTTGCACTGAGAGAGGAGATAAAGGTTTATCTTCGTCTCCACCTTCTCCCAGTTTTCGCGGCTGATCTTGCACTCCTCATGGCCGCGGTCTATGATCGCCATGATCAGATGATCTCTCACAACCTCAGTTAGGAGCTTGGGTTCCGAAGCGGTGCCCTTACTCTTCTTTGAGGTAGTGGGAGCGTCATCCTGAGACCGCTGCCTCTTGGATGCAAGTTCCCTCTTTGTTTCGCTGCTTGTGGAGGGTCCCTTAATAGGTCGACTCTTACTTTCCTCCACCACTTTCGTTGCCCATTCATAGGAAGCTTTGTCTTTGTCATCCCATTTGTCCTTGCCCTTTTCTTCAAGTCGACCAAGACATAGGAATGCATTCCTTCTTTTTCTATAAGCTATTGTGCTCGCTCTAACGTGTTTCCTGGAAGGAATCGTCGCTGGAGCATTTGACGCGCTACCGTCGGTGTCGTCTGTAAGAGAGTGAGAAGAGTCAGAGCGCCGTTCGTTGACGATTCGCATCCTCCTCATCTTCCTCTCAACTTTGTCCGTTTTTGTTATCTGTCCAGTCCTGTCAGTTTGTTTGGTTGGTCCTGTCTGGGAAGTACTTCCCGAAGATGTTTTTTGTTTTTGTTGTGTTGTTGGTTTCATTTTGTTTTGTATTGTGGTCCCACGAGTAGCTAGGGAAAAAACTGTCCACCATGCCAGAGCCCCGCATACCATGGTAAGGCCACTACTTACACCCTGATGCGGCCTGGTTTCAGGGAGGCGCCGTTAATTTTTTTTTCTAAACATCTATAAAGTATTTTATGCTATCGAAATGAAATTATGCTTTCTTATTGTTACTTTGTAATAAAACTTTTTACAAATAGTTGGTATTTTAACTCCATGTTTCAAGGCAATAAAAAAAACTTAAAAGCGCATCGGTGTTCACTCACTTTTGACCCTCACTGTACATCGAACTTAATAAAATTAATAGTGATACATTTGCATATAATTGAAGATCATTAGAATCATTTATTCGTATATATGTACCAACGAATTATTTGCACGAAAATATAAAATTAAATAATGTCCATATTTGTTGTAAGGCCTTTGTAATCTATGGCACATCCACAGTGATATTTGTTGTGTAACCACAAATACTCAATATAGAGGTGCTATAACTTAAAAGGAAATATTCTAAGCCCGGTATGCATTTTTGTCTTACAATTTCCCATAGTTCAAATTGCTTTTAATGCCTTTACTTTATAATAATTGTAGAACGTTCTTATTTTTTTTAAATCCAAATAAAATAATTGGAATTAAGTTGTATTGAAAGAAAAACTTTACCAATCTTTAGAATTCCCTGAAATAAGTGTCTTACAATAATAATTCCAGGTGTGGCGAGTTACGTTTGTTGAATAATCTATATAAAAACAAGTTGCATTGTGTTTGTAACTGATGTTCTGAATGCGTGAACCGATTTTGATTCTGGAAATTTCCAATGAAAGGTGTCGTCAATACCAAGGTTTTTATGTATATACGTTATTTGTATGTGTATTGGTTCATGAGTTATATCCCATACAAAAAAAAAAACATTCAAAATCTTATGTCCCGAAAACCACTGAACCGATTGGGCTGAAATTCTCAAACAATCTTTAATATTAACCCGAAAGGTTTTTGTGAAGTTTGGTCGAAATTGTACAAAGGGGCGTGGTACCTCCAATACAAAAACAAAATTTGCAAATGCTATTTCTCAACACTTATGGGAGCTAAAGTTGTAAAATTGCATTTTAAAAATTATGTAGTTTTCTTTTTATGCAAAAAAAGATGCCGACAGAGAAAATGTCTCAAATATTATAGAAAAAAATATACTATTATTTTGTAGAATTTTTTGAGGACAATATCATTTCATATTTCATTTTTGGTATTGAATATAAATAGAGACATGATTCTATAAGTCTTTGACATCATTCTTTGTAACAGATTCCTAGTCCCTTTGTAAATACAAATTAAGGAATTGTGCAACCCATCGACTAAGAAAATTCGCTAAAAATGTACGTTTTCTGCCAATTAATTTAGATCATCAAAAAATAATTTCCATACCAAACCCTCGTATTATTAAATAGGACGATGAGTAATTGCGTGGCCAACATATGTCAAGAGGTTGATGAAATCTGTTTTTGCTTTGGTGCATTTAGTAGTCGCTGGTGGGGGACTTTGAAGGTTCGCCTTTGTTCTCACACAAAAAAACAGTATATCAAAGGGTTCACTATGCATTAATGACCAACATAATCTGCAGGACAATAGCGTGATGACAGAACAGGGAAGCTAATAGATGTCTGCTACTTGGATACTTGGGTACGTATTTGTTCATCGCTTTTCGCCACACCGTAGTCCGTTTCGAATAATCCAGTTTTTTTTTTAGAATCCAGACACAACTCTAGGTAGGTGTCTCCTAACCCCAGATGTATTTTTCTCGCCTTGAAGTTTTTTTATATTTCTCGTTTTGACGTGCAGTCCAGTGAGAGATCGAATAAGTTTACCACATTGTGAAAGACATACAGTAATTAGACCTGATGTGTTGTGGAAAAAATCTTCACGAAGTTTATTTCATGAGCGAAAGCACAAAGTGTTTCGACATTGCAATCCTCGACGTAAAAGTTCAACCTTCGCATCGTTTTACCACGATGACATTGACAACAATGTATATAGCTGGCAAATCGTCTGTCAGTTATTAGCTCTGATGGTGTATGGTGTTTTAGCGCTAATAATACCACAAGGTGTTTTGTTCCATCTACAAAATGACGACAATCCATTTGAAGGGATAACATTCTTCTCCACTAGTTTCGATTGTTTTAACTTGGGGATCTATATATCTGTATCGAGAAGCTTGCACTTGTTTTGAAAGTGTCAACCACCACATCCATTGCAAGTCGGCAATTCATTTTTGTCATGAGTATGGATGTGACGTTGACATAAAAATAAATATCTTCATGTTCGCCAATTAACAAGATGTAGCATTTTTTCTGTAAGCTAAGTAACCAACTTTTAGTTGCATTTAATCGAACGAAATGGGGAGCACTGGATATATCACCTGTGCGCGCTAGCTTCTTATGGATTACCAAATTTCTTTGCTAAAAACTTAATAGTACCTCAAGACGTCAAGAGTTGATACATCGTCTCTCCGTCCCTTTCATCTCGTTAAGTTGATGAATAATAAGATCTTTCTATAAAAAAAATACACTGCGCGTCATCAGATTAGCGCCCCCCCTTATACTCATTTCTCATTGCCTATATATATTTTTCTATTGCACGCAATTTCGTAATTTTTTGTTGTTTATAGCAGCACATTATGTACTCTCTCTCTTACCAGAAAATAAAGCACGCCAGAAGAGCCGTTATAATTTTTTGCTATTTTGTCTTATTTACGACTAAAACACTTGCACTTATTGTGCGTCATCAGATTAGCGCTCCCAAATGCAATCTTAGTTTTCTCGCTCAATTTGCCAAGAACGGCCACCAATTTTTTTGTGTTGTTTAATCCACTAATCTTCTTTAAATTGGCGTTCAATATGGGAAGAGGAACAGTATTATCTTTAGAGGAAAAATCAAAGATTGAAGCATATTCCGAGTCAGGGCTATCAATACATAAAATTGCAGAGAAAACGGGCAGACATAGAAAAACGATTTCCAGTTTTCTCCGAAATAAGGAAAATTATGGGAAAAACTTCAAGGGCGGTAATAATCAAGTGGTTTCTCAAGCAGACAGAAGAGCCATACTAAGAGAAGCTTCAAATTCGCACGACTCGTCCGCCAAAATCAAGGAAAAAACTGGTGTTAAAGCGAGCTTATCAACGGTTCAAAGAGTAATTAGAAAAGCTGCACACTTAAGAAGACAAAAATTGAAAAAAAAACCACCACTCAATATGGCGCGAAAGGAAATGCGCTTAAGTTTTGCTCGCACGCACATGTCATGGTCTTCTGAGTGGCGATACGTTGTATTTTCAGACGAAAAGAAATTTAATTTGGAGGGGCCCGATGGCTACAATTATTATTTCCATGACATACGTAAGGAGGAGCATCAATTGGACCGCCTGCACAGCCGGGTGGGAGGTGTGATGGTGTGGGGAGCCATATCCTACTATGGCACCTGCGAGTTGCAGTTCTTAACATCAAAAATGAATGCGGATAACTACAACAGCGTTTTAAAAACTGCATTTCCCCACTTTAAGAATTTATTTGGAAGTCTGGAATGGCATTTCCAGCACGATAATGCGCCAATTCACACTGCCCGAACTGTAAAATCGTGGATTCAGACCCAACAAGTTGATGTTCTGGAGTGGCCACCATACTCGCCTGATCTTAATATCATCGAGAATGTGTGGGGATGGTTGGCTAGAAAAGTGTACGAGTCCGGAAAACAATATAACAGTAAAACTGATTTAATCGAAGGCATCAAACACGCTTGGTCCATCATTTCATTAAATTACATAGAAAAACTTTATGATTCAATTCCCAATCGAATCTACGAAGTAATTGTTAATAAAGGCGGGACCACACATTATTAATTTTGTTTAAAAATATTCAAAAAATAAAATGAAAACATATAAAAACAATATCGTTGCTTAAGAAATTAAAATAAATGAAATTAGCGCAGGTAGCGCTATCCTGATGACCAAATTTTAGTGTCTGTTTTTTTGTGTACTATTACTTAAAAATTTATTGAAGTAATATCTTAAATCATACAGTAGTCATTGATGTTTTTTTCTGAGGACAAATAATAAATTCTAATGGATAAAAATTTTAAGGGACTATTTCAAACGGTTTAGATAATATTAAACATTAACCGAGAAGTTTAAGGGGGGCGCTAATCTGATGACGCGCAGTGTACAATGGATCGACAACAAAATGAACGACATCCATCCCTCCCTAAGCAACTTCTGGAGTCACGGTCAATTCGCGGCAATAAAATGACAGGACAATTATAACCTGGGAGTATTTTTCACGAGTCTATGGGTCCTATAATCGCGTTACTATCGGGTTTTTCAACAGGGACGCTACAAAAGTAGACCGACAGGGACAGCAAACGACGCCGAATTTCTTGTCGCTCTTTTGACATTTCTCTTCAGTAAGGTTTGCCATTTCATGATGGAAAGATATACGAGCCAACAACGAGTCGAAATTATTAAAATTTACTACCGAAAGGAGTCAGTGGCCTCAACGTTAAGAGCGCTACGTCCAATTTATGGTCGTCATAATCGTCCTAGCAGATCAACAATTGAGCGTCTAGTGGAAAAATTTGAATCCACAGGCGATTTGACGCCGTTAGACTATTTCCTGTGTGGCTACGTCAAGTCTATGGTCTATGCCAACAAGCCAGCGACGATTGATGAACTTCGTACGAATATCGAACGTGAAATTCCAGCAGTATCGGCCGATTTATGCTTGAAAACCGTCGAAAATTGGGTTCAGCGTCTGGACTTCTGCAAGCGTGCCCCTGGTGGCCATGCAAAAGAAATCGAGTTCCATACATAATGGCATCGAACGTACTTTCACAGGAATAAAGAATTTCATTGATATCCAAAACTGTTTTTGTTTTATTTAAAAAAACTTTTGTAGCGCTCTTATTGAAAAACCCTGTATTAAGACCGACCTAGAACAGCCAATGATCCCAAGTGAAGCTTTCTCCGGAATAATATTAAAAGACTCTTAAAATAATTTTACCTAGTCTCCATCTTATGTACCAGTGCTTCTTCCTTGTAACCCCTTGTATTTATTAACAACAAAAGCAACTCGTTAACTACTGTTCCTCATCTTACTATCCGCGATTGGCCATATGCGACAAATTACCGATTCGTTTTTAGCAATTTCTAAGCAGACATCTGTTCATGTGAAGGCTTTTTTTAGCCCGTATGTTCAGACCGTCGGCGCAGTAGCGCAGTGGTTAGTGTGCTGGGCTACTGTGCGAGGGATCCCAGGTTCGATCCCCGGAAAAACACAAATTACATCTTAGTTTTTTTCTACTGCGCCACCTCTCGCGAACGTCTGACAAACATCCGAGAGTATGACTGTCCCGGAAAAGCTTCTCAATTCAGCCGTTCGGACTCGGCATAAAATTGTAGGTCCCTTCCATTCGTTCCAAAAATAGAAACTCACACAAAACGAATGGTTGCGAGAAGCTAGGCCTTGGGTGTCTACCGCCTGTTGCGCCGCCTATTTATTTTTTTTTTTTTTTTATGTTCAGGCCGTCACTGAAAAAAACGCCACATCGGAACTAAACATAGCAATCGCCACTTCTGTTTTTCCGGGGGTTGAACCGGAGCGAGAATTCTTTGAAAAGGAGGTTTGTGCCTTTTTTTTACCACGTAAACGAATAAGTTAATAACAATTGTGGGTACACACGCAGTAATGGAGTATATACAATTTAATTAAATAATTTAAAATTTTGAAACAATTAAAAACAAACTAATCTTAATAATAAAATCATATTAACAATTAGCAAGTCCTTTCTTTCGAAAATGCCACTTCCACTTGAAATACAATAAACTTTGGAGTACTTTCAAATTGAAAATTCTCTTTATAATATGTATTAAGATACGTTCATGCTGTGACCATCCACCCTCCAGTGTTTGTATAAGAATACGTATAATACGTATATCCCTTAGCCATACCATCCAAAAAGAAAATTAAAAAAAAAAACAAGTAAAAGTGTTACCATCGGCCTGGCCGATGCTTTGATACCCTCCACTTTTTTCCTGTGAGGTTAGTGATTTCAAAAGTATTCGTCGATAAGCCAGTTACGATTCAAGATTTAGAAGCCAACATTACTCGCGTAATTCGCGAGATACCCGTATCAATGCTGGAAAGAGTGATCCAAAATTGGACCATCCGAATGGACCATTTACGGCATAGTCGCAATATTTCAATATTTGAATGAAATTATCTTTAAAAAGATTTTTTGTTTTATTTGTAATTTTAAAAAAAACCTCTTAATGAATCACCCTTTAATACCGTGTTCTTTCGTCGTCAACGACTCGCGGATATCCTTTCAGTCGTCGTTCGCCTGGAAATAGCCGCATGAAGCGGTTTTTATGCTTAAATTACATATTTTAATTTTTCTATTAGTGAGAAAAAATTTTATGGTGAACTTTTCTTTTCGTGTAAAATATATTTTTAAGGTACAACTTTATTTGAAACCGTATAAAGGTACGATTTGAAATATGAACAAATATGAAAAATATAAATATTTACGCACATTTTTCTGCCGCTTGACCTATTGGCGCAGGTTTGAATAAAACAGTCGAACTAAAAGCTAAGCTACCACCACCAATTAACGCTCCGGGGACATCGAGGATAGCTGAGATGATGATTTTTGTCTTTAATTTTTCAAAAATTTTGTTCGGTTAATAAAATAACTTTTTATAAAGATTCTTCAGTCATTTGTAAAATATTTCAGTAATTTCAAAATTTCAGTTTGATTTTGTTAAGTCGTTTTTGTTTTTATTTTTTTATTGAAAAAATAAAGTTAATTTATTTTACTAAAAAAATACAAACCTTGTAGTAACTTATTAACTGTTAAAAGCAATTACAAATACTGCCGTTCAAAAGTGCCCCAGCCTAGTTCAAAACTGCCACACATGGGGGCTGGGTGGTACCTTTGAACATAAGGACCTACTTCGTTTTTAAATAAAAAAAATAAATTAAACCTACGCCCTTACTAAATTTACGTAGTTATTTGTCCAAATCAAAGTTAAATAAACATTTCTTAAAGTGAGGATACTTTACAGTCCAATAATTTAAACTCTTATACCCAATTTCACAGTGGCAGCTTAATCCTGGGCTTAGCTAAGTGTAGGATTGAACATAAACTTCGCTTAAGTATTTTTCGTTTTCACTTTCCATATCTAAACCACTAATTGAGTGTCATTGTGACTCATTTAACATGAATACACAACCCGGATGACTGTATGCGAATGTGTGTGCCATCTAAAACTACGAGTGTGCGTGGAAGCGAAGCATCTCGATGTTGTTGCCGTTCAATGCTAGAGAGTATTTCCACCAACAACGAAGAGATAATTTGACATTTCTCTTGAACAGCATTGCCAAACATAATTATATTGCTGCTTATTTAGATTTTCTCAGAGAATTTTTAGATAAATATTATTTTATTGCACTTGGCAATTATGTATTCTCTGGATTGATACTTAAGCCACGGTAGTCGGTGGCTTAACTTAAGGCACTATTTAAGCGAAGTTTATCGTTAAACCTGCACTGTGAAAACCAAATTTGTGTTAATCCTGAGTTTATCCTTGGATCGACACTTAAGCTCGCAGTGTAAAATCGGGTATTAGGATTTTATGAGACCTCACTCTCCCCTACTGAAGTAAATATTACAAAAGACGATGCTCTCAGGTGTGTTGTGAATATCGGGCTCACAAAGATACATATCGTTTCAACCGATTTGACCTCCTCAACCTCCAGTCAGTATCATTCGCTGGCTAACCTGCTAAGCGTATACATTACTTGCCCCAATTCGTTTAACGAGAAATTTGCAATTTAAAAGATGAGTGCTAAATAAATTCATCTGTATGTTTCTCTGAGTTATACAAATGCAATTTCATAGAATCTGGATCAGAATGAAAATACCTTGCTCAGTTGATAAGATTTATATTATCTGCATCTCTGCTCACCTGTTTTCCGTATTCAAAGTGAACATACTTCAACTACCAAAACGAGTTCATTGCACACAATGAAATTGAAATTTCTATTTGTATTGAAAATTTGAATTTTCTATATAAAATCACCTTTATCCCATTTTCGAGTGAAGATTTTCATTTCAGTTCGCTCCTTTGTCCGGCACTTCAGTTGTGAGTGGATGCAGATTCCATTATCTACTGCATCACAATGCACGATGTGTGCAAAAGGACGTGCGGCAAGGCTTATGAAGTCCCCGATTTAACTTAATTAACTCGCGATATACATGTTTGTTCGGCGCTATGGGTGAGTCTGAACTATAGTCAAATGCAGCATCAACGATATAACATCAAAATTTAATTAGTTATAAAATAATTTCGCAATTTTAGTTATAGGCAAGCAAAAGTCAGTTAGAAAGGGCTCCATTAGTTAGTATCACGTTTGATGTTAAACTGCATCAGTTCAGCTGGCAAAATTTCTATTTGTATGTGTATTTTATATTTAAGTAAATGTATCGACATAATTCGTGTAAATGGAGAATTAATTTTACAAAATGTAAGTCAGGGCTTTATTGATGGAAAGGTTGCATTGCGAGGCCGTTTTTCCGCAACAAATTGAGTTATATTGCTTTTAATGGCAAGCTAAGTAATGGTACTATGGTAAATGTTTTAGAATCCAATCAATATATCCTTTATGCGGGTTAATGTTTGAAAAACATAACGATGACTAAAGTATAAAATGTGTTCAATAATGTGTGTAAAGGAAAACCGATGGCAGAAGTACACAAAAACAAGAGCAACAAGGCAAGAGTATATATATCGAGCCATAAGGAAGAAAAATTAAATTCCTTAAATGCCCTATCGTTAAAGTAGTCGTAGAACAAAAATTGTATATGCCTCGTCATCAGAATCAACTAACAAGAAGGATTATGATAAATTCTCTATACTCAACTTTGTGTCGGACCTAACTTAACTATAAGCAAAAGACGATTGCTTAGATACTATCAAGTGTTAATAATTGTATGTTAAGGGTCACCTATTATTTTGTAATTGTTGATGTATCTCAAATATATCTGCGTATTGTGTGTCATATTGTCTCTTGGCATGGACACTGAGACTAATCACAGTTGACAGCTTTGGTTTTCATTTGGTTTGTACGACATATCCTGGTTGTTTGATGAATGAATATCAATCACCATTTAAAATAGAATTTGTTGAGAAAGATAGCTTTAAACTTATTTGGTTATTCAATTTAAGTAAAAATCACCTTTGAGGGTATTTCATGGATTCTTGGAAGAAGAAATTGAAGGAGACTACACTGTAATAGGGGGGTTCTACATGGCGAAGAAAATATTGCACCTAATCACAGTCCTCTGGCTTTATGGCAGATAAGGCATAACACCTTTGGATTTGCCATCACGTTTAATTGCTTGTGACTAGGGTTACCATACGTCAGGATTTGGCCTGACATCAATTTAATTTTACCGAAAAAAATCATCATAAATGTTAAACTCTTGCTAAAGGTATCAAAATATGGAAGCAACTAGGTCATTTTTGAATGGTTTCATTTATATTCGTTTACTAAAAGAGACAATACTATTAAAGAAATGATAGCAGTAACATATGCGACAATTCGATTCCCATAATTTATTATAATATACACAACCTACCAATCGATCTGACGCGTTGGTAACCTTACGTAAGTCACAAAATAATGGTTAGAAAAATGGTACAATTCAAATGCTTTAACGTTTTTTTGTTGATGCAATTGTCATTGTTCATGCTGGACTACTACTACTACTGGACTACTCCCCAGGTTCGGTCCCCGGAAAAACACAAATTACATCTTAAGGTTTTTTTCTACTGCGCAACCTATCGCGAACGTCTGACAAACATCCGAGAGTATGACTGTCCTGAAAAAGTTTCTCAATTCAGCAGTTCGGACTCGGACTAGTGTCTACCCGCCTGCTGCTATTTTTTTTTTTAATTGTCAAAAGATAATTATGGATTGTTTTGATTCTATATCTGAAAGTATAATATTTTTAAAAGAATACAATATGTATAACACTTTCCCATTGTTTTTAAACAATATGTTACATGATTTGAAAAAAATTGCCAGCTAACAAGATGGTATTTTTTTTTTTTTTTAAAACATTGGACGATTCATATTTTGAATATTGCAAAATTAATCCTACGGAAATATAAAAAATGTGTGAGTGGATTTTTGCAATCTCTTCTCACAATGACATAAGCATAACAAAAAGAATTTTCTCTCTACAACCGCACAATGGACGAAAAAAGAAATAAACTCAATTTAGACTCAGTGAAAGCAAAGAACATGATAATAATAAATCTTGCAGCCAATTTTACAAATAAGTTTAACACTTTTGCAGATAGGTTATTTTGAAGAAACCAGACGATCTAAATCAAATATAAGGAACTGCAAAATAAAAAAAAAATAAAAATGCATTAAATATCGATCTCTTTATTTAGTTACACCTACTTAAAAAAATACTTTCTGGGATAAGGATTGTAATAATATGAAGTTTAAAGTTATTTTGCGTTCGTGTTATAATTTTTTTTAAATAAAAATTATGACTATTTATTTGGCTTGCATAAAATGTTTAGTTAAAAAATGCAATGTCAGGCTTATTGCTCCATAATCAGGCTTTTCGATTTTTTGTGATGGTAACCCTACTTGTGACTAAGTATGGGCTTCTATGCATGTCTCAGGAGAATATGTATGCGAAATCAGTTGCCTTCTTAATATATAAATAATTATTTCGGCATTATCTATGCCGTACATTAGTAAATCAAAAGTTATAAGTTGAAATAAGATTTTATTTAAAATTATCAATAAGAGATTGTGTAGGTATAATTTAAATAAATATTAGAATTTGTATATTTCATCGGAAAAAAGACATTATGTAGGGGAACCTGGGGTGGGTGGAACATTTGAAGTTTTCTACTGTTTAAATATTTTTTTTTATATTTCTTAAGTGGCCCACCCCATTCTGCCCCGAGCCATGTGTTTAAGAATTTTTTTTTTACTAATATCAAAACAAAGAATACTAGTTTTTTCCAAGTGGAAAAAAGATTAGTAATTAATTATTAATAAAATTATTCTACATCAAAAATAGAAAAAACACTCTACTTACCTTGAAATAAAAAATTGCTAAATTTGCATAGTGACTGATAAGAAACCCGTTTATTATACAGATCACAGACTACTGAGACATAAATCAACTTTTTGTCAAGTTTGAATGACAGCAAGAGAAGTTATTGACAAAATCCCTACAGCTGCGTAAGGTAAGGGTAGAACCCTTAGAATTCACGCGGTCGACGAAACAATTTTTGTTTAACCCTTCTGTCAACTATGGGGTCTGGCCAGACCTTTTTGACGTTTGATGAGAATTTTCTTTTAAAAGTAATGTAAACAGCTTCTAGAAATTTAACGTAAATGTTTTCTATGATTTGGTAATATTTTCATTTGTTTATATGTACCCATCAGATAGAGAGGAGAGTTTTTCAATGAATTCACTTTCAACAAGTCATTAAAATAATGCATGTTTTATTATTGGGATCCCTACGTTATTCCCTTTTCCAAAATCCCGCAATTAAAATCTCCGAATTGCTTCCGGCATTTGGCAAACACCGAAAAATAAGAAACCAACGCAACTCTAGAGAACCAATAATTTGTTTAAGTGTTTAAGTGTTTAAGTGTTTGTCGACATTACTCGGCTTTGTTGCCTTACAATAAGAACGAAATTTGTTCCCAAATAAATTCGAAATGTCGTAAATGGTGGTGCGGTACTACTCAATAAAAAGCACGTCAAATTACAGATTCAATCAGTTCGTTAATTGTCAAATTGTGTTAGTAGTCCACGTAAAATCGAACAAAATTTTAATTGACAGCAATGTCTTTTTGCAAGAAAGGAAATCCAACACTAAATAATATTTTCAATATTTTTTTATTCTGTCAATAAGAGTTTACACACGTACAACATTTTAAATATATTGTTTTTCATTCAAAAAATATTCATTTAATATCATTTTTGGTATAAAATTTTCCAAATTTTCTTTCCATTTAGGTAGATAGCTAATTTTGTAAATACCTGTATATTTGAATGCGTATTTTAAAATAATACACACTTTTTAATGTTTTTAATCACTAACTTAAATAATTTTTCAAAATTGTTTTCATTTGAAGGAACTTTTTTCTCATTAAAATTGATCGAAAAATATATAAATTTCGATTGTTATTTCTCTAACTAGGGAGCGGGTCGAAATACTGCTTTGCAAAAAAAATTCTGCTTTTCAAAATTCTGTTTTTTTTATTAGTACCTAATGCTTAACAAAATTCTACTTTTCAAATTTTAAGCAATATAGTTCTACTGATTTTGCTTTTTCAAATTAACGAATATAAACCACGAAAGTATTTTCTACTTTGTTAACAAGTTATAATATTTCATGTTTAAAGAAATATTACTGATTCAGCCTTTTCCAATTAGCGAATATAAACCACGAAAATATGTTCTATTTTATTAACAAGTTATAATATATCATGTTTAAAGAAATTAAAGCTAAATAAATTACACAAAAAATATTAATCACGAGTGTGCTGGTTTGTGCGCCTTACAATTGTATGCAAATCACCATTTTTAATTTTGTTACTACTCGTCGTTTGCATTTATCTTTCATGCGGTTTGCACATGCCCAATTATAATTTTTACATTTATTTAATTTTTCTCAATAAAACAAATATCCCTCCACGCAGAACTTATATTTTCCTTTATTGGATTTAACGATTGAAATATTTATTATGATGACACTATCAGACCGAAGGACTAGCAAATAGACTGTAACAGAGTAATAAAGCAGAAATTTGAAAAGCTGAATTTTCTAAACCAGAATTTTGACCCCAACCAAACTACTGTTCTTATGTTGATGATAAAACTAGAAATTATTTATACAATTTAACTTACCAAAATAATGCTTTTAATTTAAAGAAAAATTGCCTATTTAAAATTTAGTTTTAAAATATATATTTCTGTTATTTAATTTTCTAATTTATCTTAAAAGAAACCGGTTTGGTCTAAAATATTTACTTTATTCTTAACTAACTTTTATTAGAAAACTATTAATTTAATTTTTTAATTTATCTAATAATTTTTTTTCGTTTTTTTTAACGAAAAGGATTCATTGATTTTTTTAATTTTTCTAATTAGGTACTGTTTTTTTTATTGCTAAAAAATAATTAATTTATATACCTTAATTTAAAAAATATATATAAATTTAAAAATAATAATGGTTTTATTATCTACAAATTGAATTTTTCTAGTTAAAAGGAAATGACTTCAGATGTTTTTTTTTTAATTTATCTAATCACTGATTTTGTTTGTATTTGAAAAAAAACGTAACTTAAGTAAAAAACTTAAGTCATAAAATAATAAAAAATTGTTGGTAATTTAATTTATTTAAAAATTAAATTATTTAGTTAAAAGAAATTAATATACTTATAGGTACATATTTCTATATTTATTTACATACCACAATGAATGACGGTTTTTAAACACTTTCGACACGGTACTTATTTGACTAACATTTCACAGTTGCAGTTATCTGCAGAGACACTTTTCAATTCACACCTATATGATTTTCTATATACATTTTTTTTCAACAAAGAATATTAATTTCATTCATATCTTAGTGTCCAATGAATTTAGACCATATCTTCTCCGTTTTCTAACTCAATCTCGTGAATTTCGGCTACCATCACCTTAACTCTATGCGATGGTCGACTACGACGCATTCTTTCTTGAATGAACTTTTTCATTCTCATGAATCTTTTAAGAAATGGAATGACAAAAGGCGTTCGATAATTATCAGAGTCATCAGACGTTGAAATTATGTATTCCTCTGAGTCGGATTGGGTGTGTATGAATCGGGTAGGCGCTGACTGGCATCAACTTGGCGGTGCCCAGCTGTTGTAACTTTTTCATACACATCAATTGTGCTTATTTTACCTCCGCGTGGTAACCACCGGGTACTGGCCTCGCCCTTCCGGGCTTGGCTTGCTAAACTTATAAGCGCGAGTGTTGAACACGAAGAAAATAGCAACACTATAATGCTCTGTCGGAAAGACTGACTGAACGAGTCTCAGAAGTCTTACATGAGCTCCTCAGAAAGAGGACGTACGGCGGATGAATTCACGCGATTGAATCAACGGTGACGTCAACAGTCGGCATGACAGATACCTTAATGGGCTACTTCGACGTATTTGGAGCTGAGGCCATTAAGGATTTTTTTTTCAATACTAGTCAGGGTGTTGAAATAGAGATGGTGGCGGAAGAGCCCTTAATGGGTCAACGGCAGCACTCAAATCCCCGAAGCGGGTTACTGACTCCGGAATATCCGGCCCCTTTCGTCCAAGGGGTCACAGAAAGGGCCTGGCCCTCCAGGTTGGGGGTTGTGCGTGGGGTTAACTACCCAACCACGGAAAAACAATATGGTTACGAAGCAACCAAGAGCCTCGGATAAGGACGGATTCACTGTTGACGACCCTGCAAAACGAAATATGGACAATGACGTTCGGATCTGCACGTGGAATGTTCGAACCCTGAACAGACCGCGTGCAGCCGAACAACTAGCGGAGACCCTAAGCTGCTACAAAGCAGATATCACCGCCATCCAGGAGGTGCGGTGGGATGGGCCGGGCAAAAGAAGGATAAAAAACTGTGACATCTACTACGGTGATTGCTACAGAGAACAGAAGCAGCGTCTATTTGGATGCGGATTCGTTGTAAGCGGCAGACTTAGGCAAGAAGTCTTGAGCTTTCGACACGTTAGTGAACGCCTTACAACTATCCGCATCAAGGCTAAATTCGCCAACATCAGCCTGATATGCGCTCACGCCCCTACCGAAGATAAAGACGATGCTACCAAAGAATGTTTCTACGAGCTCCTCGACAAAACATATGAGCAATGTCCTAAGTATGACGTTAAAATCATCTTGGGTGATTTTAACGCCAAAATAGGAAAGGAGGACATCTTTGGTAGTACAATCGGGAAGTACAGCCTACACGACAACACGTCTGGAAACGGACTTAGGCTAATAGACTTTGCTGCGGGACGTAATGTTACTATAGCTAGCACACGGTTTCCTCACCTCAATATTCACAAAGGAACATGGCGGTCACCAGACCATCAAACGGTCAATCAAATTGACCATGTTGCGATCGACGCAAGGCACTCCTCCAGTATTCTAGATGTTCGAACCTTCCGAGCGGCCAACATAGACTCGGATCACTACCTTGTTGTAGCCAAGGTACGTATGCGGATATCCCAGACACCACAACAACGAGGAAATACTGTGAGGAGATTCAACGTTGAACGGCTACAAACGCAACAAACCGCCAGAACTTTTGCCGATCGCGTCTCCCTCAACCTCTCGAGAAGTCCTTTGCAGCCTTCATCAAGTGCTGAAGACCAGTGGCATCGATGCCAAGAAGCCGTCAGAAAAGCCGCAACTGATGTGCTCGGTTTCACCCGACCACCACCACGAAACCCTTGGTTTGATGAAGAGTGCCGGCAAGCACATGCAGCGAAGCAACTGGCCTACAAAGCGGCGCTGCAGAGAAGGACGAGAGCAGCTCGTGAGCTCTACGAGCAAAAAAGGAGGGAAGAACACCGGCTTCTCCGGAGGAAAAAGAAAGAGCATGAGAAGCGCGCGATCGAGGAAATAGAGAGGTGTTACTCCAGGAACAATGTTCGGAAGTTTTACCAAAAGGTAAAAAGAACGTGTCACGGGAACAAGACCCGAACAGAGACCTGTAGAGACGAACAAGGAAACCTTGTAGTGGAGTCACAGTCGGTGCTGAGGACATGGAAAAACCATTTCTGCAGACTGTTAAACGGCGAAGACGACACATATTCCGCTGTCAGGCAGAATGAACCATTCAACCTGGGCGATGAAAGCCAAGACTTCCGTCCACCTGACCAAAATGAGGTAAGGATAGCAATATCTAAGCTGAAGTCCAACAAAGCTGCAGGACCGGACGGTTTACCGGCCGAGCTTTTTAAGGCAGCGGGAGATGACTTGGTAAAGAGCATACACCAACTTGTTTCTAAAATTTGGTCAGAGGAAAGTATGCCTGATGATTGGAACCTCAGCATCGTTTGCCCGATCTACAAGAAAGGAGACCCTCTAAACTGCGCCAATTATAGAGGCATCAGTCTCCTCAACATCGCCTATAAGATCATATCTGCTGTACTGTGTGAGCGCCTGAAACCATTTGTCAACGAGCTGATTGGTCCCTATCAGTGTGGTTTTAGGCCCGGTAAGTCCACAACCGACCAAATATTCACACTACGGCAGATCCTGGAGAAAACCCAAGAAGTCCAAATCGATACTCACCATCTATTTATCGATTTTAAAGCCGCATATGACAGCATTTATAGAGACGAGCTATACAGAGCCATGTCTAGTTTTGGCATCCCTGCCAAACTTGTCAGATTGTGCAGAATGACGATGGAGAACGCTCGCTGCTCCGTAAAGGTCGGAAATAATCTCACCGAGACCTTTGATGTCAAAAAAGGATTTAGACAAGGTGATGCGCTGTCATGTGACTTTTTCAACATCATACTTGAGAAAATTGTGCGAAACTCGCAAGCCAACACCAGGGGCACAATTTTCCAAAAGTCTGTGCAACTACTTGCATACGCTGACGACATTGACATAATTGGCAGAACGCAGCGAGCTGTTACTGGTGCGTTTGCAAGTATTAGCACAGAAGCGGCAAAAATGGGTTTAGTGGTGAATGAGGGCAAAACAAAGTACATGCTGTCAACAAGAAGGGACACACAACATCGGCGAATCGGACAGAACGTCACGATAGACAGCTATAACTTTGAGGTGGTTAGGGACTTTATCTACCTCGGCTCCGCTATAAACTCTGATAATGACACCACAGCAGAAATCAAACGAAGAGTTACACTTGCCAACCGCTGTTTCTTTGGCCTAAGAAGGCAACTGACTAGTAAGGCCTTGTCAAGAAACACTAAGGAGACTCTATATAAGACCCTCATCATCCCAGTCCTACTCTATGGCGCAGAAGCATGGACGTTAACAAAGGCGGATGAAGATCTTCTTGGTCGTTTCGAACGCAAAATTCTTCGAGTGATTTTCGGTCCCGTTTGCGTTGACGGGCTTTGGAGGAGAAGATTTAACAGCGAACTCTACGAGCTGTACAGCGACATAGACCTGGTCAGAAAAGTGCGTATCAGTCGACTAAGATGGCTAGGACATGTAGAGCGAATGGACACCAACGCTCCGGCCCGAAGAGTCTTCGATTCCAACCCGGAGGGACAACGCAGTAGAGGAAGACCTCGCCTTAGGTGGCGCGCACAAGTGGAAGGGGACCTCAACCAACTTGGAGTGCGCAACTGGAGGCGGTTAGCCAAAGATCGGGCTAACTGGAGAGGCATGTTGGTTGAGGCCCAGGTCCTCCCCGGACTGTAGCGCCATCTAAGTAAGTAAGTAAGTATTAATTTTATTTTTTAATTTATCTAATAATTTTTTTTCGTTTTTTTTAACGAAAAGGATTCATTGATTTTTTTAATTTTTCTAATTAGGTACTGTTTTTTTTATTGCTAAAAAATAATTAATTTATATACCTTAATTTAAAAAATATATATAAATTTAAAAATAATAATGGTTTTATTATCTACAAATTGAATTTTTCTAGTTAAAAGGAAATGACTTCAGATGTTTTTTTTTTTAATTTATCTAATCACTGATTTTGTTTGTATTTGAAAAAAAACGTAACTTAAGTAAAAAACTTAAGTCATAAAATAATAAAAAATTGTTGGTAATTTAATTTATTTAAAAATTAAATTATTTAGTTAAAAGAAATTAATATACTTATAGGTACATATTTCTATATTTATTTACATACCACAATGAATGACGGTTTTTAAACACTTTCGACACGGTACTTATTTGACTAACATTTCACAGTTGCAGTTATCTGCAGAGACACTTTTCAATTCACACCTATATGATTTTCTATATACATTTTTTTTCAACAAAGAATATTAATTTCATTCATATCTTAGTGTCCAATGAATTTAGACCATATCTTCTCCGTTTTCTAACTCAATCTCGTGAATTTCGGCTACCATCACCTTAACTCTATGCGATGGTCGACTACGACGCATTCTTTCTTGAATGAACTTTTTCATTCTCATGAATCTTTTAAGAAATGGAATGACAAAAGGCGTTCGATAATTATCAGAGTCATCAGACGTTGAAATTATGTATTCCTCTGAGTCGGATTCCGATTCAAAGTCAATAATTTTCGGTGAGCAGAAAATCGTAAGTTTTGGAGTGGTAGGTTTTGGCATAGACACCGGCATCGTATAGGCAAACCTAGTAGTGGCCTCTTTAGAAATTTTATTAATGTTTTCCATTTCCAATATTTGTTATGATAAATAGCTAGCTTGAATAGCTTGTCGTTAACTTGTTGAATTTATTTATTTTTTTTTTTAATTCACTTTTTCGCTGCACTTTGTATTCCGGAACTACAACTCGAATAGATAAAGAACCAAACTGATAAAAAACACAGTGGGAAAAGATACATGTCCACTGTTTATGAAGTAAAATAAAAATAGGTCACTCATAAATTCGCAATGCAATCTATATTGGTGTTGGTGTTGCAGGACCAAATGCTCTCTCATCATGTGAAAATTTAGGTCATATCCTATCAGAGTTGAAATGGCTACGGAATAGTACTATTTTTTTCTGACAAAACTACCTTTTGAAATTATAGTATATAATATAAATATAGTAAGTTGAGAATTATAGTACACATGGTTTTGGTCATTAAAATTGTCATTTGAAAAGTTGTTGAAGTTTCCTCAGTTTCCTTATATAGGATCTCTAAATTTTTTTTATCTCGACTGAATATAGTAGTAAATATTTTGCCAATATTTTACCACGTGCTGGTTACTTCTTATCTTTCAATGAATGTCAAAAACCCACACAAAATGGTAGTGAGAAGCTAGGTGCTATTGAGAATTATTTATATAATTTCAATCCCACCCAAAATAACAAAAATGTTTGTTCATAATATTAATTGAAGAAAATATATATTTCATTCTATTACTATGTATTCGCTTGCGAAACAGTACAATGCAAACACTGATTTGAACTTTGATAGTGTAATGACATCGGTCATCTACGTCATCATTATTTTTTGTTATAATAACAAAATAATAAAAAGTAAGTAACATCATCTCTGCAACATTGCCGCGGTATGTGTGTTGGGGCAACTACTCATGCATAGTGGGGGCTTGGCTAAATGTATAGAAGGTGAAGTGAAGTGCAGTGAGGTGAATTTGCACACAAACACAAATTGCAAGTTGATACTGGATACGATACACAATATTCATTCATTCATTCATTCATTCATCACATCATCCATCCATTTTGGGATTAAATATTAATTTATTTAATTTGCAAGCAGGCCAAGTTACAATAGATCATTATTGCCTTGCATTATGCAACAATCAAAAAGTCGGTATTTACTTGCAAAGATTTATTTTAGAATCTTTTCCTCTGTGTGTTTGTGCTCAATGGCGTAACGTAGGGGTTGGCCATTTGCGTGCGCACAGTATATTTTATTTTTTTTTTCGATTCAACTCTCTCCCCAACCCCATAAGAAAACCCCATTGACACTATACACATACTGCAGATGTGTGCATTTAATTGTAGCTAGTTTATTTTTAGAATTCCCAGGGGCTAACAATGCATATGCGTATAACTGCGTAGAGACAAAAGTTGCAGCAAGTGCTGAGAGAACACACTCATTTAAAACTGAAGCTGATTGACGTAAGAAAGTGAACTTTTTCCAGGGGGTAGATTAACTAGAACCTCTCGCCACATAAAGAAGTTGGCACAACTTTCGGAGGGGAGGACGACATAAACTCTTAGACCAATCAGAATTGAACACGTGGCCCTAATGTATAGCAATTTTTACTTTTTTTTATTGTTCCTCATGGATTTATCAATAGAACTACTAACTCAAAAGCAAAGAAGGAACTGGAAGCGCATATCTGTCCTTTCTCTTTTCGTCGAGTGAAAGCCTTTATTTTTTCCTATTTACATAAAAATCGAATGCCATTACATATACATACGTGATGCATTGCTGGACACTAGTTTTGCCAGATATTCACAATTATGTAGGTATATGTAACGGGCTAAATTCTACCTCCCATTTTGAGGATATGGTGTGAGAAAATTTGTTTTTCTGGTAGGGGGAAATAAAATATCGATGGTTTTTTTTCTAGGAATCAACCAACAACCAACCTACTATACATATTGTATAGATTGCATTTTTATTTATATAATCGGTAGGAAAGATAAAATGGTAGGTTTAGGAATGTGGAAGGAAGTGGGGGAGGCTTTTTTTAGAAACTAACTATTCTGTGGATTTTTTTAAAGTACGAAGCTTAATTTTCCATTAATTCGAGAAAAACTGATTTTCAAATTTCAAACGTACAGTGAGCGTCAAAAGTGAGTGAACACCAAAGCTCTTTTACGTTTTCTATAAGGTATTGAAAAAGTTCTTAAAATCCAACAATATGTTAAAAGTTTGATAAAGAAATAACAATAGCAAAACATATTTCATTTCGACAGTATAAAATACTTTATAGATATTTCAAAAACATTTTTTCCAAACTACCTAGCTACATGGACAAACTACGTTGGTGCTTACTCACTTTTAATGCTCACTGTAGCAAGAGCTAGATCATCAGTGCCGTAGCCAGGATTTTGTTTCGAGGAGGGCTTGCATCCAAATCTTACGAGGAATTCTTTAAATAAAAAAAATATGTATATTCCAATTCATTGATTTTTATTAATTTTTAAATCGCATGTAGATACTTACACGAACACACTTAAATTATTTGTTTACACTCATTTTTTCAAAGCAGAAGACGTCTTGATTTTTTTTTTTTGACATGACATCAATCACCTTATCTGGATTGTTTTAATCCTTTTCATAGTTGAAAAGGTTCTTTCAAAATTAGCTGTGGTCACTGGAAGCTTGGCCAAAACCGTAAGCGAGAAGTTTATACCTCTAAAGTAAGTCTTGTTACATATATCAAGCAATTTAAAAACTTCGGTAGAAGGTTCAAATAAGTCCTCGGCAAGTTGGGATTGAAAAGCCTCTCTGAAAAAATCTTCATTTTCATTTTCTCAGATGTTCTTAAGAGAATTCAGAATTTATTTTGTGCGGGTCGATTGCAGAAACGAAATCTAAAAATTTTTTCTGTAGGAAAACTGATAAGGGCAGCGTTAAACTGAATAGTTTTTCGCATACAATGAGGCTAACTAAGAAATCACTTTTTTGAACCGCTGCCAAAAGTGTTGATGCTTTCGAAGACATCGCCCGCACAACTGAAACAACTGAACCAATTTAGCTCAAATTTGCAGACCATCTGAAGTATTCATCCAGGAGTTTTTTGTCTGTGAAGTTTGGTCAAAATTGGACAAAGGGGCGTGGCACCTCCCATACAAAAAAAAAACATTGCAAACGCTTTTTACCGATATTTCGAAAAGTAATCGGTCGATTAAGCTGAAATTTACACAATAGGACTGTTTTATTGGCAATCGATCTCAGTGAAGTAAAGTAAAGTAGAATCTTTAACACGCAATTACAACAACTACACGCTGTTTGACACTTTCGAGACTCTATTATAGTTGTTGTAATGGCGTGCTGAAGATTCTACTTTACTTTACTTCACTGAGATAGATTGCCAATAAAACAGACCTATAATCGGTTAGGAAAAGAAAAGTACACGTGGATCAAACGTTTTCGAGTTTTCCGATAGATGGCGTTGAACACCAAAATCTTAAAATTACACTATACCTTGACATTTGCGGCAGCTTTAGCTTTGAAATTTGGTAAATAGAGGTTTATTGCCTTTAGAAAGTATTGAAAAATACTATAGGCGGGATCGAGAAAAGGGGCGTGGCACTTCCAATAAGAAACTGCAAACGTTATTGCTCGACACTCGTGGGAGCTAAAGTTTTAAATTTAAAATTTAACGATTTCAATTAATTTTTTTACAAAAATTGACATTAAACCTTATCTGAACAATAAACCAACAAAGTACTAAAAAACATTTTTTCTGAAACTTCAGCTGGTTTGAGGGAGCCAAAAGTTCATAAAAATCGCAATTTTTTTTATATATTCTGAAGATTAAGATCCCAATTCAACTTTTGGCAGGTATTAGATTAAACAATTAACAACTTTTTTTTTCGCCATAGGTACTAAAGTGACACACCCTATTGTACAGTCTACATAATATGTACCTAGCGTTTGGATACTGAATATTTACTTACCTGGATAGTCTCCTTAGATTTGAATTTATATAAGAAAGTTTTAGTTCTTAGTTTTTTGTTAAAATTTTCGGTGTGGGGGGGGGGGGCGTTGCTTCAGCTTCTCAAGCCCCCTCCCCCTGGATATGTGCCTGTAGATAATGTATCGTTTTCGGTCAACATTTCAAGTTCAATATAATCAATCAATTTTTAGAACTCCCTGTACAGTGTCCATCATTCAGTAGGTACAACCTAAACTGATAATTAGATTTATTCTAAAAATATTACAATATCACTTCCCATATAGGGGTCTGAAAAAATTAAGATTTTTTTCAAAAACGTTTCAAAGAATTTGAACGGAATTGGCATCTGTTGGTTAATGTGAAGACTGAAGGTACTCTACTCCGTTTTTCGCGTAGGTATGTATTTCAGCTTTGGCATGCTATACCTACCTATTTTTTTTACGCCATGAAGAATTGATTTTTTTTCCCTGTCCCTGTAAAAAAATTTGCCTCTAACTATCATGGCTGAGGTAATTTTTTTCCGAACTAATACATAAATGAAAATGCACTATACGTGGCCTATATTTTCGCATTGACCACCAGAATTATGTAAGGCCTTACGTGGTTCGGTTTTCGTTGGCTGGCCACGTAGCCTGTCAACTGAATCAATTGTCCTTGCATTCAAATTAGCTTCTAGTCGGCAATTAAAGTGAACTGGGTATGGGGTAGGTGACTTTTCTAGAAACTTTTAAGTGAAAATGCACTTGAGGAACGAGGTTTTGAAATGTTACCTATATACAGTGAGCGTCAAAAGTGAGTAAACACCGATGACCCTTTGACTTTTCTTTGGGGTCAGGTCTAAAAAACCAATAATCTGTAAAAAGTTTGATAACGAAATAACAATAACAAAACGTATTTTATTTTTACATCATACAATTTTTTTTATAGGTATTTAAACAAATTTGTTTTTAAACTCGAAAAACAAATGAAAACAGTATTGATGTTCACTCACTTTTGACGCTCACTGTATATACCTACTCTGAATAATTACGAATGCTTTATACGTGGCTCATTGGATCACCTATTTTGGGAGGCAATTATGGTTGCCAAGAAAATTCAAGTCGAGAGGCCTTTTCAATAACGGTACGATAAGTTCCCGATAGAATTTTTTTTAGGCAAGGTATAGTTTTCCGTTTTGAAACTAAGTTCTAGAATGATTTGATTTTACCGTTCCACATTATGGTATTCTGTCGAATTTTATAATACTGAAATAAAACTGAAATCTGAAACTGAAACATTTAACCATAGGAATTCAGTGAAAATTGTTGTGGAATTGACTGAGAAGTTAAACAGGAATAGGTTTACGTACGGAAAAAGGTATAAATTCGTTTTCTAGAAAATTTAGACAACAATTGCTTAATTTACTGATAGCTAAAACTGGGGCCTAAGGTAAGACATTTGGTTCCGAAAAATAATTTTTCGATATCTTAGCCTTTTCGATATCTACGAAGAAAAAATTAAACAAAAAGAAAATCATCAAATCAATTTAATAAATACTTAAGAACCTTGAATATTTACGTCTCTGTAATTATTCAATCGGCTTATTTACGGGTTTAGTTTGTCCATTTGTATTGGCGCTATTCTACGATACCCGGAGGCCCAGAGCTTAGCTTCAATGAGGGCCGAGGCCTGTGCTAATGTCTAATATATACATACATACATTCATCTTGGCCTTTTCGATATCTACTTTAAATATTTCTCAGTTAAATTAAGTCCAATCTAGAAGAGGGTAGGATTTATTGATACATGCTATTCTGTCGATCTTTAACCTGTACGCATATGTTTTTACCTTCTTCAGTTGCACCAAATATAAAATAAAAAATATATTAGAGCTAAATATAAAATCCAACAGTGACAAAAGAAGAACCCAAGGTCAACACACGTTTTAGAATAAAGACTCCTTTCCAATAACTTCTCACATCATACTGTCTTTGCTTATTTTCGTTTTTTATTTCATATGCTACACACACTTTTCTTGTTGAAATCAAAAATCTTGGGCATTTAAATATCCATTGTCTGTCGAAACAGTTTAAGTCACATATATTCCTCGTCTTGGCTATTTGTAGCAGGGGTCAATATATGATATCCCACAGAGCGTAATTATATTATGGAGCTAATGTATCCATACAAATATAGAAGTATTCGCATATGTTTCTGAATTGATATCAGCACTGTTGTTCGCTCCAAAGTTGACGGTGGGATATGCCAATTTTGTTGGCAAAAATAAACTAATGGAAAAGCGAAAATATGCCAAGGCCAACTGCTGGAGCTAAAATAAATGCAAAAATAATCTGAAGTAAATATAGCTCGACTTACAAAACATGCAGATCGCATTACAGCGACATGTATAAGTATATGCCTTTGGTATTTTTATTGCTGAATCCTTCAACTGCATTGTGCACGAATATGACATTTCTTTTATTCATTTGCGTATAATTTGCTTATCTCGATAAGATTTCCTTGATTTGCAAAGCTCACGTAACCTACGATTGTAATTTTACTAAATTTATACCACAAAAATAAGCATTGATTGTATGGCGGAGTGAAGTGTTATGATTCCCGCCCAATTCCTGGGGACAGTATTGGGATCCGTCTTTTCGTACTTTTTCCAAATTCTGTATGAGCATAATTCTGTATATCAAAATTCTGTTTTAAAACACTTTTTTTTTTTAAATACAGAATGCTTGTATAATACAATTTTTTTTTATATATTACTGTCTCCCTGAAGAATAGAATTTATAAAAACAAGGTGCGTCGAATATCTATAGAATTTTGCTACTGCAACCAAACCTAAGGCTTACTGTCCACGTAGCTACGCTTCATAAACACACTTTCGTCATTTGCAGCATTTTGTACTTGCTCGCAGCTTGCCTACCCGGTAGGGCGGTTTTCTATCGCCCACTGGCCAAACCAAGCATGGTAGAGACTTAATTTTGTTTAATTGTTGTGATTTGACTAGAAGGAAGATTTAAAACTAAAGCTTTAAGTATTGATACAAATTTTTTAACTAAACACCGGTAAAATGTGGTGTCCTAATTTTACGCCTCTTGAATAGAACACTTATCCGGAAGGGGTGCAAATACAAATAGGCCAAATAATTTAACGAAATCGAACTGCAGGCTAATTCGACAGCTTGGGTTAGTTTAGATATAGTCGACTATTGTTGTCCCGCTCCATAGATTTCACGTGTCAACCATCCCTTCGGGCCTTTCGATATAACGTGTCGGCTTCTATAATTTTTTTTAGCTTAATTGGCAATAAATAGGCGAGCTTCCGTTAAGCTTTGATTTGTCCTTTTTCCGCCTCGGTTAAGGCGTTTTCTTCACCCATATTTCTTTTTAATTAAATAGTCCAAATTAAACAAAAAAATCGATCAAAATTATGAGTACACGTGCATGATCTATTCAAGTGGCGTCAAAATGTCGCCTAAATTTTAACGAATGCTCTAAAAAAGTAAAAAAAAAAACATATAAAGGTTCTTTTTCTCAACTTGCAATTTGTCACAGAGAAAGAAGAAGAGTTACCCAAAAACAAAATTAACAAAATATCTTTATTTTATCATTCCACTTTGGAAATGTGAGCAATTGCAAAGAGAGTGTACAGTAGGGTGTGTCACTTTAGTATGGCAAAAAAAAAAAGAGTGTTTAATTGGTTAATCTAATACTTGCCAAAAATTGAATTGGGATTTTACGCTTCAGAATATATATAAAAAAAGCTACAATTTTTATGAACTTCTGAAAGTTTTTTTCGTATTTTCCTTCTAAATTCATAATTTTTTTTTCCTCAAATGTTATATATTGTAATAAAAAAAATTTTTCAGTAGAAAGATAAAATCCCAAAAATCAAATCTCTGTAAAATGTGCAATAACAATAATTCTGTAAATAAATTTTTTTATACTATCTTTATAATTAACTTTTCGCTAGCTCAAACCAGCTGAAGTTTTGGAAAAAAGTGTTTAGTACCTTGTTGGTACTTTGTATTGTCAAAATAGTTTTTAACGTTAATGTTTGTAAAAAAAAATAGTTAAAATCATTAAACACACAAAATTAAACGAAACAATTATTCGCACTCCCAATTTTTGACGCAGCTATTGGCACCCCATCTTCAACAGTGATTTTCTCAATACCCCTTTGTTCGAATAAGTCCATTTATTTTTTATTTTGAAATTGTGAATTTATTTCATTTTTCTGTGTCTTTAGTTTTGCGACATTCCTTTCAAGTTCTATTTTACAAGTAAAAGTGAAAACATGCCCGACAAAAAATACAGATCTTAAAAATGTTCATTGTTTTGGTTAAGGACCTATAATTTTGTAATTTTTTTTTTCTACTTCCTTTTATATTTTTTAATGAAAACTGTTTTTATTTACTATAACAATGCATTATATAAGTCGTTTGTAAATATATTTCGTTAAAAAAGTTATTGATTTATTAATAAAAGGGGTGCCTATAATTTTGTAATTTTTTTTTTCTACTTCCTTTTATATTTTTTAATGAAAACTGTTTTTATTTACTATAACAATGCATTATATAAGTCGTTTGTAAATATATTTCGTTAAAAAAGTTATTGATTTATTAATAAAAGGGGTGCCAATAATTGCGTCCAACAAAAACTGGAGCTCAATTATTTGCAAGCAGTGTGCTATTAATGTGGTTTTCTGCACCAATTTCATGTCAAAACTAGTTGGATCTGCTATGTGATGTATAAAATGCTCAGGCTCCCGAAGAGAATATCATATTAGCTCCCTTATCATCCACTCTTGTAAGGTTTATTCAGAACAAACAGATCTAACGTCTTAAATGATATTCATACATATTGCTTAACGTTTAATATATCTCTTCTACTTTCTTGAATTTATTAAATTTTGCAATGATTTAAATAGTCGTATTTATTTAATTATTTAAATTAATTAAATTTAAAATGAAGAAAATAATATTTTTTATTTATTTGCTTTTGAAAAATATTTATGTATGTTTTTATTTACTATTTTATTTTATAAATTTAAATAAAACGTTTTGAAAACATATGTAAATAAAATAATATTTAAAATATGATGTTTTTCTGTTTTAAAGGGTGCCAATAACTGTAGTTCTTGGGGTGCCAATAATAAGGGGCACATGGTGTGGTGTTTGTAAGCTTTTAATAAATTGGCATTTTAAATATTATATTTTCAATAAATAAACCCTTATTTATAAAACTTAATCAAAGACTAATTTAATAACTTATACTTTGGTATACAACAGATTCAAATCAATTTATAATTGAAAATGTTGTAGTTGATCAAAGTTGAATTTTCCTTGTGCCCAATAATTGTAGTCGTTACGGTATAGCATTTATTATTTATTATTACCTACTAGATATGTCTGCTCAGGAATTTTCTATGAACACAATCCCTATCAATGTTTTAAATTTTAAATTTAGGCTCCCACGAGTGTCCAGAAATAACGTTTGCAGTTTTTTATTGGAAGTGTCACGCTCCTTTTACCGATCCCGCCCATAGTTTTTTAAATGCTTTCTAAAGCCAACATCGGAAAACTTGACAACTGTTTAATCCACGTTAGCGTTGCCATCCGTCCGGGTTTTCACGGAAATGTACTCTTTTTCGCCTATGCGGGGAACGTTCGGGATAGTTTTTCTAAATTGTCCGGGTTTTAAGTTTTTCATCGTCAAGAGAAAAGGAAATTAGAAATTAACAGAGTGTCAATTTTATATTCCCGCTTTTTGGTATTGATTTTGAATCGTAACTTGTTGCTTCTGAACTCTGCAAGATATTATTATAATCCTAACTTTGGTAATCCACAAAAGAAAGGTTCAAAAACACTGAATGAAAATATGACTAGACTTGTATGTCCACAACAGTACTCAACATCTAACTCGATGTTACCTACGATGTCACTTTAAAAATATAAAATATTTTGCTGAATATCGATAATGAATATAGAAAACCATGCACTTTTGCACCATTCAAAAAGGACATGGCTTTCTCTTCACCCGGCAGTAGAACGACTTTTGCTTATGTTTGAAACCCTAAAATAATATTTCGCATAGTTTCTTTCAATGAGATAAACGTTTTCAAATATTTTGAAAATCCGTGAATGCCAAAATTCATGTAATTTATAACACAATATTTTGTAAATATATTTTGTTGTCAATAACTCGAATCCCCAAGCAAAATTTCCAAAATCCCAGAAATTGATTTTCTTTCTCCTCCCGTTTTCCACTAATTGGAAGTTGGATATTAAGATTACAGTTTTTTCAACACATTCATATATGTCAGAATATCAGTCAAGTATAATTACTCAGTGCAATTTACAGACGGCCTTAGAACATGTAGTACCGACGGATTACTTTTCGAAGTGTCGGGAAAAGCTTTGAAAAAGCAATGTTTTTTTTTGTATGGGATCTGCCACGCCCCTTTGTCCAATTTTAACTAAACCTTACAAAAACACTCTCAGATGTTCTGAAAATGTCAGCTCAATTGGTTCGGTTGTTTTCGATATATAAGATTTTGCATGTTTTTTATGGGAACGATCCGTTCACGAGTTATGAGTGCACACACGGACGGCAGTCTCGTATATTTTATAGGAGATTATATTACGCGAAATACGTTTACCGGTGTACAGACCGAGTAGTTGTAAAATATATTTATGTCTAAATGTGTCGGTATTTGACAAACAGTATAAATGTAATGCATTCAAGGTCTTTGAGCGAGCCAAAACTCATTCATTCATTTTCAAATGGTCCGCTTGTCCATTAAGTGGGACGCGGGTGTAGGTTGCTCAAGTGGACCCTCCATAGCTCTCGATCCTCCGCCATCGACTCCAAATCATCAAGGGCAATCCCCATACGGATAGAAGAGAGATTATGGACTTGATCTAACCATCTCATCCTAGGTCTACATAGAGGACGCCTGCCTGATGGTACGGATTCCATAGCGATCCAAAACTACTAACCAAAATAAAAACTATAAATGTAGTCTTTCATTTTACTTAGCAGTGTAACTTTTCAAAACTAGACATTAAAATTCTAAAGTTAAAAAATATGGCACACCCTAGCCCTATTGTACAGGGTGTTCTTGTCAAGTGGCCAGGATGTATGTTAGTATGTTAGGCTTATTGAAGACAGCATAAAAAAAATGGGGTTCGTTCAATAGAGTGGAATTCGATGCTGTCTGCCGTCATTAACACGAAACTGATTATAGTTTAACCCTTCTTAATCTGGACTCAAGCTGCATTCCTCTTCCGTGCCATCAATAATTCAACCTTTTTTCACCTTACATTCGGTTGTATTATGATGTTTAGAGATAATTTCATAACCCGTACAACGAATATGGGTATTGGCAAACTCTGTCATTCCTCCACAATATAAATTAAAAATATTTTCTCAATGGGTATCGGGATTTCTTATGTTTTTACTATCCCCATTCCCCTGTTGTGTAAATTCTTCATTATACAGGGTGTCCTAGTTAAGAAGTATAATCCTTTAAGGGAAGATTCCTGAAGTTCTCCGGAATAAAAAATTGTATGGCAGGGGGTCTATTTTAATCATATTTCCCGTTACAGCCCAGAACTAGAAATAGAACTTCTAAACTATTATTGTAAATTTTGGAAAGAAAATTTAGTAGCGTAGCCTTTTTCTCAAAATGTTGACTATATAAATTTTTATTATTTTTATGAAATTTTTATCCTTTTTTACGTACGATCTCCAGAAGTTGTAGTAAAAGACGGTTTTTTTTTTCAGACAAAAAAAAACTTTAGGAATCTTCACTTAAAGGATTATACTTCTTAACTGGGACACCCTGTAGGTATATATTTTATAAAAAAAAAAAAAAAAAAAAAAAAAAACTTCTCATACCGCCTTCAATAAATTTGAACATTTGACCAAGTCTTGGAAGTATGCTTAATTTGTCCCTTATCATTCTACCAATAAAATTAATTTAATTCGAAAAATAAGAATACATTAAAATAACGGCGTAAATATTATACAAACTCTAGAAAAAAGTTGCTTCTACTTACCAGAGCTCAATTTTATTTACACTTCAAATAACTAAATAAGCAACCTACACCCGCGACCCACTTAATGGACAAGCGGACCATTTGAAAATGATGATGATGATGATGATAACTAAATAAAACTTTTAAAGACACACACAAATTGAGTCAAATTACACGACTATGTAACCTTATGTAACTGGGAGAAAGAAATTTATTAGAATCACCATTCGAAACGTATTGTATCTATATAGTTTTTTTGAAACCACACCACCGACGATCTATATACAAATCATCAAAAGTTCACATTTCACAGTAAAATAACTTTCGGCAAACTTTGGGTTGATGCAACTGTGACAGAATATAGATTGTCAATCGTATTTATACTGACCGTGAAATATATCGAAATCGCTGGTAGCGTATGCACAATTCGATACATGCAATCATCTATCATATATACTCACTGAATTTCTTCGTATAGGAGGTAAACATGGGGAGGTAATATTAACATTGATGCTTTTGAATACCTCATGGACAAGGGAATTGTGTGGAGGATTGGCTTAATAGAATTTCTTTTTTGTTTTAGATTTCGCATATTGGAGCAATAGATAAAACTCCAACTCCCAACTCCATTTTCGATGACATGGTTGGAGAAACTGTGGTCGATGGCTGTGTAATGCTCGTATCAGCAGGCAAACATTCCAAGCACTGCGAATTTGTGTTTTCCTGTAACAAAAGGATTTTGATGTGTGTAGATATCTGCATTAGAATCGCTTTGATGGTCAAGAGATAAAAATCAGTACATTAATTTGTCAGTTGATTGATGAAAACGCTTCCATTTTGGCGCGATTAATGGTTAAGGAAATGGATTATAGGTTGCCACTAACTTATAATTGGGAATTAATTTAGATAGTTTGCTTTGCATCCTGACAGCCATCAATGGTCTTTGTGGATTGCACACCAATTTATCAACGGTTAGCCGAATCCTTCGTAATATGACTAACCGCGTATAGAGTTGGATTTTGAAAGCGAACACTATTCCTGTAAGAAGGAAGAGTATATTAACTCCCCAAGGAGATAGTAAAAATACTTTTTATAAATTTCCTTTTCACTTTAAAAAATACGTGCACTATTCATAGTCCGAGCTGTGGTGCACTACTGCACTATACAAAAAAATGTAATAAAAATAAGGAATTTTTCATATTGGAATGGTTAGGGATGGAAATTAGTATGTTTATATGGGTAAGCACAGTTTTCTCCTCTCTCCATGTTAGGGTATGTTGTTTGATGAAAATGAAAATAGCCGATCAATTCGCAATCACTTTGGGTATACCGTTGAATTTTAATGGTCAAACAAATCACCATTTAAGGTACTTACCAACGAAAATGTATTTCTCAATATAAACAATTCAAAACAGAAAAACAATAACTTTTTTTTGCAACATCAAATAGAACTTTATTGATTTATTCTTTTTGGTATAAGACTATTTTATAAGTGATAGTTTATAGATGTTCCATCTCTAATATATTTTTATTAGTATTCCCTGTTCATGTCATTTCAGTCATAAAGTTTTTCCTTCGTGTTTGTTTTTTTTTTTATAAAAGTTACCATAAAAAATTCACGAAAATTAAAAAATAACAAGGAAAAAATTTTGCTTAGTTTTTTTTTTGTAATTAAAAAAAAATAATATTCAAAATGCTAAGAAAAGAAAATAATTGAAAATCAGTTTTCGAAACGACATTTTTGAAAATTCTTAGGTGTAGTTTTTTTTTTAGTTTTAGTGACAAAATGACAAAAATATTTTTAAAAAATAATTTATGTGAATGTTTTTTAGGTACAAATTCATTTTCTGGTACCCAAAATAAAAATGACAAGGAAAACATTTGCTAGGTAGAGTAGGTATAATTTTTTTGCAATTAAAAAAATTAACAGTAAAAATGCAAAGAAAAGAAAATAATACAAAATCAGTTTTCGAAACGACATTTTTGAAAATTCTTAGTAGTATCTAGTTTTTTTTCTAGTTTAAATTCGATGGTTTGACAAAAATATTTAAAAAAAAAAAAGTGAAATTTGTTTAGGTACATTTTATGATTTTTTTTGTTTAATTTCGAAGTGCAACAGAAGCTTTTTAGGTAGATACATTTTATGATTTTTCTAATTAATTTCGAGGTATAATAGTTTAAAATTAAGACGATTGTTTTATTTTAAAATTATTAATTTCATTGTTTTTAAATGAATTAAAATTAAAATAGTGGAATGGTATATTTTATAGATATCTAGATAGTATAAAAAAATATGTTCTTATAATTTGTTATATGATTTTCTTAATTAAATACATTTAATGCTAGTAACAAATCGAAATTGCATCACAAACATTAGCGTACATCTTTATTACAATTCCTCACTTATAGCTAAGATAAAATATGTGTATGTGTTAATTTCATAACACCAACAAAGCTGAAAAGATGTTAATAAAAAAATTTACTAAATGCAACTTTTAGTTGGATTTTCCATTTTGAATAGTTTAAGAACTGTGTGTTTGATCCCAAGCTTGAAGGGCATAGTACACATTAGCCGAGTCCACATAACATGCACTACATAACCTCTCCATCCAATACTGGAAGCGAAATTTGTCCTTCTTTACAGCCAGATATTGTTCATACAATTGGCTTGCGAGCGTGTAGCCCAAGGCTTCCAGCCGGGAGCCCAAGACCTCCTCAATTCCCGGCAGGGTTCTCACAGATTTTCCTTCCATAGGTCCAGTGGCAAACTGCATATGTTTGTTGAATATATGTCTCACCTCAAAAGTATGAGCACTTTCTTTGGACTTATCTTCCATTTCAATTATTGTTTTGTTTATGCACGCACAGAGAGTTTTAGCAGTTTTTTTTTAATATTAATATTTTTTTTATTGTATTAAAATCGCTTTAATAACTTTTAGGAAATATTTCTCTTTGAATGTTACTAGCCGAACTTAAGTAGGTACCGATAAAATAGGGACACTTCTTCCGATTGCTGAACGCGACAACACACCGATGAAGACTGATGCTGAACTTCGAATGATAGATGGTAAGGTGAAATGCGCACTTATATATATACTAGTGACATTGAAAAAAACCGGGCATGCATCTATACGACACAAATCCCACTTCCTAGTTTATCCTACACGTGGCGTGGCGTACAGAGGGACATACTTCTGTTGCATATTGCATTCAAGCATACCTATACAACGATATTTTCAGGGTTAATATAAAAGCATTGGAGGCGGAATGCATATTGATAACAGCACAATTTCACATGCACAGTAATGTTAACCCAGCCTCACAACCCTGCCAAATTTTTTTTCATGTATGCGTACAGATTAGAAGGTATAGGGGGTGGAATGTATGCTAGTCCTGGTTCACTATTTTTTTTCAATTTATTTTTTCATCTCAACCAAGTGTACGGATTTGTTTGCATATATTGAGAAATCATCTAGCAGGTAATGAAGAAATGTCCGGCTGTTGGTAAGCGAGAATGAGAAGAATGCACTTCTATGGCAGAATATACGAACCAAGGAACACCAGCACACAATGGTCGTGCTTCTTGTATCTATTCGCATTGGCCAAGTACACGATGAAAACAAGACTAAAGCGCATCGCTTTTTACATTGTATCATGGTCATTTGTCAAGCTTAAATATTATCTTTCCTCTCATTTCCGAAAATAGGTATAGTTAATTAATTTAGGCTCGCAGATAGATATACCGCCGATGGCGATGCTAGGTAGGAGTAGTGGTTAGTATAGTATGCACGGGTAGGGGGTTGTTCTTCTGTGTCGTTTCTTGGTAATTTTCTGGCTGTTGCATGGGTACGAGTATAACAATAACTATGTCTTATTTATGTGTTAAGCCGGCAAAAGAGTTTTGGTAGAACCTACAGTTAAAATTTCCTATAGCGAATTCGCGCGGGATCACAACTTTTTCTTATTAACTTTCATTTAATGTAACTTTCGACGCTGTCAAATTGTTTATTGATTCAACAAAATTCAGCAAAATGACCAACTATTTATTGGCCAAAATTCATTATGAACAAAGGCCAACAATTTATGCAAGAAGCCCCAAAATTTAATGTGAATTAAAAATTGTCCCACAACCTAATTTTGGGCGTATTTTAATTTTCGGACAATTTTTCATTTTACCAGAGTGGCAGAAAAATTGGCCGATTTTTCAATTTTTATTTTAAGCAATTTTTCATCGGCAGTTGGGCATTTATTAATTTTTCTTGGGCCTTCTTTCATTATTACTTTTCAGTTTTGGTTTAATTTTTTTTCTGAAAAACTTTAATTTTTGACATTTTGTGCGATATTTCGTTATGAAAAGTTAACAATTCGGGCTCGGGCTCCAAGAAATTTGTACTCTAAGCAGAGCGACATATAAATACAATTTTTCATTCTTTTTAAGCGATTTTTCATTTGAATTTTTGGCCAATTTTTCATTTTACAAGAGTGGCAGAAAAATTGGACGAATTTTCAACTTTTATTTTGGGAAATTTTTCAACTTCGCAATAGAGAGAGAGCTTTGTTCGACTGTATTTCCTTTTGATTGGATACATCTATTCCGTGAAAATTTGTATGTTAATGTAGCCACATTACATACTGTGTAAAAAAAATCCATTTCAGGTACGGAGGTACTTACTTGCCTATATGCATTATGGCAGTAACACCATCCCACTGAAGCCAATGAAAAACGCTAGTACATTCTTCAACATCAACACATCTTTATTTATTTTTATTTTCTATATCACTATAATATTTATATAATTTGCAGTATAACTCAAATAAAATATCTGCTAGTATATAACATCATTTATAACTCTTTATTTAAATTTTTAAACATCAACACTTTTTTATTTTCTATATCACTATAAAATTTATATAATTTGCAGTATAAATCAAATAAAATAACTGCCAGTATATAACATCTTTTAGAATGTAAGATTTATATTAGGTAGGTACTCAATTATAAATATATAAATATACAAAATATATAATTTTTTTTATTTAAAATGTATTCAGGTCAAAATATTGAAATTTTTTATAATAAGTTTCCTTCCTATGGATACATTCCCATGATTTAAGAGCATAAAATACGTAATTTGCTTCTTTGGCTGTAGCACCGCATGTTTGTTCCATCCACAGCTCAAAAAAAAATTGATTCTTGCTCAGGCTCAGATATTCATTATAGACCTGAAAAGCATAAATAAATCCGTGCTCTACAAGCCGCTCGCCTAAGGTCTCTTCAATTCCTGGTAAAGCCCTTATAGATTTGTATCCCATAGGAGAACCAATAAACTCCATGTGTTTTTCAATTATATACTCAAGCCTGTAAGATCTATTTGGTCCAGCCATGATAAATAGTCTTCTTTAAAGTATACTTAGAACAAGCACACTAACACAGAAAATTCAAGATTGTTTTCTGATTTGCTGATCGGCGTCGTATCACTTTTTTTTTTTACTTGAACTCCAATGGAACTTAAGTGAGACTCAACTTTTAATGTTTATTGCGAAAAAATACACAATAGGTGTATTTGCTGAACTAGTGGACAGACCGAATAAGACTGATGGTGTATCCTGAATGTGAGTAGTGCAAATGCGCAATAATAAACACTTAGGTAGGTATAATGGTGACATTGAAACTGTTACGTGCATATTGCATACACAATACGCACACAGACACAATATTTTCAGGGTTAAAATAAAACAGTTGCTATAATATTCCATATGGTGGGGTTGGGGTTGAGCCGGGCCAATCCCCACTATTTTGCTTGCACAAATATGTTTAACAAACTATAGCTCCGCTTTGAGAGAAAGAAACAAAACACACTAGCGTACTCGTATTTGTATTCGAACATGCATTTACTGTTGGATGGTCACATGTTTTGTATGCATATATAGAAATCACGGTCTGGAATATTCTGATGGAGATGAATTCGCTGAAATAAAAACAAAAAGGCCTACCTATACAAAACATACTGTTTACAAGAATACAGAAACAAAGAGTAATCGGTAAATGAACAAAGTCCTTGATTTTGAATTATATTTCCACGAAATATTGGAAGCGCGCTTTATATAGTTGTATATAGGGTTATAGGAGTTTCAGTTTAGTGAAGTTTCAGATATCGCTTAATAGGAAATTTATATGCTAAACATATGACGAAATATGAAACACTAATATTGTCGCTTCACTAATACTTGTGAGAGAGTAAAATCGAAACGAATATTGAAACTTGTTATAGCTGTTCTATACTATAACATAATAGGTTTCATTTCAAAAAGCCAGCTTACACTAATGACTCATCAGTGGTTAGTGTGCTGGAAAACTGAGCGAGGGGTTTCAGGTTCGATTCCCCGAAAAAAAAAACAAATTACATACTCTGTTCTTTGAAATGTGTCCGATTATATAAGGTGTCCGCTTATAAGAGGTGTCCGTAAGGAGAGAGTACATTGTACAATTGTACATATTTTAAGTTTTTTCTACTGCGCCTCTCGTGAACGTCTGCCAAATATCCGCGGACATAATTGTCATCGGAAAACTTCTCAATTCACTCTGCATACAATTTTAGGTCACTTCCCTTCGCCCCAAAAAATATCTACAAACTCACAAAAACGACTGATTGTGAGAAGGGACCTTTTGCCTATTTAATAATTTTTTTCTAAATACACTTTTGTGACGTGTTTCAAAATGGACTCACAAGTCTAAATTTTTGAATGAAAAAAGTTTTCTAGATACTTACCAAAATGTATACCTTTACCGTCGAGAAAAAAAAATCCAACCAGCCACAAGTTATCTAAATTTTAAATAATAAATTTGCAACATCAAATATCCTTTATTTTTAATTTTTCATACAACATTTGAGAATTAAAATACATTCATGTAATATGTTCCATCTCAAATTTAATTAAAAATGTACACCCTTTTCATATCATTTCTATTTTTATTTAATTGTTCGTTTTTTTTTATTATATGTAAATATATTTGACCAAAATCCTTTCTCTATAAATATAGTTTTTCTTGAAAAAAATTCATACAAATTTCTTATATGTTCGATCTTAAATTTATTTAACAATTATTTCCTGTTCATATCATTTACTCTTTATTCCATCGGTCGTTTTGTCTTTTTGTATTTCGTATATTTGTAAATATATTTGACCAAAACCCTTTCTTTACAAATATAGTTTTTCTTGATTTATATAAAATTCATATATATGTTCCATCGCAAATTTATTTAACAATTACCTATTCCCTGTTTATATCATTTTCTAATTATTCAATCGGTCGTTTTTTTTTTTTTGTCTTTTTGTATTATATGTAAATATATTTGACAAAATTTTCTTGAAAAAAATTTCATATAAATTTTTTATATATTCCATCTCAAATTTATTTATCAATTATTCCCTGTTCATATCATTTCCATTTATTCAATTGGTCATTTTTTTTATTCGTTATTTTTTTTTTTTTTTTTTTGTCTTTTTGTATTAGGTATATAGGTGAATATATTTGACCAAAATCCTTTCGTATAAATATGGTTTTCTTGAAAAAACAACCAGATAGATTTATATTTCAATATGCAAAAATATGTATATACACATTTTCTAAAAAATTGATTTATCTATTTATTATTTTATCAAAATTTGTAAATTTCAGGTTCACAATTTTTTGAAACTATCACCACAAGCCATACCATTCTTTTTTTACAATTCCTTGATATATATTTACTTTTAATACATTTTAGTTTGAAAAAAAAGGAAAATAATAATAATAAAAATTATTAAAAATACATAATAATAAAAATTATTATATTTTGAATTTCACATTGTTTCACTCGCTGTGGATATAATCATAAGTTTCTAGAGCAAAAAATGCGTCACCCGATTCTCTGTTATTAGCTGCACACATTCTGTACATCCAATACTGGAATAGAGGTTTGTTCTTTCCCAGAAACAAAAACTCATGATAAATTTCATGGGCGAAATTAATCCCTTGATCGCGTAATCGTTCGCCTAGGGTATCGCCAATACCGGGAATGACTTTAGCCGGTTTGTTTCCCATGGGACTGCTTACAAACAATATGTATTTATTAAATCCGCTTTCTACTTCGTAGGTACGGTCGGCCATTATGGATTTATTTTATTACTTTTTAATTATACAAACACAAAAAATTTAGATATAGCTCTTTTTTTGAAGAACGGCGAATATAACTTCTCAATTAATCCCAACTTATGCTCTCATCTGTTGTAGCTGGCTGAACTTGACAACGCTCAGGAAGAGACTGATGCGAAACCCGAACGATAGTATCTTTACTGGCGAGGCGACGTTGAAAATGCATTGATAGTACTCAGCTAGTCAGCTCCACTGTCAAGTTCAGTTTACGCGTGTCATACAAACAAACGTTATCCTGTTGCATATAACGCACACAATCACACCCCTACATTCAAGGTTAAATAAAAGCTATACAGGTGGCAGGCGCCATTCACAGGCATTGACAATGACAACCTCCGGCTCCAACTTTGGCGGCAATCATTTTTCCCACACACTAATAGCCCTTTTAAAAGAAAGAAATACAAAATAGGCAAACGTGATTGTATGCAATTTTCACATCCACCTACCAGATTGACGGTTTTTGCCATTTTGCAAAGACCCAATTTTTAATGTATTTGTACAGAATTTCCTGGAATCAAGCTGTAAAAAGCTCTAGGATTTTTTTCTTCTTTTTTTTTTTAAATGAGTGCATATCTGAAACACTATACTGTTTGTAAATGTATAGTTCCAATATAAGTTAACGTCAACAAGTAGCCGTGTGATGTATTCCTATCTCTATCTCTTTGCTGGTTAAATACTTCGAAGAAATGGATGGGGCCTGGCAAAACACAACGACAACAATCACAATGCTTATTTCTGAAATACATATATGGATAGTATAACCAAACATCATTATATGTACCTAACAGAAAAATGGCCATGATTCCGCTTAACACACGTCTTGTTCATGCATCTTCCACGTGAACAATACCTATTGAATGGATTGTGATGAAACAGGTAGTATTACATTTTGAGGTACAGATAGGATTTAGCTGAAAATGGAATTTTTCGGAAGCTGATGAATTCTGACGAAATTGGGTTTAGCCTTGGGAAAACATTCAACAGCTAAATGTAAAAAAATGAGCCAAGTAATGAGATCTAAATATACGCCAAGTTCTTTTAAGTTCACTGGTCAAGTTTTCAAATTCTAATATATTTTAAGATATAACGAAGTTATAAACGAAAAACTTGCCAAGTAAACCTACCAATTTTTTTTAAACATTTAACCTTCCTAAACTTAAAAGAACTTGGCGTATATTTAGATCCCATTACTTTTCATGACTGACTAGTTACTCATCTAATTTTTGTTGTTCTATATTATAAGAGAACTTGGCTCATTTTTTTACATTTATGTTTTTGGTGTGATTTCACTACTTTTTGCGAAGTTTTTTTTTATTGGACTTCACAAACAACGTTGAAACGACTTCGCTTTTTAATATGTCAACTGGCACTAACTACCATCACTATTCATTAAAATTATATTCAGTAGGTAGATTGATTTCTATTCATATTTTAAGTGGGCAGATTCCACACCCCTTAAATGGACAATTTTTAATTGTTGATATTTCTCTTTTCGTACACTGCAAGTCCTATCGCTCTACCAAATTTTAGCATTCCACGGCAATGGGTAGGGGCCCAAATAAATAATAACCGATTTTCCAAAGAGGGCGGATACCACGTCTCCTGAATGGAGAATATAAAATGTTTGATATTTTTCTTTCTGTTCACTGCAAGTCATATCGCTCTAGCAAATTTCAGTATTCTACGGCGATGCCGATGATCCGAATTTCAAAAGTGGGCGGATACCACGCCTTCTGAATGGAGAATATAAAATTTTTGATTTTTTTTTCTGTACACTGCAAGTCCTATCGCTATACCAAATTTCAACATTCTACGGCAATTGGAAGTGGCCCAAATAAATAATAACCGATTTTCAAAAGTGGGCGTATACCACGCCCCCTGAATGGAAAATCCCAGTGTAGGTATGCACCACAGGATCTAGCATTCTGCCAAATTTCACGATTTTAGGATGGCTGGAAGTGCTTCATAATTTTGATGATCATCATCTAATGCCCAGTTGCACAGTCAGAGTTTAAACTGAAGTTTAACTAAACCTGACCGAGAGTTTAAACTTTTGGTTTAACTCGTTCAGTTTCTTACTTACTTACTTAAGGTGGCGCTACAGTCCGGGGTGGACCTGGGCCTCAACCAACAAGCGTCTCCAGCCAGCACGATCTTTGGCCAGCTGCCTCCAGTTTCGCACGCTAAGTTGGTTGAGGTCCCCTTCCACTTGCGTGCGCCACCTGAGTCGCGGTCTTCCTCTACTGCGCCGTCCCTCGGGTGTGGATTCGAAGATCTTCCGGGCCGGAGCATTCACGTCCATTCGCTCTACATGACCCAGCCACCGCAGTCGTTGGACCTTCACTCTTCTGGCTAGGTCGATGTCGCTGTACAGCCCGTACAGTTCGTCGTTGTATCTCCTCCTCCATTCACCGTCTATGCAGACGGGACCGAAAATTACTCGAAGAATTTTCCTCTCGAAGCAGCCAAGAGTAGCCTCATCCACTTTTGATAGAGTCCATGCCTCTGCACCATAAAGTAGGACAGGGATGATTAGGGTCTTATAAAGGGTCACTTTAGTTGTTCGAGAGAGGGCTTTGCTACTCAATTGCTTTCTTAGCCCAAAGAAACAGCGATTGGCAAGAGTTATTCTTCGTTTAATCTCAGCGCTGGTGTCATTGTCTGAGTTTATAGCGGAGCCTAGGTAGACAAAGTCCTTTACCACTTCAAAGTTATATCTGTCTATAGTGACGTTCTGTCCAAGACGTCGGTGTTGGGTGTCCTTTCTTGATGACAGCATATACTTTGTCTTGCCCTCATTGACCGCCAAACCCATTTTCGCCGCTTCCGTCTCAATGCCCACGAACGCGCCAGTGACATCACGCTGCGTTCTGCCGATTATGTCGATGTCGTCGGCGTAGGCGAGTAGGTGGACGGACTTTTGAAAGATAGTGCCTCTGGTGTTAGCGTTTGAGTTTTGCACTATTCTTTCAAGAACGATGTTGAAGAAGTCACATGACAGCGCATCGCCTTGTCTAAATCCTTTTTTGACATCGAAGGTCTCGGTGAGTTCTTTACCGACCTTGATGGAGCAGCGTGCATTCTCCATTGTCATCCTGCACAGACGGACGAGTTTGGCAGGGATGCCAAAACTAGACATTGCTCTGTATAGCTCGTCTCTATAAATGCTGTCATAGGCGGCCTTAAAATCGATGAAAAGATGGTGGGTATCGATTTGGACTTCCTGGGTTTTTTCCAAGATCTGCCGCAGTGTGAATATTTGGTCGATGGTAGACTTTCCTGGCCTGAAGCCACACTGATAGGGACCAATCATGTTGTTGACGAAAGGCTTCAGGCGTTCACACAACACGGCAGATAGGATCTTGTAGGCGATGTTAAGAAGACTAATCCCTCTGTAGTTGGCGCAGTTCAGAGGGTCTCCTTTCTTGAGGATCGGGCAAACAATGCTGAGGTTCCATTCATCGGGCATACTTTCCTCCGACCATATTTTACAGATGAGTTGGTGCATGCTCCTAACCAAGTCATCGCCTGCCGCTTTGAATAGTTCGGCGGTTAGGCCATCTGCTCCAGCGGCTTTGTTGGACTTAAGCTTAGATATAGCTATCTTGACTTCGTCCAGGTCGGGTGGGCGGAATTGTTGGTCTTCATCGTCCAGGTTGAATGGTTCATTCTGCCTGACAGCGGGATTTAGTTCGTCATCGCCGTTAAACAGTCTGCAGAAGTAATTCTTCCATATCCTCAGCATCGACTGCGATTCTACTATGATGTTCCCTTGTTCGTCCTTGCAGGCTTCGGTTCGGGCTCTGTAGCCTTGGCAGGTTCTTTTTACCCTTTGGTAAAACTTCCGAACCTCATTCCTGCTGTAGCATCTCTCTATTTCCTCGATCGCGCGCTTCTCGTGCTCTTTCTTTTTTCTCCTGAGAAGCCGGTGTTCATCTCTTCTTTTCTGCGCGTAGAGCTCACGAGCAGCTCTGGTCCTTCTTTGCAGCGCCGCTTTGTATGCCTCTTGTTTCGCTGCATGTGCTTGCCGGCACTCGTCGTCGAACCAGGGGTTTCGTTGTGGTGGTCGTGTGAAACCAAGCACATCAGAGGCGGCGTCTCTGATGGCTTTTTGGCAATGTTGCCACTGGTCTTCGATGCTTGATGCTGGCTGCATAGAACCTCTTGAGAGATTGAGAGATACTCGATCGGAGAAGGATCTGGTGACCTCTTGCGATTTTAGCCGTCCGACGTCAAACTTCCTCACAGTATTTACTTGTATTGGCGGTGTTCGGGATATCCGAAGGCGTACCTTGGCTACAACAAGGTAGTGGTCCGAGTCAATGTTGGCCCCTCGGAACGTTCGGACATCCATAATACTGGAGGAGTGCCTTGCGTCGATCGCAATGTGGTCAATCTGGTTGACGGTTGATTGATCGGGAGATCTCCATGTGCCTTTATGAATATCGAGATGCGGGAACCGCGTACTTGCTATGACACCATTTCGCCCCGCCGCGAAGTCGATCAGCCTAAATCCGTTATCGGAGGTGGTGTCGTGTAGGCTGTACCTTCCGACAGTACTACCAAAGATGCCCTCTCTTCCTATCTTTGCATTAAAATCACCTAGGACAATTTTAATGTCATAGTTAGGGCACTGCTCGTATGTCTTGTCCAAGAGCTCGTAGAACCTCTCTTTGGTGTCGTCGTCTTTCTCTTCCGTGGGGGCATGGGCGCATATTAGGCTAATGTTGGCGAATTTAGCCTTGATGCGGATTGTCGCGAGGCGCTCGTTCACACAGCTGAAACTTAAGACTTCTTGCCTAAGTCTGCCTCCAACGACGAAACCACATCCAAATAAGCGCTGTTTTTGCTGCCGATAGCAATCGCCATAATAGATGTCGCAGTTTTTCATCCTCTTCTTGCCCGGTCCATCCCATCGCACTTCTTGGATGGCGGTTAGGTCTGCTTTATAGCAGTTCAGGGCCTCCGCTAGTTGTTCGGCTGCACGTGGTCTGTTAAGGGACCTAACATTCCAAGTGCAGATCCGAAATTCGTTGTCCTTTATTCGTTTGCCAGGTTCGTCAACAGTAAAATCATCCGTATCCGAGGCTTGTTGTTGTTTCGGAACTATTGTTGTTTTCCGCAGTCGGGCAGTTACCCCGGCGTACAACCCCCAACCTGGAGGGCCAGGCCCTTTGTTGGACCCCTTGGACGAAAGGGGCCGGATTCCTCCGGTGTCAGTAACCCACTTCGGGGATGTGAGAGCTGCCGTTGGCCCATAAAGGGTTCATCCGCCACCATCTCTGTTTCAGGACCCTGACTAGTCCTGAAAAATCCTCACTGACCTCAGCTCCAAATATGTCGAAGTAGCTCAGGTAAGGTATCTGCCAAATTGACTGTTGTCGTCACCGTTGATTCAGTCTAGTGAATTCATCCGCCGTACGTCCTCTTTCTGAGGGGCTCATGTAAGACTTCTGAGACTCGTTCAGTCAGTCATTCCGACAGAGCATTATAGTGTTGCTATTTTCTTCGTGTTCAACACTCGCGCTTATAAGTTTAGCAAGCCAAGCCCGGAAGGGCGAGGCCAGTACCCGGTGGTTACCACGCGGAGGTAAAATAAGCACAATTGATGTGTATGAAAAAGTTACAACAGCTGGGCACCGCCAAGTTGATGCCAGTCAGCGCCTACCCGATTCATACACACCCAACCACAGTTCAAAATAATCTGCCAGTTAACTAAACGCAGTTGTGGAAGCGCAGAACAATTTCCCTTAAGGGGATATTTTTCTACCAGCGCACTTTTGATCAAATAAATGGGTATTGCTTTTCTCTACTTTATCTATTTTAACATTTGTAAATAAAAGAAAATGTGTGCAATATTATTACATTATGTATTTTGGTATTAACGAAGTGAATTGATTTATTTTTGACACATGTTTGAACTGTCATCTACTTTCACCAATTAATTATTGTAGTAATTAATTTTTGTTTTTCAATAATAATAATATGTAGTTGTTGAAATGTAGTGGGCATTCGGACGGATGCGATCACAGGTACTGCATCTTGTCACTCGCTGGGTTTTTACCACATCCCACATCCGATCACCCGTCGCCAGTAATGGTAATGAATATTGAAAGGATTTTATGAGCCTCTAATTAGGGTCATTGTCTGGAAATAGGTACGCGCAAAGTTATTTGCTGGTGTTTCTTAAAAAATCTGTGCTATCTTGTTCCGGTTATACTTTTTTTTAAACATAATATTATGTAATCTAGATCTGTATACAAAAATTGTATGAACTCCGAAACCTTTTAACTGAACAAGCTCAAATTTACAGGCATTGTTCCGAGAAATGTGCATTGTATAAAGCATAGAGTGTATTCTTTTTTCAGCCATAACAAAATGTGAAAGATTTGAATATGTATAGATATAATTTTGTTCGCCAAGAATATAAAGAAATCACTAGTAGCATTACAAAAAAATAATCGTCATTTCCACACTCTAACGGCCGATTTCTTCACAGAGTACTAGCGCTAGTACCGGTATTAGACCAAAAGTTGATACTCAAATAGGTATCAAATCATTTCTTCACGAAGTACTAAGCTGAATTTAGTACCGAGTATTAGTTAGTACGCGGTATTAGCTGGACCCTCAAAATCGGCAGTCTAACGTCGTTAGTACCTGAATTAGATCGATTTCATTGCTTCAGCTCTTGCCTATTTTTGTGGAAAAAGTAAATACATAGTAGGTTTAAGTGTAATGAAGATTAGAAAAAGAATTGCATTTTGATAGGGATAATTGGTTCAACAATTTCGATTACAACATTGAGAACGAGAATGGTGAATAAGGGTGGCAGTTCGTCGATCTGTGCGCCGCATCTACCATATTATGCTACAATGCAATACAGTAAATACCTATACTTAGGACGATGTGAATTTTTTCGGCGATTTCGGTTGTCCAGTACCACGTTTTTGTAGTGGACGAATTGCAGCACCCGCACACCACACTCACGGTTAAAATTTTTTTATATACTTTCAGTTTTAATCGGTAATTTTTTTATTTTACCAGTAATTGTTAAATATTGCCTGAGCAGCAATTGCTGATCAGATCACTCTACGATTCATGGCAAGTGGATCGATGTAAATAGCAGTTGCCGACGTCATTCGCGTATCAGTCGCTGGTTTATGTCGCATACTGTTAAAAGAATGATATATGGCCTTGAAACGCCATTTGGACGGATTTATTCAAATGCCAGCAACATTGGCAGAACAGGAGATAGCCGCTGCTGCATTTTATCGCTTTGCATAGTCTCCACGGACAATCGGTGCAATCTACCACACTCATGTTAAATTGCAATAATATAGAAACAGAAAACCAACCAATCATACGCTATCATATCATATGCTATCCCATGCTGGATACCCCTATATACACATATTTTACAATAGGAAAGCCACAAAAATATTAAAAAAAAAAATACTTGCTTTTATGAATAAAAATCAGTCATCCTGCAAAATGTTTGACGCCCAATGAGCATAAAACTGTCACCGTTATGACATTTCATAGTCAAAAATGGGTACTAGACCAGTTTTAGACGTATTAGTCGTTAGTACGGTTGATAAATTTAGCTCCGGAACTAGCAATGTGAAGAAATACAAAAGTACTAACTTTTCGTTAGTACCGAGTATACTCATGTGAAGAAATCGGCCGTAAAATAATTAATTTGTATTGAAAAAACCTCAATAGGTACTATTTACGCTTGCCTACATTATGTTTGGGCTAAAATCTACCTGATGTTCAATTGAAAAAAAACTCTAGGGAAATTATAACTCATATAAATTCAAGAAGTGTAGCACCCAGACAATTTATCTCTTTTATTTTCTCTCTCATCACTCTGTATGATATAGCAGCTGTCAAACGAAAGTTTAAACGGCAGAATGCAGGCGTTTAACTTAAACCGAGAATTGAACTCCACTTTTGGTTTAAACGAACACAGTGAAACCCAAAATTTGTTGAACGAAGGTTTAAACCAAAACGAGAGTTTAAACTCTGACTGTGCAACTGGGCATAAGTGAGTCAGTTACGGTTTTTGCGATTTTTGAAGTCCTGTATGTTGAGAACCACTAATGCTATAGAAATTAAATTTGGTGAGGTGGACCTTTTTAATGAGCATAGTAAATTTTTCAAGTTTGAAATTTTTGGCTTTATTGGTTCCGAAGTTAGAGGGGGGTCGAAAACAGCCTGAGTTTGTTCCTGTAAAAAGGGTAAGTGCCCTTTATTAGAAAACTTGGCTGGGGCACTACTTCAGTTTTGCCGAAATCAAATAGGAAAACTACAGCTGTGCAGGTCTTTTCGTGGTTTCTATCAATGATATTCCTCTGTTCGCTTTTGAGACTATTTTCGAAACTTCGACGGAGTCCAAGTGGCTACGACAGCTTCTACTGGAAAACCGGAAAATATTTCAAAAATAAAGAATTTTAATTCAATTTTATTTTAATTTATTTTATTTTAATTTTTTTAATTTTAATTAAATTACTAAATTCAACAGCCGGCTCTAGTAAATTCTGACAAATCAAATGGTTGGTCAAAGTCGCTACATCCAAAATTGTGTTCTATAAGTTGATGCTGATTGCTGAATCTTTTGTGAAATTTTTCAAATTCAAATGGGTATGGATATAACCAAATGTATGTTTGAGTCGAAACCCCCCCCCCTCCCAAACAATCACTTGAAGGGTGGCCAATCTCAGTTACTTCTCTATCCATTTGTGAACCTTGCATATAGAAAATAAATGTTTTCTATCTCTTACTCAATCGATTTTATTTTTCGACCACTTCAATGTTTGCATATTTGTTCAATTTACTTTCAAGACCCATACCCCAAAATAGACTCATGTCTTTATACAATCTGATTTCCAGCTGACATTAAAACCGATTCCAACCACCTCAATCATCCCTTTACATTGAACTAGTACCTATTGCGAATGTCGACCGTTTTCTTTCTTTTTTTTTTTGCCAGAGTTAATTTCTTGCTTGAATATTAAATAAGTCTTTCTTCTATTTTTGTTCGGCTTATGTTGAATAAAATCTTGCTAATTGGTTCAAATTGAGTAAGTTTCAAGTGGGATTCCCTTACACAGTTGGTTGGATCTGGATGTCGGTACCTACGGCATCATGTAGGAATATAAAAGTGTGGCACTGGCTTCCCCGAACAGTGGATGTTCTTGAACACGTACCTATTCCATTTGTGCCTTGTTTCAAAATCGCGTTTAATCTATCAATTTGATTGAATCACTCTTCCCATGATGTTTGTCTGTTTACATTGTATGCCGAGATTTTGGACGAGTTCTTCCCAACTCTTTCGATATTTCGTTTTATTTTAAAGTACGCCAAGGGGTTGTGGCATAAGGTATAAGCAGGAGCACAATGTGCAAGATTGATTGGCAAGACAGCAGGGTTGGGTGGAATTGAAAATGGAAACGTCCACTCTGTTGAAAATGTAATTTTTATATTCGGTACATTGTGATTTACTTGCAGTGCTTTTAAGTACGTTTCGTCAAGGAAGAAATTATTTTCCATTATATTTCAAGTGAAATTCAATTTACAGCTACAGGTTAGGGGGTTTCTTTTAGTGTTGAAAAGTGTATTTGGCATTTAGCGCTGTGGTATAATAAATAAAATATAAGAATAGCGATATCCAAACTTAAGTCCAACAAGGCTTAAGTTCATCTGCTCCAGCAGATTGCCTACCGCTACCAGGCTTGTCAGATGTGACGATTTATCGCTAAACAGGCGATTTGAAGTTTCGTTTTGCGACACGAAAATGGGTCGATTTTAGTTTGTCCTCATATTTTTTTATTTTTTTCAAACCAAACCTCAAACCTTTACATCTTTTTCATTGCTTTTCGGCTGAATTGAGCCATTGAAATCCTAATTCTGAACCCTAAAAACTGAAAATCGAGTTCTTCTCCTCCCTAAAATTCCTAAAATTAATAACATACGTCAAACAAAATACCTTCGAATATGTGAAATATGAATTGTTTTTGTTTTTTAAATAAAAGTTCATTTGATTTTTAAGGGTTCTTGGAATTTGGAGTGGAAAATTTTGAAATTTGGCGATTTTTTTGGCGTTTTCCTTTTCCAAAATCCCCTTTCCAAAATCCCCTATTCCATTATCGCCTGTGCTGGAATCCCTTACTCCAAAAGAAACTGAGAGAAAATCCCCACGGGACAAAATCCATTTTTAGAAAACTACGCGTTTAAAAACGGATAGATTCTAAACGACCAGGGGATTTTAACGAGGCTTTAATAAGTATGTATGTAAATGGGAGATTTTGGCATAGGGGATTTCGTCCCGGAAGATTTTGGAAAAAGAGATAAAAGAAAATGAGAGATTATGTGCAATAAGGGATTTTGGAGATAACGTATGGAACCCGATATAGTCAACTGTATTATGTGAACGTCTAAAAACTTTCGGAAATAACCTGATCGGCTGATATTAGGGCGGTTTTAGGCACGGAAGGTCTACCATCGACCAAATGTTCACACTCCGGCAAATCTTAGAAAAAGCGCAGGAATTCCAGATCGATATACATCACCTCTTTATCGACTTCAAGGTCGCCTATGAGAGCGTATATACAGACAAGCTATACAAAGCCATGTCACGTTTCAGCATCCCTGGAAAACTCGTCCGTCTATGCACGATGACGATGGAGAAATCTCTCTGCTCCGTCAAAGTGGGAACAAACACCACGGAATCGTTTGATGTCGAAAAAGGTTTATGACAAGGTGACGCGCTATCATGCAACTTCTTTAACATCTTTCTTGAAGCAATTGTACGGCACTCGCAAGCCAAAATCAGAGGTAACATTTTTCAAAAGTCCGTTCAACTACTTGCATATGCAGATGATATTGACATTATTCGGAGAACTCAGTTAGCTGTCAATGGCGCGCGTTTGCAAGCATTGAAATGGAGGCGACGGAGATGGGTCTGGCTTTTCGTGAGGACAAAACGAATACTTGCTGTCAACGAGAAAGGAGTCTCAGCATATCGGCGACGTCAGGATGGATAGGATTCAACTTCGAAGTAGTTAAAGGTCTACCTAGGCTCTACATTGGTGTTGAAATCGAACGAAGAATAACTCTTGCCAATCGATGTTTCTTCGGGCTAGGAAGGCATCTAAGAAGTAAAGCCCTCTCTCGCAGAACCAAGGAAAATCATCCCGGTGCTGCAGAAGCATGGACTCTGCCAAAATCGGATGAATACCTCCTGGGATGTTTTGAGAGGAAGATTCTTCGGACTATATTCGGTCCAGTTTGTATATCGACGGGGTATGGAGGAGGAGATTCAACGACGAACTGTTTACGGACTACAAAGCGACCGACGTTGACCAGTTAAAAAACTCAAAATACAGCGAGTGCGATTGCTAGGTCATGTGGAGCGTCGCCCCAGCCCACGTGTCTTTGAGTCCACCCCTGAGGGACAACGAAGCAGAGGAAGACCCCACCTCTGGTAACGCGTACAATTGGAGAGTGACCTAATTAATTCGGTGTGTGTAACTGGAGGCAGCTAGCTACGGACCTTCTTGAGCCATCCTAAATGCTCTTTGAAGTTTTCTTGATGGTCTTGAAACATCCCTACAAAATAGACAACTTGTAAAAAGTTTGACAACAAAATAACAATAACAAACCGTATTTTATTTTTAATACTACAAGGTCCAATGAAAATAGCATTGGTGTTCACTTACTTTTGACGGTCACTGTATATATAAGAATATCGCGGGAAGTAGAAGTGAGCTTCAATGAATGAATAAGACTCATCTCATATACCCCACCGTATATAATACCTGAGTTCAATTTATGGGTCAAACGAAATCGCGTCAAAAAAGACAATCATACAACTTTGGATATTATTTTCCTCCACATATGTTCGTCCTTTAATATCCTTTTGATGAATTTAATAAACATAAACACTCAAATATAGCAGTCTGGCTTTAAACGTCGAAGGTGTTTCAAATAGATCCTTCGCTATTGTTATAAGGACAAGAAAAAATAAAGGCATTGGTGATAAATGCTTCTCTATCCAATATTATGTTCACAGATTATGAAAGGAATTTCTCCCTCATCCTCTCATTGCTATGCAAAACACAACAACAAACACCCTTCAGCTTTCAGACACCTGCAAATTGTTGGTCGGAAATGACTTACATTGGCTTACATGGAAATTGACCTTTGGCGATATAAGGATTTATTTTACATGCTTGACGTCTGTATATTGACTTTTCACAGGAAATATCTCTCTACGAATATATATCTATAAGCAATCCTCTTAATTGTTATAGGAATTGAGTCGACAAGAACGAAACAAATTTAAAAATGAACTTACAGATGGTTGATGGTTAATATGGAAGTCCTCTTATTTCTACATTCCATATCATTGCATGTCCAACCACAGTCGGGAATACTGTCCAGATATTATCCCCAAGAATAATTTTAAAGACACACGTAGCGGACTTTAATATTTTCCTGAAAATATTTACTAGCGCTTATTAAATTCCAAACACAATTTTCTGTACAGATTTTTGTTTAAGACGCTTTTTCGCTTCGGGTATTTAACTTTAAAAAAACAATAGCCAAGTATGCACAAAAAAAAAATTAAAACAAAACCACGACTTCCCGGTATTCCCTGTTATTATATTGAGTCCAACAAATGAAGTACATAATTTCTTTGACAATACGCTCCTATTTTCCAGTAAATTTAATCTCAAGCACTTTATTACATGCTTGTCTTGTTTAACATCATCATTATTGACCCTAAATGCCACTTCACTTCCTCATTATTTGCTCTTGAATCGGTGACACGCAAGACACAACTACCGTATACTCTGGTCCTTTAGTGGGCGAATTCACTACACATCTTCGCAAGAGATGAACACAGACTATGATGGTTATTATACGTATACCCAGCAGTGATTGCAATATGTACACAAATGGACCTGAAAAAAAAAAATGAAACATAATAATCATGCTCAGCTCATGCCCAACCATATACCTCCTATTGGGTGGCAAAGTCCCACACGTTTTTCTCTTAGGAATTACTTAAGACACTTAAAATACTCATTTCAACACTATCACTTAATTTAGTTAGTTTAGTTTTGGTTTCTCGATAAATTACCCAAAATGAATCGACGACGTCAATTTGGTTTGGTTTTCATACAGTGTCCCCTAGGAAACAGGATGTAGGACAGCCGTCTTAAATTAAAAATAAATTTATTCTCATTTATTTGAATTTAATTGAATCCGACAATCGAGCCTGTCAATATTTATACATAGGAATTTTCAAGAAAAACAATCCATTTTGAAGAATCCTTTAAGTTCAAATCTATACTTACTTACTTTACTTTTTAAGGTCACTCTCCAATTGTGCGCGGCACCTATGGTTGGGTTTCCACTGCTACGTCAATTGTCCCTCAGGGGTAGACTCAAAGATTCGTCTGGCTGTTGCGTTTCATTCCATACGCTCCACGTGACCCAGTCATCTCATTCGCTGTATTTTGAGATAGTTTAAGTAGATCAACGTCGCTATATAGCCCGTAAAGTTCGTCGTTGAATCTCCTCCTCCATACTCCGTCGATATACAGACTGGACCGAATATGGTCCGAAGAATCTTTCTCTCAAAACATCCCAGGAGGTAATCATCCGATTTTGGCAGAGTCCATACTTCTGCAGGACCGGGATGATTTTCCTTGGTTCTGCGAGAGAGGGCTTTACTTCTTAGATGCCTTCCTAGCCCGAAGAAACATCGATTGGCAAGAGTTATTCTTCGTTCGATTTCAACACCAATGTAGAGCCTAGGTAGACCTTTAACTACTTCGAAGTTGAATCCTATCCATCCTGACGTCGCCGATATGCTGAGACTCCTTTCTCGTTGACAGCAAGTATTCGTTTTGTCCTCACGAAAAGCCAGACCCATCTCCGTCGCCTCCATTTCAATGCTTGCAAACGCGCGCCATTGACAGCTAACTGAGTTCTCCCAATAATGTCAATATCATCTGCATATGCAAGTAGTTGAACGGACTTTTGAAAAATGTTACCTCTGATTTTGGCTTGCGAGTGCCGTACAATTGCTTCAAGAAAGATGTTAAAGAAGTTGCATGATAGCGCGTCACCTTGTCATAAACCTTTTTCGACATCAAACGATTCCGTGGTGTTTTTTTCCAGAGAGATTTCTCCATCGTCATCGTGCACAGACGGATGAGTTTTCCAGGGATGCTGAAACGTGACATGGCTTTGTATAGCTTGTCTCTATATACGCTATCATATGCGATAAAAAGGTGGTGTATATCGATCTGGAATTCCTGCGCTTTTTCTAAGATCTGCCGGAGTGTGAACATTTGGTCGATGGTAGACCTTCCGTGCCTCAAACTAAAACCGCAGGTTATTTCCGAAAGGTTTTAGGCGTTCACGCACAGTATAGCCGACAGGATCTTATATAATATGCGACATTCAGGAGACTTATTCCGCTGTAGTTGGCGCAGTTCAGAGAATCTGCCTTCTTGTGGATGTGGCTGATGTTCCATTTGACGGGCGTGCTTTCATCCGGCAAAATTTTACAGTTGGCATGTTCCTTACCAACTCATCTCCCGCTGCTTTGAAAAGATCAGTATTCAATTTTTAGAAGCGACCTGTAAATTGATGCCATATCTAAGCAATTGGGTTCCTCAAAATTCCTCCAAATCATACAGTGACCACAAGCAGGGACGTTTCAGGGGGGCAGCATGCTACCCATACGTATCTCACTTTTTAACACCATTTTTAGGTGTCGCGGCGACAAAATTAATAACACTAAATCTAAAAATTTTCTCTTAGAGTCTTTTGGACTAAGAGATTTCTACACAGGGGATTTTGGAAAAGGAGATTTCGTCACCAATCCGTATAAAAATACTTAGCGTTATAACAAGAACAGAATGGCGTAATCATCTATTAATGTTTGCGACACTTGGGCTTTAATTGATTGCATATACGTAACAATATAATAAATACCTGCGATAATACTCGTATCGGAAACATAAAGTAAGTTCAATTGTGGAAATTCTATAGCAACTACTTGAACTCATTTATCCCTTATTATACACTTCACTATCGATAGATGCCATCCACAGACAATAAGAATCACCACAAAGACAAACAATTCTTACAGCAGTAGCAGCAAGGCAACGCGCCAGCGACGACGCGCGTCGTCATGGTAAGATAAACATGTCAGGAATTTTTTTTTTAGCAAATTGGCGGTTAATTGGGCATATCTATTACCACAGACGAGTAGGACATTCTGTACAGCTTGGTTAAAATAAAACAATCGTAGACAATTCAAAGGAATAGTTCTTTTGGAGTGCATCAATTTATCAATAATGACATCTACGTCTACGTTAACGTTGTCACAATCATTCGGGTAGCAAAAGAAAAACATGCTTTTTCTTAAAGAGACGCGTTCCTTGTATTTGCTGTATTTATATTTTTCAGCCATTATCCGAATAAATATGAGCGACTGTCTATAAACGGGTGAACGTTGGATGATACGTCAAAAGCTTACATAAAAAATATAACCCATTTTTCACTGTCCTTCGGTATGGGGTTCCGTAATTATTCTAATTTTTTTTTTTTTTGTTAAAGTTTGTTGACTTATATGTTCATTACAAACAATCAGATTTAGAAATCTGCATTCAACCGACACGGATATGTATAGGTATGCTCTGTCACTCATATTTAAATTGGTACGAATTTGGCATAACAAAATTTTTGTATTAGCGTTTTATTTCATCCCTTGTGATGCATGTGATATTGATAACAAAAGAGGGTGATGCACTGAATAACCACCCACCCACCGAGGCACATACGGATGAAGTAGAAATGAAATAAATTCACAGTACTGTCCATGCAAATTGAATTAAATTTTTTGTCCCTTCATTTGGAAGGATGTACTGTACATGGATGTGTATTGGTTCTTGACAATGGCATCATTGTCCGTCTTGCTGGATACATTGGTTTATTGTTGGTAGATATTCGATATTATTACATGTGTATTTATCCTCACTGACAAATTTTATAATAAGAGATAAATCGCAAGCTTAAATCTAGTATGATCAGGCTTGATTTTAGAATTTTTTTTTCTGTCGTGCTAAATCTTAATATGACACCCAGATGACATTGAAAAACAAATAAAGGTCAAAACAATCGTATTTCAACAACGAACATTCTTAAAATAAACCCGAAACAGGATTGAAGTAAGATTTTCAAGCTTAGTAAAATCTAAAAAGAAGATTTTTTGGTCTTGTTTTAAGAATTTTTGAGCTTAATTTAAGTTGGCAATGGTCCACAACGTAGAATTTGTATTCTTAAAATAAGAACGAACATTCTTAAAATAAACCCGAAACAAGATTGAAGTAAGATTTTCAAGCTTAGTAAAATCTAAAAAGAAGATTTTTTGTTCTTGAAAAAACTAGCTCAAAATAAGATTTTTGTACTTGGAATAAGATTTTCCGAGTTTACCATATTTTCGTCAACGAATAGGCTTGAAATGATAGGTACTGATATTCTTGATTTTAGCGCGTTTTTTTTTCTGAGTGTACTAATCGACACCCTACGTCCTTCTACGTTCTACCACTCTCCCCGTTTGGTATAACTTGGCGGGGCTGGTTAGTAACTCATGCTAAATCCTCTGCATCCGCCATTTTGGCTCTTCTAAATCTTCCGATTCACCTTAATTCTTCGTGTACGCTCGTTATAATGGAGCATACCTCCAGCCAGTCATCTTCTGACCTCAACATATGACTTATTAGACTTTGGGGGTTTGGTAAGTTCGCTCTTCCCCCTGCAAAACGCCTACAATGTAACATTGCTTGCCGTATCTTCTTCTTCGTCTGGCCATTTGGGACAAAAAGGCGAGCCGCCGTGCCCCGCTGCCAACTCTAGATAGCATGCTCGTATATTCCGATTTGCTCTATTAAATCCATTATACATAATAAGAATATGGCCAACATTATTAAGCACTTTCGCATGCGATATAAATATTTAATTGAATGTTCATACCAAGCGCCACTCGTCACAATTCAATGCAATTATAGCAATTTCTAATTTAAATAAATATTCATTATCCTTACCGAATAATCGACTCTAGTTCTTCTTCATGACGTATAGACGAGAGAATTGATTATGTGAAAATTATCATGAATTATTGCGCTGACAGCTCAACAACCCAAAGACATTGGTCGCATTCAAGAATCTGGATGTCTGGACTCAAAATTACCTGAACAGCGAAAACTAACTTGAATTGTCGCTATGTTTCGACAATTGTAATTTTTTCTGATTGGTGCTCTACACGTCAGAGCAATCGAAATGTCAAACTGCGCTCTCCTATGCTCTTGGATGACCCAATAGAAATGTCAAAACTCATTTATCCGGACACCTTGTTAGCGCAAATAGATTTGTCGGTGTTGCAGACATAACATGAACTTAGTGAACTGTAAGACTTATGCCGTTTTCGGTTGGTCGTCCAGAACCGTCCGGAAGAACTCTCCGCGATTCTGAATTCAAATCCAGAAGCAAATTTCTCTTTTCAGAAGAAGAACTGTCAGTTGAGTGCTTCTGGACGACATTACTAAACTAGATTCTTGAGTGTTTTCTATGTCGAATTTATTTTTATTTTATTTCTTAATTTTGAACTACAAAATTTCTGAAAAAATATCGAATGCATAATAAATGAGTGCAAATTAAAAATGAAATGTGATTGGCATTAACACGCAAAGAGATATGTAACTTGCGTAGTTTTTTTTTTTTTTTTTTTTTTTCAAAGTCAAATAGATTTATCTTGAATCAAAATTAAACTTGATTCCGTAGTCAGAAAAATAGAAAACTCTGTCGCATATTTTGAATATTTGCCCAGAGAATCCACCCTCTTGAATTTGCATTTCCCCAAAAAGTTTGCGTTATCTTCCTCGCAAATACTTCCTCTAGATGTTCAGTTCAGATATTGTTCTTGGACGTGCGTTTTTGCGAATTGCCGATATTTAGCGAAATCTATTTATTCTATTTTGTTTACAATACTTTCGGAGTGATAAATAAATTAGCGCACTTATAAATATTCGATGTCTTGTATGTCCTATCACAAGACACTATTTCTCATCCACTCATATAAATGCGTTGTTATTCGCACTCTATGCCACAAATACACGCAAGATAAAAAATCTTAGCCAAATCTCACCAAGCACCCTTCTATGATTTTGCAAAATAAGTAGGTAGGTATTGCCCATGGCGATGTAAAAAAAAAAACTCCTGTTGACAATATTGTGGAGCGAAGAGCATTGAGCGTGTATACACGGCTATAACTCCACTCCAATACACATTAAGCCGGGCCATTCTCATTTTACACTATCAACTCACAATACATATACCAAAAGGGAGCATAATATAAAACTCCTTGTTGGCTTTATGGATGTCCTCATTTGATTACCGTTATCAGTTGCAATTTTGTCGTTGCAAGTGAATCAACCATTGAAAAGATTTTACGCATTACATTTATAAGTTAGTATCTACAAGTCGCTGAATTTATTGAGTGTATTTGAAAAATATTGCCGTTTTTTTATATACATGTGTTCAATGAAGTGGTATATTAACATATTAACACCACACACTTATGGTTTCAGTCTTTCTGGCTGTAATTGCAGGCTGAAAGTCTGACTAGATTTTCTCCAAAATTCTTCCAATGAACATAATATTAATTTTCTTGTTGATTTCGCGGATTTAAAAAACTTTCTAGCAATTTTCGAAAAAATTAAAATTTGAATTAGAAAGAAAAAAGATTTAACAAATTTCAATAATTATTTATTAAAATAAATTTCTAAAGTGTTTAAAACTAAAATTCCTAGAAATTATTTTCCAAACCAAAGACATTCCTCAAAATATCTGAATTGGCTAACCAAAATTACCAATAAACGGAAAATCATTGTGAAGTGAAGGCTGAAAATATTTGTGCCGTGTTTATAAATTAAAATTTAAAAAATAATATTCATTATGGTGATTTGTCTAATTTTACTTTGGATCGAATTGCGAAATCGAAAGCACCGACAAAAGTGCACCAGAGCTAATTAATGTAATCCATAAATACTGCAGTCATTCTTACAAAAAAAAAAAAAAAAAAACAGCAATGAGGACTGTTTTAAAGTGCATAATAATGTATTTAACTACTGTGTACTTGTTTTTACGGCGGATTTGTAAAGTCCATTATTCAAGTTTAACCTGCGAAGTAGTTATTGAGAGTGACTTTCTCTTTCTGATTCTTTGCATAATTTTAATCTATTTTTTGATTCGAATTTAGAGGTGAGTAGAAAATGAAATTCTCGTCATAATTACATTTTCATTTAATATTTTTACTCACTAACATTAAAATTATGTTTAACGAGAATTTATAAATTTATTTATTTTTATCTATAAATCAAAATCTCATAGAACTAACATTTTGTAACACATTTTGCATTAAGAACAGAAATTATGTCCTTTATGTCACTAAGAAATATTTCGTGTAAGAAGAAGTATAGCCCACCCTTGGGCCTAGCTTCCCACAACCATTATTTTTTTTATAAAAAATTTTCTTTTGTTTGAGTTTTTATTTTTGTGACGAATGAAAGGGATCTACAATTTTATGCCGATTCCGAACGGCTGAATTGAGAAGCTTTTCAGGACAGTTTACTCTCGGATGTTTGTCAGGCGTTCGCGAGAGATGGCGATTTCATATAGATGTGTCAATTAATTTATTATGTCTTAAATAAGACGATCTTGAAATGTCACTGCAACTCTTTGTGAACATAACATAACATTTTATTGTAGCAGAAAGATACATTGTTCATCACATAGGCACTATTGCACAATTTACAGAGATATGGTAAAACTACCTTACTACTGGAAAATTATATATTTTTTTATAACAAAAATATCACAGAACTTAAATAAGAGGGAAGGAAAAGCTACTATTAAAAACCTTCATAGACAGAGAAAAAAAAAATCCAGTGGAGGGAGAAGGAGTGCTTGTAGAAAAATAAACAAAAAAAAAACTACTTGATTTCAGGTTGGTTTGACAAGAATGGGTATAAACATTCACAATTAATAAATATGATATATATATATATATAAAGAAACAACTCTTTGTGAATGTTAAAAAAAAAAACTGAAGAAAATATCACAAACTTGATTTTGGTTTACAATTTGTGAATTATTTCCAAGAAGTGAAATCATTCATTAATTCTCTTGTTAAAATAGTTGAACTTGTTTGGCATTTGACAGAATGTGTTCTTATAAGATCGATATGTAACTTATTCAATATATTAGAAACTGTCTGTCGCGTCTAGAAGTCACTACATAAATAATTATCTAGGTACGCTCAGAAAAAAAACCCGCTAAAATCAAGAATATCAGTGTCATTTCAAGCCTATTCGTTGACGAAAGTATGGTAAACTCGGAAAATCTTATTACAAGTACAAAAATCTTATTTTGAGCCCGTATTTTAAGAATACAAATTGGACCATTGTCAAATTAAATTAAGCTCGAAAATTCTTAAAACAAGACCAAAATTTCTTCTTTTTAGATTTTTAGTAAGCTTTAAAATCTTACTTCAATCCTGTTTCGCGATTATTTTAAGAATGTTCGTTCTTAGTTTAAGAATACATAGGCTACGTTGTGGACCATTGTCAACCTGCTGGAAAATTCTTAAAACATGATCAAAAAATCTTCTTTTTAGATTTTTAGTAAGCTTAAAAATCTTGTTCAATCCTGTTTCGGTATTATTTTAAGAATCTTTGTTCTTATTTTGAGAAGAATAGAAATCAAAATGTTATTGTTGCGGTTATTTCAATCATGAACAAGCTTCAGCTTTTGTCCTTTATTTGAGTTTCAATCTCATCTTTTAAGATTGTTTCGGCTTATTTCAAGAACAATGGATTTAGCACGTAAGAATACAAAAATCTAAAATCAAGCCTGATCATATTAGATTTTAGCTTGCGATTTTTCTCTGAGTTTAGTACCACGGATGGTCATCAAAAAAAGTGTTTTTTTGACACGACCGACGACAGTGTCATGTAAGGAGGCTTGCGACCAATCGAATCTGACTTCTACTTAATTGTAGTAGTTGTTTCGTTTTTTTGTGGGAACTGTTTGGCATGACCTTCGGTATCCCTTCAAATACCCTTCTTTTCTTCTAGCCAGGTTTTCAGACTACTTCTTGTTCTTATAGTGTTAATTGGTAGCCCGCAGAATGTTATCATGCATCATGAATTGAGATGTGGATCCTTTTCTGGCTAATTCGTCTGCTTTTTCGTTGCCTTCATTATCCACTGTGCCAAAAAAACAGAATCGAAGTTTTACATTTAAAAAAAAATGAGAGCCAAACAACATCGGATGACTTCTTTTGGCCAACCTTGTAGGTACGTAAATATACATTATGTAGACATTGTGATTTAAAACATCCTGGGGTTTTCGGGATCGAGACTGCAGTTTACATCAATCACCCAAAACTATGTGCTGTACAGAAGCTGCTGTCTAAGACCAAAGGTGAGGCTAGTATGTAAATTCCCACTAACAGCTGAGAGTTTGGAGCACTTTGTTTAAACGATAGGTATGAAAACAATCGCATCTTGGTGAATAACCAACTTAAGACTGTTTAATTTGCCATTTATTGCAAATGAGGCAAGCAAGGGTATCAAAGATATTCAAGGGGAAATAAATTCTTGCATTTCAACCCTTAGATCTCATTCAATTGATACTTCCAATTAGTATTACATCCTCGTATATTTGTGCTCGAACATAGGTATACCACCATGGTCCGGCTCGAAGGACCACAATGTTCAAGTGAATGACGAATGTCCGAACAACTAGATGTCGTCAAATTTAAGTCAAACATATTTTCAGTTGGTTGAAAGAACCAAAATGTTCAACAAATTCGACAATCAGTATATAACGGCCACCACTGCCCTTGACGACTCGGGGTCTTAGGAAATTGCTTTTAGGCAATATTTCCCGGAGTATTTTGGGCTATCATTCATCTTTTTCTGTATCGTTCAAAAGGTTGAGCTGCAATACAGTCTCAAAACAGGAATCGAGTTATCGCGAAAAAGTGATGGGATCCCTACTTTATCCCTATCCTTTTCCAAAATACCTTATTGAACATAATCTCTCATTTTGTTTCTTTTCTTTTTCCAAAATATCCCGGAACCAGATCCCCTATGCCAAAATCTCCCGCAAGCAAATTAAACTTTGCATATACTCAACCTCGCACCTACTCCAAATCCTACAGTGACCACACGCAGGGTGATTGCAGGGGTGAAGCATGCAGGAGATTTCATCATCAACCCAAAATTAATACATGACTGAATTTGTTTTTGTTTTGAGTGTCAGTTCAGTGACGTATTCCTCGCTCACGGATGCGGTAATTCGACAGCCGATTTTATTTAATCAAATGCAAACAAATTTTTTATTAATATTTCTGTTCATACGAGCCATGAAGAGGGAAGACGTTGAACAAAACAGTTTTACTTTTAGTCTTATTCGTGTTTTTCTCTTAGTCTGGTCTAAGGCTATAGCTATTCACTTTTGCAGTCCATCATGGCTCGATAATTTATGCACTTGCTTTACATCGTATAGGTAGACATCATAATTATTTTCCGCTGCAACGACTTGGATCATTCAATCTATATCTACAATCTTTGAAAATGCATCTGTTTCTATCTATAGTCTTTATAGATAACTATCAGGTCAATAAGCAGTATCCCTACATCCTTCCAACGGAATTGACTTCAAAGCTATTTTATGAATGCAAAACAACAAAATATATCTACACAGTTGAGCACCGGCTTTATTACTGTTACTCAATCTGAAGTGTACAGATATATGAAATGGGATTGGGGTTGGCTTGGCAACCCTAATTTTGTCCACCATTTATTTTAAACTGCAGACATTTCTAATATCAAATCAAAACGATTTTGGTGAAGTGGATGGCGTGGTCATATTATTTTCTTTTTAAATATTATTAAATTATTTTATGGGGCTTGCTTTCCCGGACAGACAACGTCTGTTGTTTTGACATTTGAATGACTGTCGAGTGTCGACCCATGCAATGTGGTCGTCCATTGAGTATTTTAAAATGTGTGCGCCGCTGGCCGCCTAATTGAATTATGTCCATAGTAGATGAGCTACTGTTGCAACCAGTGTGTGATGGCGCGCATTTTGCGAGCAACCCTTTTACGCTAACAAAACAGTACTTAATAAGTTTATAAGGGGATTGACAAAGGCCTATGGTTGGTAGCAATTAGATTTTCATTTAGTCACCAGCCGCACTAGCACATTGAACAGCCAACGAAAAGCTATTTGATGCTTGGATAGGTTCATGAATCTAGCATTAACATTGTTATAATTATATCCAATCATCCCTTAACCACATTTGTTGTCGGGGTCAGTAAATTTCATTACTCAAAATTCAGTTAATGCAAATTGCATTCTAGCGGGTGTAGCTTCACATTAATGTGGGTGGCAGTTGCAGATGGTCGCGTCGGCTTGTTGAGTGGATCCAGGATATAGGGAGCATTTTACTTAAAAAAAAAATATCGTGAAGCAGGTTAGTCGATTAGTTAGTTGTTGGGTTGTTCAGGTCACAGTCCATAGAGATTTTGCTCAAAGCCCGGTAGTCGTAATTTAAAATAAAAGGTTTAAGCATCACTATAAGCTCGCCAGTTTTCAAATCCAATTTAGACTTCATTAAATAGATTTTTTTTTGTGTTGGGAATTCGCTGGAAGGAAAACTGGGTTGGTGATGATATCTCCTTTTCCAAAATCCCCTTTCCAAAATCCTCTATTCCATAATCCCCTGTGTTGGAATCCCTTTTTGTTTTTTTTAATAAGTATGTATGTAAATGGGAGATTTTGGCATAGGAGATTTCGTCGCGGAAGATTTTGGAAAAAGAGATAAAAATAATGAGAGATTATGTCCAATAAGGGATTTTGGAAAAGGAGATAACGTAGGGATCCCGGGAAAACTCATCGAAAGACATTCCAGAGCTATAACGCGAGGGATGCTTCTACAATAGTTAGGGACTTTAACCCGATCTATAAAAACTCCCGGGGGGACCGACCTTCGTTCGACTAATCGGCAATTTATTTTTGATTCTTTTAAAAAAATAGAAAATCGCCATTTGTCGGATTTCTATACTTTTTTGATTGAAAATATTACCTCCTTTCTTGGTATTAGCTTGTAGCGATCGCCTTGAAAATAATTGCTCATCCTTATTTTATTGTATGCATTCTTGACGTCAGTATTGTCGTGCTATAAAGAATTTCCGCGCGCTGATGGTAATGCTTAAGCCGCTGTGCAAATTCACTTCAAAATAGACACCACACTTTAGCCATTTATTCACCTTACTTCGCCCCAAGCCACGGGTATATAATCTGTGCAACCCCAGTGGGTGGCCTTTTTTTCTTTTTTTGGCTGGTGAAATAGTAAGTGACAGTCCGTGCATCCATCGCAGAGAATAATAGGTAAAACCGCGTGCTTAATCGCTACTTTAATTTCGTTTAGTAACAATTTTTTTTATCCTTAAATTAAAGAAAAAGAATCAATAACCACTGTTAAATTTCGCATCCAATCCTAACTCTATCACGAGAGTGACACAGCTACCAAGCATCTTCAAAACAAAACATAATTTAGTTAAGAGAGCCTGGACCAGTCTTTATAAGACAAAAATCAAAATCTTTATACATTTTATTGGAGGTAAGAGTGATTATTATTTAACCTAATCAGTGCATATTGTGACATCTTTCCTTCGCTTTAAAATAGGCGGATTACACGTGTAATTTTTACGCATAAATTGTGACCACACAATCCCACGTGGAAAGGAACGAGGCAATTTATCCTCAACATATATATATATATATTGTTTTTACATTGGCCTAGTGCCTAATAATATAAAAAGAAGAATTGCCCGTTCACCCAAGCAAACCACCTAGAAGCCAGAAAAGCATTTGATTTCACCACGTGTACTTACTTGCCATAATAAGTGCTCTCACAGAGGCAATATCTGCAAACAGTACACCCCAAAAGCACCTAAGCGCATAGCCATCGCGTCCAACAGAGTACCTGCATGCGAAACACACGTCCAAAGCACGTGCAGTCGATCGCATTGCATCATACACCGGATTTTCACCCACCCCCAAGTCTCCATCTGAGAGACAATACCATCCACCAGTCTATTGCTCGCCATACCAGGAGCCAAAGAATAGGAGAACAAAAACCCCCCCAGACGTCCCAGCATCATCCGAGCATCGTGATCTTAATTTAGTTTAGTGATAAGTAAAAAGATTAGCTTATTTATTTTAGTAAGTATATATGTATGTATAGACACTAGACAGGTAATAATTAATTCATTCACACACGCATGAATTCGAGGTAAGAAGCGCCAAGTGATTTTTTTTACATTGCTCCTATTATAATTTTGATTATTCCTACAGTACCAAAAGTGACCTTCAGAACCGATGTGCGCACAACGAATCTGCAGTCAACGTAATTAATCAAACAAGTCTTCGATCATCTACAAAGCTGCGAAATTAATTAAACATCCAGCAACAAAATAAAAAAAAAAAAACCTAAGTCATTTGGCCATTCTAAATCACCGATTAAAAGTATATAAATATTCATGCATTTCAATATAACTATAAAAGTGAATGATAAACAAAAGAAATCCTAAGTAAAAATTTAAAAATCCTATACGTGTGCCTTCTGCACTTAAAACATAGTAAGACGAGACATATAAACTTGCTAAACAAATACACAACTTATGATCTATACTTACATATAATTGCGACCTATAAATGCTTTGCACAAACTATTACTTACATAATGATACTAGATTTTATCTATTGAATTTGACGATACTACGCTAAGATCACAAATTTGCATTATTAAATTACCTAAATATTCGCTAACTGCAACTATCTAAACATTGAATTTACTTATACCCTAAACTTATTACCTATTAGATTAACCTATGAACATGAACATACATAATAAGATTCATACACCTACACTATCAATTGATTTACTTATTCTTAGGTTTATAATATTGCAATAAGCCTCGATTTCTCTAAATTTTGTTTGTGTTATCACACACTTGTATGTACATTCTACATACCTATGAATGTTTCTCTTAAATTCTATTTTAAGTTCTCTTTTTAAATGAATTTCGGGCATGGATATCAGTGGTGCCATTTTAGCATTTTTTATGCTAGATCTAGCATATTTAAACCTTAAATTGCATATTAGTATAAATAAAATATGCTATATGCAATCTAGCATATTTTCAACATTCAACATAAAAAAAAAATCTAAAACTTTATGTTTATACCCATCATGAACATATTAGTGGTATATGCATCCATCAAAATTTTCTGTATTTGGCATTACGGAATATGTGAATGACAATTATGTATTCAATTGAATGAAATCAAAGCTTCTCAATAGTACCTAGAGGTCTCAGGTCTATTCCTTTACTTTTTCAGTAAAAATGGAAAAGACTCTCAAAATGACGGTGCTGGGGTTGAATTATTCTCTCACAGTGAGAGAAATTTACGAAAAAGTTACGGAACGCTTTTATAGTACCCAAACTATATGCAAAATAAAAGATGCATTTTCTTTTCCATAAATTACAGTATACGATGTGACGTTTTTGTTTTTCAATTATTGGTGATGGGCTTTAGTTCCTTAAGGGCTACAGACTACTACAACAATAATTAATAATTGCAGTAGTAAAAAAGTAGGTAGGTATTTCAAATGTGTGATAAACGCGAAGAATTTGCTAATTTATTACCGATATTAGCTGAATCATCCAAGGATGAAATTTATTCGGTATTAATGTAACTTCTTTTAATGAAATCAAAACATAAATGGCACAATACCAAAATGCCAAATAGGTCAACAAATTTCAAATCAGCTGTCAATTGTCAAGTGTCTGACAGTTTAATTGTTAGGTACTACAAGAAAATTGTTGAATAAAAAATAAAGACTCGGCAAAATATCAGTACAATGACGAAGACGGGGAAGATGATGACCTTAAGCCCGTATGACACTAGATTTTTTGTTTGCATATTTCACGCGTTTAAAATGAAACTACGAAAAATTAGAAAGAAAAGTGTGATTGCGTATACAACAACTTTATTAATGTATATAAAAAAATGCATTGAAAATGTATTCAAATTATAGTTTTCACCTGGGAGTTTTTTTTTGTTTGACATTTTAATATTAGCTATTTGGCATTTCTCCTCCCGTTACTTTGAAGTCTAACTTTTTGAAAATAAATTCGTTTGAAAATTTGTGTTCCTTTGCAAACAACAAGGTAATACATACCTACACTTTTTGTCTCTTTTACAAGCAGCTGATTTTTTAAGATGATTTAATGTGATAAGAATGAAGAAAAATTGAGAGAAAAATCTAGAGTCATATACAGACTTTAGTGTTCCTTATTATAGATAGACATCATGTTGTGTTTATATTTCTTCCTTTTTTTTGTAATAAAAAAAATGTTTTTAAACGTTAGCATATTTTGCTTAGTTCCTCCATACAATTTAGCATATTTTTTTCTTAACTTGGCATATTCTCTTAGACAATTTCTGGCAACACTGATGGATATTGACCAATGAACCCGTTAACTATACTCATACTTAATTTAATAAATGATTATAATGAATTTTGAAAATAACGAATTTCTCATTATGGATTAATTGATTTCTATTGGCGATAAAAGGGTGATAAGAGTGAGCAACTATTAATGGGTACCTAAGTGTGAGCATCTGTAGCGTATTATTAGGGACTATCATCACAAGAATACAGGCGCATGATAGTCAAGGAGTCTTGACTTCGGTCATACAATAGGGTGGGCTAGCCTGAAGGTCGCGTGTCGTATCTATTTACACGATCTTCCTTATACATATGTCACTAACAGCTGACATCAACTCTTTTTCTTCTAACTCTTTTCAGTCTTTCGTTTCCTCTCCCCTGAATTAAATTTTCCTATCAGTCTTGTCATCCCCTAAGGATGGCAACATCTTATCACGGTGAGCAATCCATACAACACCTACGATCGTGTTTGAAACGCACAATTTAAGAATGTGGCACGATTTTTTTTGTAGGTAGGTAAGTGGCAGAAAGATCCCCCCCAACCAACGAGCTGTCGCCGTGCGACCACCAGCGTGCCACCTCTGCTACCAGGGAAAATCAACACCCTAACTACCCCCTTCCTTATAAGCTAGCTCTTATAGATCAAAAGGTTTTACCCGCCTTAATCTCTTGATTACATTGTCAGTATTTAAAAGTTCTGTTATTTCTAAGTTAACTTGGTTAAAAAGTCTACTTCTGTGCCTTTGGACAACTTTTCTAACTTTTTCTTCAACCATTGCAATGCTTAGATATATATGGGCATCAGCTGTGTCATCTGCAAAAGTTTCCCCACTTTCAGGCAAATCGCTAGTGAATAGAAAGTATAAAACTGCATCTAGCTCTTGTTTAATTCTCAAAGAATCGATCTGATATAATATGACTCCAAAATTGTCGAATATTGCTTTGTCAGTTGCCTTTGCAGTTTGTTTATCAGACCTTGGTCTTGTCGCGTGGCGCCCTTGCCTGTTGCTAACGTTTTCTAGCTTTCCTCTTTTCTGTAATAATTTCACATATTTTATATTACATTACATTAATTTTTTATTTAACTTTTATATATACAATTTGACTTCAGTTTAGTTACAAAGTGCTAATGAATAATTAATATTTTGTGTGTTGGATTTTTTAATAATTCGATTTACATAAATTGTGCTTGTTGTCTCAGATTTATACTCGTATAGTATGCATCGTTGTAAGGGTCGACCTCAGGGTGTTCAATGTCGATGTCCTTGTGGTGGTAGAGAGGGTTGTTCATCTTGGTATTATCCTCGATGGTCGGTTGTCTCGGTTAAATCGTAGAAGGGTATAGTTGTCCTGTCGGTGTTTCTTGGGAATAGGTCCTCGTTTAGTAGAGCCATTACCTGGAGGTAACGATACTCTGAGATGTGTTGGGTATCCGCAATCCTGCGGACTAGAGGGTTTGGATGGCTAGATGCATTCCCGAGTATTCTCTGGAAAAGTGTGACCATGTACTTTTCCAGGGGGGTAATTTTGGCTTCTTCGTAGAGTCTTGAACTTCTGACGTTTTTCTTTCGGATTGGATCGTATTGGAGTCCTGTTAGGACCCCACTTTTTTTCGGTTTTTAGTTAACGATTTTTGGTTACTACTTAAAGCTTTAGTTTTAAATCTTCTTTCTGGTCAAATCACAACTATTAAATTATTTTTCATTTAAAAAAAAATTAGGTCTCTAGCACGCTTGTTTTGGGACCAGTGGGCTATAGAAAAGCGACCTTAGGGGGTGTGCTATTCAAGTGGCGCGGAGTGTATTTTTGGATATAAAGAAGTCGACAAGATCTGGTATTTTATTCCTATCTGTTGGCCAATAAGTAGGTTTTTCCGGACAAGACTTTTAAAGTCATATTTCTTTATTCTATAGAATTTTCCTTGGAAATTCCTTGGAATCTACATGATTGGAAATTTGCTTCTTTATTATTAAATGCAAAATAAATATTCTACGATATATTGCGGTTAATTGAGTAATATGCAGTCTTAATTGATTTTCTCATAATAGCCTTTTTCCTGCCGTACCTACCTTTGTTGCTCCTGTACGAAACTGGAAAGCTTTGTAAAAGAAAACGAACGAACCCTTATTAAGTGCTCAAAGAGAATAATTAATCAACTTTTGATTATTATATAGAGAGCCGCGAACATTTATTTTTAAAACAGATGTCAACTTCGCACGGATTTTTCGCAATTACAGCAATTCACGTACGTGTATTAGGATTCTGGTAAATTATTTTATTAAAAATTTCATGGAAATTATGTGATTACAATAATTTCCTTTTAATTTGTATGTGTAGTTGTGGTTTTGCGGTCGGTATGCATAGGCATATGGTATTACTAAATTTCTTTGTGGATCTCGAGGACTCAGAGTGACAACGGTCACACGCCTGTAATTTATTAAGCCCCCCTCTGACTACATTCCAACAGTAGCTGTAGATACTACTTAGTTTATAAATACACCCTTCGAATGAGAAGAAATACGAAAAACAAGTTCAAGGATCAATATGTCGGTTAATCCTCACCTTCCCATTTTGATAATACGATTTTTCGAAATAAATCAGGTGAATAAATGTCGTTAATATACCTATACCAACTTTCGATCAATCGCGAGTCAATTTTATGCTTGAATTCCTAGGCAAGTGCATTCCATTTATAAACTCCAGACACAAGGTCTCTTATGCAGCGTAAATGTGGAAATCCTTATTTAGATTTCAAGAGGCGTTCATGCAGGTTAGGTAGGTTTATAACATAAATTAGAAATATGTACGAGAAGTGTGTTCAATAAAAATCCACATAAACTTGGGTATTTCGCTGAGAGCTTTATTAATATAATTTTTTTGTATATATGAAACAACAGGGGTTACCAAGTTGTACCACCCTTATTAACATCGGTTTCGTGTTGGAAGTTGATATGTTCCAAACGATAAATTGATTCACCATCGTGACGGCCGACGTTTGCCCTTGTTGTCTCGCAAATTGACTTTAAATTGATGCCGCATTTTCTCTATTTTAATTTGTGCAGCCAATTGGGATTGGCTGCCGTCATTATTGCTGGGTGCTGGATGATGTCTGGATAAACATCTATACCTATGTAGTTGACGTGAAAGTGTCCCTTTAATTTTATTTTAAAATGCCAGCAGTTTTTTGAGCCGGTATTATGTATACATCTTGAGAGCCTGTACTTGAGACTTATTGTATTATAAAATTTTGTATAGTTCAATATGAAAATAGAACATATAGTGCAGCACAGCACCCTAACCACGGAGCCTAGATAAATTTATTATATTAACCAATTTGACATAGACGAGCAGTTCGACTAATGTTTGTCGTCAACAAGCCTTGTGCGTGACCAGCCAGAGTAGGGTTACACCATTGACATATTATATGGACTGCTAGTAAATCACTTCGCGTTGGTTCTAATGTCGTTTTCGATTGGTAATCCAGAATCGTCCGGAAGCAATCCGAACGCTTCTGAAAGCGTTCGATTGGCACTCAACTGACAGTTCTTCTACTGAAAAGAAGAGAAATTTGCTTCTGGATTTGAATTCAGAATCGCGGAGAGTTCTTCCGGACGCTTCTGGATTACCAATCGAAAACGACATAACATCACCACTAGCTCTCGTGATTCGGAGCGGAATAAATTGGAAAATCGTACTTTTTTAAAGTGACATCTATTGTAAACAATGACGCAACAATTTCCGTTTTACTTGGCAAATTCACTCACGCCCAATAGGTGTCTCTGGTTTTCTATGGAAAAATCCAAGGTGGTTGTCATTTTGCTTCACTTATTTTTCACTCCGAACCACGAGCGCTAGTTTATGTTGGCGTCATTTTATGAACTGACATTTTGCCATTTTTAACATGTGGGTTTCACTATATCGCTTTAAAAATAAAAGTGTCCCATAAATTGGCCAGTTAATAGTACAGTGATACCAACGGAAAAAAGATAACAATGTGACAGCTGACAGTTCGGGGTTAGCACTATACGAAAGAACAACGCAATTTCATTGTTGAGCAACATTTCAAAAATAATGAAGGTTTGTCAGCTACAGTCCGCAATTTTCGAATTCAATTGAAAACTCGCAAGTAATTGTTGAGAAACAATTTATTGCATTCATAACGCGTGTCTGTTTGGTGCGGCTTTTAGGCTGGAGGCATTATCGGACCATTCTTCTTCGAAAATGCGGCTGGTCAGGCAGTAACAATTAATGGTGTTCGTTATCGTGACATGATAACCCAGTTTTTACTGGCTAAATTACAAGATATGGATTTGACCAACATGTGGTTCCAACAAGACGGTGCCACATGCCATACAGCCAGAGAAACAATTCAATTACTGCATGAGTCATTTCCTAATCGTGTAATCGGCCGTTTTTGCGATCAGAATTGGCCATCCATCAGATCTTGCGATTTAACGCCATTGGACTTTCTTTGGGGTTATTTTCAAGTCGAAAGTCTATGCAAACAAGCCCATGACAACCAATGCCTTGAGAGAGGAAATTGTGAGGTGTATTATGAAATTCAGCCACATTTATGCGAAACGGTCATAGACAATTTCAATAAAAGAGTACGTAGGTACTTGCCAGCAAAGCCGTGGCGGCCATTTATCCGATGTGCTATTCCATACTCTATAACTATACTATACTGTAGGTACACTCTATGAATCAATAAAAAATGTAAGCTTTCTAATTAAAAATCTGTATTTTCTATGAAAATTACAGTTTGCATGAATTATGTGACACCCTTTATTTATACCGGATGCAACTCGGCTGGCCAATCGTCAAATTCGCAATTCCATAGGATATTGCAGTTACTTAGAACCCAGCAAAGGGTGGCATTAAACTAAAATCGTTAAAGAGGTGTTCTTTCGGATTTTATAGCTGCCTCACTTACTTACCGCCAAGCCCTAGCCCATGCACTTGGCTAGGCTTTAAAGTTCAAAGAACTTCCCATAATAAATTACTGAGTATAATTTTCCTAGCCTGAAACCACAAAATTCGCACCATAAAAAGCACACTGACTAGGATAGATACGAGTTATGTCGTTTTCGATTGGTAATCCAGAAGCGTCCGGAAGAACTCTCCGCGATTCTGAATTCAAATCCAGAAGCAAATTTCTCTTCTTTTCAGTAGAAGAACTGTCAGCTGAGTGCCAATCGAACGCTTTCAGAAGCGTTCGGATTGCTTCCGGACGATTCTGGATTACCAATCGAAAACGACATTAGTTTATTATCGGTATAATCATAGACACAATGGTATATTGTGTCATATGTGTTGAATAATAATTAAATCCTAATCATCACATCACCTATCCAATCCATTACAATGGTCGCGGATGTAGATTCGAAAGCAGAGGGAAAATGCGTCTAAACATCTCGAAATCAGCGACGGTTTACTCCTATTAATGGTTTTTTTTTGCACATCCCTTATTCCCAGAACCATTACAAGTAAACTTAATTCTATTGTCGTTAAGCTTTTGGTGCAACCGTAGAGCTTATATTTAATGTCGCTATGAGCTTCTGTAGTAGTTAAGCCCGTATATCGGATTATTTGACGAGCTTGTACACATAAAAAAAAATATTTCCAGATTCGCAGCCCCGTAAAAATATTAATGACTTAATTTATCCCAGCAAAACTGTGCTAAAACTACTATCATTCCAGTTATTTTTTAAATAAATGAATTTTTTTTAACGACAAACATTTTGATGGAAAAAAAACTTCGAAAATCAGGAAAATATAATTATCCGAAAACATAAATATCCTGAAAAAATTGGTGCGTGCTAATAGGCGCAGAAGGTTATTATCTAAGCTAAGTGTGTTGAAGAACCCAACGTGGTATGCAAGCAAAAATTTGGTGAATATAGATTTTGCGAAATCATATAGACGTACATACAAAAAATATACAGTGAGCGTCAAAAGTGTGTGAAGACCGATGCGGTTTTCATTTGTTTGACTTTTGCATTCATTTTTTTTTTTTATTAATTCTTTCTTTAACTTACATACCCCACACAAGTCCCCAAAAATCAAATTTCAAACTTTGTGCGATTACGACTCGGACACACTTCGGCTACTCACAAGTACCTCCTGACCAAAAACAGCCCTCCAGCCTGTACCACCTGCAACACTGCATTGAACATAACTCATATTTTGGAAAACTGCACCGAATTAAGACCCATCATCAATAATATATTCAAAGACAACTCAATATACGAAATACTCAGTAACCCTAGTCCTGCTAATATTGAAATGATATCAAACTTTTTAACTAGAGCTAACCTTGTCATATAAACACTAACTAACTATAGAGCCAATAGTCTTCGCAGCTAGGCTCAGTAACTTTAATATTACCATGTAATTTTAATTACCTGTTAATAAATAATAATAATAATAATAACTTACATACTAGACAAAAATGATTAAATCTAAATTAAAACTAGCATTTATGTTATTCTAGCTTACTGGCTCTTAACGAGCACTCTAAACCTAACTATATCATATAACTATTTCCTTTCGGCCTTAAGTTTGTTAGTTTTGTGCTGTATTTTCATTACCATGAAACTTTGCTGAAATCTTGGACTCTTTATTATTTTTCATTTGTCTTTGGAGTTTGGATACAATATTTTTTTTCTTAAATATTTATAAAGTATTTTTTGCTGTCGACATGAAATATGTAAAACTTTTTACAGATTTTTGGTTTTTTAGATCTCTTTCCAGACTCTAAACTAAAAAAAAAGCATCGGTGTTTACTCACTTTTGACGTTCACTGTACGTAGATGACGTGAACAGTTTTACCATAGACACATTAAGGCGGTATTCACTTAAACGCGTAAAAGCCTCAACTGCGTAAATTGCAGAAATTTACCACCTCGTATATCAACTGTCAGATTTTGTATGGAGAATAGTTACGACGATTTGGGCTCGGAAATCGACCGCGGAAAGTTCCGCAAATCACAAATGTCAAACTTTCACTTATGGCACCACAGAAAGTTATACATTTCCGAGCTGCTTAAATTTATCAGATTAAGTGAATACCATTATTATGTCTATGGTTTTTTTACATTCGTAGGGTTTTTCTCGTCCACAGGTAAATTTTATAATGTGACATATTTGTTTTTTTTTTCTCATGTATCAATTTGACAAACGCCAATCTTTTTGATAGTTGTACCTGAACGACTAAAGCAACCTTCACTCGCCACCCTTATAAACGGTGCAATTGAAAATAAATAAATAATTAATTTATAAATTCATTCATAATGGTCATTCCAATGAACAACTAATCCATTAATAGAGTCATGGGTGTAGGATGCTTGAGAGTGTGCTCTTCATAACTCTCAATCTTCCGCCACTGACTCTAAATCATCAAGGACAGATTCCCTAAAGTCTAGACGAGAGATTTCGGCTGTGATCCTAGCATCTCAAAGAGGAAGAAACCCGAAAATTGTTCAATCACTGACACAAGTTAGCAACGCTATTCGGCATTTTATTTGACAACAACATCTACTAACCCAGAATAGGATTCCAATCGGAATCCTAGGTATACTGCGTCCTCCAATTCGCACACATTTCGCCGCCAGTCCCCTTAGTTATTGTCGATATCCGCCATTTTGTTTTCTCTCTCTCTCTCTTACTTACCTACCCGTGCATGCGATTTGTTTGTGCAATGGCTTAGTGATTAGCATGCTGGACTACTGACAAAGGAATCAAGTGATACAAACAGAAACTTAAACAGAACAGAATGCTTTGACGTTCTATATTAAATTCTGGTCCTGTTTACGATGCTCGCTCAGCTATACAAAACTGAAACAGATCCAGAAGAACATAGTTGCCATTTATTCTGTCAAACGCTATCATGAAATTATGGGCTCCGCGAAATAAGGCCTCAGACAATAGAATTGGGGTGTTATTTCCTTTTTTGGGGCCTTATTTCCTAATGAAAATTGGAAAAAAGAAGAAATGAAATAAGGCCCCAAGAAAAATTTAAATAAAGCCCCAAAAAATTATACAGGAAACAACAACAACGATTTTTAATAAAATTTGGGAGCCAAAACGTAAACTCCTTGAGTTTACTGTCAGAATTGGGACCTTATTTAATTTTTTGGGGCCTTTTTTCATCGCAGTGGGGCCTTATTTCATATATAAAATTGGGGTATTATTTCAATATGAAGGCAGTTAGATGACCGATGCAGAAAAATGTTAACAAAAAAACCTCCGTCCCACGATAGATTGGCATTTCTGTCGCTGGCAGCAAATGAAAAAATCAATATAGACTTGTTTACGTTCTGTCGTCAAACAGACATTTTTTTGTAGTTAAATTCTGTTGCAGAATTTAATAATATATGGTATTCTTGGTTTATGTTCTTGTTACTGTTGCAAATGTATTGGATTCTGTTTCTGTTTCTCTCCTTTGTCACCTGGTGCCTTAAGCGAATAAAAACTCCCGCAAGCCAATGATTGACAGATTGTAGGTCTAGAGGTTATTGAATATATATTTTTTATATTTCTTGTAAAGTACATACAACGATTTTATTGAAACTTAAATCCTCAGGACTGCTTTCAAGAAAAATATTGTTTAGTAAGTCAGGATCGATTTGACATTTAGAAATACATTTACTACTGGAGACACCAATTTGACGTAGATTACTCCAAAGCTTTTTTGGACAAAGTGACGTATTTAGCTTAGAAGCATAGTAGTCTCTTTTTGCATTTCGTATTACGACAGCCGAATGGTTACGCATAGTTTTGTAGGCAAACCAATTTGAATTTGAAGGATTATGTTTCCATTTGCTGTAAAGTCTGTTGCGCGCTTTGATAGTATTGATAACTTCCGTTGTAAACCAGGGACAACTACTACTTCTGATGTTTACTGTTTTAGTTGGTACAAATTGATTGTATAATTCAGCAATCACTTCTTGAAAATCATTGAGCTTATCATCAGGATCAGAAATTAGGCGGCAACCACCCCATGGAGCAGATAAAGCAGCACATTGGAGGGCATCAATATTAATGGACCGAAAATCCTTATAGGTAAACGTCAAGGGTATATCAGAGTGGGTGAAATTAATATCGTAAGTACAAAAGAGAAGGTCATGATCAGAGATACAATCGAGTGAAAGCTGGTCGAAAAGAAGAATAGATGAAGGATCAGATACTATTGCCAGATCGAGGAGGCTAGGAACGCAATCTTTAGCGAAACGTGTTGGGTAGTTAGTGTTAAATATTTGGAGTCCTAGGGATAAAGCAAAGTCTTTTATTTGGAAGGCTCGAGAATCGTTTTTCAGTAAATCTGCATTAAAGTCACCACAAACAATAACGTGCTCATATTGAGCTGAAAATTCACAAAGAGTCGAGAAAAACGGTTGAGGCGAACAACTGCGGTCCGGAATATATGCACAAGCAATCAAGCATTTAGAAGAACCATCATGTATGTCAACAATCAAAAATTCTGAATCCAAATCAACTGATTTACTAATGACTTTGCACTTTATTGAAGATTTGCAGTAAATCGCTATCCCACCTCCCCATGTATAAGTTACCCTATCATTCCTAGAAATTATATAGTTAGCTATATTGTACTGAGTATCAGAAATATCGCTTTTGAACCATGTTTCACAGACACAAATTACATCAACGGAGGAATTAGAAAATATGTACTTTAGATAATCCAATTTGTATTGATTAAGCCTACGTGCATTTAAATAACAAACTTTGAAACCATCACGACAATTAGAAAGAACATTAATCATTGTGTGCGTTAATTTTTTATCCACACTGTAATTAGAACTTACTCTATTCATCATGTAATATGATTCAAAAATTAAACAGCAACAATTAAAACAATATGCCACAGACTGAAAAGAGTATACAGGAAAACGAACAGATAGATAGAAAGTTAAAGATAATGAGAAAGAGGGAGAGGAAAAAAGACAAGATCAATAACAATATGGTAATATAGATACTAATAAAGAATTCAAAAGAAATAATTACTTTAAACAAAAGCAAAATAAAATAAGAAAAGAAAAAGAGAATACAATACAGTAAAATCATTGTCGAGTCGCAGCAGCACCAGCAGCAATAGAGTGAAGATCTTCAGAGCTTTCAATGGAAAAGCTTTTTCCGTTTGCCGTCTCCTTGGCATAAACAATTCCATATTTAGTGTAAACAGAGAACAATTGTTTTTTCCTCTTTAGTCCAAGTGCACTTTGTAAGATAAAGCGAGAATGCTTGGTTAAGCTCTCGTTCAAATAGCAGCTGCGGCTGCCGTTTGATGGAACACCGATGTCGGTCAGTTTTAGCTCTTTTCTGTTTTTCTTGCGATAGTTCGCAGCAGCTATGAGAACAGTATTTCTCTCATAGGATGAGTTAAATTTTAAGACTATTGATGGCGGGGTAGTCTGTGCAGTATTGTTGTTGATGTTATTACGCCTTTTTGCACGGAAAGCATGAACTAATAGAGGCGGACTGCAGTTTATAGTGTCACAGAGTTTATGAAAAAGTTGCGGCAAATTTTCGTCAGGAAGTACAGGTACACCAAAGAGCACAGCATCACAAGCGACTTCTTTTCTCTCGAACGCATTTATTTGTTGACGAAGAGTGACGATCTCAGAGTTATGCATTTGTGCTGTAGAAGAGATGTAGAGAGAGCGTCTTTTTGGACTTTGTTGCGAGTAGATGGGCCTGATGTCGATGACATTATTAGCGTGAGAAGAATTTCTTCGGGCAGTGAATTGAACAATTACAGAAGAAATAAGCAAATAGTTATGCACTGGACTTTTATCGATAGTAGAAAAGTGTTTGAACCAAAAATTGGAGAATTCGATTTTCCGAGAAAAAGTTTAAATTTAGAAATCTTAGACTGACATTAGCTGGAGCGACTAAAAAACACGTCTATTCTCTATGACCGCACATTACTTTTTACCATCTAAAGGCCGTAAGTCAGTCTTAAAGCTTCGAATCGTAATTATACGATCTTATAGGCCATGCTTCAAATGTCAGCGATAAATAATTAGGCCATGTGTCAATTGGGCTAAATAATTATCCTCGGTTATTTTTCTAACACTATCGTGGTGAAGAACGAATTTTCAATTAATGGCGTTATGTGCAGTTTGGTGGTCTACTCTTTTGACATAAGGCGTATTTTTTTGGGAAGTGAGTATAACAAAACCAAAAGTGAGTATAACCGTTTTGCATGTAAAACCAAAAGTGAATATAACAAAACCAAAAGTGAGTATACCAGTTTTGCATGTAAAAGTAAAAGTGAGCTAGCTATAGATTCTCAAAAAAATACGCCTATAAGTATCAGAAAATTATACTAGAATAATGATTTAGCCCAATTGACACACGGCCTAATTCTGACATTATCGTGGTAAAATATTAAAATGTGGAAGCCAGGAAATAAATTTTACTGTTGGCTAGTTTTTCTTTTGCTTGGAATTTGCTATAAAGGAAATAAAAAAAGAATTTTCATTGATAAAAAGCGTGAAACTAGAGAAATCTCTCTTTTAATATTTGAAGTTTTCTGAGTTTTTCTTTCCAGCACTCACATATATGTCAGAAATTTAGTCGAATTATTTAGCACAATTGACACACGGCCTTAATTCAGTATGCTATTTCTTTTATTTGAAATATATACAATAGAAAACAAAACCTTGGCAAAAGAAAGCGTAATGTCCAAAACACATGTGCAGAAATTCTGAATGCTTCACTGCATGCAGTACTGCAGATGAAACACATGTGCAGAATTCAATTTGCAGCGGTTGCCGTCATTGAGGGTAAAAATATGTGAGTGAAACAAAGACGACAAAAATAATTCCCGTCTCTCTTTTCCTCGTATGCATCAGTAGCTGAATTTAAAAATTCGATGCTGCCAAGTCTACTTAATTTAATTCACTGCGTTGCTATGCAGTGAATTTAGAAATAGAGACATGTTGCAGTGCTGCGGTGACTGCAGAATTTACATTTGTTTAACCACATAAGAACATGTGTATTCTAATCCTGCTGCGCAGTGAATTCTGCACGTGTGTTTTGGGCATAAAAGATGAATAATAAATCAATAATCAAATAATCTCTTTCAAAGTTTATTATTGCTTAATATATTGCGCTTTGGCAATAAAGTAAATTACAATAGAAAAATAACTCATCTACCTTTACGTTTTCACCACAATAGTGGCCATAAATTATAGGTACCTACCTACCTACCTTCCATACAAATGAGTACATTCAGTTGCTTTGGGATACATTTTCTTAGCGCTGAACGCATTCATTTAAATCAATGGCCGCCTCCGCGCTGTATGATGTATTTGTTGTGCCGGCTTCTGCACGAATACGACTACGGTCGACGGCCATTATTTACATTGAAAATTTCGCTATAATCATCTCACTCTGTTGCACAAGTAGGAGCGAAACGACGCGCCCATAATGGCAAACGATGCAGAAAAGTTTGCAGCCAAGCCATAGAAACAGCAGTTATACCAATTCAATACACAATTTTCGCTGAGTAGTACACCGAAACCGATACTGGACACAGACACAGCAGCCATTCATTCTTGTGAAATAAAAATATTGAAAAATTTACAATTGGAAAAAGTCAAAGTATTCAGAAGTGTTAAACATACTGCTCGGTATTGTTTTTATTATAAAAATAATTAATTCACTTTTATACCCTACTCGTTTAAAGACAATTGACTTTTCTATAAGTGCATATATAATGTTTTTGAAGGAAGTGCATATTTTTTCCCAAGAAAAAAGTGCAAAGTGAAAAAGGAGAAAAAAAAATATTGAAACTGTCGCTCGAATTGAATCGAGGTAAGTCCAGTTCTATAATATATTTTAAATATTTCATTTAAAATCACTGGATTTTGCATATTTTTTTTTTTTTTTTGTTTTAGATTCTTTGTTTTTCCTAGAAAATTGGTTGGGTGAAAAAGAAAAACGGTTATTTTGTTCCTTTTGTTTTTATTCAGCCTACCCGTTATTCGCATATGCGTTTTGATTTTACACAAATTTCTTGTTTTTTTTTTTTCCTCTTAGTATGAAATTGTTAGCGACATCCTTTTCCCACTTTCTACTTTCAATTGCGGTGTTGCAACTATCGCGTGCCTGTTTCTGTTTGATTGGAAATTATGAGAAGGATTGTTTTTGATGTGTTCTCGTTCGTTGTTCGTTTTTTTTATTTTTGTTTTTATTCGAAACGTTAAATTTGTCGAGAATATTTTGCATTTTCACCAAATTAAGTGTTTAATAAAGTCAAAGGAAGAAAGTAAAGTCCATAGGACATTGGGATTGGGTATGGAAGTAGTATTGAAATTTGCTTTGACATAAACATATATTTGGCCATGATAAGTGATGCATAATACAATTTGGCATGCATATTGCATTTATAGCCCTGTATGCAGTAGGGTTGCTGTTGCTGCACACCTATCATATGTTGTAGGTGTTTCATTCAGCTCCACCCTGGCTTTGGCGATTCCTTTTATTTTTGTCCTGCGCCGGGGGTTTTTTTTTTTTTTTTGCGACTCACTTCATCCATTTTCCATTGAGGGAGTCTCGGGCTATCAACCTGATGGTGCATCGGAAGGTGTTTGGGAAATTTTCTTCCAAGGCTATGATAATACACATTTTTATCCAATATGTCTAGCAATGCATTCGTGCCAAATGATGAGACACTATTTTCTGGCATTGTTTCAATTTATCTCAAGTGTAGTTCTATTAACATACGTTGGTACAAAAGTGACTCACTGTTGTATCACCTTTAACTGTTTAAATTCAAATCTTTCACAGTGCAGATGCATTGGGGTGGTCGTAGGACCCGTGTCAGTATGCTTGCCTATTTTTATGTGCATGCAGTGCTGAAATACGGCCTAAATTAGAGCAATCCACAGTGCATCACCAGAGTTTTTCAACAAGAGTGTTTGTAGTTACAAGTGGTTGTGGTGGGTTTGAGTGTTTTCCTCATCCAGAAATTAAACGTCTTATCTACTTTTGGAACTGTTTTCAGAAGTTCATTATGTACATGTATCAATTCCGACCCGAAAGTCCAATTGTTTATGACTGACTCGGTTTAACTCATGCATGTAGATATATCACGTGGCATGAGGTGTCAAATTACCAAATTCCGTTAACGAACAATGCTTCACGGAATTCAGTGGATTTTACATGCAAAAATGCAATCACGAATACACTAATTCTAACCCAGATGCACCTTGATTCAGATCCCTTCTCTGAAGCATCTTCTTTTAAGGGCCGTTTGCTGATACGATTCATAACGATTTAAGTTCTACTTAAGTTCTAATGGGGTATGTTGTACTTGTATGGCATAAATTGTCACAAAAGAGTTCTAAGTGGAACTTAAATCTCTATGAGTCGTATTAGCAAACGACCCTAAACGGCCACTCACATGGGAGCGAACGAACGAATTGATGAAGCGCGAACAAACCACTTTTTGTGCATTTATAAACAGAAAATTGCACATTTTATTATTCCAACAGGAGGATAATTAATTATCCCATCAAAATGTATTAAGAAAACCAGTTTTAAATAGTTTAAATAACGAAATTTCGAATTCCAAACTTTTTGCCGCGAACGAAAACACCCTGGCGCGAATTGTCAGTCTATTCGCAATCCACATCATTTAAATCGCGTTCGACAAAGTAGCGAATAAAAAATTCGTTCGAACTTAACCGTATTCCAAGAGGAGAATATCTTGGAATAATAAAATGTGCAATTTTCTGTTTACAAATGCATAAAAAGTGGTTTGTTCGCATTTCATAAATTCGTTCGTTTCCATGTGAATGGTCCTCAAGTCCTCATCGCCTCGCACAAAGTTCGGTCATTGATCGTCGTCAGCAAAGAACAAACCTAGTTCGGTTTGACCCTGACAATTTAATTGTCGAATTTTAGTCGTTTTCATTTCATTCCTGCATTTCGATTTGTCAATTGACCTAATGACTACTCGCCAACTGCGCGATAAGTACAAGTCCGCCAACTGGTGATTAGAACGAAGAAAACCAATATCAGTGCGTTTGTTTTTTTGTTCATTGCCGATCTCTCGGGTTTCTTCAGCTTTAACCAAAAACCGACAAAAAGTGGGGTACTCATTTTTCGTCACTTGAATAGAACACTTTCACAAAAAAAAAAAAAAAACATTTTAGAGAATTCTGATTCTTTTTAACACAAAGTTTACTTAAATTTAAGGTATGTAATTGGAGTATTTTAGTATTTCTGCTCCAAAACATCCGGTTTGGAAGGGATGTATACAAATTGGCCAAATATTTTAGTGAAATCAACCTCCAAGCTAATTCGATGGCTTGGCTTAGTTTAGATCACAAACCAGTAAGAAATAGACCGTCGACTCCTCCCACATAACGGACTTTGCCTACAAGCTGTTGGTACCATAGGATTTATTTATGTGTTGGGCCTGTATAAATTAAAGGGAAGAAATTACGGCACACGCATACGTAGCAAAATCCTATGGTAGTTGCACCTGGCTGTGGTTTATGGCTGTGGGGCTGTGTTCTGCAGGTTTCTTCTTTTTTTTCGGTTATACTTCGTTCACATCACAGTTTAGTTTTAGGGAATGTTAAATTGTTTAAACTGTTGATATCAATTAAAATCGGCGATGTAAAGGAATATTCACATGAGAATGAACGAACGAATTGATATTATGTGAACAAACCACTTTTGATGCATTAAAAATTGCTCATTTTACTATGGCAAGAGTACCTAAGTAGAATAATAAAACAATCAATCAAAATATGGGAAAAACTATTTTCAAAAGAGCATAAACGACGAAATTTCGAACTCCAAACTTTTTGCTTCGAAGAAAAACACCCTTAGCGCGAATTATCACAAGTTTATTCAAAATTCACAACATTCAAATCCGGTCCACAAACTATCAAATAAAAAATTCGTTCGAACTTAAACTCAAATCAGAGATTGTTAGGTAGTAGAAATTGATGTCTGAACTTCGCGAACTGTTACGACCAAGAAAAGTGGTCATGTGAATGGACTGCCAAAACCTGTGAATATTCCTTTAACTTTTACCAGGTTCCCACCAACGTGATTTAGCTAAATCCACATGTCATTAATTTCGTTAATTATTATACATTTTCATGATTGCTAATTACTTTATACATACGCGTTTTATTTTTAATTGCGTCGCTCTTGTCGCAAAATAAAATGAAACATACGTTTTCAACTGCAGCTCTTTATTCAGCTGTTTATTTAGCAACAAAACTGTTTCGATGAGCTTATGATATTTATATTATATTCATATAAATAAAAAAGGAGTTCTATTCATATTGTCAGGTAATGTTTACAAAACAAAAGCTGTTAGGACAGTGAACTCAAATTGATTTTGCACCAAAAACTATTTTCTTGTTTGCAAATGTATTTCCATCTCTTTTCATATTATATTAAATTCCTACATCTGCTATTTTTTTCTTTCTTTTTGCGCTTGTTCTGCGCCTTTTAATAAAATATCTTATTTGGATCGTAAGTGTTTTATTTTGTCATCCCATCAGAAGCAAGAGAAACAATTGGTCCGAAAAAGGTACTTTGAAATGAATAGCTTCAGAAATTGATGGCAATGTCAAAATAAAAAATGTAAATTCGGTGAAAACGTCTTTCGTGATTTAAGGTACTGTTCTCATGTTAAACTAAACAACAATTCCAACAGTTATCCTTTAGTTGTTGGTAGCAATTTTACGTTCACTAGGTGATTTGTTGTTGCGATAAAGAAAGTAGTTTTTGAATATGCGAACAAAATATTATTAACGATATAAATTATATTTTCGCTCAAATTGAATTTAAATCATTCCAACCAACCGTCTACTTGCAATATGATTTTATCTGAAATGTAAACAGTACCTAATTTTAGTTCCCCATAATTCCCACCGTTTCTTAACGCATCTCAACAAATGGCCGCTTACATGTTTTATTTACATTGCCGCCATTAATTTTGACATTTACACGTATTCACAGACAGGGTAATATTTTTCCGGGGAGAATCGGGTAGGTGCACGGGAAGTCGACGGTCTAGTTCTCTGTGGTTTGTGGTTTAGATATACTCGAATATTGTTGTCCTAATCCATATATCTATCCCCAAGCATTTACATTAAAAATTATGAGTTTCTTTGCGGCGGAGGTCATGGAAATAGAATCTTTAGCCATCGGGGCCTTCCAAATTAAATATTGTTCTTCGAAGAAAACTACGCGATGCCACTCGAGAAGTCCGGTCACACATGTGCGCAACAAAAACTGAAGGTATTTCACTTTTCGAACCGGGAGGGTCTAGCACGTAACTTGATACAATCTTACTTTTAGTAGAAAAAAGTAAAGATTATCACCCTTATCGTGGAATCCGCCGGGGGGAATTATTCACGGAAAAAAACATTTTGGTATCGTCGAATCCGCAAAGTGAACAGTTCCCCGTGTGGGTAATGTGAATGAGTTTCACTGTATCGTTGAAAACGTTCAAATCGAATTTTTCCCGGACAAAATGACATTTCTTACCCGCAACAAGAATCATGAGGATTTTTTTTAAGAAAATGTACATGTAAAAAAGCTGCGTTATTAAGCCGAACATTTGTAATAAATCTTGCAATATTGAACTTTATTAAAACAAAAAAAAAAAACATTCTAAAAACACATTTCATCCGGTAGCTCCATGAAATCATTCACTGCTCCTCTTAACCTGTCTCGTACTCTTCTCTGAGAACACCGCTCATTTCGTTCTTCCTCTTATGCTTCCAAAAATGGAGCTATCGTATCAATTATTATATCAAACACTTTATTTTTTATTGAAATCACCTTTAAAACACACTTTTTATATGCCTCCGGTGAATGCAGCTACACAGATTTGTGTTAACAAATGAAAGACAGCCGTTTGACAGTGAAACTACCTTTCCCAAAAACGTGTCGATAAGGAAACGTTTCCGGCGGATTCCACGATAGCAGTAGAAAGTGAAAGGGAATCGAATAGGTGAAGTGAAACTCAATTCCGACGGATTCCACGATAGGGGTGTATGTTTATTTATTGGTTTATTATTAAAGGTTCAAATAAACAATATAATCAAAAAACAGAATCGAAGTTTTTCATTTAGAAAAAAATGAGGGCCAAACAACATCGGATGACTTCTTTTGGCCCACCTTGTAAACCCACTGTTAAAAAATGTCGTCAGAAAATTTCAATAGATTTCCAACCAATATAAGGAAAAACCCTTTTTTCCAAGTGAACATCAGGTAGATTTTAGTCCAAACATAATGTAGACAAGCGTAAATTGTATTGAGGTTTTTTCAATACAAATTAATTTATTATTTTAGTGTGTAAAAATGACGATTATTTTTTTCTAGTAATTTCTTTAGATTCTTGGCGAACAAAATATACTCAAATCTTTCAAATTTTGTTTTGGCTGAAACACGACACTACCTACTCTATGCTTTATAAAATGCAATTTTTTTGTCCGATTTTGAACACACTTCTCGGGACAAAGCCTGTAGATTTGAGCTTGCTCAGTTAAAAGGTTTCGGAGTTCATACCATTTTTGTATACACATCAAGATCACATTTTTGTTTAAAAAAAGTATAACCGGAACAAGATAGCTCAGATTTTCGTAGAAGCACTAGCGAACATCTTTTGCGCGTACCTATTACCAGACAATGACCCTAATTAGAGGCTCATAAAATCCTTTCAATATTCATTATCATTACTGGCGACGGGTGATCGGAAGCAGTACCTGTGATCGCATCCGTCCGGATGTCCACTACATTTCAATAACTTATTATTATTCAAACAAAAATTAATTACTGCAATAATTAATTGGTGAACGTAGATGACACTATGTCAGTTCAAACATGTTTCAAAAATAAATCAATTCACTTCGTTAATACCAATTGTAATAATATGTAAAATAGATAAAGTAGAGAAAAGCAATAACCATTTATTTGATCAAAAGTGCGCTGGTAGAAAAATATCCCCCTAAGGGAAATTGTTCTGCGCTTCCACAACTGCGTTTAGTTAACTGGCTTATTTTGAAAGTGAGAGATTTTAATGATCCATATATACACTTAAAACTCTCTATAATACCTTGATTCGTTTGATATTAGAATACTGCTATGTTGTTTGGAATCCTTTTTACGGCAATGCTGAATCTCGCATAGAGAAAATTCAAAGAAGGTTTACTAGGTATGTGTATTTTTTCTTTATGCCACCTAGACACAAAACAAATTATGGTCGGAATGATCCTATCACTATGGCTTCCGTAAATTACAATATATACAAAAACCTTATTGGTTTCAATATGAGTAGGGAACATTGTAGTAGTTTTAAATAAATTATAATTTATAAATTATTGCAAAGTAAGCTATGGAATCCGTACCATCAAGCAGGCGTCCTCTAGGTAGACCCAGGATGAGATGGTCAAGTCTATAATCTCTCCTCTACCCGTATGGGGATTGCCCTTGATGATTTGGAGTCGATGGCGGAGGATCGAGAGCTTTGGAGGGTCCACTTGAGCAACCTACACCCGCGACACAGTTAATAGACAAGCGGATCACCTAAAAATGAATGAATGCAAAGTAATCTAAAATACATAAGTTGAACTTGTAAGACGAAATAAATAAATAAATATAACAATTGCAGTCTTTGTAAATACATACAGTAAATGACGCTTATAAGCAAAGCACGTTTATAAGAAACCTGAACAAAAGCACCGTGTACGAGCACATTTACACCAATGTAAAAAACATACCTTATAAGAAACACGCTTATAGGAAAAACACTGATATAATGAATTGTTTTTAAAACACCGATTCTCAGTTTTCCTCTGAAATATGATATGTATAAGAAACTTTTGTATGGAACAAAAAAAGGTCCCATTTAAATGTTCCTTAAAATGTGAACGAACACGCCCTTAGGAAATACATGCATTTCTGAACTCTCAAAGAAAAGCCATAAATATCAGTTCAATTTTGTTTGTGTTTATTTGTGAAATTGAAAAAAAAAGTTTCAATTAAAACGAAACTTATACACTCCGCGCCACTTTAATAGCACTCCTCTAAGGTCGGTTTCTATAGCCCACTGGTCCCAAACCAAGCATGCTAGAGGCTTAATTTTTTTTTAAATTAAAGTTCATTTAATTGTTGTGATTTGCCAGAAGGAAGATTTAAAACTGAACCTTTAAGTATTAACAAAAAATTATTAGCTAAAAACCGGAAAAATGTGGGGCCGTAATTTTGAGCCACTTGAATAGAACTCTTAAACGAAAAAACTTTTTAGAGAATTCTGCTTCTTTTTAACACAAACTTTACCTTAATTTAAGGTAATTGGAGTATTTTAGATTTTAAAAAAATTGTTCAATTGTGTTTTGAGCCACCTTTCTGCTCCAAAATTCACACATCCGATTCATTCACACGGCCCTTACATCATAACACCTTCAATTCTGTTTGTGTCTCTTTGTGGAGGTTATGGAAATAGTAAGTAGCTCGCAATCCGGGCCTTCCAAATTAATTTTTTTTCGTCTGAGAAGACCACACAATGCGACTACGAAGTCCAGGTCACATGTGCCCGAAAGGAGGCGTTGCGCTTTTCGAACCGGGATAAAGGGTGACTACTTCGCATTCGAAATAATACGACTAATGGTTGTGAGACATGCTTTGATACCACATTTTTCCCTGATTTTTGGAAAAAGTGTCGTTAGAATTTGACGTTTTTTTTAATATAAGTCCCCGTAAGGGCGCAGTAGCGCAGTGGTTAGTGTGCTGGACTGCTGTGCGAGGGATCCCATGTTCGATCCCCGGAAAAACACAAATTACATCTTAAGTTTTTTTCTACTGCGCCACCTCTCGCGAACGTCTGACAAACATCCGAGAGTATGACTGTCCTGAAAAAGCTTCTCAATGCAGCCGTTCAAACTCGGCATAAAATTGTAAGTCCCTTCCATTCGTTCCAAAAATAGAAACTCACACAAAACGAATGGTTGCGAGAAGCTAGGCCTTGGGTGTCTACCGCCTGTTGCGCCACCTAAGTAAGTAAGTAAGTAAGTAAGCACGCTGTGTATGAGGCCTTTCACGTTTTTTTTTTTTTTCATAATTAGACTCATAACTTAAAAATATGGTATAACGTGTCGGCTCCTCTTGAGTTTCTTAGCTAAATTTAGCAATAAATAGGCGAGCGTCTTTTTTTAAACTTTGATTTGTCCTTTTTCCGCCTCGGTTAAGGATTTTTCTCCACCCATTTAATTTTTTTTTTTAATTAATAGTCGAAATTAACAAAAAAAATCGATCAAAGAAAAATGTGAGACCACGTAACAAGATAACGGTCAAACTAAATGCATGTTCTATTTAAGTGGCACAAAAATGTTGCCTATTTTTATTTCAGCGAATGCTAAAATAAAGTGGAAAAAACATATAACGGCTCTTTTCCAGAACATGCAATTTGTCACAGAAAAAAAAGAGTTTCCAAAAAAATAGCGTTCAAAAATACCAAAAAAATAGATGAAAGTTTTCTTTCTGAAAGAATATTTTTTATAAGAAACTTCTGTTTCTTATATCCGTGTTTTTCTTATAAGAAACTTTTTTCTTATATCCGTGTTTAGGATATAAGAAACACACGCTTATAAGAAACAAAAATTGTGGCATTTTGGAGTTTCTTATAAGCGTCATTTACTGTAATAATATACATAATTTCTTTTTCTTAGAAAAAACCTTTCATTTCTAGAAACCTCCCTTGTTTCTTTATTGGTAGGTAGGTGTTTGCCACAGCTTCAGTTGGGTCCATTGTGTCCAGTCACGGGAACCTTCCATTTCATACCTGTTGGAGACAAAGAATTTACCGCTTTTATTTGATTTGGTATTAATCACAGGCTCTTGTATCCAGATTTCCAGCTTGCCTTAAGAGTAACGTAAGGGGTGTGGAGTTTGTTGACCTAATGGAACCACCCCGATTTAAGTATGAACTTTATGGCTTTATTGCTAAATTTGCTGTTTAAATTATTTTCTTCATTTGATTGCTAATTTAATGAATACACTCTTATTGCGTATTTATTATTATTATTGCAATTTATAGTACCATAGTTTATTGAATACCTTACTCATCGATCTCCATATATATTTCCACGAAATTCGCGTGCGGATGGGATCGAAACATTGCGATTTCTGATGTCATCGTTGTTGATTTTCTCGGAACTGTATTGGGTTAGGGTTTGGTGTAAATATTATTGGGCTCACATTTCCCAACTCTACGGAACTGTTTCGATTCGAGGTATTTGGTATATGGTATATTAAAAGTGGATTATGTGTCTAATTAAATTGTGATAATTTTGTTTTGAGGATATTTATTCCTCTTCGGCTTTTTTTGATCAAATTGGTGATGCAATGAAACACTGTTGTGTTAATTTTCCTAACAGATTCCCACTTACAAATAAAACAGTTTTTTCCACTCCCCTTTTTTTGGATGTTGTCGATTCGAATGCGTTATGTTCAATGCGGTGTTGCAGGTGGTAGAGACTGGAGGGCTGTTTTTGGTCAGGAGGTACTTATGAGAAGCTGAAGTGTGTCCGAGTCTTAGTCGTACAAAGTTTAAACTTTGATGTTTGGGGGGTATACCGGGTTTAGTCTCTCGGTCTTTACTTTTTTGTAGTGATGGTGGTATAGACTCCAGTAATTTTTGATTACGATTTTTGTGGCTTCTTGAGTCAGCTTTAACAAATATAGTTTGATATATGTATATGTCGAATCTGTATACCGGATCGTTTTTGGCAGAGTTAGCTGCGATATCAGCGTTTTCGATTCCTAGAATCCCGACATGCCCAGGAGTCCACATCAGCTTGATATTATTTTGCGACTTATTGGAGTCTGATTTTTGATATGAGCTCAGTGCTGTTGTTAGGGTTATTGATCGCGTTAAGTACTGATTGCTATCGGAGCATACGATATGTTCTCCTTGGAGATTCGTTGCTATATTATTTTGTGGCTTGAAAGGTAGCGAAAGCTGTAAAAATTGTTGCGAATTCAGGTAAATTACCAATGGAAATATGTAATGGATCCATTTTCAAGTGAAACAGCAAATGATGTATGTTCTGTAGTCTTTGATCCATCAGTGAAGATAAGGTTCCAATTCCTTTGCCCTCTTTACGACCTGATCAATGCCTGGGTTTTTGGAGAAATATAGTTTCGCCGATAGTTTTAAAGTGATAGCGTCTGTTCGTTCCCTGAAAAATCAACAACTTTCATTAATATTCACTCAAGACGACCTCTTTCATGCATCAACTTCAACTGTCTAAACTTATTTAAAGATTCCGTTTCATTTATTTAATTTAAAATAAAAAAAAATTTATAAAATTGTTTTATTTCCCAGTTAATTACTTTGGTGCTACATTAACATAACTATTTGTTAATTTCGGTAACAATTGCTTGATAAAGTCGGCAAAATTTCTTTATCAACGCTAAGAAAGAAAAAATCCGGCACCCTGCCAGAGACTAATATAACAACTAACGGCGTCGGTGACCGTGGCGACGGGGACGGTGACGACGACGTCGACAACCTTTACGAGCATATTAGTCTCCAGCAAGGTGTGGATCTTCGAGAAGACATAGTACAAGACGAGATAAACACAATTGTTGAATTGGTTTTACAACTAGCAGCTCGTCCGCATACCACGGCCACTCAAGCCACAGCCACTACCACTACAACAACCGTAACAGCAGCTGCTATATCAGCTCAGACTAATACAACTACAACAACAATGAACACAAATCCTAGTGCAAACTTTGGCGCGATTGACCCGTCGTCGGAGGCAGCAGCAACAGCGACACTAGTAGTAGAAGACGTTGACCCCATAGAGATGGCCGCAACTAATGTTGTCGTCGAACATGCAGTAGTTCCTGGTGCTATCGATTTCGTAGAAGCAATGGATACCCAGGAGGGAGATGTCTCGGCACAGCAGGAAGATCCACCAACACCCCCGCAAACTCCACCGGCAAGCCCACCAACCCAACCAGAAGAGATCGAGCTCGACCAAGTGAACAAGGAGCAGATGCAGCTGGAAAAGCCACAGGAAGAGGATACCGAAACACGACAAGTGGATGACGATGCTAATATGCAGATTTCTTCCCCGATAATAGATTCTTCAATTGCAAACGAAATAATGGACACGACCACCACTCCACTCCAAGCTGAAGAAGATGAACTACCAAGCTCTACCACTGGCCCGAAGTTGGAAGATGAGGTGCGTTCCGAGGCGACTTTCTCCTACGAAGTCCGTAATATATCAAAGCTAAAAGATACCGAATTGTCACCGCCGACATATGTCCGTAATTTGCCATGGCGTATTATGGTTATGGTCCGCAATAATCGTAATCAACCAGAAACCAAATCTTTGGGTTTCTTTCTGCAATGCAATGGGGAAAGTGACTCCACTACATGGTCATGCAACGCTTCCGCGGAGCTGCGCTTGAAGAGCTACAAGCCCGGCCAAGAGACGTTTGTTCAAAAAATTAAACATCTCTTCTATAGCAAGGAAAACGATTGGGGCTTCTCTCTCTTTATATCACTGAATGATATTTTCAATGCCGAGAAGGGTTACGTACAAAATGATTGCATTGTTCTCGAAGTACATGTTGTGGCAGAGGCTCCGCATGGGGTATTTTGGGACTCGAAGAAGCACACCGGCTATGTTGGGCTTAAGAATCAGGGAGCCACATGCTATATGAATTCCCTATTGCAGACACTTTATTTTACCAATCAGTTGCGCAAGGCCGTCTACAAGATGCCCACAGAGGCCGACGATAGCTCAAAGAGCGTTGGACTTGCTCTACAGAGAGTGTTCCATGACTTGCAGTTCGCCGATAAACCAGTGGGTACAAAGAAACTTACCAAAAGCTTTGGATGGGAGACGTTGGATTCATTCATGCAGCATGACGTCCAAGAGTTTCTTCGTGTTCTGCTCGACAAGCTCGAGTCAAAAATGAAGGGCACCTGTGTCGAGGGTACAGTTCCCCGGCTCTTTGAAGGCAAAATGTCCTCGTACATTAAGTGCAAGAATGTGGATTGCAACAGCACTCGGTGTGAAACCTTCTATGATATTCAACTAAATATCAAGGGAAAGAAGAATATCTACGATTCTTTCCAAGATTATATTGCCGCGGAGACCCTCGAAGGGGATAACAAATATGACGCTGGCATTCACGGTCTGCAAGAGGCCGAAAAGGGTGTAGTTTTCACCTCGTTTCCACCGGTCCTGCATTTGCATTTGATGCGGTTCCAATATGATCCATTCACTGACAACTCGGTCAAATTCAACGACCGCTTCGAGTTCTACGAAGAAATCAATCTGGACAACTATTTGGCAGTAAAGGAGTCGACTCCTGCCACCTATAAACTTCATGCTGTACTAGTTCACTCGGGAGATAATCATGGGGGACACTATGTTGTCTACATCAACACCAACGCCGATGGCAAGTGGTGCAAATTTGATGATGATGTCGTCTCGAGCTGCAACAAATACGAAGCCATTGAGCAGAACTATGGCGGAGTAGATGACGAGATTGCCAATGCGAAGAACTGTAGCAATGCCTACATGTTGGTGTACATTCGCGTGTCTGAGTTGCCACGTGTTTTGCAAGACATCACCGAACAGGATATTCCCTCTGACTTAGTTGAGCGTCTAAACGAGGAGAAGCGCATGGAACAAATCCGCCGCAAAGATCGTGCCGAAGCAGGCTTACATGTTGCCGTACATGTTGTACTCGAAGAGTACTTTGAAGCTCATCAGGGACCGGAGCTTTTCGATTTGGAAAAAACATCAGCACGTGTATTCAAGATGAAGAAAACACAATCGGTCGGAGAATTGGTACAAACTCTAGTACAAGCATTTAATGTTTCCGAGGATAGAATTCGGATTTGGCCACTTGCTCAACGTTCGCAAGCTCAACGCTTTACATACTTCAACCTAGCAGAAGAGTACAATCGGCCCTTGAGCTCTGTCGTTGACATGCAGGGCCCATGGGTGATTTTCCTAGAGCTTGCTAGCCCCACGACCACCGGTCCCTTGCCAGTATTTGAACGCAAACGCGATATACTGCTTTTCTTTAAATATTACGATCCAGCCAATAAGCGTCTGCACTACTTAAACTGCGGCCAATATGCTCTCTCTACGCGGGTGTGTGATCTAATTCCACAGGTGAACTCGCTACTCGGATTCGATCCATCCACCGAGTTGACTGTCTACGAAGAATGCGGTCACAATCCGATGCAACGTCTCACAAATCATGGAGACACTTTGGACCGCATTTTGATCTTGACAAATCATGACAGTCTCCATGGTAACATTTTGATTTTTGAAAAGAAGCACGTTGACGAGAAACTCGAGTTGCCAACTGTCGAGGACTATTTCCGTGATCTGTTGTCACGAATTGAATTAACTTTTTGCGACAAGAGCAATCCCAATGATCCAGGGTAAGTCTTTCTTTAATAGACTTTTCAATAGACTTTTGCTATCACGTTGTTTAATGTAGCTTTGCTTTGGAGCTCTCCAATCGCAACACATATGACCAAATGGCACAGGCTGTCGCTCAAAGAATCAACACTGATCCCAATCATATTCAGTTCTTTAAATGCATTGGGTGAGTATTATGAAGACTTTGTTTTTTTTTTTTTTTTTACCTGAAGGGTATATTTTTACTTGTTTTTTTTTTTTTTTTAGAAACTACAAGGACACTCCAGGAAATGCATTGCGCTGTTTATATGATTGCACTATTAAAGACCTATTATGCTTCAGCAAGCCAAGACCACCAAAAAAGCTCTTCTATCAGAGGCTCTCTATGAATATACACGAATTGGAGAATAAAAAACAATTCAAATGTGTTTGGGTGCGACTTTTGTTGTGATCTTGAGGTTTTGTGTTTACTAATTAATTTTTTGTTAGGTTTCAAATAACCTAAAAGATGAACGCGAACTGATATTGTACCCGAATAAAAATGGCACCGTTAAAACTCTTCTCGAAGAAGCATCTAAACAGATACAATTTTCTGATGACAGCACCAGGAAACTTCGCATGCTCGAAATCGCTGGTCATAAGATACTACCCAGGACAAGAGAGGATACTCTACTTGAATGTAAAATATATAGAGGGGGATGATTTTTTGTTTTTTATAAGAATTGCTTTCATTAAATTTTTTTTTAAATGATCTTTAGGTTTACAGCCACCGGATACCATGCCAAATCAACCGCACCACAAAGTTTATCGTATAGAAGAGGTACCCCATGACGAATTGCTGTTGATGGATAGTGAGATACTCCTTCCAATATCGCACTTCAGCAAGGATATCTACAACTCATTTGGCGTACCATTCTATATTAAGGCACGTCAGGGTGATTCATATGGTGTGTTGAAGGAGCGCATTCAAAAGAAGTTGAATGTTCCAGAAAAGGAATGGGAGAAGGTGGGTGTTGACTCTTCTTCTCTTTGTAAATATTATAACATTTATTTTTTTTTTCATTTTAGTATAAATTTGCGACCGTGATTATGGGACGCACCGAATACATTTCCGACGATAGTCTTATCGCCAATTTGGAGGCATTTAAAAACACCAATACAGGTAGGCAATAGTATAAGATGAAAAGTGGTTCAATACGCTTTTACCTAGCTGGTCAACAGCCTCTGATTGGTCAATTTGACTGCAAATCTAGGCGCAAGTTTCGTGTGTTAGGCAGGATTTTCTGCCTAATTCTATGATAAACTGTCATTTAGGTGCCTAAGCACATTCATCCCTATTCCCATTGACGTTTGTCGTATACGACTCATGTTTCGTGTCGTTGTAAAAGCGATGTTCAGATTTTTTTTTAATAAATTTATTTCCTTTTCCATGTTTTCACTCCATATGTCTCTAAAAAGTAAAAAATACCGACTAAAAAACGAAGTGAAATACGAGTCGTTTACGACAAACGCCAACGGGAATAGGGGTGATTAACTAACAGTTGATGTAATGCATAGAGGCTGACTAAAATCATCGTTTGTTTTTGACAGACAGACGTTCAGCAAGGTATAACAATTGTTGTTCCTAAAGTGGTGGACTGAAATAAGTCATTAATTTTGAAAATTCTTTGTGATGGTTGTTTGGCATCATTTGAAGCTGGTGTCATTGTTAAGATTCCATCTCTTTGACCAGCTTCAGTTCTAATTCAATATAATGGGCATTCGCCTTTTTTGTACGTGGGACACTCTCTTTTTACGACTACTACTCCTGGTGTTTGTATTTAAAAAAAAAAGAAACACTAAACGACAAAGGGAAGATGTGTGAAATATTCCATAAATAATTATTAAAATTTTTCCATAGGTGGAGGTCCATTACCATTCTTTGGATTGGAGCATGTAAACAAATCCCAGAAGCGGACACGCTACAATTACATGGAGAAGGCTATTAAAATCTACAATTAGCTTCAAAAAGTTTCAATTTGACGCTCTCTTCGAAAGACATTCACAATTAGGAATTTCTTTTTATACGAGGAGCAGAAACATAAATGAAGGAATTTACTACAGTCCAAAAATTTGAAAACAAAAAGGAAACATTTTATAAGCATAAACAATTATTCTCTCTCTGTGAGTGTGTGTGTGTGCGTGTGTGTGTGTGTGTGTGTAAGTAAAACTAAGCTGAACAAAACGTTGTTTCTTTCAATACGCATATCTATATTTTTCTTCTAAACTTTTGACTTTGATTTGTTTTCATTTTGTACACCCCGACCGGATTTGTAACGAATTCAAATCCGGTCGGGTGTACGACGACCATCACAATTTAATTTGCTCTCTTTGAGACTTTATTTATTCTATTCTTTACTTGAAAATCAAATCAAGAACTATGTTGAAGAAAGAAAGAAACAAAGAAAAAAAACTACATATATTTAAAGACTGAAAAACAAAATAAAATATATTGGTGGCTCAAACTTAACGCACTCCCAGCTACATTTTAATATTGACATAAAAATCCTTAAATAATGTATAAATGTTGTGAAATTAAGTAACTAAATAAATAAATAAATAAATAAAATAAGAAGCAAAAAAAAATGTACGTTTTAACTTGATTGACTAAAATAGTTGAAGGAAAGATTTTTATTTTGTTGCGTTGGTACCGACGAATTCGAATTTTGTTCTGGAGAGTGCAAGTGTTATGTATGGGCTACACCATTTTTTTTTTTACTTAAATTTATTTTGACTAACATCACTATTCATTCCTTAATATTATTGTTTTACTTTTCATAATCATTATTATATCATACCAAACTATTTAATTGGAATATAAAGAATACAAATATTATATTGATGTGAATCAATAATTAAATGTATACAAGAATTACATTACTAATATAATAATGAACACCGAATTTAGTGTGTAATTTAATTTTTTTTTTATTAACTGAGCACTTGCGTTTGCCATTTTTCTTTTTGTTCCTTTTAATAATTCTTATAAATTTTGTTTTGTTTTTTTTTAATCCTGTGTACAACACTAGAGATATATATTGTATTTATATTTGGGTGGAATTTTTTATTTTTTTTTTTGAAGACGGATAGTTTTAATTAAAACGAATAATTAAGTTAATTTTAAAATTACTATACTCTGTCCAACAAAAATTGTCAGTACAGGGAAGATAGGATGTTTGTCTCTCAGTCTGGGTGCAATGACTTACATAAATTGGTCCCTCTTTAAAGCTCTCACAGGGTTGCCAAAGTTTGTATGATAAATCGCCATAAATCAGAAAGCAATACCTAGTGTTGTGCTAAAAAGCTATTTTTAATGAGCAGCGATCGCAGATAGCAGTACACAAAAATAGCTGCTCTCAATAGCAGCTATTTAATCACTCTTTAGATAGCAGTTAACGTCAGAAAATATACGATTGTGTACAGTTTTTTAAACCCCACTTATTGGTTTACCTGTACATTGTACGGGTGTCGGTCACATCTCGCATATACTCTTATCCCTATCCCTTGCTGGGTTTTTCCCGCATCAGCACTTCCGTCGCCAGTAATGATGTAGTTAATGAGAATTACATATATGATTTTACGACCCTTTCATTTATCATCAGTCATCACCATTCATAATTGTGCGCAGATATTTTTAGTGTTGGTATTTCCGCGATGCAATTTAACTGGGTCATAAAAAAAAAGAGGTGTCTTTCAAGATTTCCACCGACCATCGAAAAACGGTTGTTCGTTAAAATATCAAAAATATTTACCTGACAATGACATCGAGTATAAATCGAGTTTTTATTGTAGGTACTCTACCCATTCATAAATCGTAATATACTTTTTTCCTCATTTTCTACATCCCTACCCTACATTGCAAAGAACAGCCAACGGAGCATATCATAATCATTACAGACTACACAGTCACAACGATTGAAAAAGCAGCGATTGGAAAAGCAGCTATTGAAAAAGCAGCTATTGAAAAAGCAGTGATTTCTGAGCAGTGAGCATTTATAGTGTTCATTGGTTCTCACTGCTCACTTGCTCAGTTGAATGCTATTAGCTTCTTTGAACATAGTGTTGAAAAAGCAGTGAGCGGATAAGAGAGCATGTTAATGTCTCAAATCTCAATCACTGTGTGTGTGTCCACTCAACTGTGACAGTGACTGTGCTGTGGCTGTCGATCTCGAGCACATTTTTTGTTGCTCATTTTGTTTTTTGTATGTCCTCTTTGGATTGGACTTAACAAAGAAATAATATACATGTGTGGGAAATGGAATGCATATTTGTAAGATATAATATATCTATCTAAGCCTATAGGTTTTATGAGTTGGATTTTTATCTTTCTTGTGTGTTCTGTTTTGTGTATGTGTTTGTTGTCTGATTGGATTCGTATAGGGATTTTTTGTATGTTGATCACTGAGCAGTGACTAGTGAGCAGTTATATCAGAGAGCAATAGCAACTGTTATCTGCTCATTGAAATAGCAGAGTGATTAATAGCAGCTATCGCAATAGCTGTCTCACCACTTACCATTAGGGTTGACATCTTCCAATTTGAAACAAAAATATTGCTGAACGAAATAAATTGCATTTAATTTTTTCTGAATAAAATAATAGGAGCGTTTTTTAAGAGTATCCCCAGTAGGTGCCCTCGTAATCACTATTAATTTAAAACAATATCACTACAAAGCACTTACGATCACTTGTTGCACTTTAATGAATTGAATGCATTAAAACTCCTCACGAATAAACCTTTTTTTCTTAAAGGCAAAATCGAACAACTTTTTTTATTTTGCAACCTCTTTAACTGCATGTTAACGAATCCTTCAGAAATACAAACAAATTAAAGCAGTAAAAATCGTATGGCAACACCCCACATAATAATTTGTTCTCAAAGGCACCAAAACCGAAAGTTCTTTGACAAAATCCATAGAAACACCCTTAATAATATACATATTTTCATTTTATGCTTGGTATAGCCCGTCCCAAAGCAAAAGAAAAATCCCAACATGCGCAGTAGCACTTTATTTAAGGGAAATTTTCTCTGTTAAGGTATTTTTGATCGCATGAAATTGTTAATGCTTTTCCCTACTTTATCACAAAGTATATCGAATCCTTTTTAATACATAGTGGATTTCACGCTGTTATAATAAAGTTACTCAGAACTCTGGCTTTCATTACTATTTGAGAAGTGCAACACCCAGCAAATTTCCCTTTTCTTTGGGGTGCGTAAATGTATATCTTTGGCATACGCCAACGACGACGCCGACGCGACGGTGCTGTGTGGTGTGGACAATCATGTCATGGCTCGATCGTTGATCGAGAGAGATGTCTTCGTAAGAAGGGGTACATTTGTTGTTTGAAAAGCGCACATATTTTTTGTAGCTGTAGTTCTGGTTGGAAAAGTTGTTTTGTTGTCGCTAAGAGAATAAAATCCCTAATGTGAAGAGACCTGCGCAAGAAATTTTCACTTAAGGCCCTAGTTATAGCTATCATTGAAATGCATCATTGGAACAAATCAGTGGAATGGTGGTTTCATATTTTTGACAAGTCGGTTATAGCAATCATTGAAAAATTCCTGTCAGTGGAAGTACCTGTCAGTGACTTTTCAACAAACAAGTCTAGGTTTTGAGGTTAGAGTTGATCATTGAAAGCAAAACTGACAGCTGAGAATAGAATGAAAATCGAACACATCAGTGAAACGATTGGGTTCCAAATTCGAGAAACGACAATCAGCTGTTCATTGAAATCGATTTCGATCAGTGAAATAATAAAATTGGATTTAAAGAAAAGTTTTAATCTGAATTAAGTAATTTCTTTCGTAAAAAATTCCACAATTGATTAGCTTTATCTTGATACCAACTAAAGCCAATATTGTTTGATTATTCGTCTTAAAATCGGAAAACAATATTTTCAATGATGCATTTCAATGATAGCTATAACTAGGGCCTAAGTTGGGACGGGTTATAACACTCTTCTGATGATGTGTTTCCCTCACACACACTGCTTATTTTCGTGGATGATAATAGCAAGCGAACACAAAACGATCACGCTGATTCAGTGTTGTTATATCGTGGGATTTTTCCCTTTTTGTGGGATTTTCGATGTCCAAAAAGCCTTCCGTGGGATAAAGGGAAAAAGCACCAAAATCGTGGGAATTTCAGGAAACTGACAAAACAACTGTTAAAATCAAATTTTTGTGAAATTTCATGAAAACTGTTCCAATTCACAACAGTTATCAGCACAAATAAAATAAATAGCCTCTTAACAAAAAATTCTAGTACAAAAACAATCTGGCGGCGCAGGGGCAGCGCATGTAATTAGACCTCTAGCGCCAGCGGCAAAGTGACATTGGAATGGAATCAGTTTGAATTTTTATTACTTCATCTTCATGAGCATCAAAAATGTATTTTGTCTTGTGGCATAATGTATTATATGAGAAGCTGGACTTAGGGTGCCTACACGGACTTGTTGCGCCAACTATTTATTTATTTATTCAGTTCATTTTGCGCTAGATTGAAACACATTTCGCAGAAAAGGATATTTCACAACATATGCTAGAGATCTAGTGCAAATGCTGAAATGTCAATTTTTGTATAATGTGGCATGCCATGCTAGCCATCTAGCGGTCGATGGAACGCTGCCATTGTGATTTTCTTTCATCCTATAATAAAAATGAATTTAACAATTTTTTTTTTTTCATTTTAATGTATCGTGGGAATTTGGTGGGAATTTGAGTTCGGTGAAAAGGGAAAAAAGGGAAAAATGACCACGTTTCGTGGGAAAAATGAAGAGAGAGTCCTAACACACTGCGCTGATTGCCTCATTCTGGCCGTGGTTTTGTGGCAGACTTGTTGTCGTGGGCTGCATGCTAATTTTAGGAAAATTACAACAACAATTCCTTGGTATGTCAGTGGTTTGGTTTTTATTTCAGTGACAATTCTTGTGTTTGAGTGCCGTGAGAGTATCTACAGGCACCATTGTTAGAATAAAAGCTTCCCCATAAGGCCTGTACTGACAATTTTTGTTGGACAGAGTATAAAACTATCGCATCTTGTCTTGAAGGATTCCATTCTGTTTATTTAAAAGATATTTACTAAATACTACCTACTGTGGATTGGGGGACGATAAAAAAAATAAAAGAAAATTATATATGAACGTCCCTATTAATTCCCCGATATGGCTTCAAAAGTCATCATGAAGGGATGAAATAATTTTGTGATTTATTGAATTTGAATATTCATTTTATTATTATATAATTGAATTAAAAAAAGCTATCTACCTATATGTATATTGTATCTTCTGAAATACAGATGAATGATTTGAATAAAAAATAAAATATATATGTATGTCTAATATAAATGTGAGGATGCATGTACGCATGTCTTTTGTTGGAGAAGATGTATGTCTACATGGATTCTTCACCAAATAAAGTATTAATTATATATGTGTAATCGTGTGTTTTACTTTCCTATACCCAATATTGGGCGAATAAATTGGTGTTTCGTGGTGGGACAGTGAAGATACGATGATCTTGAAGAAGGTACCAATCACTTTCATGTAGCGCCAAGCGATTGTAGGGAAATCACCCCTATTCCTGAGGGCTTGGCTTATTCACAAAAGCGCGATTGCTTTTCAAGGCGGTTTTGTATTTTTAAAAGCGATAGCTATTTAGGTGACGGATTATTGCTGATAAAAAAACTAAATTCGCATGACGGGGAAAAGTTGAGATTGTCGTAAACGATAGATAGCTAGCTATTAAAGAAATAAAAGTTATAAAATCAGTTCGCTTCCATTTATTATATTTTCTATTGGATTGAAGAATAAATTCGTTTATCATTTTAAACTGACTTGTGCAGTTGGACCTTATATTTCCAAATTGTCAGCCTTAATTATTCGAAGAAATAAATGTTTGGTCGTAAAAATCATTTAGTACAAACCTGAATCAGGGGGTCTAGCACGTAACTTGATACAATCGCCAGTTGCCAGAGCTCGATTGTATCGACTGAAATCGATTGTATAAGTTACGTGCTAGACCCCCAGGTACCAGGACCAGGAGCCCAGCAATTGCAGTAGATATACTTTTCCATTCGGTCTCAGAACAATTCGCGCCAAAACAAAAAGGTTCCAGTGTCAATGTCATTTGCAACTCAGCCCTCACTAGAGATGTGCAACATCAGAGAAAAAGATGTGCGATTTGTAATATGAATCGCAGTTCACAAAAAAAAAATAATTACTTGGTACAAACTAGATGGCTGTATAAAGTTGATTGTTATTGAAACGTATGTTCTTCCAACAGCAAACAACTGTGAAACAGTGATGCCATTCTGACCGGATTCCGGTCATATCTGACCGGAATCTGTTTACTCTGACCGGAGAAAATTTTGAAATCCGGCCTAACCGTTTTTTGACCGGAACGAAAAATGTTTTTAACCGGAAAACCCTTTTTTGACCGGAAAAATAAAATTTCCCTACTGACTATAAATAAAGATAGATTTCTATAATTTGAATATAACTTTGCCATACATTACGAACATGCTCCCAAGTTCAAACAAATTCTGCTCAAGGAGCAGGATAATAAATTATCTTATAGGCTTGTTGACGTTTTCTTTTGCTAGAATTTTGAAGAGGAAATTAATAATATTGAATTTCAATTAATTAAAGTGTGAAATTCGATAAATCTCAGATTGGTGAACTACTCTTTTCAAGTGTCAGAAAATTATTCGAGAATAATTACTTAGCCCAATTGACACGGCCTTAGTACATGGCCTGGGCATACACGTCCTCCCATGACTTTCATTTCCATTAACAATTTGGCTACACACAAAAACCAGGCGTCATTGCAATGAAATAAAATTTGGCTGGTAAAAGAATAGTGAAATTGAAAACACAAAAGTATATTTCAGAACTTAAAACATGTCATATAAAATGAAAAATTAGTTTCAGTAAATTTTAAACAAACGAAATAAAAAACAAGTTCACAAACTCAAGATTCACATATTATAAAAACGTTTTCTAAACATAACATAACATAAAAATTCGTAAATTGTATAGGAAGGTATAGGTATTTTCTCTTTTTGACCGGGTTTCAGGTCAAAAATTCTCATTTTAACTTTTGACCGGATTTAGAAAATAAAAATCCGGCCATTCGGTCAGATTTGACCGGATTCACTTTTTTTTAGTGGCAACACTGCTGTGAAAATGTTGGACCTTCGAAAAAAAAGTTTGTCGTCAAAACTCAAGCACAAACCTGAATCAGGTACCAGGAGTCCAGCAAATGCAGTAGGTGTACTTTTCCATTCGGTTTCAGAACAAAAAAGTTCCAGTGTCAATGTCAATTGCCGACTCAGATCTCGCTAGAGATGTGTAACATCAGAGAAAAAGCTTAGAGATGTGCGATTTGTAAAATGAATCGCAGTTCATAAAAAAAAAAAAAAAAAATAATTACTTGGTACAAACTAGATGGCTGTATAAATTAGCTTGGTATTAAAGCGTATGTACCTTGATTCCTGTGAGAATGTCACCCATTAATTATTTACTCGAGTGAAAACAATAAAGCGGGCGGGCGATTCATTTATAATGGGTTTATCCTTATCTTTACAAGGTCTTTTTTTTATTGTTTTCTCCTTCGTCACTACTTGCAAAAAACGTCTCAACGCTATTAATTTTTGAATTGTTTTATTAACTTATTCACAAAGTCACTAAAATAACAGATATAATATAAATTCGTCGACTTTTAAAAGCCTCAAATATAAAGATCAGAAATGAGTATCAATTTGAGAACATTTACGTTAGGCCATTTTTATCACAACAAATGCCATCATTTTTCTTGTTGTTATGTGGCGTCAATCTCCTTAAAGAATGACAGTGAAATCTCTAACAGGAAGTTCAACTTACACTAAAGGGGTGGAAAGACGACACAGAAACGCCGCATCTGGTACATAAATTCAAATAAGAGTGTTTTAAGTCGTTTACTTGCGATAAGAATGAATGTCTGTTAAATGTCTGGCTACAAAGTCAGACTTTGATAAGATTTTCTAACAAGATGTCTTATAATTGGACAATGTAACGCAATGTCAAATGTTATTATCATTTTCGGACATTATTTAGGGCCGTTTGCTAATACGACTCAAACGATTTAAGTTCTTATTAAATTCTCATGGGCTCCTTTTTTTAAGGCATAAACTGTCACTTAATAGTTTATGGGGAACTTAAATCTCTATGACTCATCAGCAAAGGGCCATTAGGATCGAACTTATTTCTTAAGGAATTATTTTTACCAAATATATCATTCTGTGGGTTAAATAGACGGCCAACGCGTTGATTTCAGATAGAGTGAGTCAGCATCATTCGGTAATGGAATCCTCTCAGTAAAGCGATCAAACCATTGCATTAGCCATCGCCATCCTAAAATCTGCACCAACCAATGGCTTGAAACTTACAATCCAACCTTTGGTTGGATGACTCTGCATGTTAGTCTGTCTGACGTGGATCTTAGGACTCGCTGGTTTAACCCTTTCGCTTTCGATACATCACTCAACTCGATCGAATCGCTTTTGGAAATACAAAAATGCCAATCCGCCATGAAAAGCGATCCGCCGCGCATTTGGTAATAAGCCCCCTGAATCATGTACCAGGAGCCCAGCAATTGCAGTAGGTATACTTTTCCATTCAGTCTCAGAACATTTCGCGTCGAAAGAAAAAAAGTTCCAGTGTCAATGTCAATTGCGACTCAGCCTTCGTTAGAGATGTGTAACATCTGAGAAAAAGCTTAGAGATGTGCGATTTGTAAAATGAATCGCAGTTCATCCAAAAATAATAATTACTTGGTACAAACTATTACATTTATTATGTCGATTTCAATTGTCCAAAAAAAGCACTTTTTTTAGATTCAGATCACTTTTGCGAAACTCGATTCGAGAGAGAGAGATTCGCACATACATACTTTCACCAATACCAAAACAAGTGACATTTGTCAAACTTTGAGGTTAGTTATTGTTAGGGGAGACTGGGGCACATTTGAACGTGAGGCACATTTGAACATTGCTAATAAAACAACATTTAAACAACATTTCAAAGTATAAACCAAAATTTAAACTTGGTAATACCGTGTTCTTTAGTCGTCAATGACTTTCGGATGCCTTTGCAGTCGTCGCCTGGAAGTATCGCTTAAATATAAAATAGTATAAATATTTGCGCACATTTTTCTGTCGCTTGACTTATTGGGGTAGGTTTGAACAAAACAGTCGGGGCACATTTGAGCAAGGGGTCTGTAAGTGGCATTGAACTAAAAGCTACCACTACCAATTAACGCTCCGGGAACATCGAGGACAGCTGCGGTGATCATTTTTGTCTTAATTTTTTCAAAATTTCTGTTCGGTTAATAAAATGTTTGTTTTTATAAAGTTTCTTCAGTCGTTTGTAGAATATTTCAGTAATTTTAAAATTTCAGTTTGCTTTTGCTAAGTCGTTTTTGTTTTCTTTATTAAAATAATAAAGTTAATTTATTTTATTAAAAAAACACAAACCTTGTAGTAACTTATTAGCTACTAAAAGCAATTACAAATACTGCCGTTCAAAAGTGCCCCAGCCTAGTTCAAAACTGCCCACATGGGAAGTACCTCTGAACCTACTTCGATTTTAAATAAAAATGAATTACACGCCCTTACTAAATTTACGTAGTTATTTGTTCAATTCAAAGTTTATTTGCATTTCTTAAAGTGAGAATACTTTACAGTCTAATAATTTAAACAAATAGGATTTTATGAGACCTCAAAGGAAAAAGGGTTCAAATGTGCCCCCGTCTCCCCTACCTATTGTGGAATAAATTTGAAAATTTGAAAATTGAACATGGGGAAGGACGAAGTTCTGAAAACAAAACAAGTAAGTACTAACAAAACAAACTAACAAATAACAATTAAATTTTATAAACACAAATTGGAATTTAAAAACAGCTGACTGTCAAATCACACACCAACACAAATGCAAAAAAAATTGATCTTATTTCATGTTCCATTGGGCAGGAAAAATCTGAGATCTGAGAGCAAAACGGTAAAAGCCTAATGGAAATCGACATTCGATTTCCTTAAAATTCCTCTGAAAGGTTGTTTAGTTAAGCATCGCGTTAAAATTTACGCAACTTTGCTGAAATTGTTATTTTCAAAATGTTTCCACTGTTGATTTACTAAACTAAACAGGGTTGGTTGGTGTTCAGATATGGATAAATATATGAGAAACTATTGCAGAAAATACAACAAACTAGTACTTTCTTCTACTGGAACTGGAACCGACATCAGCTGTTCTCTCACAATTTTTTATGTTTACCTATTTTACCACAGAACTATTTTTTTAGCAAGTCAAAAATAAATATTCCATTATTTCTTGTGCGATATTTTATTACGACATTATTTACAAAAAAGTGACAACAGTAGGTATATAAAATATTTAAAGTCAAATTAAATACAACGCGTTGGTTTGTACTGACCATTATACAAAATAAATAATTTTTTAAATATTAATATTCGTAATAGTAATATAACTATTGTAGTAATATAAAAAAAAAGCGAAACGAAAAAGTCGCGACAAAAAAATCGAATATTCCGTAACGAGAAATATCTATATACAAAAAAAAAAAAAAAATACATTAAACATACGTTTTAGTCTCTATAACAATTTTTGCAAAACAAAAACAAAAGAAATAGTATGTCAATAACCGCCAAGCCAAAAACGAATGGTCCACCAATAGTCTTCGCCAAGACAAACCGCGGACGAATTAGGGGAATAAATTCTGAAATTAAATAGAAGAAAATATCATAATTTTAATAAAATAACAAATAATATAACTCTTAAAAATAAAACGTGGTAGACAATTCACGGAATTTTGATTTTCCATAAATCAATTTATTTATTAGGTCATGTAAACCACAATCATAACCACCATCAGTGGCCTATTTCACCAACTTACAAATTTGTATTTACAAGCATTTTTTGACAATTTTCTTAGCAAAAGAGACAAATTCGGTTTTATCTCGTTTATTATATATTTGTGGAAAAATACTTGTAAAAACAAATTTGTAAGTTGGTGAATCTCGTGATTCGGGGTCACACCGCTTACACCGATTAACGCCTGGGCCCTGTATTAAAGAATTGACAATGAAAAAAATAGTCACGACAAATTTGTCGTTGTATTTAACTGACAATTATGTCACCACCTGTCAATATTTTATGAAATGAACATTTTTCAGACAAGTGAGACAAATTTGTATAATTGTCACCTGTCAATATTTATGAAATAGGACCCTGCTTAAAAAGGAACTTCCACCTACCTGTTTCAACTACATAACTAGAATGCACATACTAACCCCCTGTTTTTTATCGAGTCACCAAATCATCCACAAACCTAACCTAACCTAAAGAAGCAATATTTTGAAAATAAAGGAAATATTTAAATATCCAAATTTTTCAATATAGTATAATCCTAGAGCTCGAAAGCCTTTGCTGCTAATTGCTCTTATTTATATTATTACCAATTTATAATTGATATTAATTATATAAATAAATAAATTAATTAATCGAAGTGACATCTATCTATTGTAAAGAATTACGCAACAATTTGAGTTTCAACCTTCACTCAATAGGTGTCTCTAGCATTCTATGGAATAATCCAAGATGGTTGTCATTTTGTTTCACTTATATTTCGCTCCGAACCACGAGCGCTAGTTTATGTTTGTGTCATTTTCTGGGCAAAATTTGTATAAACTGACATTTCACTAGCAGTACATATATAAGGCGTATTTTTTGGAGAATCTATAGCTAGCTCACTTTTACTTTTACATACAAAACTGTTATACTCACTTTTACTTTTACATACAAAACTGTTATACTCACTTTTGGTTTTACATACAAAACTGTTATACTCACTTTTAGTTTTGTTATACTCACTTCCCAAAAAAAATACGCCTACAAAACCAAAAGTGAGTATACCAGTTTTGCATGTAAAAGTAAAAGTGAGCTAGCTATAGATTCCCAAAAAAATACGCTTAGTATGTCAAAATAAAAATGTTTATTGGAAAGATCTAAAGCGTCTAATCTAAAGCTAAGTTTCTGTCATAAAGGAAGATAAAATTTGTGCTAAAATGTTGAAATTTGTTACGAAAAGATGGTAGAGTTCCATCGAAGTTAATTAGGGTTACCAATCTGGGGAAGAAATTGTACAATTTGTCCTCCATAAGCTGAATATAGCGCCTAAATTGTACAGAAAATCTTGTCACTAGTGCTAAAAACCCTTAATTGATTATAGTGATTTTAAAAAAACGGACACGCATTTAACGTGTGTTAAGTATAAATTATGAGAGCGCAATTTTCCACATAAAATTTCCTATTTTGACCTTCAAAATATTTAACTACACTCTTCCTTTCCTTTAACATCACACCGAAGACGTATTTTTTCTATCATTAAGTTCCTTCCGGAAATTGTACTTTAAACCTGGAGCCCTACTCTGTATTTCGTACCGAAAGTAACATTTTTGGAAAACGAATATTTCGTACTGAAAGCGGAATGAAAACTCCAAATGTCAAAAAACGGAGTCCCTGATCTGCATAGTGCTGTATTGCCAATTCATCGGTAATACACTAAAAAAAATTTCATTGGGATATTGCCAAAGGCAGCATCATGGAACACTTGAAAACACTTATTTTCAGTTGAGCAGGCCAAGAGATGGATCTTTTTCCAAACATAAAAAAATCGACTGTAGGCGTAAGGAGCCATGTCCATAGTTCTGTAAGTCACTCGTTAAGCACACAAATATAAACCAATAGTAACGGAAAAGATGTATCGTTCCACTTTTGTATACTTACTATAGCTCTTAGCCTCACACCGTTCTCCTACGAAACCGTCAGCACATTCACACGATAATAGACTCTCATTTAGGATCGGATAGAGAAAACATCGTCCACCATTCAAACAAAATTCCAATCGAAACGATTCCACACATTCTATGGAAACAATCTGACTGATAACTATATAGTGAGCATCATCCATTGGTTCCTCGGTTGAGGCGATAGCGATGCTCTGTTCACCATCATTCTTATCACCATCATCCATATCACCATCATCATCATCATCGTTGTCATTGTCATCATCCACATTTCCAGGAGTATACTTGTCCTTAAAATTTTGTTTATTTTGCTCCTTGAGTAGATCCGACCTTTGCGAGCGATTTAATTTTAAATTTTCTTCCTCTTTGTCCGATTCCTCCTCGCCTGTATCATAGTGCAAATGATGGTGTCTATTGTACGAGATGGTGCTTTGATCATCGCCAGTTGTTGTTGTTGTTGTTGACAGTGCTGACGGAGGAGGGGGTGGCGCTTCCATAGGATCGATTTGTTGAAATTGATTAGATTTCTGCATTGACAGTTCTACGGCGCGATAAAAATGAATGGGTTTCCTTTGGAAGAGTGTTCGACTCGAGCAGCAATCTGCAAACAACATAGGATAGGTAAACATTGGATGGAGGGGGGATGGTAATAGCATTTATTGTCTCAACCTAAACTAGGAATTAACGTTGACAGCATTAGAATGATTTTGATTCTATACATTTTGGCACGAGTTAAATAAAAAAAAAAAAAACGAAAAACCGAAAAGAAAACATGGAAATATTTCGAAGTACGCGCGCACGTGGGGTACTAGTACTACGGCCAATTTAGCATCATAAACGCGAAGCGAAATGTCTTGTTTTTTTTAGACAATTTCTATTTAATCGGACAAAAAAAACGCGAGAAGATTTTTTTTATTAAAACCCGATATTTGTCATTTTAGCACGGCTGATGGTAATTTCACGCAGAAAAATACATCGAACGCGAACGGGTTTGCGCAGTCAACGTGCGTCGACTATCGAATTGTCAACAAGTTGTTACGAAGTGTAACTGTTTAAAGGTAATGGCTCTATAGAGAGCGCAATGGTTTGTTGTTACCATGCAGAGCCGCACATGGAATTGAGGGGGTTGGGCAGGAAATTTGTATGATGCAGCTGAATACAAAAACAAAAATAAGAGCAATCTGCAATTTTTAATATATTGTACATATGTTTCTTTTCTCTTGGTTACAGCTATGATTTTTTTTAAAAATTGATTGACATGCGCTGTGGAGTAAATCGAGTATTATCGCGAGGTATATTGTATATAGCAAAAAATTATTAGGTTTATCATATTTTGGGGGGTTTGTTTTTATTGAAAAAATAAAGGTTAAATTTTCTCTTCACAAAAATGCTGATGGAATGCCAAAAGGCCGGAAATGGTTGTGTACTCATATACAAATGTGTATTTTGATTCAGCAGGATGCAGCTTTTTGGCTTATGATTATTATTAAATTAATAGGCGAGTTGTTCTGCAGATTCTTACATCTGTCTGCTGTATACACGTCAGATACGATGTACCCAATTTGTTTCTTGACCGTTTCAATCTGTAGAAAGATTTGGTGCCGGGTTTTTATATGGCTTTTTTTTGCATATAAATACTACCTATTTGCTAAAGTTGGATAATTTTTGTAGGGAGTTTAGGAAAGTTCATGAAAGTCAGAGCCATTGACATACTTACATGGACTGCTAGCAGCTAATTTTTCGTTGAAGCAAACATAAGCACTAGCTCTTTTGGTTCACGGCGGAGAGAAACGAAAACACTCAAATGTCATCGAGCAATTTGTGCGATTTGGTTTGTGTCGAGGTTTGTGTGCTGAGCAGTGTTGTGCCATGTAGACTAAAAATGTAGACTACACGATTGTCTACGTGTAGACAACTCAACGTAAACAATTCTCAATTGTCGACATGTCCATGTTAACAACGTAGACAATGTAGATAATTATTAGAACAAGTTTTTTATTAATTTTTCCTGTAAAGTTTCCTAATAAATCATTAAAACAGAAGCAAGTTTTGTATTAAACTTTTAATTCAATATCGTATATATTTATTTAAAAACAAAACAAAGTAAGTTTATGATGTTTAACAAAAAAAAAAATTGTTCAGCTCTATATTATGATTTAAAAAAAAAACAAAACAGAACAACTTTATATTAATTTTTAATAAGCTTAATATCAAACATAATTATTTTAAAAGAATTGCCAATAAGATATAAGGACCCAACCGAAAGCGTTCTTGGAGCTGTGATAATGCTTTAATTGAATTACTTCTCAATGGGTCTTCTTCCTTTAGGTACAAATTTAGAATTAATTCAAACTAAATTGTATTATACCAGAAAATACTCACAAGAGTATTGATAACCATTGCGTTCTGATTATCACCTTCACTAATATTTGTAACAGAAACAGACATCTAAAAGAAAAGTTTGTGTTGGTCATTAATTTTTTGGTAAATCAATGGAAATTAAAATACACTTATTTACCTGTGTCTGCGAAGACGGGTTTCAGCAGTATTTTAAAGATTTTTCCTGCAAACTTTGCAATGTGCTGAGTATTTGTTGTTTGTTTTCACCAAAACAAAACCTAGCTCCTCAAAAGCCTTGTTTTTTGGTCGACCAGACATATTTAAAGTTTTATATTTATGATACACATTTATGATTTTAATTTTTAAGAAAAGAAATTCTTAATTAATTCTTAAAAGTGTACTTTCTCGATTGAAGTTTACAGATGAATGACAGATTGACAGATCTGAAAGGTATTGATGACATTGTCGACATATTGTTGACATTTTCGACATTGTCGACATTGTTGACGATATTGTCTACGTTGAAAAGTCGACAATTAAAGTCGACATGTAGAGGAACAACACTGGTGCTGAGTGTGCCATACTGCCATCTGTTATAGAACGTTCGAAATAATAACCCCTATCGCCAATAATATTTCCCCGGAAAGTTTCCCATTCAGCAATTTGATTTAAATTGCTGACAAGGGAAACATTTCCATCGGAATTTATTCACGATACCCCTAAATTTGAATAAGTCATTATTTTTGCGCAGTTGCAATGTTTCTACAATGGATGGCACTGCGTTCTATGTAAAAACCTCTTTCCTACTTTCGCCGCACTGAACCAAAAGGGCTTGTGCTTAACTGACATTTCACTAGCAGTCCATGTATAATATGTCAATGGTCTGAGCAGGAGCAGTCAAGTCTGCAACGGAATTTTTTTTTTTATATTTACTAAGAGATTACGGAAGTCAGTTCCCTCGCGAGTTTTTTTTTTTCTTAAAGAAGCCTCCCTCGCTCTGCAATGTCTTTTGATGATTTTTTTTCCAGCGAACACAAAAAAAAAAAAAGAACTAAGAGATTTAGGACCTATTGCTGATACGACTAATATCATAAGGCGGGCTCCACGAAATTAGGTCCCAATGAACTTTCTGTGCCAGAACAACAAGGCTTGTCCGTAGGTGCGCTCTGATCATTATCTAGACGAAAAAATTAACACAAATTGAAATTCTGAGCTCTGATGTGTCTGAGCTAAAAAGGAAACACGAACTTCTTTTTGACAGTTCATGATCTGCTCTGAACTAAAAAATAAAAACGGTTATAGAGATTTAAGTTCAATATAAACTCTTATGTGACAGTTTATGCCTCGGATGTTTGTCAGACGTTCGCAAGAGGTGGCGCAGTGGAAAAAACCTTAAGATGTAATTTGTGTGTTTTCCGGGATCCCTCGAACAGTAGTCCAGCACACTAACCACTACGAAATTAGGTAGAACTTGAATTGTTAACACCAAACGACCCTTAGCCTTCTTGCCTGTATTGCCATAATAAGACCCTGGATTTTTATTAGTTAGATTATTTTATTTTGAATTGTTAGAGTTCGTTTTACACAATTTATTTGAGATCCAAAAATTGTTTAATCACATTTGGTCCCATACTTACTTACTTACTTATACTTAAGATGGCGCTACAGTCCGGGGTGGACGTGGGCCTCAACCAAGAGTCTTTGGCCCAATGTCTTCAGATTTACAAGCTTAGTTGGTTAAGATGCAATTCCACTTGCGTGCGGAACCACCTGAGTCTTCTTCTACTGCGCCGTCCCTTCGGTGTGGATTCGATGATCTTCCGGGCCGGAGCATTCGCGTTCATTCACTCTACATGACCAAGCCACCTGACTAGCTCTACGTCGCTGCACAGCCCGTACAATTCATCGTTGTATCTCCTCCTTTATTCACCGTCTATGCAGACGGGGCCGAAAATTACTCGAAGAATTTTTCTCTCGGAACAACCAAGGGTAACTTTTGATAAAGCCCCATCCTAATGAAGAGAAATAAAAGAGCTGTACCTACTTTAATCCCACGCTGAAGATTCGGATACAAAATATTGACAGGCATGTTAAAAATCAAAATTGCATACAAATTCAACTTTAATTCAGTGATTTATTTATTTCTTAGGAAGAAAACATCGACGGAACGGGAAGAAAACATAGACTGGACGACAATTCAGATTAACAACCGACCTGTTTTCAACACAAGGCACTAGAGCATCATAAAATCAGGTAAGTTGCATGTTTAGTTCGAAGCCTGTCCTAAAGTTTCTTCAAACAGAACGCGGTGAGATTTTTTTACGCGGTGAATTCAAGGCGGCGTTAAAAACGCCCTCTGTGTGACAGGGGATATATCTTGCAGTATATTACAAAGCGGAAGTGAAACGCGGCGTTGAAAATGCGCTCTGTTTGACGGACCAATGAACACGGAGCAACTGGGAAAAAACAAAACTGGTTGGCAATTCGGGTTACGGACCAGTTACGGACTCAGGGGTGACTTGACTCGACGCACGAGGAAACTCATCACCAACAAAATCTCTAGTTCGTTCAGTGTCATCATGTTTTTCAACCTCCCCCACCAGGAATAGGTTGGTCTGATCGCTCATCTTAGACAAACTACAAACTGAAATCAATAGGCAACTCGACATGCAAATTAACAGACGACTGCGACTGGTTACAAACTGGTTTTTGTGAATCGCAAACGAGTTTTCACCCACTATCGTCGTGTGCGTGCGTCGTCCCATTTGATTACACAGGGTATGACTCAAAGCAAACTAGTCGCCAATTTACATCGCTGATCAGTTTCTTTCCAGTTGCTTGGTGTACATTGGGTCTTACTCTGGCCATGGCGTAGTGGAAAATAGTAAAGTAAAAAGAATAAAATAAATAAATTCGAGTGGAGTTGCACCTACTTCCCTATCCTTCCGTAGCTTATGTCTAATCAAAAAGCCTAAAACCCGTTAATAATAATTTTTAGTGTTCAGGTAGCATTCTATGAATTGACAATGGCAACATTTTCAGTGCAATATTATCAATTGTGACCTGCAAAATTGATCGATTATTTGTCAGACTCATAGCTGCAATAATTCCATAAGGATTTTCATTACCCTTTAAGCGAGGCTCCTGTCCAACCTCCCGAGGATAAAGCTACTATTAGGTACCTACACATGTCAAAAATCTTGGCACTTTCTGGCACGCTGGCGTCAATATTTACGGTGTAGAAAAAAATCTGACGTCATTTTGACGTCAGCATGTCCAAAATGTACACGATTTTTGACATGTAAAATAGCAGCTTATGAATTGATCGTAGACCAAATATTTGGAACATCTTACCTACCTCTGTTAAGAATCTTCTTATTTGATTTGCAGAACGCTCACACACACCAATACTAGCACAATGTTTACAAAATATGATTGCCATTGACTTTCGTGTTTCCCATCTCTCAGGTCTCAGGTGTGAGTCTCATAATGCTGACTAATATTTTTTCATGAACATCGGGTTTTCATCCTTTTTTTTCTCCCTCTCAGTCGGAAAACTCAATAATTATTGCCATCTATAATAAAAACTCGTGTATACGCTGAATCGTTCTCATTTCCCCCGAAATCTTAAACGATCTATTTTTAGTGAAGTCTAGTTTGCTTACTATACTCTTTGATGTGGCTGCTGCTTTTGAATGTTGCTGCTTTTGAATGCTGCTGCCACTAGTTGCAGATTGTCGAAATGTGTTTTGTTTTTCCTCTTTTTGTATTTTGTGTGTAATTATTTTTTTTTTTTTTTTTATAATTTATTACCAGGAAAAAGAGGAATGAAAATCGCCTCAAAGTAAATAGTCTCGTCATGGAAATTGAAAATGTATGCACGAGTACAGCATATATACATATTAAAAAAAAAAAAAAGAAAATTATATAAATTTATGTATATCTGTTCCCCAAAAATGTTCATCCCCCCCGGCCACCCCTTTGTTTTATGAAATAGGTATTGTAGTAGAGGGGAAGAAGAAGAAAAAAATAAAACAGATCAACAATCTGTAGGAGAAGGAAAATCCGAACGAAACGGCACCTTTTCAGTATTTTGTCGGTCGATCGGTTGTTCGGCAACAGCGGTATCAGATCTCAAGGGGCTTGTGGTTAATGCTTCATTTCTTTCATATAATCCTGCCCGAATGACACATTAATGTAAACGTAGAAATTTGCCAACCATTATCAATTGTCAAAAAACTTAATTTCATATATTTTACAGGCGGCTGTGATTTTTTTTTTTGCTAACCTAACCACCTTGTGAAAATGTTTTTTTTTTCTTTTCTATAAGTTGAACTTTTTTAATGTGCTTTGCGTAATTTTTTTTTTATTTTGATAAAATGACAATCGTCCTGTTATAGGTATCCGGCGACAATGATACACCCGTAATTTTATTATTATTATTATTTTGTTTTTCCTTATAAATACATACAATATACTATAGTTCTTATAACATAAAAAAAAAACTCTTATAGAAAAAAAAATGAAAACAACTATTTGATATATAGAGATGTGAGTGTGCTTTGACGAAATGAGAGAAAATAAAGGAAATAAATGAATTGTCGTGCGAATAATTCTAAAATAATCATGCCACACAAATCCGGGAGAGTCGAAATTTAAAGAACTTGTAATTATAACATTACTCACACATAAACGTAAACTGAGTGTATTTTACAAAGCCAGTTCTGTTTTTTTTTTCTTATTATTTCAAAAAATAGTTTAGTAAATAGAAAATTATTAATTTTTTCACAAAATTTAATTTAATTTAAAGTCAGCTGAAAAAAATTTAAAGTTAAGTCCAACTAAAAAGTACAGGGTTAAAAATATCGAACGTGCATTGCGTGAATTATTTAGTCCTACTGTTAAATATAAAACAATACTGATTTAAATATACGTCAAATATTTACGATATGTGTGTGCATGTAAATGAAGGGTATTTATGTCTTTTTAGGTTATTAATGATTGTGTTTTAGTCATCACAATGTGTTAAGAATTAGCTCTATTAAAAAAAAAAAATTGTTTTTAAGTTATTCGTGCGTATAGCACTATTGCCTGTGAAATGTGCAGTACATATTTTATATTTTGTCATTGTGCGTGACTAGGAAGTGAAGTAAAAAAAATTTAAAAATCTCCTAAAGTTGAAACAAGTTGATTATGATTACCAAATGGGATTAATGGCGATTAGCAGTATGAATCTATTGGATATGGATATCGCACTTGTTCCTACAGTAATGTGGTGAGTTATTGTTTATTATATTTATACATATACCTACGTTTTGTGTCAAATCTTAATTGCATATTCCAATGAACTAAATTTTGCAATAGATGCAGTTTGTTTACAGAAACTCTAAAATTAACTTATTGTGACAGTTAGCTGCTTTTCAAATGTCGTCACTTTTAGTAAATTGGAAACGCGGGCAAACCAACAACACCAATCATTTTTCATCGGCGTGTATTGATCACAACACAAAATCCGTCCCAATTTTTGGCCTTATTGTTTCTTTTCAAACAAACTTTTTTTTATTTTTGTATAAGCTTCTGTCTCGCCTAGGCGATAGAAGGCACGCTGACCTATATAAAGGATGTTTTTTTAGGGGCAGTGGAACTGCCATAAGTCGAACTCTCAAAATGAGAAAAATAAATTCGAGCTTAACTAGATTCGGCACAAAGTAAAGTACTTACACGCAAATGTTTTTTCCCTTTTCACACCATTTCAAATCTGTATTTTTCTCTCAACTTTCCACAAAGTATGTTTTACTTGAAAGTTAGCTAACGGTATAGACTAGAAAGTTGTGACACACTTTTTGAAAGCGCGATAAAAACTAAAACTACTACATGCACAAAAAACATTTTTCGCCAATTACCGATTTCGCCAATAGAGGGCTCTGATGCGACTAGAATGTCGCATTTTTGTTTACGTGTTACCATGGAAAAGAACCTTTTTGGACAAAATGCCATGGATATGAACCCTTTTTGCACAAAGTGGCAGTGTTTTCTTTGGGTTTACTTTCTTGTCAGAGCAAGCTTTTTAGTTAAATTTATTAGCACAAGGGGGCAACTGCGTTTGCATGTGAGCTTCCAATTTTTCACTTTTTGACTTTTTGCCAAATGTAGTTAAGCCTTTATAGAAACTTCGAGTTAAGGAGGCCAAAAGTTGCAAAAGTTGAATACACAGAGTTCTCAATAAAACTTCGAGTAGGTATACAAATTCTATATGAAATAAAACACTTGAAGTAAATGCTCATAGATAGATAACTTTATGCCATTACTGTTTAAAAATATGTCGGGCATATGCGCTCCACGGTTAGTTTGAATGAAGCGCAATCTTAGAGTCCAATTTTCGACAACTTTTTCGAGCAACTGGGGCCGTATATCAGCAATAACACGTTGGCTTCCAAATCGTCCAATGTCTCTGGTTTATCGGCATAGACTAGTGGCTTCACAAGCTCGCAAAGAAAATTGTATTCTAAAGGTGTGAGATCACAGGATCGTGGAGGCCAGTTTACAGGTTCATAATTATACGCTCAGCAAAAATGTTTCCCGCAATATATTGATTGTATCTCGCGCCGTGTGGCATGTTGCGCCATCTTGTTGAAACCATGCACAGGCATACCTCTGTCACGTTAATGTCATTCAACTGAGGAACGACGAAGTCAGAAATCATGTTTTTATAGCGTTCTCCATTGACGGTAACATTCGTCCTTAAAGAAATATGGGCCAATGATTCCATCACCTCCAAACAGTGAATTTTAATGGGTTTTCTCCACTTCAAATTCGGCAATTTTGCTTGTTTACATATCCTTTCAACCAAAAATGGGCCTCATTCGAGAAAAAAAGTTTGCGTTGAAAATGAGGATCAAACTGAATCATGTTTTCAGGCCATTTACGCGGTTTCAACTCTTGCTGGACCTTATAAGCCTCCAGGGGAAGATCTTTCCGTAAAATCTTCCAAAAAGTCGATGGGCATAGCTTTAATTGCTCATCGACTCAATCGGATTCTCCTCAACACTGCGCTCCAAAACGACAATAACTTCTTCTGTTCGCGCCTTTGGGAATGCGTTTTATCCAAAGTGTACGTGGTGCGAAAACGAATCGTCGTGTTCCGAATAACTTGCTCAGATGGACGATTATGTCGACCGCAAAATGGCACGATAAGTTTGGCGTACCGAACCATGGTTTTCAAAATAAATTTGCACAATTTACAATTAATCGATTCGTCGTAAAATGGTAAAACGTACCAACCGCAAATCAACTTTCAACTGTCAAATTGACAATCTGTAGAAACGGTGTTGCCAGTTTAAAAACAAAGCCTCTGAAAAAAATACTCCGTTTATAAACTTCTGTCTCGGCTACTCGTAGGTAGAAGGCACGTTTTTTAACGACTTCTGGTCAGTTGATCGGCCTTTTGTACGACTGATTGGGATTTTATATTGAAAAAGTACTAAGTGCATTTACACCCGATTGAGGTAAGTAAAATGAGCTTAAAATAAGCCTCTTTCGATTTTGGCCTAAAATCACATTATGGTACATACGAAGTTTCTTGCTCATTCTATTTGACAGCATACCAGGGAAGAGCATTTCGATTGCTTGGCGCTAAGAAGGCTGATCAGCACTGACCTATTCCTGATCATAAGTATTTTCATATGTTCATGTCATTTTTCGAAATGCATTACATGACCTGAATTCACTTTATAACCGCGAGGACATCCTCCATTCCCGAAGCCTTTTTTATACCCTCCACAGGAAGGTATATTCACTTTATCATTACATTTGTAACGCCAAGAAGGATTCACCGGAGACCCTATAAAGTATATTTATTCTGAATCAGGATCACATTCTGAATCGATTTAGCCATGTCCGTCTGTCTGTCTGTCCGTCTGTCTGTCTGTCTGTTGAAAACACGATAGCGTCCAAACGAATTGACCTAGGTGTATGAAATTTTGTGGGAGGACTTCTTTTTACCGTCGTCAGGTTGGTATTGAAAATGGGCTATGTCGGTCAAGTAGTTCTGGTACCTCGCATACAAAACCACTCTTAGACCCATGTGCGTCTCTCTATCTATTTAAATCACGATGGAGTCCAAACGAATCGACTAAGGCGACTGAAATTTTGTGAGAGATTTTAATTTTACGGTTGTCAGGTTTGTAATAAAAATGGTCCATGTCGGTAAAGTAGTTCCGTTACTTTCCATACAAAGTCAATATTCGACCAATTTATCTCTATAGCTGTTTGAAACACCATAGCGACCAAACGAACCGACTTAAATGAATAAAATTTTGTGGGAGAACTTATTTTTACCGTTGTCAGGTTGGTATTAAAAATTGTCTATGTCGGTCAAGTAGTTCTGGTACCTCCCATACAAAAACAATATTAGACACAGGCGTGTACCTGTACAGTACATACAGTGGAGGATATCAAAGCATCTGCCAGGCCGATGATAACACTTTTACTTGTTTTTTTTTTTTTTTTTGAACGACAGGGAAAGTAAAAGGCCATAGTTTCAGCCATATATCTTTCTTAAGCATTTTTTTAAATAAAACCAACGTCCTTTCTTGCCAGTGCCGGAATGAGATTATAGTACACACAAATGGAAACCTAATTTAATACAGTAAGGCCCGTTGACATAGTAGAATTCACTTTCGTGTTGTGTATAGTTGCAAAAGTGCTGCAAATGAGATTAATATAATAATAAAGCGAAAGTCCCCTGGGCACTGCTCCCAGAAATGTTCACAGAATAAGGCTAGGAAAATTTGCAAAATTCCTAAATATTTTTTTTTATTTTTCACAAGTGTACTAGTGTTGCCAGAACGTGCTGGCTGAACGTACAAATTTATCTCTGTCAATTTTCAAATCAATTGCATGTGCCTAGGACGCCTATCCCATTCCATTTCGCTGGAAATCGGTTTTCTTTTTTTTTTAACTTATTTTGGGTGAGTCACTCTGTATAGCATATTTTTTTTTACAACATGTATACTAACAATTTGTATCTTCTGAAATAAATATCACAACCAAATGATGGGACTATGTTGCCTCTTAAGCATTATTGTCAATCGTCCAGGTTTTGTTGAATGGGCTACTAACTCTAGACACATTTAAGAAGGTTCTACCTTTAGACTTTTGTCTGGGTTAGGATTTGTTTCTTAAATTCATTTATTCCAGACAGTAATATTTTTAGCTCAAGTGGCGATTGTCGAAGTGCAAATATACTTTTAAAGTATACGTGTCTTATTATCAGTTAATATCACAAAAAAATGCATATTCAAATGAATTTAACTGAATCTACATACATTATAACAGGCTGAGTGATATTGGAACTGTCGAAATCGTGCCATATAGCCTGTTTAAAGAATCAATCGAAACGCACACCATATATTTGAAAGACCAGGAGGCTACGTTAATCAAAGCATGTCATCAATGCCAGTTAGCGATTAACCCATAGGCACGTAATTTGCACAAGTAGCTTTTAAATAATATCTCAATTTTATTTCTTTGTCAATTCCCAACAGGTAAGACTATACAATTAATATACCTTTGCGGGACCGTTGGCAGTAGGTACTTGATTAAAATGGTAGGGCAAAAAGGCATATTAAAGGTTAATTAACGAATTGTCATCAGCTTTTAAAAAACTTGTAAACTATATACCTACTTATAGGTTAAATGCTTAAAGACTAAAGTTTTCATTGTTGCCATGTTTATTGTCATCCGTTTGCGGGGTTACCAGATTGCCATGTTTTCAATTTCTCAATTTGTCGTTGATTTTGATTATAGGCCATTGACTTTTATGTTAGGCTTTTTTTTACAGGGCATTTTCAAGACATTTGACAATTGCCTGACTGTTATGAAAATGGCTATTCTCAAACACTTTTCTTTTTCTGTTAAACTTCTGTTTCCCATAGAGCTGTTGCTGCAATTATTATACTTAACTTGTTGCAGAAGTATTTACCCTCAATTGCAAAGATTTCGTTCTGAGTCACTTTCGGAAAATTAGCTGTCAAATACATTTGATAACATAACACAGCTAGCTTTACTACTATATAACATGCAACGTCCGTCTGTTTGTCCCTCCATAACTCGAAAACCATTCGCCCGATTTACATGATTTTTCTAATTTATAAGTGTGTGCCTAACTTAGTAGGGTGCCTTAGGCCGTAGGGTGGGTGAGAATTGTTCAGGAGTAAAGGTAAAAAGGGGGTCTCACGAACCATTAACCACATGAACTTGAAAGTTCGTATGTTGATAGATAAGTCAAAATTGTTACATGCCACATTCATCGTTTTTCAAAATTCGTTCTATAAGGGTTGAGAAAAGGGGGTGAAAACATTTCTATTTCGACCTTACTACGCTTAACTTGTCATTATACTAATAAATCCATGCCGATACGGCGGGCGAAGCCGCTGCGCTGGCATGACTAGAGAGAGTTAAGTAAAGATACCATATGTGAAATTTCATCTAATGGAATTGCTTCTAGGACAGAACAACACAATTGTATAGTGGCAACTCTACATAACCACGTTTATATGACTGGTTAAGTTCAAGTTTTACTATGCACTTGAAAAGCTTTTGTTTATAAAGGAATAAAAGCTTACCTAATACTCGGCAGCAAAAAAACTTAACATTTGAAAAATTTAAACTTTTCGATTTTCGGGAGCGCGATTGACATTTTAGGTGTTGTTTCGTGTTTATGACAAGCAAAATAATAATTGTAAATGCATAAACTTAGATAAATGCATGAAATGTATATGAGGGGGGCACTCTCACCCCTGCGACCCCTCTACTTCGGGTCTCTGTTGGGTTTGGAGTAGAAGCTAGTTTGGATATATGAAATGTTTCTTAATAATATTTAAATGTTTCGCATGCACCATACCCCAAATTGAACAGTGACCCCAAGCAGGGGGGCAGCATGCCCCCCCCCCCATACGTATTAAACTGAAAATGATTTTTTGGCTTTAATTCCATATTCTTGTATATATAAGTAAAGACTGTGGAAGTCTATAATATAAGAATAGTTCGTACTGGATTATGGGCCATTTTCTGCATTAAGCAATTGTCGTCTTATACTTAATACATATGTTCTATTTATTTATATATGAAACATTTCAATTTCATTCAAAGAACCGCTTTAAATGTCGATTAAAGGGTATTCTTGCCTTCAAATTAGCTTTAATTTCAATCCTACATATAAACTTGGTATCATCGAAGGTATCATCTCTTGTCATGAATAAAGAAACCAAATCCCTTAATGAGCTTTTTATGTTTAGGGAACAATGGGGATACTTGTGTCCTTAGTTGGCAATTTTTTTTTTAATTTAAAACTAACTTTTCATTGTTCAACTTAAAGTGCTCGCTAAATATTTGATTTTCGATTTTCGAGGCATCGAGACTTTTGTTATGAATTTAAACCTAAAGTCGCTGAATATTAGATTTTCAGTTATTTTCGCCGAGTTGAGAATTAGAAATCCAGACTTTTGTTATGAATTTCAGCTTAAAGCCGCTGAATATTAAATTTTTAGTTAATTTCGCCGAGTTGCGAATTAGAAATCCAGACTACTGTTATGAATTTCAACTTAAAGTCGCTAAATATTAGATTTTCAGTTAATTTCGCCAAGTTGCGAATAAGAAATCCAGACTTTTGTTATGAATTTCAACTTAAAGTCGCTGAATATTAGATTTTCAGTTATTTTCGCCGAGTTGCGAATAAGAAATCCAGACTTTTGTTATGAATTTCAATGCGTTTTCCAAATCGACATATTTTTGAGAGCTCGTTTATATCAAGCGCACAAATAAAAGAGATTAGCTTTTTCTTTTACAATCGGAATTTTATCAGAAATCGTCATTATTTGTCAACTAACCCCTTTTTACGCTATACCTACAGAGAGTGAGAGCATCGAGAGTACCAAAATATTACAGTGCACAAAATCTCTGCCATTTGGGTGTGTTTTCTATCGTCATACATTGGCTCTCCATCGTTGAACTGATAAAATAAGTATACGCAGTCCCTCCCAAGAAAAAATATTAGACCAGAAAAAAAAAACAACAACAACAACAACAAATAACCCCACCCGAGACTTAAAAAAAGCACTTCTCCATTACGAAGGACTCCACACTCGCGCTCAGTGTATTTGATTCCTTCTATGATGTGCCTAGCAAACTTTCAAAAATACCCTCAGCATGTAGTCTTCTCTGCGCTATGAGTCGGTACGGTAGATCTTTTACTTGCTCTAACTATTCTGACCACGATAACGACGACGACCACGAAGGTATACCTCCCTTATTTGTTTTACGTTATGTGCTCTAAGTTTTAACAGAACAATTTAAGGGTGAAAAGCCGACTTTTTGTTGTTTGTTACAAGTAAATGTGGTGCGTTTTTTTTTTGTTGTGGTGACAGAATGATGAGATGTCATTTTTTTTATTGCTGTAACTCAGCCGTTGACGATGGCGCGGCATTCATCATCATACACAAAAACAAGGACATTTAACTTAGGACTTTGCAAATAAAAAAAAAATCATAATTATTCAAACATTCGTAAATTATAAAACAAAGAAAAAAAACAAGAAGTTAGAAGTCCATATCCAGGAACACAATATAATAATTGTGTTAGATGATAATGATGAGATTTTCGTATATTCCTCTGATCTCATTCACATTCCTTGTCATTGTAGAATCGCCGTCCTTTACATAGTATTGTAATGCGCTAATCGTCGTGACAACATTTCGAGTGCTTAAATAATATCTACGTTTTTGTCCATTAATTTAATGTTAAAAACGTTATAGTAAAAATGTATAATTTAAAAAATATGTGCTTGTTTTATGTACGGGCGGATGTAATGTCTCCCAATTGTTAACACAAGGGGGAGTGGATTTCGAAACGTCTTGCTGTAATTACTGTAGTGACTTACCACCCAAAACCGTCTCGTAGTAACTATCTTTTTAAACTATCTTTTTTTACGTTGTTACAGTGCGCGGAATTAAAAACAATATTGGGAGCGGGTGTGTATTTTATATATAAATTCAAATGTGTACGATACAAATAAGGAAATACGTTAATAACACTACACAACCTTTGTTATGGTTCGAAAACGCATCGTTTTTTTTTTTAATTTTATACAATAAGCTACATAATCTATACGAAATGTACCCAACCCATGCAACTACTGCAAGATAATGTGCCACACGACGAAGTAACACATCAGCAGCAAAATGCATCAAGAGAACCAACCGAGACCACGCAACTACCGTAATAACAATAATTATTGTAGCAGCAGTCAATCATTAGGTATAATAGGTAGTCCTTAATAAATTATAAAAAACAATTGGAAAATTACAATTATTTTGTCATTTTTTGTCATTTTCGTGTCATTTTTTTGTTACTTGGTTTTGTTTTTCTGGTAGCAGTAGCAGAATAGAATGCAAGAGGCAACAAAAAAAAAAATAAATAAAAATCATTCTTTGCTTTGTTGGGAGCAGATACAGAACTTGATATATGACCACATATAGAGGTTGTCCCATACGGTTCAAACAAACAACACTATATACGTGCAGAAGGGATATATGCTGCCCCCCCCCCCCCTCCGGAGAATTCAATTTAAAATGTATTTAGTCCTATTAATACTACAGTGTATATCATATTTTGAATATTACAACTGCTCAGACACAATAGTAGATGCTGAACACAGAGAGAGAGAGGGTTGGGCTTGACCCAGATAGTCCTTCGAAATGTTGTGTTCTTTCATAGATATTCGATAGATTATGCTATCCTTCACGTACACACCTATATGATATGTCTTTCTAATTTGAATACCGTTTGGTACTTAAAATACGTGTTTCCCGCTTAGCAAAGATTAAGCGATTAAAGTTACATTTCCAACTATGGTACATACAGTATATTTTTAGACGTGTTCAAACATTTGAATGCAAATTTGTCAAAGCTTGTGAGTTCATAACTGCGTCTGTTTCTTCTGAAAAAGGTCATTAAACTTCAATATTTAAAGAGCACTCCAAACAATGCATATGGTTAGAAACAATCTCTGAAATTAAATTCCATATACTATACCCCAGGACTATCCCAATGTGAACTATACAAATGAATTTAAGGATTAGAATGGGAACGTTTTTCTTATCCCACTAAACCCATTCAATGAATCCTTTCTAATACTATCATCTCCATGAAATAATTTATTTGCAGGAAAACATTGAATGGTACTTTATTGTACGTATGTGTGTGTAGTGTTGTCTTGTATCATGTCCTTTGCCCCGGAAAAATTGGGATTTTCTTCTCATCATTGCTGCCTTTGATTCCCTTTCATTGTTATCGTCGGGATAATGTTGTAAAATCGAAATTTATATGTAAACCTATAAATATAAGCAGCAGATAACCCGATATTCGTTTTTTTGTATCCTCGACATAAATCATTTGGTTGGGTGGGTTTTAAAGCCTTGCGAAGGAGAGAATCTTTGAAAAATTCTTTTACTCCATCGAACATCGACCATCTTAACTTGGGGTCTAGTAAAAGAACAAAATTATTGTGGACAGGAGGTGATGGCTGATTTAGGTTCATCGTTTAGGCAAATTAAGGTCATTGTTTTTACATTATATTATGCATACGTATTCATTCATCATCAGCACGAGTTGAAAGCACTTTTGAAATACCTACATGTAAAATTTAGGGTCATGGTTACAGTAAAAGTTAAAGTGTTTTTTGAGCCAATTGACTGAAAAATGTTTAAAATTTAAAATAAAATATGAAATGCGCGTTGAAACCGACAGTACCTGTCCGAAGCATGACAGCCAAGAAGCGAAATAAGGCCGAGTCTCAAAATTCGGCGCTATTTCGCTTTCATAATGGGAAAATAAAGCCGAATTTTAAAATGCAGCCTTATTTCGCTCGGTGTTATTTCACGGCACCATCAAATCCTTGAAATCGATCTCTATAACTTCCTTAGTAGCCCTCGAGTGTGAAACGTCTTTTAGGCGTAAAATGCAACCGAAAAAAAAATATTTTTGGGACCATAGTTGAACTCAATCTTGGTCTTAAATTGCTGCTTATGAATTATAAAGGTATAGTTCACCAGAAAAAAATAAGCAATTTGTCTGTAAATTTTCTAGAAAACGAATTTATTAATTTTTCCGTACGTAAAACTTTTTCTGTTCAATTTCTTCCACTGAATTTCTATGATATACAAAAAAAAATTAATAAATAGATGGCGCAACAGGCGGTAGACACCCTAGGCCTAGCTTCTCGCAACCATTCGTTTTGTGTGAGTTTCTATTTTTGGGATGAATGGAAGGGACCTACAATTTTATGCCTAGTCCGAACGGCTGAATTGAGAAGCTTTTTCAAGACAGTCATACTCTCGGATGTTTGTCAGACGTTCGCGAGAGGTGGCGCAGTAGAAAAAAACTTAAGATGTAATTTGTGTTTTTCCGGGGATCGAACCTGGGATCCCTCGCACAGTAGTCCAGCATACTAACCACTGCGCTACTGCGCCTACGAAATTTTCTATTTCTATGATATGCTATGGTTAAATGTTTCAGTTTTATTCAGTTTGGTCTCTTTACGGATGGACGACGCGTTACGGAGATGGCCAAACAGTTCAACATTTACCTAATTTGTGCGGGTGCCGGGGGTCCGGGGCATAGAGACATTGTAAGGCCGATTAACTCGCAAGAATGTAGGAACAACTCAAACCATTTTGCTGGATAAAGGCACCCTAGGCATACCAATCGCTATTTGCAAACAAAAATTGAAACTGGATGCTATATTGAGAGTGCAAATCTTAGGTGGACAAGAGTGGCACTATAAAACAAATTTGGCCCAAGATGGAATTGAAACGCCCTAAGAAATTGATTTCTCTTTGGATTTAAATTTTTTCAATTCAATTAATTCTTTATTCAAATATGTACAAGTATGAAAAATTACAAAAATACAAAGCAAATTTTAAATATAGCTAGTACATACAGAATAGTTAATGACATGTGTATTTGAGAAAAATATGCCTGATAGGAAAACATGACGCAAGGCTAGACCTTTTCGCAACCGACTTTTGTAGAAGCTGTATGTTTCTTCCTGTCCAGCTCTCTCCGATAGAAGGAAGCTTCAGTTGGGTGATCTGACAAAAACAGACGTCAGAAGCCTCTTACGCTTTAGAAAGAGCTCAAAATGGTTCAACTAGTAGGGAAATCTTTTAACTTATATGATTCGTCTTGGGATCCCTACGTTATCTCCTTTTCCAAAATCCATTATATATTTTACATAATTTCTCTTTTTTTTTCCAAAATCTTCCGCGTCGAAATCTCTTATGCCAAAATCTCCCACAAGCAAATTAAACCTTGCATATATGTAGAGTAAGTTAGGGTAATATGGAATACTGCTTTTTTATTGTGAAATTACACCCACATTTTTTGGACCAAAGTTCTCATAAGCGTTTTAAAATGACCTATGTCTATCCAGGTACCTAAGCCAAACTTTGCAGAACATTAACACTTACCAATTTTGAGCTATGGATTTTTTTGTAAAAAATGCAGATATCTTAATTCCACAAAATGTGCGGGTTATATGGAATATTCCATATTACCGAGATTTAGTTGAATATGGAATATCCCATATTAGCCACATTCGATAATTGTTCCTTTTTCTAATTTATTTTAATTATTTATTTTTAATTATATGAATGTATTTCACAATATTTACAAAGATATTGCGTTTTGAACCACTTTTTGTGCGAACACATGCTGGATTGAATGCTTTAGTATTTGTCATAACAAAGAAAAAAAGTGACGGCAATATGGAATACTATTCCATATTACCAACATTAGCTATTCCATATTACCTCATTTTCGCATATTTTTGAAAAATAGTAAAAAGTCACATGCCACTTATAATTCTTTTAAACAAAAAGCAATATATGGACGTCCAATTTAACTGCTTTGGAGAGCACAAGTTTTTATATCCAATTTCTTATTAAAAATATTTTTTTTTATTTACAAACATCACAGCATGAAAAGTTTTGGTTGCAGCAGTTTTTTAAATTTAATTTTCTTTTTGTCAGTTTGACAGATATTTGAAATCGAGTTCAAGATTACCAAGATTTCGTACAAAATCTAAGTTCTGAGTGTAAATAAAAAGATGTCGGTGTAGTAAATACAGAGAAACGGGGGTATTCCATATTACCCACGTATTCCATATTACCCTAACTTACTCTACTCCAAATCCTACTGCGACCACAAGCAGGGGGGGTCGCAGGGGGGCAGCATGCCCCCCCCCATACGTATCTCACTTTTTAACACCATTTTTAGGTTTCGCGACGACTGAATTAATAATACCAAATCTAAAAATGGGAAATTTGTTCGCTGGGAATTTCCTCTTAGGGTCTTTTGGAGTAAGGGATTTCAACACAGGGGATTTGGGAAAGGGGATTTTGGAAAGGGCGATTTATTCACCAACCCATTTGTCTTTTGTGTGCCAATTTCAATCAACCAACCAACCATGCTTCGTTATAGAATATAATATATAGAGGATTCTTCGCTATAGTCGATCCAACACCTTTAGTAAAGCGCTAACTGACAGCCTTTCCCTTAATTATTCCATCCGTGTTATTCGCCATTTTCATGGTAACCGTTCCGAAAGAGAATTTCGCTTCAGGGTATAATCGTTCCGATCAGCTTTTCGGAACATTTCTTCGACAAAACGTAACGCAAACCGGCAGTCTAAGTTTCATTGCATTTTTTGAATCTGTTTTTGACAGCCACACGTCAATTTATCTCCGACATCTGTTCGTCGCGGAAATATATTTTAGTAAATATAATGCGTCAATGCACGTTCGGAAAATGGATACTATGAATGTAAATTCATTCTACGACTGGATTTGCGTTGCGGAGAAAATTGCTCTCCGAGCAGATACCATGATAAGGCCGTTTAACTTTGTATTTATTTCAAGAAAGTATTATTGCATGCAAAATGTATAGACCTGTCAATCCAATTCGAAATTGCTTTTCCTTCCGCTTTTGAATTCGTACTTTATAATACTTTCAATTCTCCGTAATATCAATGCTTTTGACATTTGGAGATTTCATTCGGCTTTCGAAATAGAAAGTACCAAATATTCGGTTTCGGAAAATTTCACTTTCGAAACGAAATACAAAGTCAGCACCATTCAGCCATTCATTCAGCCCCAGGCTGAATCGTCTCATCCGTAAACGAGCAATACGTGGCTGAGTTTGTTTTTGTTTCGCGTGTTAAATCGGTTGGACTCCTTCAGTTACAACACCAGTTACCTACCGCAAAAATGATAGGCAAACGTCCGCATTTAATTATTGATTTTATCACTTGAGGTGTCTATGCATCTTTGATGATCTTTGAACCAATACAATTCCATTTACATTTCCAAATTTAAATTGAATGAAATTTATTATTACCATGGTTTTGTATAAATTTGATGTACGCACTTTTGTTGCCGTAAGGATTCGTCAATTTTCCAAAAGAAATCATCTTCTCATAAATATTATACGTTTTGAATTATTTCGATTTTAATGCGAGTATGTACAGTGAGAGTCAAAAGTGAGTGAACAGGTATGCGGTTTTCATTTGTCTTTATAAAGTATTTTTAGCTACTTCGTAATCAAACTTTTAACAGATTGGTTTTGGTTTTAGACCTGTTTCTAGACCCTAAAGAAAACTCCAAAGAAGCATCGGTGTTTAGGTACTCAATTTTGACACTCACTGTATATGTATCTATATTTCCCATTTTAGCATGTTTGAGAACTCCCACCACTCTGCGAGGTCCTGATGATGTTATCAGGTGGGGTTATTCTTCAAAACCAATTTATTTTTTTTAATTTTTTTTTTTTTTCTACTAAGCAAGTATATCATAAAATCCAGTGCATGAATAAAAGATACCCGCTGGCTTATGAAGGACGATTTTTAATTTATTGTTTTGCATTTGTGATTGTTCGCATTGTTTTCCTTTTTTCTGTAGGCGTCAGAACATAATATTTTTTATTCTATTTAACATCATATACTGTACACGATGTGAATCTGAATATTACAGTCTAACCTTTAAATTGGTAGAACCAGACAAATCTCCTTAATAAATAATAATTATGTTATTACAGCCTCCTTTGGACATAAAGGATATAATTTTTTCATCTACACTTTCCATGCCTCTATACTTAGATGTATATTCTAGAATATAAAATTATTCAATTCTGAAAATCTCACATATCGTTTAGTTTAAATAATTCGCAAATTCATGGTAATTTCAAGTTTGGCCAGTGTGTTGTCCTTCAACAGAATCATATCGTTATATACAACAACACTAATATAGATATGTATATGCTTGTGGTGTATATAGATTGGTAGATTATGTCACGTGCCATGCACAAGAATGATTCTGTCCTCGAAGCGTGATATTTCGTTGAATCAATTTAAGAGATTAATGAATATGTATTTGTCAATTGTCATACCGATACACTAAGACCGCATTTGACAAAAATAGAGTAATAGTGTTTCGTCATGCCGATTAGTCTAGGTGTAGACCGCTGTCTACATAAGTGTCAGGAGAATTTTCTTCAGATTCTTACCTCTCTATTCATCAATCTTTAATTCCTCAAACATCTGGCAGTATGCTTATTTTTTATTTATTTATTAAGACATCAATAGACAAGCAACTAGCAGCAATGACTTTTGGCTCTAATGCTTAATTTATTTGTCCTTCTTCCTTTCGTCAGCGAAACTACATCGCTAGACATCCCTCAACAAGTAGGGATTTCTTGTTTTTTTTTTGTTGTCAATATGAAATTATATCCTCATTATGATACACACGAGGTGTTTTTGTATAGAAGTTTCTTCTCGTTCATCAGTTACGCACTAATTATGTGCCGACCTTTTTATTTAAAAAAAAAAAACAAGAAAAAAGGAAAGTGAACCTTATACAAACGGTATATTATTGATAGTCTCGTGTATTTTTTTCTCTTTCTCGTCCTTATTCGCCTGAATGTGCCTATTGTGTATGTCGTCATAGTTCTATTATAATTATTGATATATTCTATAGTGGCGTCGCTGTAGCCATCAGCATAGAACACTCCTACGTATATGTATACATTTCTGTATATATACAGATGTATTAAAAGTGTCATCCATTCATCCATAGAAATAAAATCGATGAAAGTAGCTTAAAGGACATACACCCGACCAAAGTTAAAGGCAGACCACCAGTATTACTACATGTATCTATCAATAAAATGAGGCCATTCATTTTATCTTTTCATTCCAGTGAACACCAGCTAAACCAAAAAAAAATTATATGTTGTCATTTTATTTGTTGTTAGAGGTGTTGTAACGCACCTACTTGGAAGCTGAAATATCCTATACTAACTGTCTCTTTTCCACCGATGATGAATCGCTGTTAATTGCCTATCAATATCATTGTGGTCGGTTTGAGCATCTTCTATATCTGCGCAAACTATAATTTATGTACCTAGGTACTCGAAAATGCTTTTAAAGTGTCCAGTATTTAGTACTGCGAAGAGCTCTTACAATTTAATTGATTAGTCTATGACGTTGCGGTATTACAACACTGCTTCCGTCAATTAATTGTAAACTTGTAAATGCTTTCAGATATTGTGCTACTAGGTCAGTATACCTTACCTACCCAGTGACGGGCATCAATGTTCAAAATGAGATAGAGGTAGAACAGCTTCGTGCTGTAATTAGGAACTTTAAAGTGCTTTTAGAAGTAACTATCATTACTGCACTTCAGTGTTGACATGTCGTGCAAAATGTACCTTTTATAGTTTGAAAAGGGAAAAGTATGTCATTTTGTTTTGACATACATTTTAACCTCAGATGCATATCAGTAAAAAATAATAATTAATTTACATAAAAAAATTCAGTATTTAAATTTTAATGCCTACAAAAATGTCCCCCTAAATTTCACTGCGATATACAAGTACCTCGCAACGAACACGTCTCCATAAAAAGCAGTTTTCTAAAAATAATCTACATTTTAGAAAACCAATTTTCGTGATATAAGATTTTGAAGGTTTTTTGTATGGGAGGTGCCACGCCCATTTCTTCAATTTGGACAAATCTTCACAGGAACACTCCTTGGCCAATACATAAATTTGTAGTCAATCGATTCGGTGGTTTTCGAGATATAAGATTTTGAATGTTTCTTTTGTTTGTATGACAGGTGCCACGCCCCTGTGTCGAATGTTGACCAATCGTCACAAGAAAACTCCCGGGCCAATACCTACAATTGTCTGAAAATTTTAGCTAAATCGATTTGGTGGTTTTCGAGATATAAAATATTGAATGTCTTTTTTTTTTGTATGGGCAGTGCCACGCCCCTATAATTCATAAACCAATACACATACAAAGACCGTATATACATAAAAACCTTGGTATTGACTTCACCTTTGGTGGGAAATTTCCAGAAACCAAATTGGTTAACGCCATACAGATAACATCAGTTCAATACAAACAAAATAAAACGTATATTTTAAATTTTTTTTCTAAAAGGAGTTGCTCTTGTTCAAGTAAATCTAGGATTTCTGCAGATATAAAAAATTTTTGTTTTTAATAATATTTAATAATTTACCAACAAGCGCTTGTTGTAACCATGCCCTAAGTCCTCCTTCTAAACCTCATAAATTCTATAATGACACTGATAATGACCATTTGCTAAAGTGGTTTACGCGTTTAAAATACAGTTTTATTTGCTAGTACTTATTTTACAATAACAAATTCCAAGCCATCATATAGAAGCCCTGCGAGCATCACTTGTGCTGTAGCTTTGTATTTGGTAAAATGTCCACCCCCACAGTCATACTATTTTGCGGTTTGTGATTGAATAGTGACAAAGACAACAGAGGTGTACAAAAAAATAGAAAAATAAATGCATATGCATCGGACTAGATTTTTTTTGTCTTCCTTAAGCGCCACTTGACGCCGGCCGCCCAGAGCAAAAAGCTTGCACATGCCCGCAAGGTGATGCATTGTAAGAGACACGAAAGCATTCATACACGTTTTCGTGTATAGTAGAATAAATTTGGCACTTTGCCACTTGATTTTGTATACTTGACAAAGGGATTTTTTTTGTGTATGGTTGTATTATACATGGAGCGAAAGGATTGTGTACTGAAAATGTTCTTTTGTGGTGAAAGTCGTTTTGAAAAACAATATTGTTTTTAAATTTGTGTGGTTTTATTACTACCGGGATGCTGACCAGATCTGTCAAGAGAGAAGTTGCGTAAATTTGTCAAAAATTTTTTTTTTAAATTAAATTTGCCACATTATTATAATGCGGTGACGTAGAACTATATATTGTAATACGGTTGAGAGAATTTCCTCTATTAATTTATTACATGCAGCAATTTGCTATCTCTCTATCAGCAATAGTGGTTGACGACTAATTAAAAAAAGCGATTAAAAAACAAATCGATTTGATGGTCTTTGAGTTGTGTGGGCTTTTATTTGTCGTTTGACAGACACTGTCTACTCCTCCTTTGGATTTATTGTAGTCTAAAATCGTAATGGGCTTGACTTTTAAATTCATTTTTATTGCTTCATTCTTTAACTTATAAACTAGACAAAAATGATTAAATCTATATTAAAACTAATATTTATCTTATTCTAGCTCACTGGGTCTTAACGAGCACTCTGAACATAACTATATCCTTACAACTATTGCCTTTCGGTCGTAAATCTATCTATTTTTGTATTTTGCATTGTTTTTTCATTTCTAAGAAACTTGCAAAAACTTGGATAGAAACCATTCGATTTTTTTCGGAATGTATGATAACATAGCTATGGATTTAGTGAACGCAAGTATAGAGGAATATTCGTCCCGAGCTCTGCAAAGTTTCAATTCGTTAGGAATATCTGCTTTATTTTTACGTACCGTTCCAAGAAGCGTTAGGTTCTTCGTTTTAAGAAACTCAGCTAAATCAAAGTTAGTTAAAAAAATTGTCCGTAATAATGCCTACGCTGGATCCAAATAAAGGCTCTCCCAAATCCTTAACAATCCTCGTTCCTGTTTTTTTTTCCTAAGGCGAGGTCTTACTCTACTGTATTATGCCTCCGAGTTGGAATCGAAGACTCTTCGGGCCGAAACTTTGGTGTCCATTCGGGTACTTTTATGACTAAGTCGATGTCGCCATACAGCTCATAGAGTTCGTTGTTAAATCTCCTTCCCCAAGGCCCGTCAACGCAAATGGGACCGAAAATCACTCAATAATTTTGCGTTCAAAACGACCAAGACCAGGGATGGGATGATGAGGGTCTTATATAGAGTCTCCATAGTGTTTCTTGACAAGACCTTACAAATCAGTTGCCTTATTAGGGCAAAGAAACGGCGTTTGGCAAGTGTAACTATTCGTTTGATTTCTGTTGTGGTCTCATTATCAGAGTTGATTTGTCACTTTTCACGTCCTCCTCAGTATTGTTCATGTTATTCAACATTTTCTTCTTATTTTGTTTGATGAAGAAATCTTCGACTATTTGCCATTTTTACATGTAAAAAATTTTTAAAAAACAGGGAACGGGGAACAAAATCCGCTTGAATTGGAATGGAAGATCAGTTGGAATAATTGGAATTCGTGGGATAAGGCGTACCATTGCACAACTTCAGATGATTCAGATTCCGCAACATGATTATGATCGATCCCACCTTCACCTGCATATTATTCGGTGGAGTTCCTGGCACATCAAGCGAGTTTGAATGCCCGCAACCCAATTGGATAACCTCAATTTTTACACACAAAATTATTTTCTGAAAAATGATCGAATTGATAATTATCGCATTGAATTTTAATTGATCCTAATGCTTGTACCGTTTGTGGATGCGATGTGCGATATATGACTATCCGGAATCAGTTTAATAATAGGCAAAACTCGAATGAATAGCAGTAAGAAAAATTGCACATTTGCTCAATAGAAAATGACAATTCGAAAAGGACACCTAGCGCCATCTATGTCGTTAAGTTTTCCTCCCAAAATGAACACAAAACGTCTTTTATCGCAATGAATTTCACAACTATCTGAAATTTTCCAAGCTTTTTCCAATTTCCCGACTTTTCTGAAGGGTTTTCCCAAAATTTTCTTTCAGAAGATCCTTCTCCTGGTGATTACGAACAACTGAAATCAATTGATGAATTACTATACATTTTTGCCACCATTTTTATACATATAGAAGAAAAAATCGAATTAAAATTAAATATTATTGGACGAGTTTTAGACAAAAAAATGGTCCCACTCGGTTTAAATTAAATTGTACCATATTAAATTTTGTGATTTATAATTACATGTCCGGATATAATCGACGGAATATTAAAGTCTCTCGAAATAAATGTTACTAGGATACGATATGATAGAAGACACTTTGTAATTCTGTGTCTGACATGTCATTGTCTATCTACCCATTTATTTTATAATTATAAGTGGGAATAATTTTTTATTATAACGTATACTCTAATAATGAACTTTGTGGGGACGTACAAAATTCGTCTATCTGAAGGATGGAAAATGATGTCCATTATAGAATGATAAAAACGCCTATAGCCGTGCTAGGGATACCAATGTCTTTGTTCCTCCTACGACAATGGTTGTTTGGGAATAACCTTTTGAGTTCGTTATCATTCATTATGATATACGATATGATACTCGTCCTTTTATCAGGCATCTATAAAGAAAAGTTGGAGAACTTTTTTCGCTCATAAGACACGAATCAGCAGTCATTTTAAAATCTTCCAGTTTTAACTAAACAAATTGGTCATTGTACATATGGACCCACTTAGCAGTCTGGCATCCCCCACAATCGACAATAAATAATTAATGAAATGTTACTGCAAATAAATCCATTTCAATTAGTTACATCTTTTCGATTTATTCTAAAAGCTATGGCGAGTCCATAGGATTTAATGAACTTTTCGTAAATAGAGAAAGAAATATTTTTTGCCATAGTTAATTTACAGCCCACGCATGTGTATTATTTTATATCCTGACGCAATAGTTGGAGGCCTAGTTTGAGGTCGTAATTCCTGCATTTTAGTTTAATTGAATTAAGATTCATCATCGCAGCGCCCAACCAGCGAACAGTGCTATCCCTTGAGGGGGGGGGGGGGGGGGGGGGCGGCATTCAATATGTGTTGTGTATGTTTCGCATACGTAATCCGACTCTTTAATTGAAATCCCAGGGAATGTGATGTGTGTACTGTGTGGTCCACTCCTACTTTTGCTGCGAAATGATTAGGCTTTATTGTTATTTTCTTGCTTTTGTTGTGTTTTTATGTACGCCAATGACGATGATGTTTCATAATGACGATGATGTAATATTAAACTTAATATAATTCAATAAAATAGAGGATTCGTTATGTCACACGTAAAGGGTGTGTAATATTAAGTGTATGTATTGCACGCCTGCAAAAGCTCTTTCAATAGGACAAAGTATAGGTATCCCCTGTGGACCTATTGCGGTGATAATATTTTCAATTCAATTTACTACCTGTTTCCATGCATATCATCACAGTCATTTTGATTTGAATTAAAGTGTCGTGGTCGTTGATGTGGTGGAAGCCGCCACATGTCACATCAGTAATAGAATTGAAACACGAAACAGATTCCTGCGGATCTTTATACTTTTGATAAGTGGTCTTTGATAAGCCGCAATTGGCAGTTTGTTGTTTCTGCGGATACAAGTTGAGGACAAGAAAGAAACACTGAAAGTGCTCGAACAAAAAACGCCGCATAATCTTCTGTTAATCTTACCGGGACTAGGGTTGTTGCAAGTTCACGTGCCGCGTGTGTTTTTATCAATGGATAATCACGAACCCTATTGGTGTTTTATAATACAACATTATTTCAACTGTTTTTTTTTTTTTAATCCATTTGACCGAATAGTTTAAAGGGAAGTGCATTCAATTCTGATACAACTCCAGTGATATACAAATTTAGTCTGCATTCGACTTACTATAATGTTTGTCCATTTTTTGCATTCCTGCGTGTTGGAACGATAGAGAATAAGTGCCTGCCTTGCTGGTGACAACGCTAATCATAACCGTAGTGCAAACATTCCAAATGAAGTAGCTTTTGACACGCAAATCTGCCATATCGCTTGAAGACATCACCAGCATTAATCTTTTACGCCAAAGTCGAATTTGTTGCGTGTAGCAAAAAAAAAAAAAAAACAATACCAATTATTATCCACAGTATTAGCAGAAACTAGTGTTGGAAGTGGCTAGTGGTTTTAATCATCATTGAATTATTATTATGTTTCTTAATGTTGAGGATATTGGTTTTGCTTTTAGCGATTCGTGGACTTCACCATGAGCATAGGTCAAAAGGTTGAGAGAAATTTATGATGGCTATATAAACTAATTGAAATTCCAAAAGTAAGTATGGAAATAGTGGAAAAGAAGAAAATTCTGTTAAATTTAATTTAAAATAATCCTCGAAACTGTTTCAAACATTTAATGTAAAAAGACCTAAGTAAAAATTTCCAAAATTTCAGACATAAAATTCTTAAGTCATTTTGGAATATTCATCAAAACTGTTTCAAACATTGAAATACTAAAGCAGAAATTTACAAAATTAATTTGGATGTGACAATTTTTAGATAGGAAATCCTAAAGAATTTTTGGAATCCTCAACATTTTTCAAGAATTTAATGCAAAAAGACCAAAGTATAAATTTCTAAAATTTCAGACATTTTTGCGTGTTTTGGGATTATTCCTCAAAACTCTTTCAAACATTTAATGTAAAAAGGCTTAAGTAAAATTTTCCAACATTTCAGACATAAAATTCTTGAGTCATTTTGGAATATTCATCCAAAACTGTTTCAAATATTTGAGTAGGTACTAAAGCAGAAATTTACAAAATTTTCAGATAGGAAATCCTAAAGAATTTTTAGAATACTCAAAACTGTTTCAAACATTTAATGTAAAAAGGCCTAGTAAAAATTTCAAAAATTTCAGACATAAAATTCTTGAGTCATTTTGGAATATTCATCAAAACTGCTTCAAATATTTGAGTACTAAAGCAGAAATTTACAAAATTTACTTGGGTGTGACAATTTTCAGATAGGAAATCCTAAAGAATTTTTAGAATACTCAAAATTGTTTCAAACATTTTATATAAAAAAGCCAAAGTATAAATTTCTAAAATTTCAGACATAAAATTCTTGAGTCATTTTGGAATATTCATCAAAACTGTTTAAAATATTTGAGTAATGAAGCAGAAATTTAGAAAATGTTCAGATAAAGAATTAAAATTTATTGATTCGATTGCCACAATCAAACATGAAATCGTAAATTCTTTTTGGAAAAAAAGTCCTTAAAAAATGTACCATAAAAGTAAAACAGAAATTTCAAATACTTTGTTTGTTTGTTTAAATTTTCTCAACGTTTTGAAAATCCATTGGCTGAAAAAAGTCCTTGAGTATAAATACAGAAGATGGACCTGTTCTTACAACCTACAATCAACTTTTTCGCCAGCTAATTGTCTCTTTCCTTCTTCGCAGATGTGCGCTTTAGTGTACTGTCAGCTGTGAAAAGCTAGAAGGATGCATGAATAAGGTATTCTGTAAATCCCGCCATAAGAATTTTACTAATTTCTTACGTTCAAATCTCGAATGGATATTTTAAATACTTTTTACCGTTCGCATTGATTTACATTCGCTTTTGTAATATTTCTTACTTTCATTAATGTACATACTTGCACCATTTATATTATAACCACCGTTTAAATAATTTTTATAATTTACCAAAACATGACCAAGTACTATACAATTTCCTAATTTTATTTGGGTGGATAGTCCATTCGTTATATCTTGCTCACCTGATGTATAAATCAATTTTCAACCGGTACCTATTCCCAAAGGCCGCACTCAGAAGATTCTACTAAGTGACATTTAATTTCTTTTCTTTAATCAGCCATTTAAGATAAAAGTTGAGAATTTTTTTGGTGCAAACAGCCAATTTCACAGCGTGGTAGATAAGGGCTTATACATGTATGCGTTGGTTAGCTTATGTTTTACATCGGCAGCATCACCACACAAGAAACTTATCTGTGTGTGATGTAATTATTTTTATTTCAGCCTTAAACAGCACTTCACTCTGAAGTATGCCATCACCATTTGTCGCCCGCCACGTATACTTAGGAGGATACGGGACTGCGCAAATTTTCGCCTTGCCAACAAAAAAAAAAATAAAAATAAAGACGACAAAAAAGTGTATCCAGGTTTACGGATATGCTAAGAGTGATGCTGCCAGACGGTGATGTTTACTTCCATTAAAACTTTCTCGCACTCAGAGCGGTGCGGTCCACTTGAATTTTTATGTGAATTTTCTTAAATGGACTTTTCGCGTATACTCGTTCAAATGGATTTTATTAGATAAAAAAATTAAAAATTATTCTATGTGGTATCTATTTTCGCATAAGAAATTTTAAAGGTTATAGGATTTTTTTTATTAGATGAAAATTTATTAAGATCTACACGAATACCGGGAAATTCAATCTCTTCTGGGATGTGCTGGAAGGTCTTGACTCAAAGTGCATAGTTTTTGTTCTTTTTCTAGTCTGGTAATTGAAATTCTTATTTCTATTTTTGTTCTGTAGTGGAATTTACTCTACTTTTTCGCTTCTTGCTGAGTGCTAAGACGGGGAATTCAAATTGTATTATGTTGCGTTTTGCCATGAACAGGGAACATAATATATTCTATTTCCTTTGGCAATATTCTCGCAGTCAATTTCTTGCTGTCACTTAATTCCAAGTTAAAGAGATTCTTTTACCATGAAAGCACCACAGCAACAAACGAAAAAAAAACTCAACCTCGAGCAATTACTGACTTGTGATGCAACTGATTTTTGACGATTAACGCCTTCGATTTTATTAATACTAATCTGATAGAAGGGCAATTGAATTAGGTTATCGGCCCTTAATCAAGACACCTTAATGTCGGGTCCTTCCGTCGCATCGAAAACGAGTAGGTAGGGTAGGTACTTTATATTTGTTCGTTTTATACATGTACTTACCTCACACAAGCAATTGAGATGCCAAGTGATATTTTTTTTAATTACATAGCACTTACTATCGTATAGCTCTTTCGTGCTGATAAAAATGTAATAGGATTAATGTATCCCCGCGTTTGTGGGAATATTGAAAATAATTTCCAATAATCCCCCATTTATCGTTCTCGGTGAAGTTGCATGGTTAAGCACCGCAATATTGTCCGAGATATTCGAGTAATTGCTGTAAAATTGCGTTGACTTAAAGGGCTACCGCCAAGTGCAATCTCTTTTTCAATTTTGAATGGATTCTTTTTTTTGTTAACCTATCGTCATGAAAATGTTTTGGAAAATAAGAGCAAATTGAACACAAAATACAATCAACATTCGAATGACAAATGAACTTTCGATTGATAGTATGAACTTTCTATTTGTTCAAATTTCAAAATACCGATTCTTTGAATTGGACAAAAATTCAAAAATCGAATCTCAAAATAAGCGCGATTGAATTGCGTAGTAAAAACGAATAAAAAAATTGTTATTCTTAAGAAATGTTTATTTAATCCAAACATAATTCACTGGGTACGGATAGATTGAAATTGCTTTTCTATTTACCGTTTATGAAAAACAGAATGAAATGAAACGATACTCAATAATAAAGACATTCAGTTTCACTACCTATTTACGACGCACGTAGTGAAAATTGGTCACACTCTGGCGTATGAGTAATATATTCATATTTAACTCGATATTTAAATTTGCAATCATTTGTTTGTTTACACTTACTTTTAGTGGCATTTGAGTAGACCTTGGGATAGTCGCAAGTGACGCAGAATAGTAAAAAATGATTGCATCGAGAGGATGGGAATTTTTATGAATATCAACGGGACAAGTTCTTGGAAATATTACGAATAAAATCTGTAACGAATTATATTAAATTATCCTTGAGAATATTATCCTCCTGGAGTGTTATTTACACAATTTCAAACAAGGATGGCCTTCGGCACATAAGTATAGTGCAGTAGTGGGTGTTTCAGATCCCGACTGAACAAGATCTGTATCTGTCCGTTGTGCTCTCATTTCCATATGTTGGGGTTAACTTGATTAAAATATGCACGGATTTACATTATGATAATCTGTGTTTGTGCTGTCGTCTGTTGCAAAACCGACATTGCAATGTAGCTGGCAAATATGACGAGTTATATCTATTTAGTTATTTTTTTGTACATAATCTTCCCTTTAAATTAATCGGATAATTATATTGGTATATAAGTGGTAAAAATATTCATTTAATTGCATTTAATTTGTATAGTACATTGGCCAGATCGTCTTTCAGAGCGATGGGCATCATCGACCACCCAATTAATGCCAACTGGTTTTACTGACAGTGTAAACTCACAGAGTGTTGTATTTGTTTGTATTGTTAGGCGAAACATACTTGTCATTATCGTGGTATATACTTTTGTTACAAAAGCTTGGAACAGACACCACATTAAGGAAGATGATGTTTCACTGAGCAATTTCGCCTACACGCTGAGTAAAGGGGTGAGCGAAAAATATTCTGGCGACGCCTTATATACGTACATATCTACACCCCAACCCATGCGTGTATACACACATCCCTGTTTATATGGGTCATATACCCTGTGTCGTCGACAGTCAATTAAATTCGTTTACTCGAAAAGATGTTGATGACAGAGGAAAAGGCCCTTTTCTCGGTGTATCCGTGTATGTATGCTTTAAATATTTTGGTAATTCGATTATTAACACCTGTTAATTAATTGATTTCTCAGAACTTAGTTGAGATCCTAGCACACAGAAGGGGTTAATTAAATTTAAACACGAGATATGAGGAGCGACATTAAATTTGGGGCAGTTGCACTGAATTTAAATCTATTTATAGAATTCATAGTTCTATGTATTTAAAAAAAAAGCTTTAACGGCTCCTTAAAGTGGGCTGTCCTTTTCATTGTCGCAATAGTTTACAAAGCAATTTGGATATGTGGGTTTAAAGGAATAATTCCAAAGGATTGGTACTGGGTTGGCGTCCGGAAGGAGAACTTTCTGCTTTGAAACAATAAGAGGGATAAAGTTATAATTGGTCTGAAATAAAGGACGATCTAAATTGTCGAAGTATTGACATTGAAAAAGTATTGTTCGTAAAAGCATTTGTGCATATTCAAGCTACTCTGGCGGCGAAAAGGATACTGGGCACAAAAGAGAAAGTCACGAGGGTGGACTTTGTTGGCGGTCCCCTATTTATAAGGAAAAGTGTTTCCATTTATGAGTGTGCTGCGAATGTGTTACCTTTCTATTTGTTTGTTAAACAATTACTTTTATTTTGTTTTACAGGGGAACAGTATGAACTCCAGCTCAATAAAGCTCAGAAAACCCCGATTGTGGAAACTCACAGTAGTATCGAAAAGAGTAGTAGTACCAAAAGTGTCGTCAGTTCCAGTTTTAGTAGCGTCAATACCAGTGGTCATCAAGAACATTCAATATCAGATCCCACATCAACACCACCTGAATCGAAGCGAATACCACCGCAAGAGCAGCGCCTTGATTCAAAGCATCTGCCATCAATATCAGGAGAAAGCTGTACAGTCAGTTTACAGCAGAAGAAACAGCGACAATTTCAATCGCATCGACAGAAAAACATCAGCTCCAACGGCAGTCCATTATTTCAAGGAGTTTACTATAGAAAGGACACAGCATCACCGGTGTCTTTGTCTAACCGACGTTACAGTAATAATCATCGGCATCGAGGAGATCAGAATCATAAACGCCGGGGCTCGGACTCAACAGCCACCTTACAGCCACAACAATCCGACCAACAGTTTTGCAAATGCAAATGGTGCGGTGGTCGAAAATCGAAGCGTGATCCCGAGTCAAAAACAAAATGTGAGCCAACTATATGCAATCATAGCAAACGGAAAAGACAAAGAACTTGTAAAAGAAACAAGCCCCACCTGCAGTCCAGTGAGAAGGACGACGGGATCTATCAGACGACTGCCACATCATCGTCTACACCATTTGCAGCTGGAAAAGTTAACATTGAATACGATTTTAAAAATTCGAAAAACGAAAGAGACGAAGAAGACAACACTGATCGAGGCAAGGCGAGCAAGAAAAACGACGTCGACGAAGACGAACAAAAGTCAGACGGTGAAGGTGAAGACGACGACGACGACGACGACGACGATAAAGAAGAAGAGACAAGCTCCACAAATCGAATCAAAGAGGAGGCAAACTCTAGTGACAGTGACGACGAAAAAACTCTTTTTGCCAAACCTACCAATATCCATAGTAGATATAATAGCTCTAGCAACAGTAGTAGCTGTTGTTGCTGTTCAAATAGCAATCTATATGATTGCGTGTATAATTGCGATATATGCACAGAGGAGCAGACTCACATATGTCCACATGCTGACATCGAGCTAGGGCAGACTGTACAAATTCACCTGCCAACTTGCAAGCACGAGCCACAAAACCTATTAACACTTAACAAACGTCCTAATAAAGCGGAACAAGAGGTCATCGACGACGACGACGAAGAAGAAGAAGAAGAAGAAGAAGAAGAAGAAGACATCTACAACAAGCTCAAAGGAGAAGACAATGATGAGCAGAAAGCTATACAGAGAAGGCTGACAGTCTACAGATCTGATGTGATTGATGAAAACGTCCAAAACCAACCACCACCTGATTATAGTAACAACAGTTGTAGACCATTTATAGAAACTTGTAGGAGAAGAAGCAGTAGTGATAAATCTACTTGTCATCAGTGTTACCCCAAGAACAAGGAATCCACACAAGTTTACAATAATAATAATAATACTAATAATAATAATAATAACTATTCTAGTGTTAGTAAAAATAACTCGAATAATCGTCTATCTGTAGGCAAATCCGGTACCTGTCTACCGACAAGCAGGAGTGTCAATTTTGATAGTGCTTCACTGAAGGCGACTGCGTCCGGATCTTCATCGCAACGCAAGAGCTCAGTGAAAAGTACCAACACCAACAACAGTGATTCGCAACACTTGCGACATAGCGGTGCGGGCAGTAGCAGTAACAGTAGTAATTGTAGCATTACTGGTGAAAATAGTACCATTTGTGGATTTGGTGTTGGTGTGATAAGTAGTTTTATTGGTAGTGATTACTATAACGAGGACGACGACGCTGACGATATCGTTCGTGGCAAAGAGAACGTCGTCGGTGTTGACGATCTCACCGATTGTGATAGCTTTAGCGACCATCACGATCTATCTGACGTCGACGGGACAGAATTCTTAGAAGACGACCACACCGAAGAGGGCACAGAAAGTGATCCATCTCGCCGGAGATGCCAAAGTGATATAGAAATTAGTAGTGCTATCGGAGTTGGTCGCATCAATCGAGGTAGTTCGAAAAAGTACGTAAATGCTGAACATCCACTGCCGTGCATACAGGAGTATGATTCGATAGAGTCGCCAACTTGTGGAAAATCGATTAATACTGGTGTTTGCAACTATTGGCGGCGAGCATCCTATTTGACTCATCACAGAACTTCAGTATCTGGTGTATGGCAGACAACAGTTAACGTGGCCACAGCTATGAATACGGCAGCGAATTCCGGTGGAAATAGCGGCGGGGGAGCAATGAGGGGTCGCGGAGACGATGGAGGAATGTCTCAAGGCGACGCAGGTGATGGGATAGAGCACATGAATGGGGGGGTCGGTAAGTCAATTAATCGACTGAATGTAGGATTTCGTTTTGGAACAGTTGTAAACAAAGTGCATTTAGTTTATTAGTAAAAAATTCAAAGAATTCCTTAAAACATATCGGAAAGCTACACTGAGAAAAAAAAAATATTGCAGGTAAGGAGAAAGACAAGCTATATATTTTTTACACTATAAAGAATTTTTTTTTTATAATTTAAAGTTGCAAAATTATTTGAAATACTTTTCTAGTAGTGGAACTTCCATAAGTCGAACTCTCAAAATGAAAGAAAATAAGTTCGAGTTATAGAGGCCAAAAGTGAGAAATTCGACTTAAAGAAGTTCGAGTTATTAAAGTTTGACTGTAGCTGTTTGTTCTAAAATAAATTATTTTTCATCATAAATTTTAAAATTTGGGTTGGCCTCGACTCCAGAAATGCGTTTCGCTCCGATGTGGTGGGTGGACTCCGTGTGGCTACCGTGTTCTTTAGTCGTCAACGACTTTCGGATATTTTTGCAGTCGTCGCCTGCAAGTAGCCGCATGAGGAGGTTTTGTGCCTAGATTGTATATTATAAATTTTTCTATTTGCAAGAGTGTACAAATTTTATAGTGAACTTTTCTTTTTTGTGTATAATATATTTTTAAGTCACAATTTCATTTGAAAACTTATAAAGGTATGAAAAATATATATATAAATATATATATAAATATATAATAAATATTCGCGCACATTTTTCTGTCGCTTGTCCTATTGGGGCACATTTGAACAAGGGGTCTGTAAGTGGCATTGAACTAAAAGCTAAGCTACCACCACCAATTAACGCTCCGGGAAGATCGAGGACAGCTGCAATGATAATTTTTGTCTCTATTTTTTCAAAATTTCTGTTCGGTTAATAAAATAACTCATTTTTGTTTTTATACCCGGTACCACACTGTGGTGAGGGTATATTCACTTTGTCATTCCATTTGTAACGCCCATAAGGAGGCGTTGTAGGTATGACAAACTATATATATTATTGATCAGCATCACTTTCTTAGTCGATCTAGCGATGTCCGTCTGTCTGTCCGTCTGTCTGTCCGTCTGTCCGTCTGTCCGTCTGTCTGTCCGCACGATTACGGCCGTAATTTAAGAGCTATCGACTTGAAATTTGGTACGTAAGCTTTTATCCACCAGACTGAGGCTAAGTTCGAAGATGAGCAAGATCGGGTGAAAACTACTACTACCTCCCATACAAAAATATCAGATTTATATAGCTTTTTATGTTAAAAATTAAATTTAAATAGCTACAGTAAAGATATCAAGTTTAAACTTTGCACGTATTGTTTTAATAATATTTAAAATTTTTTGACAAAAAAGGAGCTTGATCGAACAAAAACTACCCATACCTCCCATACAAATATATAATTTTTTAATACTAAAATATTTTTTTATTTTACAATAATATAGTACCGGGTATTTGAGCTTCGGCATAGTCGAAGATAATTGTCTTACTGGTTTTTTTTTTAAGTTTCTTCAGTCATTTCTGTAAAATATTTCAGTAATTTCAAAATTTCAGTTTGCTTTTGTTAAGTCGTTTTTTTTTAATTAAAAAAATAAAGTTAATTTATTTTATTTAAAAAAAAAAACAAACCTTGTAGTAACTTATTAGCTGTTAAAAGCAATTACGAATACTGATGTTTAAAAGTGCCCCAGACTACCCCATATGGGGGCTGGGGTGTACCTTTGAACATAAGGACCTACTTCGTTTTTAAATAAAAATAAATTATACGCCCTTAATAATTTAAACAAATAGGATTTTATGAGACCTCAAAGCAAAAAGTGTTCAAATGTGCCACAGTCTCCCCTATCATTAGGCTAACTATTAATTTTATTTGTTTAACATTTTCTCTCAGTGTAGTGATTTTTGTTTTTCAATTTAAATAGAATAGGTACATTCTTATTTTTTTAGGGTTTTGGTCTGCATCAGAAATCAGGAAAAATATTTTCGAAAACTTGTTTTTAGTTGAAACCTGGGGCCCAACTCTCTACTTCGTTCCGAATGTCAATCCTATTCGAAAATGCTTTTCGTTTCTCTTTTAAATTCGTACTCTGCAATACTTTTGATTTTCTATAAAATTGTTTGACATTTTGGGAGTTTTCATTCCGCTTTCGAAATACTACATATAGAGTATCAAATATTCGGTTTCGGAAAATTTCACTTTCGGAACGAAATATAGAGTAGGGCCCCTTAGCAGGAAATAGTGTGCTTCTCCTTTTTTTCGATAAAAAATCCTCTTTAATGTCCAAAACGGAATCCTACTATTCAATTACAAAGTTGGGCAATCTAAAATATAATTTAACAGGGGATGGCACTGCCAGTGTTATGGGCGGTGGCATTGGAACCCCCAACATTGCTGAGACTACAAATGGCACCACAATTGGGCCCGCACAAAAGACAACTTCAACAGCAGCACAAAAAAGGCCCGTCCGACGTGGAGGCAAACAACAACCCGACAGGCCCGTCCGAGCGTTATTCTGTTTGGGCGTAAAGAATCCTCTTCGGAGTATGTGTATTAGTGTTGTTGAATGGAAGTATCCTTTTCAAAAGAAGAAAGCTAATTTTACATATTTTTATTTTTGTTTTTTATACATATCGTACTGTTAAATTTTCCTTAACTTGATCTCAGACCATTCGAATATTTAATTCTTTTAACCATATTTGCCAACTGTGTTGCCTTAGCCGTATATACGCCGTATCCCTTTAGTGATTCGAATCAAACCAACGCGTATTTGGTGAGTTTAGATTTATTTTTCGCGTGCTTTTTTTTTTCCCGCCCCTTCAATAAGTCCTTTTAATTCCTCACTGATAATACAAAGAAGATTATTAATAAAAAATAATAGAAGAATCCAATTTCAATGTTGCTAACGCTGTACAAGATGTTTTAAACATATTTATCTGATTTGATTTTTTATATATGCTTTCAGGAAAAAATTGAATATGTTTTTTTAGTAATATTTACTGCAGAATGTGTTATGAAAATCATAGCTTACGGATTTCTGTTACATAATGGTGCATATCTAAGAAATGGATGGAATTTGTTAGATTTTTTTATTGTTGTTATAGGGTAACTATAAAATGATTTTTTTTTATACACTATACTAATGCCATTCATGTGTCTTAATTTCACCATGCGTATGTCACAAAAAACTTAAATTCTTAATCATTCGCAGTATGATAAGTACGGCGTTAACAAATATAATGAAGGAAGGATTCGATGTAAAAGCTTTAAGAGCATTTAGAGTACTTAGGCCATTGAGATTGGTATCGGGTGTGCCAAGTAAGTAGGCCGTTTAAAATTTAAATTTAAATTTATTTCAAATTTAAATTTAAATTATAAACGAAACAAACGTGGAAAATCATTATCCTCTTGCACTGCTGTGTGTGTGTGCTTTTTTTGTTCTATCTTTTTTTCGGTGAAAAGGTCTTCAGGTTGTACTTAACTCAATTCTCCGTGCCATGGTGCCTTTATTGCATATAGCTCTATTGGTCTTGTTTGTGATTATTATTTACGCTATTATTGGATTAGAATTGTTTTCGGGGAAGATGCACAAGACGTGCCAACACAACGTCACAGGTGAGGTGCAGTTTTAAAAATATTAGCTTGCATGGTATGACCGGCCTTATCTCCACCGTATAGGAGAATATTTGGAAGATACACATCCATGTGGTAGTTCAGGCTTCCACTGTCCGACTGAATACGATTGCTACGACAAGTGGGAGGGTCCAAACTTTGGAATAACGAATTTCGATAATTTCGGCCTGGCGATGTTAACGGTGTTCCAATGTGTAACTCTGGAGGGTTGGACTGACGTTCTATATGATGTAGGCCCTGATAAGCAATGTGTGTGTCTAGCGAGGGAAGAGAAATTCACTCCTCTGTTTTTGCATTGCAGATTCAAGACGCCATGGGAAGCACATGGCAGTGGATATACTTCATATCCATGGTAATTTTGGGGGCATTTTTTGTCATGAACCTAATTCTCGGTGTGTTGTCTGGTGAGTTCTCAAAAGAGCGTACAAAAGCGAAAAATCGTGGTGATTTCCAAAAGCTTCGCGAAAAGCAGCAGATTGAAGAGGATCTGCGCGGCTATTTGGATTGGATTACCCAAGCTGAGGACATCGAGCCCGAGGCTGATGGCAATCTAATTCAAGATGGGAAAACTAAACAGCCCAATGAGATGGATTCCAACGATCAGCTTGGCGAGGAGGGCCAGGAACAAATGACCGAATCGTGGGCGCGAAAGAAAAAAAAGGACTTGGATCGTGTGAACCGGAGGATGCGACGATCTTGTCGGAAAGCAGTTAAGTCACAGGCATTTTACTGGTTAATTATAGTGTTGGTGTTTCTAAATACGGGTGTGCTTGCAACTGAGCACTATAAACAACCGGCTTTTTTAGATGACTTCCAAGGTAAGTGGTCGACAATAAATTATGTCATTCTATTTTTTATTTTATTTTTTGTGTATTTTTTAGAATGGACAAACATATTCTTTGTGGCGCTTTTCACATGCGAGATGGTCCTTAAGATGTACAGCTTAGGTTTCCAGGGGTATTTTGTGTCCCTGTTCAATCGATTCGATTGTTTCGTTGTCATCGGCAGTATAACAGAAATGATTCTGACAAATACCCATATAATGCCACCTTTGGGTGTTTCTGTGCTGCGTTGTGTCCGCTTGTTGAGAGTGTTCAAAGTAACAAAGTGCGTAACGTAAATTGTAATCATCGGCTGCGAATATAGGAATTGGCTTCTTTTTTTAAATCATTTTCAGGTACTGGCGTTCACTGTCGAATTTGGTCGCCTCATTGTTGAATTCAATTCAATCGATTGCTTCACTGTTGTTGCTACTTTTTTTGTTTATTGTCATATTTGCGCTACTGGGGATGCAAGTCTTTGGTGGCAAATTTAATTTCAATCCGGAAGAGGAAAAGCCCCGGTCGAATTTCGATAGCTTTTGGCAGAGCTTGTTGACTGTGTTTCAGGTGAGTGCGGCTTTGCCACGGATATGATAACGGATGTGACATTTTTTGTTTTCTGCTTAGATTCTCACCGGTGAGGATTGGAACGCAGTAATGTACGATGGTATACGAGCGTATGGTGGTGTGGCATCGATTGGAATACTGGCATGTATTTATTTCATTATTTTGTTCATATGCGGTAACTACATCCTGTTAAACGTTTTCTTGGCCATCGCTGTGGATAACTTGGCCGATGCTGATTCACTGACTACGATTGATAAGGAAGATGAGGTAATTGGCCGGTGATGGGCTGGTGTTCTCATTGTATGGTTTTTTTTTTCAATGTGTGACGTTTTATAGGACGACGAAAATAAGCAAAAGTCGCATAGCCCAACGCCGATTTTGGAAGGCGACGATGAAGACGGCATGGATGAGGATGGTCGCGACATGGACGATGAGGAAAACATGTGAGTTTTCTCTTACGTTTTATTTACTGCACAGCTCTGTGTGATATTGTAATTTTTATGTGCCAATTGACGTAAGCAAGTGGGTGATGTTGCGGTTTTATGTGTGTGTTTATTACGAACTGCGATTTGAAAGTGAATTCAAGTTTATTGACGTTAATTTTACCTTTAAAAGTGCTAGTACACGACATGTAGCAAGCCAAGTACGTATGTAGCTCTGACGTCAATAGAGAGTGCACTGGATGCAGCCATTGGGACCATACGCCGACGTAAAAATGACGTCAGTGCTACATGCGTAGATATATGTCTTGCACACGTACAGTGAGAGTCAAAAGTGAGTAAACACCAATTATGTTTTGATTTGTTTTTGGAGCTTGAAAACTATTTTGTTCAAATATCTAAAAAGTATTTTATCTTGTCGAAACGAAATACGTTTTGGTTTTGCTATTTCGTTATCAAACTTTTTACAGATTTCCTGGTTTTAAAAACTTTTTCAAGACTCTAAAGAAAACTTTAAAGAGCAGTGGTGTTTACTCATTTTGAAGCTCACTGTATGTTGCACGGACGTCATTTTTATGTCAGTATATGATCCCAAGATCGACATGCCGTGTACTAGCTCTCTTTGTAACACTCACATATAGTACACGTATGTATGTGGCTTTCTTAAGGAGGTTGCATTCCCAATCTTTTTGTAAATACTGAACCCCATTTTATTTAACCCACAGGGAAGACGACGAAACACTCTCGGAAATGAAAATTCGTCTAGACAATGAGGAACGCGAATTATACGAAGAGGAGCAGGAAGGTAAACATTTTGTATTTTTTATTTTTTTACTTGTTTTTACTTTTTTTTTATATCTAAGTTTGAAAAGCAAGGTAGTTAAAACAAAAAAAAATTGTAGTTATTATGTATTTGTTGAATACATGTATTTAAAATTTAAAGAAATATTATTCCAAAAACAAACAAAAAAAAAATTATACCAAACAAACAAAAAATATCAAATTTGTTGCAAAACCAAAAATTAATAGAATGCAATTCAGAAGTGGTCCACGACCAAGCTACAGCACGTCCGCGGCGTATATCTGAAATCAGCGTTAAGAAGACTAAAAAACCGATTCCACGTGGCTCGGCGTTCTTTATATTTACACATAAGAACAGGTAAAAATATAAAATCCATTTTTGCAACAAATAAAAATATAAACTAAGAAAATAACAAAAAAAAAAAAAATAATAATAATAAATGAAATGAAAAAAACACATACACACAAAAAAATATATATAATAAACAAAATAAGCGTTCGTTTGGTTTGGAATTAAATAATTTGAGTTTTTAATTATCTAAATTTTATGTATAATTTCTATGTATTCACTCTATATAGTAAGAGCTTTAAAAATATTCGGAACATGGAAATCCTTTATACTCCTGGGCTTGATTGAAAATGACAAAAGTCAGAGTTGAAGGAATCCCATCCAATATTTAAATAATTTTTGTTTAATTTAATAATACAACCATGATTTATTAGAATTTTTTCTCTCTTTTTTTATTTCTCTGTCTTCATTGCAATGTCTTCTATAATTTCATTCTAAAATGATTCTATGCGCACTGTTATTATCGAATCAAAATAAAAATCCACAAATAAACTTTCACTTTTGTCTTGTAAAACATATCACAATACAAAAACTATATACTCTGCTATGACAATTTAATTCACCTGTTCATACATAAACAAATAAAACAAAAAAAAATCTCTCTAAAAAATAAACAAAAATTGCGAGCACAGAAGAAGGTATCGTTTCAGCACGTCCAAGGCGTATGTCAGATTTAAATAACGCTCCAACAAAAATTCAGCCAATCCCGCCAGCGTCTTCCTTCTTCATAATGTCGCAAACGAACAGGTTTTTAGTTACATTTTTTTTTTGTTTAAACAAAAGTAAAGTACTTTATTGTGTTTAATATAGTTCGAACAATTTTTTTTTTCTTTGGTGTTATTTTTTTTAAATATTGTTATTATTATTTCCCATTTTTTTGGTGGAAATCCCATTTAATTAGATATTTAATTTTTGTTTTTATTTTTTTATTTTTATTTTCTAAATTAAATTAATCCGCTCGAATTGGTCAAACTCCTTAAGTTTCCCCAACAAATTTCAACCATTGTGGGATATCAATAAAAATTCATTTTTTAAGCACCTCACATTTTATATATGATTGGCAGGACAGGAATTATTGATATTCCATTATTTCAAAAATCAGATGTCCAATAATTTATTTATTTTTTTTTATTAAATTAATGTTTCTTGTTGTTAGCACTAATGTTGTTCACATTTTGGTTTAAGCCTGTGTACAGCGATGCGGTGTATATTTTTATTAAATAAGAAATTGATTATCCCGCGGGTTTAAAATTAAGATTAGGCATGATTGGGTTAGTTTATTGTACTTGTATTTTTTTTTACTGTACAAAAAATGAATCATTGGAAATTCGCTGCCAACAAATATTTATAGGTTTTCCTTATGCTCCCCATGTATATGTATTCCTATAACTGTTAGATTTTCTACTCGGGCATGTTTTATATTGCACGCAGCTTATAGTTTAATCAAATTCTGTATTGCACTGTATTATTTTTTTTATGTTTTTTATCTTACATGAAAATCAACGCTACGCACTTGATAAATATATGAAATGTGTGCTTAAATGTATCAATAACAATTCTAACAAAATCAGAAAACTTTTTCAAACGAAAAAGACGCAAAAACAAAACAAAAAAAAAAAATAAAAAAAAAATTTGTTTTTATGTTGCAAAATTTGATTTAAAATTTTCACAATTTTAATGAAACTATACATAATAAGGGGAACAAACTAATGCTATACATTTTTTCTTCTATTTCAATCGTTTGAACTATCTCAAGGTTTCGAGTATTTTGTCATTGGCTGTGCAATCACAGTTACTTTGGAAATATAATCTTGTGTTGCATTATGTTCTCATCAGCGATGTTAGCTGCAGAGGATCCACTGGACTCGGAGGCACCTAGAAATAAGGTGGGTAGTCGAAGGGCTCCACAAAACTCTTCACCTAAACAAATCGTTTATCAAACGAAAATTGAAACGATGAAATTTCCTGTATTTTTCTTTGTTACAGATTCTTAATTACTTTGATTACTTTTTCACGGCTGTTTTTACAATGGAACTGGTTCTCAAATTGATTTCGTATGGCTTCGTCTTACACGACGGAGCCTTTTGCAGATCCGCGTTTAATCTATTAGATTTACTTGTGGTCTGCGTGTCCTTAATATCAATTGGTTTCAGGTAATTTATTTTGTTAATCGCTTTAATCCCCTCATTACGGTTACTATCGGTCAAAAGCAATCAAATGAAATAGTCAGTTTGAGATTTGTTCTCAAGCGCAATTTAATAGTAGCATTAAGATTTGTAATGTAAGTGATGACCCACTCTAAACTTTGATGGTATATATTATACATTTTGGATCCTCTAAGTGGTTAGTAGGCGGTGGCCATCAAGCTGATTGCTCTTGGACTTGGCATCTCATTTAAAATTAATTGTTTTTTATGTTAAATATGTGCTATTATTTTGAAAATTCATATACGGGGTTTTTAATTGACCGGCGTTAAATACGGGACGTAATACCATAAAAGCTCGTATGACGTTCATTTAGTGTCCGAAATTTCCCACAAATTGACCCAAAATATCCGTAAGGAAGGGGACTCTAGACTCTAATCGAATTCTCCATAATTAAAAAAATAAATAAGTAAAATAAACCATTATCTATGGGTTTTTTCATCCACAGTTCGAATGCGATTTCGGTCGTGAAAATTCTTCGTGTGCTCCGAGTCTTAAGACCTCTAAGAGCCATTAATCGAGCCAAAGGATTGAAGGTATGTTTTGATTTTATTTTATTTTTTTGCCCAAGACTTTCCTAAGCTTGTTTAATTTGTTTTTCTTTCCAATGAAATTAAAATATCAAACGAATTTTCTTCTTGATATACAGTGAGGGTCAGAAGTATGTGAATACCAATGTACAAAGCAAATAATCTGTTAAAAAAAATAACAAAATGTATTTTCATTTCGACAGCATAAACAAATTAAAAAAATTCCCATACAAACAGTATTGATGTACACTTACTTTTGGCAGTCACTGTACAAGTACAAACTAACAAAATAATATTTACAGAAAACAAAAAAAGAAAAATGCCTATTTTTTAAAAACAAATAAAGTTTAATTTTTATTTTATTTTATTTTTTTTTTACTACTAATAACCGGACTATATTACAAAATGCAAGGGGCTACTTGTATTTAATTTATTTAAAAAAAAAAAAAATAGTTCTTATAAACATGATGTAAAGGGCTAAATTATTAATCTGTTTTGAAATTCAAGTTTCTCTGATTTTACTAAAACTTGCTTCCTATATTTCCCTCGTCTAAGAGGAACTAACATATTTACAACTAGTTTGATTTTAGCTCATCTTATAACAAAAGTAAACGAATCAGTCCAAACAAAAAAACTAACTCCGCCGGCACAGTAAAGAAGAGTTTATTTAATTTTTTTTTACATTTGCTCTATTTTATGTGGAAAAAAAACCTTGTTTTGTTTTGTCTGTTTGTGAGAATTGGTTTTTATTATTTTTATTTTGTGAAATTTTTTTATTTGTTTAAATTTAATTTTTGTTTTACTATCGTGAACATTTGTATTTGTCATTATTTTTTTTTTGTTTATTTATTTTTACTTTTATATCGAAAACAATCTACAACAACAAACAACAAAAAATTCTATTATATTATAGCATGTAGTACAATGTGTTATAGTCGCTGTAAAGACTATCGGAAATATTGTCCTAGTGACATGCCTTCTACAATTCATGTTCGCCGTTATAGGAGTCCAGTTATTTAAGGTAGGAATTGTGGATTTGTTCCAAAATAAAACAGTAAAAGAAATATATCATAGTTATTGATATTCTAAAATAAAAATAAGGATTTCACAAAGAACTCCCGCCCTTCTACTTTGCTAGCTCATGCTTCTGATTTGTGTTTTGACTTTCATTATTTTTTTTTTTACATTGCACATTTTTTTCTATTCCTATTTGTTTTTTTTTTATAATTTTGTAAAAGTAATATTAACCTTTGCTGTGTAATTTTGCTAAGCTTAAACGACGAAAAAAATATCAGGTGTTAACCAGCAAGGCCGACGGGTGAGGAGATTACATTTTCCCTATCCTGAATATTTGGCAACCCTTTTATTACTTTGTTTGTTTTTCTTCTCTCTCTCTTTTTGTAATGATTTTGATTTGTAAAGGGTTGCCACATGTTTAAAATTTTCAAGATAATCAAATGAAAAGCCGCCCCAAAAATTATTTATTTGCTTCCTACGCATTGTGGAGTAAAGAATTAGGAAACTTTCCCACTCTTATATATAAATTTGCTTATTTTTATCAGAACTAACTCTTTTTTTTTTGTTTTGGTTATTTTTATCGTTCTTCTCCTACTACGTGACAAGTAAAACTAGTTTAACATTGTAAAAAAAAATTTAAAATACGTGCATTCCCTGTAAAAAAAAAAACAGACTATAATGTCTTTCATGGTCTTAATTATTAAAAAAAAAAACTGCTTTGATTTTCGTTTTTTAGTCTTGTCTACTTCTTAAAAAAAAACTCCTTAACTTGTGTCCTACATTTCGTTCTGCATTTCCTCTTTCCAAGGAGAGCAATCATTTGTGATAGTATGGCAGCTTGTAAATATAATTATAATTTTTCTTTTTAAAATTAGTTACTATGCAATTTTCGTTTATACTTCAATTCAAAAACTTGGTACTATTCGTTAGTAATTGCTGTTTGATGGAAAATTTACTGTTGTGACAGGCAACATGACTGTTTGGTTTTGTTTTCGATAATTTTGTAGACTATAAGATTATATTAAACAATAAATTGTTTATCATAAAGGATAATATTGAGCAAAAATTAAAAAAAAAATATACATATAGAAATGGTTGTTTTAGTTGGAAGCATAGTTTTAAAACCTACCGTATGCACGCCAAATTAAGAAATAGCTAGGATAAAACGTAGTGCCCTTTTTTAAGTTCCCAATGATGGAAAATTACACATAAATTACTAGCAAGATTTGTTTATTTATTTATGTCTAGAACTCAAAATGAAATACCCACATGTTGTTACGATATATGTTTATTATTATGTTTTGTGTTTTTTTATTTTATTTTATTTAAGTTTATTTAATTCTTAATGTTCCTATATGAATTCGAATTTATTTATTTATTGCATCAGACGAATAACACACGCCAACACGCAGCATAACCCCCACAAACAGATATAAATCGCCCTTACTAAATTAGACAAAAAAAAAATACGTATAATTTTTCTTTTTACAAAATAAATTTGGACACCAAAATATCCACCATAATATTTCTTAGTTACCACACACAATTACGTAGCAACTCCTGATTTTAAACATCAATTTTGTAGTATATAAACTAATTCACAATTCGAGTGAGCCCCACGCATTTAATTTTTATTTTTTTTTTATTTTCCAACTGAAAATTATACAAAACCTATCATTAAAAAAATGGTAAAAATTAATCAATTGATTTATGCTAAAGGAATTCATAACTTAACGCAATAATCCACTAGTAATATGCAAAATATTTTTTTTACATATAATTTCTTTAACAATAATCTTATCAAGAACACATGAAAAATAAATATATATTTTTTACTTTTTTCTTTCCATACATGCACAATCAAAACAAAAACAATTATATATATGTCAAAATTAAACTATATATAATGTTTTGAAATTCATTAAATAAATCTAAAAAAACATACTCCCGATTTTGGATTCACATATCGCCAAAAACATAAAATAAATCAAAAACCACTTGCTTTTCGTTCATCCTTTTAATATATATATGTTAAATTTAATAAAATCCTAATAATAATAAATTTATTTGAATTTGTAAAAAAAAAATCCAATCCAATCCAACAAAACAACCACCAAAACCGTTATCGTAGTATGTTGTTAAATGTGTTATAGTTGCAATTAAGACAATCGGTAATATAATGTTGGTTACCTATTTGCTACAATTCATGTTCGCAGTAATTGGAGTGCAACTATTTAAGGTAATATTTTAATATGTACTACTTTTTTTTTACAAAAAAAAAAAACAATATTAAGTTTAGGATGTCAAGGGAAAATGCAATGAAATATAAATAAGACAATATATGAATCATAAAAACAATTTTTCTAGGTGTTGTCGATAACAAAGTACACAAGTCTATTTTATATTTTATTTAATTTTTTTCTTAGGGACAACTAAAACATTAAATTAGAATTTATGCGGGCCTATAACAATCGTCAGGACAGTTTTTTTTATGTTTCTTGTTAACTATTTATAGAAATATTGTTTTATTTTATTTTTTCTACACACAAAAGGAGTAAACAAACAAAAATTGGAACAAAATTTCGAAACAGAAAACCAAAAGCATTTTTTTTTTTTAATTTGAACAATTTAATTTTATTTCTTTATTTCTGTGCTGTTTTGATAAAAAAAAAAATATATACAAATACATATATATATCTATGAAACGAAAATTGTAAAGTTATAATATATACTTCCTACTCTTTGTTTTCCTCTTTATTTTGTTTTTTGTTTGTATTAACGAATCATATATACCTACTCGTATAACACTTTCCTTTCTTTTGTGTGCTCTTCTTTCAATGTTTTCAGAAATCATGACTCAAAAAACATGTAAACCAAATACGCTGCATTAAGTTTTCTTTTACCTATATTTATTTTTGTTCATAATAGAAATTCTCGACTTTTTTTTAATGCAATTTGCTTTATTGGGGTTATTATAGTATTGAACTCGAACTACATATTTTTATACATTAAATTATGCGAATGAATTATTCTTGTGGTCTATGAGAAGGAAGGTTAGAATACTACCTGCCATGAAACTTCTGTAATTCGTATCATTTAAAACATGTAGGTTTCGAAATAATACATTTTTACTAACAACTTTGTACATAAGGGTTAAAACTAGTGTAATGGTATAACTTCCGATGCTGATCATAAATAAATGGTTTTGCGACAGTGAAAATGCAGTAGCAAATATTTCTTAACAGTGAACAAAGTGTTAATACTTCTCGATTATTATTTAAAAATTAATGGAAAAAAAATCTATTCAATATTTTTAAAATTGTTTCTAACTAAAATTTCAGCTTCGGTTAAGCAAACCCTTTTCCGTTTCTATAAACCCTTTAAAAACTTTCGGTTAAGAGTAAAAAGAAGAATATTCTTCGAAGCTTTAACTTTTTGAAAGCTTTTGTAAAAGCTTATGTAAGGCCTGTTGTAAAGTTGGTATACAAGCCGTTTGGAAGTTCCAGTTTCGGTATTTGAATTCTGATAGGTCTTTAAGGAACAATGGGCCTTACCAATAATCATTTTTAATCATCAACTACTGCTAGTTACTTTATAAAAATTGTTCGCTTCAGTTTCTGATCGATCTAAACAAAGCAGTTAAACAAGTCAAGACTTTAATAGAAAGTGTTTGTTCGTCTAAACTCTTAATTGACTACTTATAGAAGCCAAAGTCTTTAATTTTCAAACATTTTGACCTAACGGAAGCTGAAATGTTACCTACCTACTCCTTTTGAATAATTTTAGAAAATTTATTATAATAAATAGCTTAGCTATTTTGTTAAAATTTTGTTTGTATCAATAATTTTAGGGCCATATTTCACGAGTGTTTGCATTAATAACCCCTATTGACGTTCTTCGTAAAACGATGTTTATATTTTTTTTTTAACTTTTGCTAACAATTTTATTTCCTCTTCTATGTGTTAACCATCATTTCAATTCACTTGTCTCAAAAAAAAAAAGTTAAAAACACCGACTAAAACCGAAGTGAAATACGAGTCGTTTACGACAAACGCCAACGGTAATAGGGATGCGGATGAATATTGTCCTAAATCGTTCCTTAACAGTACCCTACAAAACGGTCATAACATAATTAGTTTCTTTACCAAATCGTACCACTTATTAATTATTGGAAGTAATTGCGAATAAGAAATGCTATACAATTTGTATACGCATGCAGCTATGTATGTTTAGTTTGTTTCTATTATACAATATTTATGAAATATTCACATTGCAGGGTTGCGAAATCACAATAATTTTCCCTCCTAACAATCAGCTCCAATAACAAATAAATTAATAATTTATATTCCCTGGCGAAAAAGACACGTGCAGGGGCGCGGGCGTCTTAAATAAAAGATCAATCGTACAGAAATGAACGTTTGAATCAGCATAAGCTTACAATTTGATTAAAATAGAAACTACCCTATTGGCATTGCATTTCCATTTATGGCCCCACTAGTGTATGCATGTCCCACTTATGTATATACTGAATTATGAATTTAGCGATCGCCTTCCTTGTGGGGAGAAGAACGGTTGGATATAGGGTCTTAAGACAGAAATTTTCTTTTATTACATTTAGTTAGATTTTCATGAAAAATAAAAAAAAAAAAAAAAAAAAAATCGAGAATTTCCTTTCATACTAAACATTATTTACAATCCAACAGTCACTAATAAATACAATGTAGCTTATCCAACACCTACCATGTTTGTGCAATTGTGCCTTTCACAATAATTATAGTACATCCACAAATTTGTTCATAATTTAGATGATTAAACTAAATTTTAGTGTGTTTTCCTAGTATATCCTAACGACTTGTGGATTTTTCCGTCCTCATATAATAATAATAATCGTTGGCAAAAATTACACATAATGTTTTTCATAAAAATTTGATACTCTTAAAAAAAAAGATCTCATTGCTTAGATTCCAAAACAATATGTGATTTTAGCTGGCGATAAAATTATAAACATATAGCTACATATTATATTATGTATAAGTGTAAGCAAATTTCAATAAATACGTATTTAATTTTTTTTCTCATTTTATAAATTTATGAGAAAAATAATCTATTTAAAAAAAATATTTTAATAAAATTCTTAATAATGTTAGGGTAAATTTTTCAAATGTTCTGATGGCTCAAAAATGGTGGAATCCGAATGCCAGTAAGTCCTATATAGCAAATCACTCACGATAGATAGTTACCTATAAAAAAAATATAAATATTTTATCAATTAGTGGAACGTATCTTGTATACGAAAGCGGAGATGTAACAAAACCTCGCCTCAAGGAACGCGAATGGGGAAATAATAAGTTTCATTTTGATGATGTCGCTAAAGCTATGCTTACCCTGTTTACGGTGTCAACGTTTGAGGGATGGCCCGGGTAAGTGATATATATTTTTTTATAATTAAGTTTATTTTATTCTTAAAATAATCGCGAAACAGGATTGAAGTAGGCTTACTAAAAGAGAAGATTTTTTGGTCTTGAAAAAACGAGTTCAAAATAAGATTTTCCGAGTCAACGAATGGGCTTGAAGTGTCACTGATATACTTGATTTTAGCTCGTTTTTTTTCTGAGTGTACGGTCAGTCTTTTAATACGAAAATTCCCCACTGCGGTCTTACCACTTAAGATGAATATCTTTTGATTTTCCCAGAATTCTAAAATTCCTCAAAGGTTTGACTTAAATTCAAACTATATTTCTTTTGATTTAGTCTAGACAAAAAAAAACACACACACACACTAAAACGTCATCCTTTATGCCACTTGTTTCTTGTATAGGCTTCTCTATGTCTCCATCGATTCGAATAAGGAAAACCGGGGTCCAATACACAATTTTCGGCCAATTGTCGCAGCCTATTATATTATTTACATCATTATCATAGCCTTCTTTATGGTTAACATATTTGTCGGTTTTGTTATTGTTACATTCCAAAATGAGGGTGAACAGGAATACAAAAATTGTGAACTTGACAAGAATCAAAGGAATTGTATTGAATTCGCATTAAAAGCGAAACCAGTCCGACGTTATATCCCGAAGCATGGTATCCAATATAAAGTTTGGTGGTTCGTTACATCATCATCCTTTGAATATACGATATTTATATTGATTATGATAAATACAATAACATTGGCTATGAAATTCTACAAGCAACCCGATTGGTATACAGAGCTACTGGATGCTTTGAACATGATGTTTACAGCGGTATTCGCCTTGGAATTTGTATTCAAATTGGCTGCTTTTCGCTTTAAGGTGGGTGGGATTGTGTTTTTTTTTTGGTTTTATATTTTTAGCAATATAATAATTATATAAATACTGATATATTTTTTTATTTAAACTTTCATTTAAAACAGAACTATTTCGGAGATGCTTGGAATGTGTTTGATTTCATCATTGTTCTGGGTAGTTTTATTGATATTGTGTATTCGGAGATAAAAGTAAGCAAGGGTCTGAAATCAGATACTGGGGCTGAAAGTGCAGGAGCATCGAAGAAAGTTTGTACCTGTTGTTACTTAAATGCCAGTCTTTAAGATTTCTTTTATTTATTTATTTTTATTATTATTCCCCTTTGTTTATGCAGTTTTTCGTTCAAAATTCCCTTTCCCCTATACTACAAAGAAAAATATCATTTTTATTATTATATATTTTTTTTAAATTTATTCTTTAACGTTATGAGTTCGTTGCATGCGTTGTTAAAAATTACAAGAGAAGGGCTTGTAAATATTCATGCAGATAGATATATTCATGAGTAAGCATCAAGTCAACTTATGGAGAAGATACGAGTATAGTTGCTGCCGTCTGGTTTTTATTTGAAAAGTACCAAGCCAACAAATGTGACTTTTGAATTGTGTAGCTACAACTACAAGTGGATGAGTATGCTTAACGATGGGCATATTTTTTTTTTAAATTTGGCCATATACCAACATTAGTAGTCAAATCATAATATATTTAGAAGTTTTATTGACATCCAAAACGAGGGGTCCTTTTACTTACAATTATTTAAATTTATTTAAACCGTTCAGCATTTTTTTATGAATATGTATGCTTAGTTTTTATATGTTAATCCGTAACAAGTATTCTATATGTAAGCTAGAGACTATAAGGTAATGCAAGGCCCTGACTGACAAACAAAAATAACGATCACCCCCCACTTTCGCCACAGTATGCTCTGATTGAAGAACCCCAGCCAAATATCGTAAAATTACGTTTTTACATTTTTGGCACATTGTCATCAAACCGATGCATGATAAAATTGAATAAATTAACGAATCTTTTTTTTTTAATTTTTTCCATCCGTTCATACAAAAACAATAAACATGTGCAAATCATTCGTTGTCTAATATAGAAGAGAAACCTGTCCCTTAACAATTCCCATTTAGATATCCACGAATACATCAAATTTAAAAAAGTAAGAGACATATTTTTTGTTGTTCGTTTTTTTTTTCTTATAATCATGCTAATCCAAGAGTCTAATGTGATTTTTCTAAATGTGTGATGTGCCCGTCAGCTGTCAAGGAAATAATTTTTTTTAAATATTTAAAATACGTCTAGAATATATCTTTAATTTTGTATTTTTCTTATTTGCCCTGCATTCACTTTGATTTGTTTTTTTTTTTTATTTATTTTTGGAGTGTGTGCTGTTATTTTCTTGTTTTAATACTTCAGCTTGAATTTCAATTTTGAGCTCAATTCAATTGCCTATCTAAATTAACCAAATTTTTAAAGTCTCGATATAAGAATTCGTCATATTCCTCTTGCAGATAACATCACAGAAATATTATTTTATTTTACAGATTTTATATGACCGATAACTGTTTTTTTCTTCCACCGAAAACCACCTTTATAATTTAGATAAATAAACCCGAGAGCAAATTTAAATCTATGTGTGGTATTCTTTTAGGAGCGCATAAGCGTGTGTTTTAGTAAGATCTAGAGAAAATTTTTTTTGTTAATAATAACGTCAGTACTTAAATGTAAATTGAAAAGTTTCCACTAAATAGGAAGAACTAGCATTTATCCCCGGTTTACCATTAGAGGAGGCCTAGGCCGATATTCACCGACCTCTCATAAATTAATAAGTTCGTAAAACTTACGAGCGGGGCTAAAAGGTCTCGTAATTTAGGTGTCGGTTATAGCTATCAGTAAAATGCAATCGAAAAAAATTGTTTTGCTTTTTTGGAACACTTAAACTTAATTATTTAACTCAATTTTGATCATAAAATGTTGCTTTTGAATTATAAAGTCAGTTGATCAAAAAAAAAATAATAATAAGTAATTGTTGTCTAAATTTTCAAATTTAAAATTTTCTGTTCAACTTCTCAGTCAATTCCACAACATTTTCCACTGAATTCCTATGATTGGCTATGGTTAATTGTTTCAGTTCTGTTCTGTTTCGTGTTTTTACGAAAGCTGTAACCGACCCGTTAAGAGCGATTCGTTGTGCGAATTCGAACATAAAGGCAGGTCATATTTAGCTTAACCTTCACTTTGTCGCTAAATAAAAACTCCTTATCCTGACAGCGAACACCCTAGGGTAGAAATTGTCTTTTATTAATTGAACTATTGAATATTACAGTTACTAAGTAACAAGTGATTGCAATACAAAAAAAACACAAGATTCTATTTGTCAATATTATCCTTGGATTTAACAATCTTTGGAGATGAATTCTACATACAACTTCGGGTAAATCTCAATCTGCGTTTGACGTATACGACACATGTTTCGTGTCGTTGTAAAACGATGTTCAGATGTTTTTTTTTGTAACTTTTGTTATCAATTTTATTTCCTTTTCTATGTGCCCACCATCATTTCAGTTCATTTGACTCAAAAAAGTTAAAAACACCGACTAAAAAATTTAGTGAAATACAAGTCGTTTATGACAAACGCCAACTGGAGTAGGGCTGGATAAAAGAGTAAATATATGGGATTTATTTTTAGAGATTTCGCGAACAAAGGAAAAAATCAGGAAAAGTTCTCCGATGGACTGCACTAATCGATGACAGAAAGAGCCAGTCCGAAATGAGAGGAATTTCAATCCTAAAGAATCTCGTAAACTACTAATTATTGATTTAAGAGTGGTCGATGAATACCGGCCCTAGTGTGCTTTTCTATGCGGTCGATAGATTGGAAAAAAAATTTCAAACTAAATGCTCCTTTTTCCATCGTTAATAACTCGCGTTCCAAGCAAAATATTCCAAATCGGAAAATTTGGTTTTCTTTATTTCTTATATAGAGTAGGTACACAATCTCAATTTGAAGTCGATCGGATGAAAAATACGAATTTTCTCATAAAAATGTTGATCCCCGCTTTTGATCACTTTGACGGTTGGCCATAAAAATAGATTTCTAGCTTTCTAACCTTAATCACCAATCAGTCATTTCAAACAGTTTAATAAATGAGCTAGTTCACGACACTATTTTACGAAGGCTAAATTTTGAGCCGTTCTTTTGACCGCTATTTCACCAAATAAATAAACGGCCTGTATATTTACTTTCAAGTCGTGATCCATTTTAGGTATTTAGCGCCATCTTTCGGGAACTTCACATCGTGCGAATAAATGGCGTTGATATTTAGGGAGAAATAATTACTAATTTATTATTCGGATTGACACAGAAAAATACATTTTTTTTAAAAACTTCTTCTCTCATGAAAATGTATCAAATAATTTTAAACATAAATGCCAAAGAATTGTTAAATATTATTGCACGAAAGGAGTTCAAGGTATTATTTTTATGTTTCCCCTACTAAGCAGAGGTTCGGGCAACATGCCTCAGTTCTCTACAAATCTTTCCCAAATTGCCTTATGGCACCTCCCATGCCCATCCCTTAAAAATTCAGGTTAATTAATTCATTTTTTATTTTTATCATTTAAAGTGTAGTTTTAATGAAACAAAAAACGTAATTCAGTCGTCATAATCAGTTAGTAGTACTTGCAATATAAATAACGTATAATTATTGAATAACACGTCAAACAGATGTCCGTTTAGAAGGACAAAATAATAAAGATAACATCTTCTTCGGCTAGTGACTTTTATAATGGAAGTAGTCTTTCTTTTAATTTATTAATTTTGTTTATAACACTTACCGCCAATAATTTTTAATTTACATATATAATCGAAATTAAATAGCTATGCTTTTTTTTACTATACAATTTCTTTTTATATACAATCCCTAACCAAACAATTTGAATGTACTTTATAATTTTATATAACAACATATATATGAATTCTTAAACAATTTGCAAAAAAAAAAAATTCTTCGCTACACAAACTATACATACAAATTTATAATTTATTTTTTCATACATTTATTTTTTCAAACTACTTTCGGAGCGCAGCCTGGTTCGAATTTAATTTCAATAAATTTCTTTCGACTATTTCGTGTAATGCGCTTGGTTAAGCTACTGAGCAAAGGCGAGGGCATCCGAACACTTCTATGGACATTCATAAAGTCATTTCAAGCGCTGCCATATGTAGCCCTCCTAATTGTTATGTTATTCTTTATTTATGCCGTTATTGGTATGCAGGTATGAATATATGAAAACAAATTTAAGAAAAAAAAAACAAAAAAAAACCATCATCAATCCAAAAGGTATTTGGGAAAATAGCTTTAGACGATGAGACGGCAATCCATCGGAACAACAATTTTCAAACGTTCCCCCAAGCCGTCTTGGTGTTGTTTCGTTCAGCGACTGGTGAGGCATGGCAAGACATTATGATGGATTGCTCTCCACGGCCGAATTTGGTTGTATGCGACCAGAATTCCGATGATCCGAACAACAAGAATTGCGGATCACCGATTGCGTTTCCGTATTTCATATCGTTTTACGTGTTGTGTTCGTTTTTGGTAAGATTACAAAAAAATTAATTTAAATCTAAACTATCGATTGAAACAATTTGAAATAGATCATAAATTTATTTGTGGCCGTCATTATGGATAACTTTGATTACTTGACGCGAGATTGGTCGATCCTGGGGCCACATCATTTGGATGAATTCATTCGGCTATGGAGCGAATACGATCCGGATGCAAAGGGGCGTATCAAACATCTTGACGTGGTAACATTGCTGCGAAAAATCTCTCCACCGCTGGGTTTTGGTAAATTGTGTCCCCACCGGATGGCCTGTAAGCGCTTGGTGTCCATGAATATGCCACTGAACAGTGATGGAACTGTGTTGTTCAATGCGACTCTGTTTGCTGTGGTTCGGACGTCGCTTAGCATTAAAACTGAAGGAAATATTGATGACGCGAATACTGAGCTGCGGGCGGTTATAAAACAAATTTGGAAGCGCACCAGCCCGAAGTTGCTTGACCAAGTTGTTCCTCCACCCGGAAATGACGACGAAGTTACTGTGGGCAAGTTCTATGCCACTTATCTAATTCAGGACTACTTTAGGCGTTTTAAGAAGCGCAAAGAACAGGAGGGCAAAGAGGGTCAAATGGACAACAACAACACGGTGACATTGCAGGCTGGCCTGAGGACACTGCACGACGCTGGGCCCGCGCTAAAGCGTGCGATTTCTGGCAACCTTGACGAGTTACTCGAGGAACCGGAACCTATGCATAGGGTGGGTTATTTATACAGCAATTTTTTAGTGTGGAATTGGCTATTCGGTATCATACTAACTCACCGTTTGTCTCTGCTTTAACTTAATTCCACAGCGCAATCACACACTTTTCGGCAGTGTATGGTCATCACTGCGTCGACATGGTACTGGACCATTTGCTCGAAATCGCAAAACACAGAGCAATGGCAGCAATGGCCTGCAACTGCCGTCGCTTTCAAATGACCAGTTGTATAGTTCAATGCATCGCAGCGTCGCTGACGGTATCAATCATATCACAAAGAGTATCATGCAAACGAGGGTTGGCAGCGGTCCACTGGGCTACAACACCGAGCTAAGTGGCAGCGGAGAGCTCCGAACATTTAGCGAAAGCATTCCCATGCGGCCGCTGATGATGAAAAATGGCAGCAGCAGCGGTGGTCTTGTTTGCGGTCCCGATGGCTGCAGTTCGAATCCACTAAGCAGTCAATCTTACGAGTAAGTATATATAGATTTGTGTGAGCTATTTACCGCGTTTTAATTGGGGAAAAACAAAACAAAAGGATTGTTGCAAATGCAAATTGAATTTTCGTGATCCAAAGTAATTTAGGAACCGCTAGGAGGAATTATTTTTTTTTTCTTTAGTATTTAATTTTGTTATTATAGTTTGTTTTGTTTATTTTATTTTTTTATTTAAACTCTTTTGTAAACATAAAATTTTCCTTTCAGCAAATCAAATCGTGGTATCTTATTACATCCTTATTATAACGGTAAGAGAATAAAAAAAAAGGCCCACAGGTATTAGGAGTTGGTTTTAAATTTTTTTTTTTTTAATTTTTTTTTTTTTTAATTACTTAATTTGATTTTCAAAATTCTACAATTTCTCGTTAACAGAGTTACCTACTATTTTTTTCTTTTTATACTTTCTTGTCTTTTTTTGATTTTGTTTGTTTCTTAACTAAGCTTTCCTATTTTTTCTTATATACTTTTTTGTATAACATTTTTCTTTCGAAGGAGTATACATAAATATATATATTTATTTCTGTTATTTATTTTTTTATTCTGTTTGAAGTGCTGAATGGCAGTAACATTTTATTTGCTTTTACTAAGAGACGTTATTTTTGTCACATGTTTGTTAATATTTGTTAACAGTTCCAAAGGGCATTATTTTCTGAAATTTTTTTTAAACATTTCTATTTATTATTCACCAAGTAGTATCTACATGCAAACTTTTCGATTTGCACTGTAAATCAGTTGTTTTTTCTTCTTTTTTAAATTTTTTTTATTTTGTTCAATTATTCAAATGAGTCATGGATAGGTTTTTTTTTTTTTTGTGGTAACACGTAACATGAATATTGGATAGGATGTGATTTTCAAAGTGGTTATCGGACGGTGCAATCATTTCGTACATGTAGTCGTTAATGGATTCCAAAAGTGCTTGGTTTAAAGTCGCTCATCTGTATAGCTAAAAATTGCTTAAATTGAAAGGTATTTTAGTGTGTGATTTTCTTAGGTCTATTATGATGTATTTAAGCTCTCTGTATCCGGAAATAAAATAAAATTACATGAGAAAATTAATTGTGACGCTCTCTAAGCGTAGATATGCATGTTTAAATATGTGTAATGCATTCTGACACCTGACTTATGGGTCAATTGAGTTTCTACAAACATTAAAAACAACATTGAGGTGCCTCGTAATAATTAACCACTTATCTTCTTGGCAAGCATACGAATTTTTGACTGACTACATGTGCATAGAAACTGTAAATCTTCTAGCTTTGGATAATACTAAATTCTCTACGCTACGCAATAATTGATGGTATTGCCGTGGAGATGGCATGCTTTTGCATAAAATCAAATATACCCATTAAATAAAATTAATCGCACTCTTGTCATAATCTTTTGTTTTGGGAAGTTGTTTCAAGTTTCTAGAGCTTTGTTCTAAAACAGAACATTTTTCTTCCCCATTGGCTTTTCTTCCCAATCACCATTTAGTTGTTCCATTTTATTATTTATGTTGTGTATTTATTGCTCCAAGCTATATACTGATTTTTCAATCCTATTATTAACAAACAATTTCTTAATATTATTCTCTTTCTTTATTTGTTCAAAAACAAACCGCCTTCATTTTCCTACAAAAAAAAATTCTAAATTCTTCCAATGGTAGTGTCTAGTATTTGAGCGAAGAAAACAAAAAGGAAAACATTTTTTGAAGCCATTGTTGTTTTGTTTTTTTTTTTCTGCAAGAACTTTACATATAAATATATATATAAACATTTTTCTGCAAAGTGACAACATTTTTACATGCATTTTTATCTAGTTACAATTGTAGTATACATACATATATATTTTACACAGTTTTTGGATATACATATAAATATTTATTTATTTTTTAAATTTATTTTTGGGAAAACGACAAATGTATGTTTCACTCGTTTTACTCCCGAGAAATTTTTCCATATTTAAGCTTAACATAATATACATACCTAATTTTTTTTTTCTCATTTTCCAAATAAAGTGATCTTTTTCTAGTGAGAAAAAAAAGCATACTCTTTTTAAAAAAGACCACAAAATCGTTTTTTGTTTTACTTACTTTTTAGAATGAGAGAAGGACTAGTAACGTCCTCATCGTCCTCATCACAGAATGGAGACGAGAAGGACCAATCATCATTATACTACTATTCACACCACCACCACCATCACCATCATCACCACCATCATCATTTTTATCATAGACATCGGCATCATCAACTTCAGCAGCATGCAGATGAGCAGGAACTCCAACGAGGATATAGCGAAGACAGCGATCATCTGCAAGAGTCGGTTCAGGAGCAATTGCAACGTCAACACCATCATCATCATCATTGTCCAAGTTGTGGTGCACATTCGCCATCGGAGGTAGTTTCGCAGCCAAAAGTGGCAACTGTAAAATATCCGCAATCAGATGCATTGGACGACCCGAATTGGAAGTTTTTCGACGACGACGAGATCGTGGACGATCCTCCCCCAGTGCCTATTGATATGCCGGCCACTAGTGCTGCGTCATGTTCTCTAAATCGAGTAAGACGCAGCCAAATAAGTTCGATATCAACAACGACTACAACTTTGTCACCGTTGTCATTGTCGCCACCGTATTCGGCGAATATGGCCGGTATGAATATAGTGAATAATAAGCGGTATCCCATGACAAGCCACAAGACCGATAGCCTAAGCGATGAATTGATCCCACCGACTCCTCCACCACGTCGCTTTTCCAATCGACTTTTGGAAATATGTAATTACCGCAGAAATAGCGGCGATGACTGTGCTTTTGGACCTCCGACCGACGAAGCCATTCTCCCATTTGTGGGCCGCAATGGTAGTGTTGAAGATTCAGATGGAGCCGGCTCTGTTATTACCACAATGACACAGTCGACAACATTGGACAACCAAAGCGGTTCACTTGGCCAATGCACAACACCTCACAAATACCGACCACAAAACACTCCTGACCATATAACCTTCACTCGAGCAGTTGTACACAGAAGTGCGTATGCGCCACCCGATGACGATTTGACGCCTGTCAATCCTCGGAAATCACACCTGATTGCACCAGCTCCAGTTATGGGAAAGCCGAGTTCGCGAATGCGTCGCATTGCCAGCGGCCTACGTCTAGCTCAGTCTCAAGCCATGGCGGTGGCTGGTTTTCTTCCCGATTCCCTAGAAATTCAAAGCGGTAGCAGCAGTTTGCCACTAGGTGCCGATGTTAATGATGATCGTCGGATGGAGGCGTACGGTGATGCGGTTGATGTTGGTGATCGTGACTGTGGTGAAATTATTGACATAAGTAGTATCTACTCTCTGAAAATAGCTCAACTCGATGACATTATTTGTATATACGATAGCGGCGACAGCGGTGGTGGTGATGATGATGATGGGGGTAATATTAGCGGCGGCGGTGGCAACGAAGAAAGTAGAAGAACGACTGCAAATCGACAGCTAAAACATGAGCTTAATGTTGGTAACACTAGCGGTAGCAGAAAACTTATATCCAGTGATAAAAATGTATTGCCAACACTGCTGCCACTGACGGAGGTACACATTAGGCCGCATAGTGCCACCAGCAGCTGCCAAAATAAAGCCCGCCACAGATCATCTTATCATGGCGAAGGAGGTTAGGGTTAAATTCCTTCATTTACTGTCACTTCTTTTTATTGTATATTCTAATCCAGTCACCTTTTACGAAGACAACAACAAAAAAAAAATTCCTTCATTTCTCTTGCCTCTCTCTATCTCTCTCTTTTGTCATAATTTATGTGTCTAATAATGTATGATTTATACCTAATTTATTTATTTATTTTTTTCAAAATCCGTATTTGTTCCTGTCAGCAAGTTTATTGTGTATTATATGACAAAAAAAACAGTGCAAACCTCCCCTAGCGACTAGAAAAGTAATCATGATCATCCCAACATACGTCACCATCACCATCATCACTATCATCATCATCACCATCGCCATCATCTTCCAAAACTGGAAAGTCCTTCTCCTATAGATGTGTTATTAAATCTGTACCCACGGATAGTCCTCTTTTTAAACTACATATCTTCCCCTTGTAAATACAAGTCCAGTTGATTGATTCACCACCTATACATTCATCTACGTGTATACTGTGTGCTTTCTTATGTGTTTTATGTTGTGAATGAAAAATTTGTTAAACTACTTGCAAATGCTTATAACTCCCTAAGATTCACCAGCAACTTATCAGCACCCTAAATATTCTCCTATCGATATTCATTCTTGTGGAGGTTCAGGTGTCGTATATCAAAAAGTCCTCGATTATTAGTTGTCGGTTCACTCAAATTTGGCGATCCCTGTAAAACTTTATAATAGCCCTTGTGTTGGGAATATTTTCACAATTTTTCCTTTATTTTTTCGATGGATTTAGCAAAGCCTTTTATGTATTATTTGTTTCGCTTCGTTCAATTGTTAATTTCAAAAGGCGGTCTTGAGGGCATTTTTTAGTTAAATTTAGAGATTTTAAATTTCCCATGGCTTAACACTCATTGTATTTTTTTCCAGGTTGTAGTTTCATTACTCTGACATATTTACTCGTCTGTTTTTTTTAGTGATCTCTAAAGGCATTCTCAAACCAACGCAAAAACGGGAGCGGGAAATATGTACCTACATGGCGATGGTGGTATATCCCACCATTTCGTTCCCACTTTTGCGTTGATTTGAGTACACATTAAAAGGTGAATTTTGTCAAGCGAATTCATTTTGATAACTATAGGTGCTTGGGTCCCCCTAGAAATTCCGAGAGAGAGAGAGTGTATATTTCACAATTTCGGACGCACGATTTATAATCCTTTTGGATTATATTTCATTTCGAGAGCATAAAATACTTTACAGATGTTAAAATAAAATTTGTTAATTTTAGAGTTTGCTAAGCATTTGCAAGTTAGTAGGTTAGTATACAGTGAGCGTCAAAAAAGAGGGAACATTTATGCTCTTTTGAGTTTATTTTTAGGGCCTTGAAATAGGTCTAAAAAATCAACAATCTGTAAAAAGTTTGTTAACTAAATAACTATAAGAAAATATATTTCATTTCGATAGCATGAAATACTTTACAGATGTTAAAAAAAGTAGTTTCCAAACTCTAAAGACAAATGAAAACAGCATTGGTGTTGACCCACTTTTGACACTCACTGTATTTGCAAATTTACAAATGGCAGCCATTCTTCTTTTTCGCTGGCGTTGTATCTTAAATTAATAATTGACATCAAACGACTAATAATATAGTAAAAACGTAGAGGTGCGACTCATTTTTTAATGCTCTTTCAAAATTCTTCGTGGATAGTGCAAAGTTAACATTTTTGCGAAGTACCTATAGGCCCTTCTTTTTTATCTGAAATTCCTACGTCTATAGCAATTCCCAAGACAAAAAATAACACATTTAGACCACCAAACGCTGCAGCACAAAACCCCCCTCTCAAAATTTAGTGGAGCACAGGCCTATATAAAAGTTGTTGCGATAATTGAAGTAGGGCTAAATTTTTATTGTGTTACTGTGTCAACATCTTTATTTATTTATATTTAACTCAATATTAATTTAGGAAATTTACAGTAAAGAATGATTCGCTTGCATGTCATTTTAGATTGTATATGGTGTTATTTTTCTCTTCTGCTGCTTGTCATTTTCCTGCATCATATTTGTTGCCATTTTTATGCACTCTTAATGCAACCAAATATTGATACTAATATATTTGATTATTTTGTTATACAAAAAAAAACACAAATTTGTTTAAAGTAGTTTCTTCGGGAAATGAACCAAATGGCGGAATCGGGCAAGAAAGGATGGTTCAGTCGACACCAGGAAGCCCATTTGATCAACGGCGGCCAACATCATTTGAGGTTATTGGTTCAGCCGAGAGCCTCGTCGGAAGGGTAAGATTTCCATAAGCATACTGCATACTTAAGGCTTAACTACATTTGAAAAAAAGCTCACATACAAATGCAGTTGCCCCCTTGTAGTAAGAAACATATCTAAAAAGCTTGCTTCGACACGAAAGTAAACCCAAACAAAAAACTGGCATTTTGTCCAAAAAGGTTCGTTTCCATGGTAACACGTAAACAAAACAGTCGCATCAGAGCCCTCTAGTGGCGAGATCAGTAACTGGTGCAAACTTTTGTAGTAGTTTTTTGCACGTAACAGACTTTGTGAAAAGTTGAGAGAAAAATACAGATTTGAAATGGTGTAAAAAGGGAAACAACATTTTCGTGCGATTACTTTACTTTGTGCCGAATGTAGTTAAGCCTTTTTATTTTGAAAACAAATTTCAATATCTCAGCTTTGTCTTTTTAATTTGTATTTAATTTCAATATTAACTTTAAGTATATAAATAAAATAAACTATCCCCACCCATAACATAATTTTAGGTTCTAGCAGCGGAGGGTCTTGGCAAATATTGCGACCCAGACTTTGTTGCATACACTTCTCGTGAAATGCAAGAGGCCCTAGATATGACCCGTGAAGAAATGGACATGGCCGCCCATCAGATACTCCTGCATGAACGTTCCGGCAGCGTACACAGCGGAAATGGCCTCAAAAGCAGTAGCAACGACAACAGCAGTCGCGGCATATCCAATTTCACTTCCCCATCGATGCAATATAGTCCCATTAATGTTGTAAATCGTCGCCAATCACAAATGCTATCACCAATGTCATCACCAACATCAAATCACCATTACCAACCAAATCAATTGGCCTCTTCAACCGGCAGCATTGGAAATCGTAGTACAGGTGGCGCTAGCGGTGGTACTGGTGCTGGTGCACGTGACGGAGAAGGAGGTATTGCAACAATATCTTCGCCACGGAGACCAACAAACACTAGAGGTGGTAACTCATAGCATTTGGTGAGTATTAACAAGGAATTGTGACTCTACTGCAAATTCTTTTAGACAAATCTAAATTTTCCTTAGATAAAATATTTATTTTTTTTTTGCGCAAGATTAAAGTATAAATTAACCTTGTTTCCTATACATAAACATATATCTAAAAAGAAAAACTAACATGCAAATACGGATTTTATTTTTAAATGGCACTTACATTTAATATACGATAAGAATTTTTGTAAGAAATTTTTTAGATGAAACAAAACCCAAACATACCTATATATAATATAATTTTTTTTCCCCATACATAAACTGTTAAACAAATTCAAAAAAAAAAAAAAAAAAAAACATATACAAATATAAATGTTGAATTTTAATATAAGATCGGTTTATTTTAGTGAATTTTTATTTATATTTTTATATAATATCGCGTTTGTTTTCGGTTCACTCCAAATTTGCAGTATCCCACCTTCGACAATCGTTAAAAATGAAGTCCCACATCCTTTTCCCCCTTTCTTCTAAGTCTTTACAACATTATTTTCAATTTATTAGCATTTGATAAAGAGAATATAAATATATATACATACATTTTTTTTAACATGAAAGCAACTTTAAAGTTCGTCAAAAGGCCATACGTTATAATACATTATATATTTTGTTTTAGAAAACTAAGACGAAAGTTGTATTCTTATTTGTAGTTAATATTTATATAATATGTTGATGCGATTAAAACCTAGATAATATTTAATATTGAAAGAAGTAAAAAAAATTACAACAAGAGACTAAAACGAAAGAAGAGTTAATAAATCTAATATAATTTTTTTATTTGCTAAGGTATAAGAAGAACATTATAAAATTGATATAAGATAATAATGATATAAAGAAATATGTAGCATAAACAAGAAACTAAGTGCCTAAAGATTAAAATGAAAGAACAACAATTAAATAAAATGAAAAAAAAAATCACGTCTACATAATAACTATGAAACATAAACTTGACGAAAATAAAATATTGCAAACTATGTAACGTCGAAGGTTATACTATAAATCACAAACAAAGAAATCCTCCATGCCAAATCAATTTACATTTATCACCCTGACATATTATATACATTTTTGCATAAATAGACAACCAAACCGTTTTTTTTTTTTTTTACACAAAACAATTAAGAATTAGTAGCCATAATGAATAATAATATTTGACATGAATAAAAGAATATACCGAAGATAACAATAAATTGAGATGGAAACCACTTAAAATGCAAGGGCCATAAAAACAATAAATTTCCTTTCGGGGATGAAATCAATGACATACAAATAGACGTTGAATTTGATGAGTGTACCTATTAACAGAATTTTTTTAGCAAAATTTCAACCAAAAATCGTCCAATGGTCCCCGATATAGCTACTATACCATTAACATACTATATGTACATGGACTTCTAGTGAAATGTCAGTTTCATACAAACGTGCGAGGAAAAATGAAGCAAACATAAGCACATACATAGTTTAGTGCGGCGAAAGTATGAAACCTCTGCGCGGCATTGCTATTTTTTTTTACATAGAACACAGTGCCATCTATTGGCAACTGCGCAAGATAACAATTTATTCAAATTATTTTGAACTTTCTATAACAGATAGCACACTCAGCACTCAAACAAAATCGCACGAATTACTCAATGACATTTGAGTGTTTTGCTTCTCTCCACCGTGAACCAAAGGCGCTAGTGTTTGCTTCAAAGAGAAATTGGTTGCTACCAGTCCATGTATAATTATATGTCAATGTACTATACATTCTTTGCAATGACTTTTAGATTTTAATCCATTGCTACAGGTCCAGCATAATTTACAAGTTCATGGATTGTTTTTTCTCGAGATGCCAATCAAATGTACTACAGTCTTTCCTTTTGTCAGAATTTTTATTCTTATATAAAGGGTGATTTTTTTTTTTGTTAAAATTGAAAAAAAAAAAAACAACGAAAATTTGGTCGATAAATCAATTTTTGCCATTTACTTTTTGAATGTTATTTGGTGTAAATATTGACCGCGACTACGACTTAAGTGGTCCATCCGGAATGTCCAATTTTTTGCATATTTTTTCCAACTGGTATCTCACCAACAGCACGCGAGTTATGTTGTCTTCCGATGAGGCAATTTTATCCGTATAGATGTGAGACTTCACAATTTCACATAAATAGTTCAGCGGCGTCAAATCGCACGATTGCTTGCCAATCGCTTGCTTTGTGACATGTCGCGCCGTTCTGTTATAAAACCACATGTCGACCAAACCTAGCTCTTCCATTTTGTGCAAAAAAAAAAGTACAAAATCAACGAGCGAGCACATTTGACCGTACCGTTCTTGCCCATCATCATTTTTGAAGAAATACGGCCCAATGATGCCACAGGTCCATAAAACACACCAAACGGTATACATTTTTGTGGATGCATTGGCAGTTGTCGCAATGCTTCTGGTTGCTCAGCAGATCATAAACAGCAATTTTGATTATTAACATAGCCTGCTCAGTAGGACGAACATAAAATGTACGAAGTGATCTAAACAAATTTTTTACTGAGCATGATTTTTGGTAATAAAATAACAAACGTAGCTTGGGCCTAAGGCTATCCATGGTGATACAATAATGGCCGCGTTGAATACGTATTTGCCTAGCTAGTCAACAGCGTATTCTGAAGCGTATTTTGAGTCGTATTTTGGCGCGCATTTTGCGACGTATTTTGACGCGTATTTTGGCGCGCATTTTGGCGCGCATTTTGACGCGTATTTTGGCGGTCGAGCCAAGTTTAGTGTGTTAGGCAAAATCTCCAATGATAAACTGTCACCTGAATATTTAGGTGCCTAAGGACATTGAACGCGGCCAATGCTATCTGAGAATTTTTTACTTTGACACGTGTCGCGAATCACTCGTGAACTGTCAAAAAAATCAGACTGAAAAACCAAACAGCAAAAAAAATCACCCTTTGTAATCAGTCGTTGCCCTTTTTTTTAGATCAACTCGGCCCTAGGTTTTCGGTTTGTATTTGTTATTGAAAGTTGGCTTACCTTTTCTACTTTTACTAAACAATCAAATGCCTCTATGAATATTATATAATATTTCCAATCTAAATATAGATAAATAGAATCGTTTATAGATTCATATAATTCAATTAAGTTGGTGTCCTTATTTTTGTCCTTTGATCAGCTTTAAAGCTTAGTTCAAAAATTCTTCTAGTAAGAGAACGAATTTTTGATTTTTTTTTCTGACAGTACCTTAAAAACTAATTAGAAAAATGCATTTTAGACTTAAATAACACGAATTAATTAATAAATAATTATACATAAGACGTACACAAAATATTCTGCTAAATATTATTATTTTTATTAAAAAATAGCAGTATGCCAAAAAGAGTAAGAAAAAAAAAATTGAAAAATAAATCGTAGGTTCTTGATTGTGATATGATTGTGAATTTACAGAATGCACTAACCAATTAAAAATAAAAAAAACATATAGGCGATGGTAAAAACCTTGTAAAAAATTACGAATCTATTATCTTTTGATTTACAATAAAACCAGTGCAGGTCTATACTGCATTGTTTTTTATTATTTCAATTGTATAGACTACAGATACAGTTTCCGCCCGTTGCATCAAATAAATAAGCTCTTCCTTATTATACTTCTCTCGTTCCACTTTACTTTGTACGTAAATTGTAAACTGCACAAAATAATAATGATTCGTATGAAAAATGTCGGACCAACTAAAGACAATTCCAAAAATTCTCGTACTTTTTTTTCTATAGATTCTCACTCTCATATTTTTTGTAAAAATTTTTTTTGTTTTAAATATGCAAAGTAAAATACACACACACTAACACAAATCGCCACCAATTGTGCCCGAAATTCTCATTACAAAACACAACACGCGAGAGAAGCAAAAACAAAATTTAAAAAAAAAAAAAAAAAAAAAAAACTAAACTATCCAAGCAGAGTTAATGGACTAAAATTGCAATTTTGTATAAATCCAAAAAATAAAAACTAAATAAAAAAATAAAACATCTTTACTGGACGTTTCAAGTTTATGGGGGGCCAAGCGTATTTATTATACATAAATATATTATATAAGAATGTACATATACAATAATAAATTAAATTCATACAAAGCAAAAAAAAAAAGCGCACAACACAAAAAATAAAAAAAAATAAATAATAAACTTAGCAGCAGCTCCAATAAATTAAATGTATGTCTTTTTCGTAAGTATGCATGTGTGATGAAAAGCATAATGGGAAAAGTGATACATGAACAAAATACAATATACCTATTATTGATGTAACCGAAGAAGAAGAACAACAACAAATTTGTATTTGCTTCAACAATCTTTATATTGTGAAGATTTTCAACTACCATACAATACTACTTATTATAAAAAAAATAAAATAAAATTATTGAATGTAATGAATAGAATTGTACCCCTAAACAATATGTATGCGAAGCAATACATGCGAAAACAAAGTTAAACATTTACTACTATGTGTATAAAATTTAACTTAAATTTTAAATAAAAAGCAAAAACTAAAAATTTATATATTTTAGGCAGAAGATTCGATAACTTTTAAGTCTGCCTCATATAAGACATGTAAAATATTCAAGAGCAAACTAAATCTTTTTTTTTAATCTTCTTCAAGTTAACATATTGCCCCAATTGGACCAACGTGCTTCTTGGGTATTTTAAGCATCTCTTTTATAATTGAAAGGAAAAGTGATAGTTTTTTTTTTTTTTATTATTTAAGCCTGGTAAAATTGTAACTAAATTTTTAATATTTTCGATAAGTTACACACTTAAACCATAGGAATTGATGTAAATTGCTTATAAAGACATTTTAAATAGTGCATTCGCATTCTTAAATCAACAATTCATACAAAAATTATTACTTTTCTTGTCTCTAGAAAAATGCCAGGCTTAAAAGTTGCCGAATTACTGAATAAAAAAAACTAAAATAGAAACTGGTAAAAACAACTACTTATTCCATTAATTTTTCATTAATTCATATATAAACAAAGACACCTAATTACATTATATATATAAACAATGAAAAAATATATATATATATACTAATTTCTAGTATAATTATATGTATGTCATCGTATACTCAATTACTATTTTTATCTTTAGATCTCTTTAATATTTTTTCTAATAAATCTATATAAAAAAAAAACAAACAAAAAAACATTATTTGCAATACTTACAAATATTTCATGTGTAAATTTACATAAATACCTACATTAAAAAAAAAAAACCAAAACCAAAGTGTTTAAAAATAAAAATAAAATTTAATGTGAACTTAAATGAAAAAAAAAAAAAAAATGTTAACAAACTTTAGCCACTTAAGTTCCAATATAAACGATGTGAATACATATAAAATAAAACAATTAAACAAAATCGTAAATTTAAGAAACGAAATTGTAAAGAGATCAATATACATAAAAATATATATATTATTGAATGTTATAAAAGTTAAAATATAGCTGGAAATGATTTTCTAAAAATCTTAATTCAACATTTATAAAAAAAAATATATTTTATGGAGAGTTTTTTTTTAGAAACTGATAAACCGACGTCACTTAAGCCCATAGAATCCGTTGCTTCCGTGCGTCGCTTCAACGGATCCGTCAATATTGACGTATTCAGGTCGGTTCAAACCAACGTGAAAGCGTCCCACACTTTCCCGCACGAAATTCGCTCCCGCTTTTGCATTTTCGAATTAGTTTGGATAGACATTTCGAACGAACGGTGTCGAAGCAGTTCGCACTTGGAATCTTTAAAATAATTTGCAATTTATTAAATTCGAAAATAACCATAAAATTATTTTGATTGATCTATCCATTGACTTATTATATATGGACTGCTAGTGAAATGTCAGTTCATACAAATTTTGCCCAGAAAATGACGCCAACATAAACTAGCGCTCTTGGTTCGGAGCGAAAAATAAGTGAAACAAAATGACGAACCATCTTGGATTTCTCCATAGAATGCTAGAGGCACCTATTGGGCGTGAGAGAATTTATGAGGTAAATTCAAATTGTTGCGTCACTGTTTAAAGTAGATGGCATTGGAAAACGAAGCCAATGATCACAACCATCTTTGATTTCTCCATAGAATGCTAGAGACACCTATAGGGCGTTAGTGGATTTGGCAAGTAAAACGGTTGAAATTCCTATTGTTGCGTCATTGTTAACAATAGATGCCACTTCAAAAAAGTGTGAATTTCCAAATTATTCCGCTCCGAACCAAGAGGGCTAGTGGTTATGTTGGAACCAACGCGAAGACGTCTACTAGCAGTCCATATATAATAAGTCAATGGATCTATCATCTTAAGCATTTTGACAGTTTCTCTCATTCTCTCAATATTTCCACCAATGAAAGTGCTTCCTCTCCACACTGTGCCAACTGTCAACGGGTGCGATGGACAGAAAGGTAGAAAGTAAACCTACTTTGTCCGGCACGTGCGCTACTTATGAGTCGCCTTCCATAAGCTGCTGATGTGTATTCTATCAATCTGTCAGTCGAATATGTTGCCGCAACGGACGCGACGGATTCTATGGGTTGGGCCCTTTAGTGAGTTACAAACCATTTTAGCAAGTCAAGTAATGTATAAATAAACGTCTTACGGGTGGACTTTTTGCAAATTAGATCTCCGACTCCGACTATCAGAATATGCTGTCAATAATCCAGTAAAAAGAAAAAGCGGTAGTTACACCAACCAAATATCGCATGGAATCATGTCATCGGCATATAATGTTGGTATTTTTTGTGCAGCCTGTCAAATTTCAAAGGTTTAAGTGTACATTTGTCCAAAGTAAGTATCCAAATGTAATATTAGAGTAGATTGCAAGTGGTGAAATTATGACATATTTGCGACAGTGATCAGTGCCAAACTAAGGTAAATGTTAGACCTACCTTCCACGGCGTCATTCGCAGCTTGCATGCTAGTTAAAACTGACGACAAGCGTATATTGCTTCTAAAGGAGCAATGTGGCTCTGACGTACTTTGTAGGTAACCACTCGACATTATGTAGCGTGTTGGCACAAATCGTATGTGCTGGGGTAGTACACGGAATGGCGAAAAGCCTCACACTGCGTATATGTCACGAGTGCTTCATACGTATGAGTACCTTATGTGAGTGGCACAAAGTGGGCTAGTACACGGCATGTAGCCATTGGCTCCATACGCTGACGGCAAAATTACGTCAGAGCCACATATATATGTGGCGTGCTACATACCGTGTACTAGCACCTTAAGCACTGTCCACGAAACGTCATACAAGCTTAATTCAAGCTACAAATATAACACATTTCATTCAGCCGAAATGAACATAAAAAAAAGTATGCGTCTTGCATTTGCAATACGATTGAGTAAGGATAATGACGATTGCTTGCGACTTTGCCGCTCCGTGGACAGTGCTTATAATTTGTGGCGTTTTGGGGGTTGAATACAACAAGATAGGTAAAACAAGCAGGCAGCGTTCCTCGGAAAAGAAAATTTATTAGCAACAAAAATGATTAGAAAAAAACATCTAACCACAAAAACTCAACGGAATCTCTTACTTTCTCCAAAATGATACGAAAAACGACACAAAACACCAGACGACCGGCTTTAAGCCTCAAAGCAATCAAACTGCCTCTACAAAATAAAGAAAAAGCCATAAATCGAAAAACTTTTTTAAGTGAGTAATCGAAAACTTTTTACTGATGTCTCTGTCAATTTCTACGATAAATCAAAAGCAAATCACTATTGTGTTTAAATCATGTTCCTTTTTTTCTTTTGTTTATTTTCTATCAGGCCTGTACACCATAAACGGGCGTTTTTAGAAAGGCGGCAAAAATCCTGACGAGTAGATACCCCTAGATCCTGCTTCAAGACTAGTCCTACTAAATGATGGCAAGCAGACTATGCCTGTTTTCAAGACGTTAGAGTCGGTAAGTGTCTTGTCTACCTAAGCCCGTAAAATGTTTCTTCAAGAATTTCTTTCTGTTCAAGCACACACCGACGCGACGTCAAAATAATACGAAGTACATTATCTCGCAGATGAGTCAGCTGCAACAAGGCTCAAGGCGTCAACATCTACCAGAATTGAAATTGGAAACAGTCGAGCATCTCTTACTAAACAAAACACAACTGACCCTGCAGTTCGGGGTTGAACTAGGTCAATACAGTCAACTAACAAGCCTTCTCCTTGGTCTTTAGCCAACTGTCAACTTTTAATCGCTACTTTATAAACCCGTAGATTTTCAATTAATGTAAACTTATGTGCCAATGGAAAGCTGTCTTTCTTTATTTGTTGTGTGTAATAAACCTTTTGATTTTTTTTTTTTGAACTCAACTTAATTTCGTTTTCTACTTTTCTACAAGAAACGCTTGTTTTTGGTCAACTAAATCAATTTTATCTCGATTCTATAGGCTTAAGATCTCATTGATGAGTTTCATATAATCGATGAGATTGGTTTGACAAAGCAGGTAAGCTATACTTGAATGCAAAGATGAAGAGGAGGCTGAGACAGTTTCCCTCAGCTTCTTTTTAGTTGCCCTGCCCTGCCCTGGCAAGTTTAGGAAAGGCTTACTATGAGATCAAGTCCAGTCCAAACTAGCACATTTTTTTAAAATGAAAAAAATCATTCCATTTGTCCCAAAAAATAAAGCACACACACAGTCTCAGGGGTTTTTTTTTTATCCATTCCATTCGTTCCTCCCACGTTTCAAAATTTTTCAACTGGATGGAAAATTTTACGTGAAATACCAGGCGCCCAGAAAATGTAGTAGGTACCCGCTAAAATTCCAGCCACCGAAATAAATTTGCTTCAACTCCCCTAGGGTATGCAATACGTATTACGGACACGTAGAATTTCCATTGGATGGTGTCTACGATTAGTCATTGCCTACCCTAAGGAGTTTCTGGTTAGCTAGGAAAAATCTATTACATCGAAATAAATCTATTAAATCGAAATTTGATTGCATACCTCAGATGCTGTACACCCTCCTACTTGTATGCAATGTTTTAGAAATCAGTTTTAAGCATGCAATTAATTTCGCGGTGAATTCCTAGATGTCGCTGCTAGAAAAAGGTTCTTAAATATGCTTACTGAACTGTGTACTTACTTAATCTATTTCCTCAGTAGATAATAATGTAGTGTGGATTGAAAAGTACTACTTATTGACCACAACGCCATCTAATGGAAAGTAGACGAACTTATTCAACGGAACTTTGAAACTTCGAATCTTCCAAACTCAACGAATGGTGAATGGTCTAAAACGAAACTAGTACATTCTCGATTGTTCCGGTTGGAGTATAGAATATTCGAGAAGCTTTAGTGGGGAGTATAAAAAGGGTTGCGAAATCCGACGAGGAGACAGTTTATCTTTAAACCGTGTAAAGCAAAGTTCGAATAGTATCGGTAGTGATTTAAAATAAGTGGAAAAGATTGTAATAAGTGGAAAAGATTGAAATAAGCGGAAAAGTTGATTTTAAGTGATATTGTCTTGTAATAAAAGTGATTTATTAAAGTTTAGTAAACAGAATAGTGTTTTATCTTTTCGAATCCCAGCCGAATGTAACATTGGTGTCAGAAGTGGGATAAAAGAAGTATTCTGTGGGAAGTGTTGTGCAAAGAAAACCAGTGAATTAATTTGTGAATTTGACAAAAAAAAAAAAAAAAAAAAAAAAAAAAAAAAAAAAAATTAAAGTGATTTGTAATTTGTGCAGTACCAACAGAACAAAAAAAATATTAAATAAAGTGAAGTGAAGTGTAGTAAAGTGAAAAAAAAAAAAAAAAGTGAATTAGTAAATATGGTTCGCACATTGGCATTACTTCAACTCAGCATACCTCAGTTAAAAACTGAGCTGGAAAAACGGAATCTCTCCACAGCTGGGGGAAAAAGTGACCTCATACTTCGTCTGCAGGAAGCTGTCGAAAGCGAGGGAGGAGAACCAAAATCCATGCTATTCGAAGTGGCAGAAGAAAAGGAAGAACAAGTAAGTACAGGCACTGACATGGCCGCTATGATGGCATTACTTCTTGCCAAGTTCGAAGAACAGAAGAATTCTATCGAATCTAAGTTGGCAGAACAGAAAAATTCTCAAGAAGAACAGAAGAATTCCATTGTCGCTGCACAAAAAGATGCCGTGGAAGAGTTTAAGAATGTTCTAGAAGTAAAATTCCACGCGATTGATAACAAACTAAACCTGCATGAGACACAACTTGAGAAGGTAGAAACAAAGTTTGACGATATCAATCAAACATTACAAAAGCATGAGACAAACTTCGAGAACTTAGCAAGAAAGAATGAGACAAACTTCGAGAACTTAGCAAAAGAGCATGAAACAAATTTCGAGAACTTGGCTAGAGAACTGGATAAAGTCAAGAAACAGAAAGCCCGAGAATATTCTGTTGACTGCCCTAGAAGGAAGGAGATGCAACCGCCTGTTTTCGATGGTCAAACATCATGGCCAATTTATAAGCGGCAGTTCGAAGCAGCTGCAATGACCAACAGCTGGGACGACGAGGAAAAGTCAATCGCACTAACGCTAGCACTACGAGGCACAGCTGCAGAGTTGCTTCAAACAATTTCTGAAGAAAAGCAACGCAACTACGACGCATTGGTTAAAGCAATCGAAATGCGCTTTGGTGATGACCATATGCAGCAAGTATATAGGGTACAACTGCGCAGTAGAATCCAGAAGCGGGGAGAAACGCTCCAGCAGTTGCAAGCTGATATCGAACGTCTGGCGCATTTGTCGTATCCCAATGCCGGCGAGGATGTCATCAACGAAATGGCTGTAGAGGCGTTTATCCAAGCCATAGAGGACCGACAACTGCAAATGGCTGTACGAATGGCTGGAAAGAAAACTCTCCCTGAGGCACTGGCATTTGCCCTGACCATGAAAGCTGCTGACCAAGCATCACAAGGGTTTCACCGTGTGAGGGAGATGACAACCGTCGAATGCTCATGCCAAAGGGCAAACGTCGTAGAACAGAACAGTGCTCGAAGGGGACCGATTCGTTGCTGGAACTGTAACAAAATTGGACATCTACAGCGACAATGCAGAGCTCCACCCAGACACACTAGTTGTCCGTACTGCAGCGCTAGGAGTCGTAATGAAGGGGCATCATCAGTCGGGAAACGTGTAAGAACCAACTTCGCGGGGCAGAAGTTGGTTTCTGGAATCGACGCCCCCAGGACCACCATTCAAGTTTCCCAAACCAAACGAGGTAACAAGAGTTTGACAGTGGAAGCCCATATCGGCCAGAAAATGTATGTGGCCACCATCGACACCGGTGCCACCGCTTCCATTATAAGGAGGGACATCGTTCGCCAATCATGGCTGCACAACACCAGCAGCTACTGTCTAAAAACAGCAACTGGAGCAACAGCAAAGGTGTATGGAGAAGTACTGCTAACAATAAATCTTGCGGGATTAGTCTTCTCCCATACCTTCCTAGTGGCCGATATATGTGACGAATGCATCATCGGAATCGACTTTATGAAGGCGCACGATGTAGTACTGGACATCGGCTTGCAAGTACTAAAGTACAGGAACGTCGAAATTCCCATGATCTACGGGGACGAGCATGTCACAGCTCTAAGGACAGTCATGAGTGAAGACGAGATATTACCACCTTCTTCAGAAACACTTATTTGGACAAGGCTGGAAGGTGATCCTGGGAGCCACCGATTCTACCTAGTTGAGCCAGATCCAGAAAATCATTATCAAAACTACGTCGTTGGAAAGATGCTTGTAGAACCTAAAAACAACATGGTTCCCGTACGAGTTCTAAATGTTGAACATAGAAGCATGAAACTGAAGCAAGGGGAAGTGGTGGGTAAGTGCGTACCAATTACTGCGGTCACAAAATTATCCAATGAGGGTCCTACCAAACCTCTTACATCCACGGAAATGACGGAGATAAAAAGGAGTATATTTGGACAGTGTGAGTTGAATCAGGAGCAGCAAGAAATGGCGGGGGAACTAATCAACGAGTTCGCTGATATATTTGCTTCGAAGAGCGGCGAGTATGGTCGGACACATCTCGTACAACACCGAATCGACACAGGAGACGCAAGACCTATTCGTCAGCCTCCCAGACGACTACCATTGGCTAAGCAGACGGAGGTTGCAGAAATGGTGTCGACGATGGAAAAGGAAGGGCTGATTGAAAGTTCGAAAAGTCCATGGGCGTCACCGGTTGTACTGGTCAAGAAGAAAGACGGCAGCACGAGATTCTGCGTGGACTATCGTCAGCTGAACAATGTTACCAAAAAGGATAGCTACCCTCTGCCAAGGATTGACGATACCCTGGATACACTATCCGGCGCCAAATGGTTTTCCACCATTGATTTGAAGAGTGGCTACTGGCAAGTGCAGATCCATCCCGAAGACCGGGAGAAAACAGCTTTTACAGCAGGAAACGGGCTCTGGCAATTCACAGTAATGCCATTTGGACTGTGCAATGCTCCAGCCACCTTTGAACGGCTAATGGAGCGGGTTTTGCTGGGACTAACGTGGAAAACCTGTTTGGTGTACCTAGATGATGTCATCGTGGTGGGCAAAACGTTTGAAGAACATCGGGACAACTTGAAGGAAGTGTTCCAGAGACTGCGAAGCGCGCAATTGAAGCTGAACCCGAAAAAGTGTGCTCTTTTTAGACCAGAAGTGAAGTATCTCGGGCACATCATCTCTTCCGAAGGAGTCAGGACTGATCCAGAGAAAGTCGATGCAGTGAAAAACTGGCCGGTTCCCAAAGACAAACATCAACTGAGGAGCTTCCTGGGACTTGCGACCTACTACAGACGCTTTGTGAAGGACTTTGCCGGGATTGCGAAGAGCTTGCATCAACTGACAGAAAAAGGAAAACAATTCAAATGGTCAGGTGAGTGCGAAAAGAGCTTTGAAAAACTTAAGCAGCAACTGTGTGACGCCCCCATACTAGCATACCCCACTCCTGGAAAAACATTTATTGTGGATGCAGACGCTAGTAATGTGGGAGTTGGAGCCGTCCTTTCCCAGGTGCATGATGGCCAAGAGAAAGTAGTTTCCTACTTCAGTAAAGTTCTCTCGAAGCCAGAAAGGAACTACTGTGTAACCAGACGGGAACTTCTCGCTTTAGTCCTGGCGACAAAACACTTCCACAAGTACCTTTATGGTAGCAAATTTATTCTTCGCACCGATCATGCGTCTTTAAAGTGGCTGCTGCAGTTTAAAAATCCTGAGGGACAAGTCGCGAGGTGGATCGAACGGCTGCAGATGTATGACTACGAAATACAGCATCGAAAGAGAACTCTTCACTCTAATGTAGATGCTCTCTCCCGCCGTCCTTGCAAAGCCGATTGCAAACATTGCGTGCGTCAGGAGGAAAAAGATGCCGTTTCCGTACAAATGCTGAGAGCTCAGCCCATGGACGGCTGGAGTGCGAGAGAGATCCGGGAGGCTCAAAGGAAAGATCCGGATATTGAGCCGATTCTCGCCTGGAAGGAGCATGAGGGAAAACCAGACTGGCAGGAGATATCCAATAGGAGCCCCGAGCTGAAGGCATACTGGGCACAATGGGATTCTCTTCATGTGCAGGACGGCATTTTGAGAAGAAGATGGGAAAGCTCTGATGGAAAGTCGTTCGTGATGCAGCTTATTGTTCCCAGGTCCAAAGTAAGTGAAGTACTAAAGGAACTGCATGATGGAGTATCTGGGGGCCACTTGGGAATAAATAAAACGCTCGAAAAGGTGCGAGAGCGATTTTACTGGATCCACTCAAGGGATGATGTAGAAAACTGGTGCAGAAAGTGCGTAACCTGTGCGGCCAGCAAAGGCCCGAGAGTGAAAACTCAAGGCAAAATGCACCAATACAATGCTGGAGCCCCTTTCGAAAGAATTGCAGTTGATATTGCCGGACCGTTTCCTGAAACGATTAATGGAAATCGTTACATCCTCGTGGTTATGGACTACTTCAGTAAGTGGCCAGAAGCATTTGCCATCCCTAACCAAGAAGCCAAAACCGTGATAGAGCAGATTGTTTTCAACTGGGTGAGCAGATTTGGTGTACCATTGGAATTGCACTCGGACCAAGGCCGAAACTTCGAGTCCAAGATTTTTCAAGGAGTATGCCAGTTACTCGGGATTAAAAAGACGAGAACAACGCCGCTCCATCCGCAATCAGATGGGATGGTAGAACGTTTCAACAGAACCTTGAATGAACACCTATCTAAGGTTGTATGCGACGACCAGAGGGATTGGGATAAACAGATCCCAATGTTTCTACTAGCCTATCGCAATGCTGTGCATAATACTACGGGGCATACACCATCTGAAATCCTGTTTGGTCGAACAGTCCGGCTACCTAGTGCGTTGATGTTCGGATCTCCCACTGAGGAACCCAAGGATGAGGACGATTATGTTGCGGACCTCAGAGAAACCATCAGGGACGTGCATCGAAAAACTAGGGATAAGATCAAAATAGCCAGCGACCGCATGAAGACGAGGTACGATGCCAAAGCAACCACTACAGGATTCGAGGAAGGAGATCTGGTATGGCTCTACAATCCCCATAGAAGAAAAGGTATGTCGCCTAAGTTGCAACAAGATTGGGAGGGGCCCTATAGAGTAGTCAAGCGAATCAACGACGTGGTCTATCGAATCCAACGAGGAAGAGGTAAACTCAAAGTTGTCCATGTGGATCGTCTTCACCGTTACATTGGGGAAAATGTTGACGCATTTGTTCGGGACGAACAAGTTTAAGAGGGGGATATTGTAGTGTGGATTGAAAAGTACTACTTATTGACCACAACGCCATCTAATGGAAAGTAGACGAACTTATTCAACGGAACTTTGAAACTTCGAATCTTCCAAACTCAACGAATGGTGAATGGTCTAAAACGAAACTAGTACATTCTCGATTGTTCCGGTTGGAGTATAGAATATTCGAGAAGCTTTAGTGGGGAGTATAAAAAGGGTTGCGAAATCCGACGAGGAGACAGTTTATCTTTAAACCGTGTAAAGCAAAGTTCGAATAGTATCGGTAGTGATTTAAAATAAGTGGAAAAGATTGTAATAAGTGGAAAAGATTGAAATAAGCGGAAAAGTTGATTTTAAGTGATATTGTCTTGTAATAAAAGTGATTTATTAAAGTTTAGTAAACAGAATAGTGTTTTATCTTTTCGAATCCCAGCCGAATGTAACAATAACAAGAGAAATATTTCTATTCATTTGAAATATATTTCTCTTGTTTATGGTAGAGGTTTCCAATTTCATTCATGTACAAACTTACGCTGAATGTTGCATTCATGCTGTTTTTATCACTTTTCTTATTTCGCGAATTTTTTGTTGCGGTGGTGTGTCTGAGTTTGTCTTCTTACCATTTGCGTCTTCTTGAGTTGGCATTATCACCCTTATTCCGAGCGGTGTTTTTTCACTGTAGGTTTTCTAGGCAGAAATCAGGACGATCAAGGAGGCCCTGACGTGGCTATGGTTTAATGTAATATCCGCAAAGGTTATCATTGGACCCTGTGGTATCAGAATGGGCCTCCTCTGGCCTATTTGAGGCTGCACTTGTTGCGGCCTGCCACCCTAACCTAACGTCCTAACCTAAGGATCTAATTTAATTTATTTATTTGAATAAATTAACAACTCCAGACGTTTTTCATTACTTGGCGTTCATTTGTTAACACGACAAACCTCCTCGTTTTTCTTGTCGTTTTGTGTTGTTCAACGCCTTGCAGAATGACAGTGAAATTTCTTGCATGACGTTCGTCGTACACTAATGGATTCCATTTTTTTTAACACTGGACTTCAACGACGAAAAAACGCCACTCGTAATTCTAAATTCAAATTGGCGTGTTTTAAATCGTCGTAAACGCCACTCGGAATAAGGCGGTGAATAGCGCCACCACACAAAGTTCCAGGGCATTGACTTATTATATATGGACTGCTAGTAGACGTCTTCGCGTTGGTTCCAGCATAACCACTAGCCCTCTTGGTTCGGAGCGGAATAATTTGGAAATTCACACTTTTTTGTAGTGGCATCTATTGTTAACAATGACGCAACAATTTGAATTTCAACCGTTTTACTTGCCAAATCCACTAACGCCCTATAGGTGTCTCTAGCATTCTATGGAGAAATCCAAGATGGTTCGTCATTTTGTTTCACTTATTTTTCGCTCCGAACCAAGAGCGCTAGTTTATGTTGGCGTCATTTTCTGGGCAAAATTTGTATGAACTGACATTTCACTAGCAGTCCATATATAATAAGTCAATGTTCCAGGGGGTCAATTCTCAAAAATTCTCGCATACGTTTATCTGTCAAAATATCCAATTTCATGCGAAAGACTGAAATTTGCAATTCTCCAATGCCGCATACGAGAATTTCTCTTCGAATGTTACTCGTCTGCTTTTTCTAGGCGGATTTGCTTCTCGCATACGGAATTGTGAATTTGACAATTTGATTTTTAAATTTCTGTGTGAAATAATTTATTGTGAAAAAGCAAAAATAATTAGAATGGAAGGAAAACAAAAGAAGAAGGTTCTTCAGCAGTTACATAAACCGTTTGATCTAAATTGGTCAATCATATGAGTAGCCAAGAAATCGATGAATTCCTGTGCCAAGCGCTTGTTTAACCGAAATAATTTCATAAATTTTGTGTCGAAAAGTTCAAAATAGTCTTTGGGTTCTCGGATATCTCGGTCTATTTGAAGTGGCTCCAACTGCTCCATTGCCAACTGAACAAATGCTAATCTCATTTTGCCCAATGTAGCCATTGTAAAAACACAATTAATTATTAACTGAAATTAGAACCAATCACACACAATCGGAAAATGTTTTTTTTTCGTTTTTGTTAATCGCATATCAAAACCCACATCCACAATATTTCTTACCCAATTTGAATTGAATTTTTTTTTTCGTGTCATTCTTTGCACAAAAAGTAGGTACATTTCGACGTAAAATTCTACCTCATGCAGGTGAATACAATTTTCGCAGAGGTGGAAAAAACTTTGAGAATACCAATTTTTTTCGTATGCGAAAATTTCAGGCGGATTTGCTCGTATACGAGTTGCGTTGTGCGGAATTTGAGAATTGGGGTCCAGTTCTTTACGTCGAAAGTTCGTTTTAAAAAATTCAAAATGATTTGAAATGAGTAAAATTCAACAACAAAAATTGTGTCTGCTTTTTTGGAGCACTTAAACCTAATTGTTGAACTCAATCTTGGTCGTAAAATGTTGCAAAAAAAAAAAATTAAGCAATTGTTGTCTAAATTGTCTAGAAAACAAATTTATTAATTTTTTCGTACGTAAATCTTTTCCTGTTCAACTTCTCAGTCAATTCCACAATATTTTCCACTGAATTCCTATGATATGCTATAGACAAATGTTTCAGTTTTGCTCCGTTTCGTGTTTTTACGAACAGCATTTTTCTGATAGCTAAAATGGACGCCTTACCTGATTAAAAAAAATTATATTTCCAGCGATTTTTAAATAAAAGCAAATTTCACTCTTTCACACTTTTTTTTATTTGTTTGTTAAAACTTTTGCTCTTTTCTGTACATCAAACATTTAATGATTATACATACAAGTATATTTGATATAGCAATATAATTCTCTTTTATATTTTAACACTGGATAGATTATAATAAATATTTTATTCTCTGTGTGCAAATATATTTAGATATTCTATAAAGGTATTTGTTTGTTTTTTTTTTTTACAATATAATGGATAAGTTCTAACATTTTCTTTATTATATTTACCAAAAAGATTTTGCTAAATTTTTAAGCTCATGTTTAAGTTTATTTTCTTATATAGTTGGTTTTGTTTTTTTTTTTATATATATTATATATAGTATATAGGTACTTAATTGTGGAAATAAAACTAAAATTATTATTATTATAGTTAAAAATAAATCACATCAATAGATTACCGTGTAAACCCGGGCTCTGTAGACGATTATTAAATGAAAAATTTAATTTAATACTTTGGCACTATATATTAATATACAAAGTAGAAATTTAACCCAATATACATAAGTACTTGACTAGATCTCTATAGACAAATAATTAGCTGCGGTTAATTAATATAGTAGTACACAAATTATTAGGAATTTGTTTATATATCTAACAAAGAGTCTCTGTGCGTAAATTGTACGCGGCTTAAACAAAAGTTTTCCTTTTGAAAATACAAGCCAAAAGATTATTTAGTTAGGTATGGTAGGTAAATTAAATGTTTTTATTTTAATTCCGAATATAAAGATTTGTTTAGTGCATAACTGCATTTTTTTATTTAGTCGTAGTAATTTATTTTTTGTTACACGATTTTATTACACATTTTTATTTATAATTAGTTATTACACTTAGAATCCTTATAACATTTTCAAAATTGTTTAATTTTACATAGCTTTGATTTGTTATTAAGCACATTTATTATATTCCAAATTAGTTGTGTTTTATTATGACAAAAATGCATAATCAGTAACCCGGGTCTATGGCAACAGTTTATAAGTAATAGCTTCTTATAATAAAACCTAAATAATTATACATTGTTTATATACAAAGATAATCAAGAATTTATATTTTGACTATGCATAGTGTAGGTAAAGATTTATTACATCAAACCCAGTAAACAGTTGATATCCCAATAACTCGCATCAATTATGCGGCAAACACAAGAGGGTCTAAATTGGACAAAAATACGCCTATAGTCACTTTTAAGTGACGCGAAACTTCTTATCTTAAAAAAAAAAAACATTAAATTTTAGTTAATGCATAATTTAGGACGCGAAAAGTTATCAAATTATCTATTGTGACCTACGAAATATTTAGGTAAGGTGGTTGTCATAAAAATAGGACACCCTTAGACCAAACTTGTAGGTCCATTGTGATACTGAAAGGTGGAGTTAAAGAATCATTATTAGTAGAAGATTCGTTGCCTGCCAATGCGACCATTTTGAAAAATGTCGTAACTCTTTTCCAAGTGGGCAGCCATTTTTGTTTAAACGTCATAAAAAAAACGTGTAGGAAGACAAAGGAGCATTTTATGGCCAGAACGACATTAGGCAATAACTGCCAAATCGATTTGGAAATAATGCACAACGCCCAAAAATTAACAACAAGATGGGAGAAAAGCCCAAAAAGAATTGGTTTAAATTGGTTGGTGGTTTAAAACGCCCGGAGTTTAAGACGCCATCAGAGAGAACAAAAAGGTTTTTAAGGTGTGGCTTTACTTGGGGGACTCACCTTCTCGAAACCGGCGCGAAGAACTTGCAAATTGCCTGTTAAAGCAGCCAAGGAACAATCTTGGAAGGAGTTCGGCGAGAAATTATCCCGTGATCACAGATCTGCAAGCAAGGTGTTCTGGCGGACTATTCGCCTTCTTAGAAGAAGGAAGTGGTATATTATTAAAGGATTCAAATTTAAAAGTTGGTACACTCTAGATGGAACGAGTATTTTTCTGAATTGCTCAATCTAATCCAGGGCATTGAGGATGACAGATCCAAGCTGAGCGGAAAATAGTCAAACGGCAGAGGAAGTCACCTTTGCGATCAAATTGATAAAAGCTGGCAAATCTGGCGGAGTGGATGAAATCTGACCAGAAATGCTCAAGGCCTTAGGTGAAGAGGGAGTCAAATGGCTCTCCCGTGTCATTACAGTTGCCTGGGAATGCGGCGAAACTCCCAGCCACTGTCAGATTGGGGTGATTGTACAGGAGTATGGAAAGGAGAGCCTTTCAATCTAAGCTGTGTAAGCTACCCGTATGGGGATTGCCCTAGATGATTTAGATTTGATGGCAGAGAATTGAGAGCTATGGACCCACTTAATGGATAAGCGGGACATTGATTGAAAGTGAATCAATGAATGGGTGAATAAGTATGGAAGGCCCTGCAACCCCTGCTTTTGGTCACTGTTAGATTTAGAGTATATGCAAAATTCGGTAAGGTTTCTATGTGGTACAATCTCTCAGCTACTGCAAATCCAAGCAGAAATTCAAAAATTTATAAACTAAGCACCAGTCATACGATTTGCATTCCATTCGAGTTCCCCTGTCTTTTCTATCAGGTCTTTTAACACACCACTAACGACTGTCTTCATGATGTCGACAAAAATCCAAAACAGCATCTAGATCCTGCTTCAAGACGAGTCTTACTAAATAATGGTGGCTATGCATGTTTTCAAACCATTTTAGTTGGTAAGTATTTACCCAATCTTGTAAAATGTTTCTTCAAGAATTTCTGTTCTGTATAGGCACACACCAACGCAACGTCAAAATTATCCTAAGTAGATTGTCTCGCAGATGAGTCAGCTGCAACAAGGCTCAAGGCGTCAACATCTACCAGAATTGGAATTAGATGCAGTCGAGCATCCTTTACTATCTGCAGCTCAGAATAGCGCTGACAATAATTACCGATGACATTTAAAAACGCAACTGGCGCTTCAGTTCGGGGTTGAACTATGTCAACAGTCAACTAACAAGCCTTATCCTTGGTCTTTCGCCAACTGTCAACTTTTAATCGCTACTTTATGAACCCGTAGATTTTCAATTAATGTAAACTTATGTGCCCAGATGAAGGGGAGGAGGATGAGTCAGTTTCCCTTAGTTTCTTTTCAGTTGCCCTGCATGGGCCAATTTAGGAAAGGCTACTATGAGAATTGAAGAGGCCCGGTCCAGTGTCCAGTCCAGTGTCCAGTCCAGTCTCTAGCACACTTCTTCATTCCAATCGTCCCAAAAAAATAAATCACACAATCGAGAGCTTGTCTCAGGTATTTTTTTTTATCCATTCCATGAAATACCGTCCCGGCCGGCCCCCACACACTCACTCACTCGAAAACCCAAAATTATTACCGGCAAACTGGGTGGAAAATTATTCGTAAAATACCAGGCGACCAGAAAATATAGCAGGTATGTAGTGTACACGAAATTCCAGCCACTCAAATAAATTTATTCTAGCTCTTTAGGATATGCAATACGAATCACTGATACGTAGAATTTCCATTGGATGGTGTCTACGATTAGTCATTGCCTACCCTAAGGAGTTTCCGATTCGCTAGGAAAAATCTATTACATCGAAATAAATCTATTAAATCGAAATTTGATCACATACCCTCAGGTGCTGCATACCCACCTTCTGGTATGCAAATGTTTGTACTCAATTTGTATTGCATACTTCTGCTCTGCAGATTATTTCCCTCCACTGGCTTCATTTTTGTTGTTATTTTATGAACAATTTTCCATCCAATTTCATAATTTTTTAGTTAATGACCTACCTACCTGTGCGGATGGGGAAGATTAGAGCGGTCGGCATAATTGAATGATAAAAAAAATATAAATATAAGACGACCGACGCGACGTACGCTTCGATTGTGTGATTTAATTTTGGTGTTGCAGAACTTTGCACGAACGTCTGATACATGAATGAAGTCCGTAATGCGTGTTTGCAAATTACCAACATTTATTTCAAAAATTCCAATTCAGTTCGTCAAACTTGTGACTAGATAGTTGATAAATTTACACAATTTGCCAGCGTTTTTCTTGTGTATTCATGGTGAAATGACAAAATGTGTACGCAATCTATTCCATGGCTTGCATTGCGGGTCAATATTCAACATTGGTGGTAAAAAACTAGAAATAGGCCAAACCAACGATGGTTTTATTTTGAAGACTACAGGGCCTCAAAAAATCCTTAGAACTATTAAAACTAAGCTAAAGCTACGAATGGCAATAGGGGTACTATCCGGCCTATTTCACCAACCTACAAATTTGTATTTACAAGTATGTATTTTTTTTCCCAATATTTTTAGAAAAAAGTACAAATTGGGTTTCATCAATTAAAGACAAATTTTGTAATTTTTCCACAGATTTTGTAGACACATTCTTGGTAAATAAAAATTTGTAAGTTGGTGAATTAGGCCACAGGTTACATGTCGCAAAGGGCAATAGCTTTTATTATCAAATTTTCTCTGTGATTGTCAAGCTATTGCTCGGTACAGGAGGAAACGCCTTGGAAGGTATACTTCTTCGACATTTTGGAGAAGGTTAGGCCTCATAAACAAAATTGAAACAATTTTTAGGTTCTGTAGGGAAATTAATTTCTTCGGCGAAATGGCTAAGGTTTTGGCCGTAAAGGTTCCCCAGGGTTGACGATGGCCCTAGTCCACTTACACCTTATACAACCTCACCTAACCTAATCAAGAGTCCCAAGTGCACGAAATAGTGCCTCAGAAATGTACCGAAACGATGCGTTTACTTCCTATTCGACACTGACGTTGTTCACAAGCCACCAACTACTCCATTGAGCTGATGTTTATTTTTAAAATGTATTTTTCAAAGAACTTTATTTAGAGTCTCAGTATTAGAAGGTAGGTTTTTGTCAAACAGACATCAAGAATATTCTTTTTGTCGAATCTGTTGATAATTCGAATTTCATAGGACTATATGGAAAAACTTCGAATTACAAAGATTTTCAAATCAGGGACATTTAAGTCCTAGGATAAAGAAATTCCAATTTTTTCAATGCGAATTAGACGAATTTGTGTTTTTTCTTTCCTGAGTTAACATTTGAACGTTAGCTAGGCCTAGGATTCCCATGACATGTTGCGCCAACTATTTATTTATTAGTTATAGAAAATCTAAACAAAAAATAAAACTGAATGTGTTACCTAACAACGTAAAATCTACTTTCCAGATTTTAATGAAACTTTGTTTGAAATATTTCTTAAGACTGCGAGAAGACTATAGGCTACAGGTCGTAGTCGACTTTTTGTTACGATTTTTGACCAAAATTAATTTTTTTCTGACTTCACTGTTTCTTCTTAATCAATAGAAAAAAAAATACTTTAGAGATCCAGCACATCCTTTAGGCTATCGTTAGACTGAATTGAAACAAAAATATTCCTAATTTTGATTTTAAGGACACAAAATATGAAACGTTTTCAACATGTTTATGCGCTACTTAAATGTCTCTAAAATTATTTACAATGAGCCAAGTATCAGATCTCACACTTTTTGCCTCCATAAAACAGAACTGGCTCAATAAGGGTTCTGTGGAAAATAAATTCCATCCTTAGGGTAAGAATTTCAAGAATTCCTAACCTATCTGTGGTGCTAGCCAAAGAAACAGCCACTCACAGCAAGTTGGAAAAACGACAAGCAAATATAGCGCCCTAAAATACAAGTCCAGAAGTTAGTTAGACTTTGCCTAAGTATTGCTTTGTATAGAACAGCAGTTTTATATAGCTCTGATTGATCAGGTTAGGTTAAAAAGGGGTATGAGAGACAGGGGCCCATTGTGATCCAAAGTGGACAGTCACTGTGTGACAAATCTCCTGTGACATGTAGTTCTCCCTAAGCATGCCAGCTCTACGTCGGACCAAATTTTCAGTAAAATTCATATTCAACTTAGGAGCCTCAAGCTCTTGTAAGCACTACTGCACCTTTAACACTAAACTACTTGTAGCCCAGTCATAGAAATGCGCTTTTCTGCTATCTTGTAGACTATGTCAGATATGTGCGTTAAAGATCATGAATTTTTTTATGACTTTTACAGATGCGATCAAACGTAGTGTAACTCCATCTATGTGACAGACTTATTTAAAAGCTACACATGCATTGTGCCTGATGCGATGAAGGTCTAAATGGATTTTTAAGTTTTTTCGGACCCAAATTTGAGTGAAAGACTTAACCCAGCAATAAATATGCTTGAAGATAGAAGTTATTAAATTTATTACCCCTTCAGGTACGCGGGTTAGAATAGACCTGAGGTAAGGTATGCCTGTCGTAAGAGGCGACTAAAATCCACTCCTCTCCCTAAGGCAGGGTGTTAAGCTACCCGTGCTGATGCCTGAATGGTGCTGGGGATACTAAATACAGCATCGCTAGCGGAGCCCTTCATCTGGCGCCCTCTGGTTGTAATAAATGCTTTACCACACTACAGGGGGGCTATGTTGTGGTTGACCTTCGTCCTTACTCGTGGGATTCAAAATCAAAATATGAAATGAACCAAAATAATATTTAAAAAAAATGCTGAAATCAGCCAACATCCGAAGACCCTTTTCGAAGAGGTACGCTTCTGGCCAGATCGCCAGTAAAACTTCTTACTGAAAAGGAACAAGTGCCGATACCCTTACCGTGGCTATAGCCGAGAAACGGGGTACTCCACAACCCAAAGGAGAAATGCGTAGCTGTGATGTGTTGATGATAAAAAACAAAAATAAAGTGCATCACGAAATACGGAAACTGGTGAGTTCCATTCGGTTTACGTATGAAAAGGCAATGGACCCCGAAGCCATCCAGCAAAACCCGAAACATGATGTTTGCTGCTGATGAATAACTGGAATCACAGGAATAAATATTTCAAGTTAACCAGGATCGTCTCCGCGAAATAATGCCCCAGGAAATAAGGCCCCAAAAAATTATACAGGAAACAACAACAACGATTTTCAATAAAATTTGGGGTGTTATTTCCTTATGAAAATAAGAAAATAAATAAGTCTTTTTTGAGTCTTATTTCATCGCAGTGGGGCCTTATTTCATATTTGAATATGATATAACACCCAAAAATTGGGGGCCTTATTTCATTTTTACTTTTGGGGCCTTATTTCGCAGAGCCACCAGGATCTTCTCTCAAAAGAAGTAAGAAGATATCTACAATCTACATTCGAGGCACACTCTGTAAATAGCAGCAATCTGTTTTTAACAGTTCTTTTCAACGCTTAACAGAAAATAATTCTTGGTTCGGAGCGGAATAAATTGGAAACTCGCAACTGTTTGAAGTGACATCTATTTTTAACAATGACGCAACAATTTGAATTTCAGCCATTTTATTTTGCAAAATCACTCATGCCCAATAGGTGTCCAAGATGGTTGTCATTTTGTTTCACTTATTTTTCGCCCCAACTCAAGAGCGCTAGTTTATGTTGGCGTCTGGACAAAATATGTATCAACTGATATTTCGCTATCAGTCCATATATAAGTAATATGCCAATGGGTAAAATATATTGCACTTATTTTAGGCCAATAACTTTTCAAATAATTCTCTCTTCCGTATAAAAAATGTTAAGGCGTTAGTAAAATTTAATTCTAAAGTCGTTATTTTGTCGCGAAAATTATACCGTGCCGCAATTGCAATTGAATTAGGAATCTGGAAGGATTATCTGATGAAACTGTCTGTTGTGAAACCTTCTTCTACACATATGCATTGGCTTTTAAATATTGTTAACTATACCGTGTAAATTCGTTTAACTCGTTTTAATTTATATGGACAATTTATTCCATATTATTTACATTTTATATAAATTAAAGAAGAAAATTTTGTTTTTTTTTTACTAACAAAATAAATGCAACCAACATTCTACAGATATTTACACAATAGTAACATATACTTCCTGCTTGGTGATAAGTGAATCTAAGGTCGTCTCTTTCATTTTAATTAAATCAGTCTTGAACTATTTTAAATTGATAAAGGGGGTTCAAATAAATATTTTTATATTTATAGTTACCATTAAGTTAAATATCACATGCCTCCGTTGTTGTTGCCCTAACTAGTCTTAGTAGATACGGCCTTATGTGCCTGTACATGTGTGCTTTGTGGATTGTTGCGCTTGCAGTGAGGAGTTCAATTGATTTTTTAGGATGGTGGCTATAGCTATGGCGTGTCGGTTGTAAGTCGGCCTTATTAGGACGTTTTTTTTTAAACCATTGTAATGTTGCGGCGCTTTTTGTCACCTGCTGCATTATTTGCTGCTTGTTGATTGTTGTTATATACAATTTGCTGTTGTAGTTGTTGTTGTTGTTGTTGTTGTTGCTGTTGTTGTTGCTGCTGTAGTTGTTGCTCGGAGGGAGGATGCATTATCGTGCTGTAGTTAGCGACCATGGGATCGTTATGCAGCTTTGGCATAGTTCCATAGACATATGGATACGGGAAATGTTGATAAATGTCTGGAGCATAGGGCAGTGGCGGAACTGGGGGTGGGCCGCATCCGTTCAAGGACATGGCATCAATGCTGTTGTTAATTTGATCGGCTGTATCTAGACTATGTTTCAGGTTGACATGATTCATCAATTCATCTAGCGGGGAGGTCCGACGCTCATGTTCGTGAAGCAACTGCGAGGCGGTCCAGGATTCGTAGGGGCTGAGTATCGGCCGAGGACCACGTGGAAGGGTTGCATTTTCACTGTGAGCTGAAATTATACTGACTCCACCAATGCTGCAGTTGGCTGCATAATAGCTCTGCCCATTGGTCAAGTCCAATGGTCGATTATCGTCAATGTGGTAATCATGTGCGGTAATTTGGGTAATACCATTAAAAGATCCGGTCATTGAGAGTCTCTTGCTCTGTAGTTCTTCCTGGTTTTTGTACACTGGAATACCGACTGTGTGATGGTCCGGAGTATCAAGGGTTGCATAGTTGTGTATGATGGTTGTCGTTAGTCCATGCAAGGATGACGATTCGTTAGCTGGCGGATGGATAGGCGATTCGGAATTAGAGTTTTTCGGAGTGCTATGATTCGAGTTGATCACACTGTTTGATTCGTCATTATGTAGTTCATTTAAATCGCAGTCTCGTTTGGCGGCATTCAGTCGGGCGAGCTGTTCTTTTCGCTCTCGGCGACGACGATAGCGGGTCACCAGATAGAATATTCCAATTATGGACAAAATGCAGAGGGTGCCCGCAATTATTGGTATAGAATACATGACCTTTATGTCGATCTCATCCCCAGTTAAGGTATTGTTGCGTGGAACGCCTGTGTCAGAGTCGGATACGTTGTCGTCGGGAAAAAAGCCTGCAGAGGATGGTGGCGGTGCCGCTGGTGTAGGCTCGATTTTGTTGGGGATGTAGGTGCGAACAGGATTCGAAGTAGGTCCTCCAATTGCATTTGGGGCTAGTTTTGAAAATGGACGAATGGCAAAGAAGACAGCTTGTCCAAATAGCTGCTCCTCGAGATTGATATCCAAAATGAAACTGCATATATCGCCAATGGCGTAGGGATACGGTGTGTCGTGGTTCCACATGATGGCCGCAGTCTCGTACCGATCAACTATGTCTTCGATGGTGAAGGCAAATTTGATTTCATATCGCGCTACGCTCTCCCCGCCCATGTCAGGAGTTGTCCAAGTCAGACGCACCTTACCCTCTTCCAGGTAGGTTATAACCAAATCGCCAATTCGGCCAACCGGAATATATACCATAGTGTCGATGTCCTCTCGAGTCAAATGGAACGCAATGGGTGGCAAATAACGCTGGAACGGGGCAATTTGGCGCGTTTGCTTGGTTGGTATCACACTGCCGCAGCAGGGTAGATTCTGAACGGCAGCATTATCTTGCAGCGAGTATGCAGTGTTTCCATTGTCATCCACAAAAATGTTAAACTTATACATCCCGGGTCCGGTTTTGATGTTCACATAACGCGAATAGATTCCATCGCCTTTGGTGATGTCTGGATCTCCAGCACCGGTATCCAAGAGATTGAAGGTATCTTCACAAGCGGTGTAATTGCATGGCATATCCGGCCGGGTAATTGTCAACTTGACAAAAGCCGAATGCACTGGATAATCCCCTCGTTTCACTTCGCAATAGACAATGAATGGCCCACCGGCTTGTAAAGCATTTATCCAAGCACGCGCCCGCACAATATTCACTTTTTCTGTCTCTGGGGTAGCCATAACCTGTACGAAATGTGGCTGAGGGTTGCCATTGAACCGTTCTATCATATATGCCCAAGCTCCAGTCTCGTTAATGCTGGCCAATACGGTGAGCTGTTTGACCGGCATTCGTTGGTCGCTGCGCGTGTTGTAAATAGAGCCTGTTGGGCTGGTTAGCCGTACATTCTGAATCAGCGGCGTCTCCGAATTGTGGGTGTAAATAAAGAATCCCGACGGATTTCCCATATTACGATCCAAGAAAAACGTTCCCTGAATAACCCGACTGGCCCGCTTGGATTGTTGTGCAAAATCATTGGACACATCTACCAGCTCTTTGCGGTGGATCTCCACAGTTTTCTGATAGGCCGGCCCCTCATGGTACTCCTGACTTATGTGCAGAAATGCTTCAGCCAACTCAAAGTACGTATCAAGGTAACTCTTCTCGCTGTTGTACTTCTTTTCGTGCACTGTAAACGCTATGCCCTCGGAATGGGTGGCTAGTTTGTCTAACGGCTGCCGTCTGACAATCGACGGGAAGTTTATGGTCACTATTCGCGCCGATGCCGCGAGCGTTACAGATGCCAATTCATTGTAATCAGTAGCAAAGTCCATCCCAGGAGCAAGAATCACGACAATATGACTGGCGTCGTCATGCTTCTTCCTGCGTTCTTCCAACATATCGAGCGATTTTCGAACGGCGCAACCAATGCACGCGGCTTGTCTCGAATCACTTGGTGCGTATGGGACAAACGAAGCCACTAGATCCCGATTTTTTTGCATGTCTAACTTTGTGATTGGAAGTACCTTACCATTGGCCACTCCTCCCGCCAATACAATGCCAACTTCGCAGTTTGGGGTAAGATCATACACAACCCACTTGCGGACGGCATTCCGCAGAAAACTCCAAGACTCTCGCAATAGGATTTCCTGTGTCTCGTCGATGATTAGCATATAGCGTGACGTCATACGGCGCCTATAATAAAACACAGGCATGGTGTTTGTAATTGTTGTCGAGCTAACAGTGGCCAAATTCGACGGAGCGAAATCCCGATGCCGCAGAATGACCTCTAAAGTGCTTTTCCTATCGCACAGTAGGTTGTGTTTAGTCGGAGCATAGGGATCGTGAGTGCCTTCATCGCAGAACATTGTAACTCCCTCGCCTTGGGGCACATACATTAAGCTGGTACGGGCAGTTTTATTCAGTGTTTTGACCATATCAGCAAACGGATTCGGATTTGTACACAATCTATTTAAAAAAAAAACACAAAAAGGCAAAAAATGTTGCAGAGCCTATAAACTGAAAGCAATATTGTATTCAAAAATAAAATGTCTAGCACTTACCCAACATCCTTGATGGAACCATCGGAGCAACCTGTCACATGCATCGAGTCTGTGAAGTGACACTGTGGATATATTCTGTCCTCATAGAAGCCAATCTCATCGAAAATCCCATAACGATACTTGGCCCATTCTTTCACGAACTCTTTGCCAGTGTTCTTGCCCTCTAAGGAGTGATACGGAATGTACACTTGATCGCCCCCTATTCCGCAACCTCCTGATTGTTGAGTCCAAATCTTGTCACCGTAGAGCAAATTAGTAGCAGTCACCGTAAAGTCACTCTTGCCACCCTGCGAAGGTGCCGGAGGAGTACTATTGTTCGGTACACAGGCGTCTGGCCACGTGTCTGGTAAATTGACAATGACGCTGCCAAAGTAAGCGCGTCCATCCAGCGAAGTAAACAAGTAGTCCGATGCCGTTTTCAAAGTTATCTGTCAGATGGAAAAAAGGAAAGAAAATGTTGAGGGGAATCCATTAAATTGAAAGGAGCATTGTGTAAGCAGATAAAAAGAGTAGATGATGAGGATACCTATATTCCTTGGCCAGGATATTTGCGATATTAAATATTCAAAATTTAAATGGATACTGGGATACAGGTTAGTGCGGGTGTGTAGTTTTCTCGCTCTTGTTCTTCCTTTAAACAAAGAAATGACCTCATTTCGCGGATTATTGTTTGTATAGTTGCCCACTCTATTCGCCCCGACCGACGTGCCCCTTGTCCCAGCCATATCGCTGGCGTTATTGCATACCTCATTGATGTATGAGCTTGTGTGCAGTGTCGAATGATTTTGCTTATTGTTTTTTTTTTTTTTTTTTGCATTTTTTTTTTTTTTTTTTTTTTCATATTAAGTTCAAAGCGTAGGTGAATAGATAAAAAGCAACACTGGCTGAAATGCAAACATCTCGTTCATGGAACCATCAACATCGCCGCGGGCCGCAAAGTTTTTTTTCCTTTGCTTGCACTTCTTATAAACCAGAGTCTCAACTGCCTAGTGCCGTTGTCGTCTCCATTTCGAAAATTGGTGGAGCTTTGCTGGCAGTGGTTAAATTAAGGGAAACACACAGAAAAACAGGGGCATTGGCTCCTGAACGACAACACTATTCATTCATCCTTCAGTTTTCCTCTTCATTAATGAAGGGTTGAAATGATTTTCATGAGCTGTGTTATGCCCAGAGAATACGTACAACTACGTAAGTATATCACCTGAGTCTATTCACATGTAGGAGTTTGCACCTGATGTGCACACACCGTACAGTACGTACCGTACATACAAATAAAAAAAAAAAACATTATATAAGATTGTTGTGTAGATCAAGGGGATAAGAGAAGATAATGTACATCCTGCCAACTATCGCTTGATGTCGGTGATGTCTATTGAAGTGTGTGTCCCTTTATAATGGCGAATACAAGCATACAAGTCCTCTTGTACACACGACCAGTTATGTCTTGAATATAAATGACTAACAACCGTATGAGTGAAAAGAATACACGTTCTTATCAGTCTGTCAAGTGTGTCATTATCAGCATTGGGTGCCTCCTGCATTGGCCGCTACCCCTACCGCCAGCAGTGTGCATCTTTAAATTGTTTAACCGAAGATCAGCTATGAATAGTAATGAATAGTTTTGCCTACCTACTTTGATGTCATTTCGTCTAAGAATGGAAGTTTTAATGGTCAAAATGTTAATGCACCTATACTGTCAACCTGAATGAGTATAGAGTACGCCATCTTATGACCAACTGTCAGGCGAGAATAAAGTAATATTTGAAGAAGTATATAAGTATCTTGTATACTTCTACAGCCACCCCAGCCGTAGAAAAAGGCGTCAATTTGGGTATAAGGATTTGTTACAAGCGGTAGGATTTTCATTCAGAGCTGCCAACATAGACCCACACAACGAAGCCGAACGGGTATCACAAAACCTATCATAAAGTCATTAATGCAGCCATCATCAAGTGTCGAAGAACCTCGATAAGCGGCGCTACAGGGAAGGACTAGAGCTGTTTCTGATGAGCTCTACGAACAAAAGAGAAGAGGAAAAAGAAAAAGCAAGAGAAAAGGGCGATTACAAAATTAGAGAAGTTTTACTGAAATGACAAAAGGAAGTGTCAAGGCAACATGAGTCGAACAGAAACCTGTAGAAATAAGCAAGGGAGCCTTGTAATAGAGTTACAGAAGGTATTGTTTTATGCCTATGAAAATCACAAAAAAAATGTCAAGGGAAGTAGCCCGTTTATTCCCTTAACTTCTGGCAACCCTGTGTGTTTTCTTCAAGTCGAATAGAAAGCTTTAATTTTTTACTCAACTCGTCCTATTGTTTGATCCCTTACATCATGACATCACATGCAGTCGACTCTCCTACTAATAAAAAAAAAAAAGAAACTATAACATGAAGCTAAATCTAAATTGACCAAATATAAAAATTATTTGGCGGGCGGAAGACTCGCAAAAACTCGAGAACTGCTGGTCCGATTTGAATAATTCTTCTTTTGTTTTATTAGTCTTGAGTCAGTGGTGGTTTCACAAAAAACAAAATTCGAAAAATCTCAAATCGAAAATCGGAAAATCGGGAAAATTTAAATTTTCATTTTGTATGAGAATATATGAGATGGGTACACCATAAATAATCGAAAACCATTAAACCGATTGACATAAAATTTTGAGAAAATCTGTTCTATTAGCCCAGAGGAGTTTATTTGAAATTTGGTCAAAATTAGACGAAAGAGCGTGACACCCCCCATACAAAAAAAAAAAAAAAAACTTTTAAAATCTTATATCTCGAAAACCAGCCAACCGATTAAGCTCAAATTTTAAGAACATTTTTATAATTGACCCAAAGATGTTCCTGTTTTATAAAAATTATACAAAGAGGCGTGGCAATTCACATACAAAAAAAATTGAAAATCGTATATCTCGAAAACCGCCGAAACGATTGACCTAACATTTTCAGTCATTCTTAGGAATGGCTCGAGAGGGAGTTTTCCTGTGAATATTGGCCGAAATTTAACAAAGGAGCGTGTATTCATTTGAACTACGAACGAGTTTCATTAAATCACAAAAAAAAAACTTAAACTGTACACACTGCGGCCAATAATGCCGATCTCAAGGAACTGAAATTTGTAGGAAATAATGGTGATTAAAGAAGCCCCAAGGATAGATATCAGTTCTTTTTTTTTTTCAAATAGTCAAACAGCTATCAAGTCCTTATAATCATTTTCCAATAACTCGATAGTATCCCAAGACTGCCGCTCATCGCTCCTAGAGATGGCAGAGCAGTTCAATATTCACCTGTTCTGGCGGTGCCGGGGCGATATTCCAAGGAATTGCAGGGCCGATGATGGAATTCGCTAGACGTGGAAGAATTGTACCTCTCTCCTAGAGATGGCAGAGCAGTTCAATATTCACCTGTTCTGGCGGTGCCGGGCATAGCGATATTGGAACTCGCTAGACGTGGAACAATTGTACTTTTGCTACCTGACAAAGCTAACATCGGTATACCAATAAACTTATTTACCTTTGAGAAAACAAATCTTAGATGGACAAATTTTATAACATATCTAGCAATGAAGCAGATTTGACAGAAGCTGGACTCTCTAAGTGTTTGATCTCTCTAAATAGACGTCATATTAGCGCTATTATACGTGTCATCACTGGACACTGTCTGATAGGTAGGCATACGCAACCAGGCTTGGTATTACTTCAAATGATTTTTGTAGAAGCTGCAGAGATGATGAGGAGGAGGAAACTGTCCCCCACCTTCTTCACTCCTCTTTGGAGCTTTCTTCTTCAAAGATCCTGGGGACCTCTTTAATAACGATATTAAGAGTTTATTACGCTTCTTTAAAAGCTCAAAATGATTCTAACGAATAGGCAGCCGTGGAGAATTATATGATTCAGATGGTATCACAACGGTCCTAATGTGGTCTAAGTCTGGCAGCCACTTTAACCTAACATAACCTATAAGGAACTGCAGTTGGAAAGATTTATAAACAAATCAAATTTTAGGCGGTACGAAGTTCACCGGGTCATCTAGTAATAAATAATAATTTGGCCAATGGTCAAACCACTCACAGCCATTCGGTTGTGTGAGTTTTTGGTTTTGAGGTGAATGAAATAAGTCGCCTTTATATCGCCATAACGTTGGAGTCGTTGTATTTTTCGGGACTCTTCGCTATAGCTATATTAGTAATACCAACCAACTAATCACCACCCTAGGACAATCGAAGCGTTATGAAGGAATCATAATAGGATCATATGTGAGTGATGCAATGTGCGTCATTTAAATTTTGTATAATGACCATAATTTGATTAGTGATGGCCCATTTGACGTAGATACATATTTGATGGAACTTCTTGAAACTGGATTAGGCATACAAAATCATTGTTGTCATTGTTGACTACTTAGTTTCAGTTACTAAATCGGAAGTCCTGTAATAGAACTAAATGTTAGCAGCTCACAAAGAGGATATCTTCCAGACACAATTATTAGCTACTGCGTATCCTATACAAAAAAGAATAAGGTGTGATTACGACCGTAAGTTTTTACCCAATTTCGCTAATTAATTAACCAATCTGTCTGCAAGCAATTTCTCGACAAAATTTATATCCCTTTATAGACGGCTAATTGGTCTGTCTGCAAATCAATTCATTATTAGATTCAGTGGACAATTACTACCTGCCTACATACTGCCTATGTCATACGTTATTAAAATAATATTTTACACCTTATGATTGCGTCTGCATTTTTGTTGCTGTTGATGGTTCTCTAAGGGCGGGCCATTGTCTTATTGCACCCATCCCATCCTCCAAGATACGGATACGCTGCTGTTTGTTATTTTTCTTAATCTCGTCTTCTTCTCATGGTTCTCTCTGACTCTGATGAGCAAAACAAAAAAAAAAACGGACAATTGAAATCAAATCGTGCTAAACGTAATTGCATTTTATGGAACACTATAATTGAAGATGATGACGAGAGTTTTGCTTCTGGTGACCATGAACATTTTTCTTTCTGTTTTTTTTTTTTTACCTTTTTTCCAATTTTATCAGACAAAAAACCAAATGAATACAAAAGAATCTGCAATGCCAACTATAAGATTGTCTTTTTCCATGTGGATACCCAGAAGAAGACCGAAGAAGTCGCAGCATTCGTGGAAGGTACCTACAGTGACGGTTAGGAATAGTGGTTAAGAAGAGTATCTACAGCTTCATATTCCCAGTGTTTCGTATGCATGACTATACAACAAACGTGATCTTGGGGATTGTTTTTCCGCGGGCATCTTAGAGTTTGGTTTTTGTGCATTACCAACGATCGACATCGTCATCAACTCTACGAAAACATCTTCTCATAGTTGTCAGTGCTAAAGAATCCGCGGCAACCAAATTACATAGAAAAACAGCAAAAAAAAGAAAATATATACATATATAAAAATACAAAAACGTGCATTGCGCGTTATTAACTTTTTAACTTGCATCACGAGTTTACCCATGCTCTTTAGCAGTACATGGCAGTTATAGATACATATGACGGGTAGGGTATAGTATATGGATACGTGAATAAATGAAGATGCCCAGAGAAAGTGATCGATGTAGGTAAGCCAAAATAAATGGATTTGAAAATAGTATTTGGATTAAACGCTTGGACACTGGGAAAATCGTGACTCACCCTATCCCACACAAAAAAATCATCACCATGTTGACGATCCTTCGTCAATCCTCACTGATTTGCGTATAATTACGCTCATGGCACCGTTTCGGATTTACCGTCAATTACTTCTGTGTTCCGGCTTTGTTCTCAGCGCAGTCCAGTAAAATATGTAATTGATTTTTTTTTAAATTTTTTAATTGTGTCTACGTGATGCTGGTAACTGTTGAATACACTGTGGTGTATGGTTTTTTTTTATATAAATATATACATAGTAGATTAAGAGCTCTGTCTTTTCTAAGAAGATGGGTATACAAATATATATTTTGAGGTGGACATAATTTTTTTTTTGATTTAGATCTGTCTGAAGGTAAGACGAGCAAACCCAAAGCAAAGGCTAAAGTCTAGAGCGATTTTCAAGAAAATACAAAGAAAGCTTCTCCATTTCTGTTATTTGAAAACTTAGTTCATAATTTGGAAGTAGCTTTCAATAGTCAATGGTATGCTAACATCTAACTCTTTGACATTGGTCCCTCATTAGTTATTGCGACATATCATAAAAATCTTAAGCCATAGATACAGTGAGCTTCAAAAGTAAGTAAATACGTTAGAGTTTTCTTTAGGGTCTTAAAATAGGTCTAAAACCCAACAATCTGTAAAAAGTTTGATAAATAAATATAAATAGTAAAACTTATTTCATTGCGACAGCATAAAATTCCGCCCTTAAGTCATCCCACTTCTAACACCAGTCTGGGAGGTGGCATTTCCTGTAATCCGGCTTCCGTTGTCGCCCAACATAGGTATGTATATATTTTAAAAAGAAATTTCCACACCCCAAAGACACAATGAAAATAGCAGTGGTGTTCACTCACTTTTGACACTCACTGTATATCGTCTTTCTCTGGCTGTTTTCTCTAGTAAAGTTGGAAGACTTCGACAAATTTCCTAAATAGGGGTAAAATAATTCTCCTTATAGCTCAAAACCTTCTCGGCTTAAAAATTGTAGGTCTTTCTAAAGGGTCCGCCAAATAACTTTTTTTTTTTTTGAAAATGCTATAAAAAAAAAACTACTGAATATTTTCTCAAATTTCTTTTTTTATTTGAAAGTACAATCCTTCCGGTTAATAATGGAAAATAATTTAATTCAAATGGCTGCCTCGGCTGGCCATGCAGTAGCCTACACGATCGGTCCACGTAGCGCCGTCCTGTTGAAACCAAATGTTGCCAATATCCTCCTCTTCAATTTTTGTGAACAAAAATTCGTTCAACATGGCCCGATAACGATCGCCATTGACTGTAACGGCCACTCCTTGCTCATTTTCGAAGAAAAATGGCCCAATTATGCCTCTGGACCAAAATTCGCACCAAACTCGGGTGTACGCACTGTTTTTGGCTTTTCACGCTTTGGTTTATCGATGAGGATGCCAGTTTCTTTCACTTTTTTCACAAGATAACGAACATACGGAGCTGACGGTGCTTCTCTTCTTCCAAAATCCGTACGCAATTTTTGCACACATTCTGCAACATTACCATGATTTTCAAAGTAATGTCGCAATATTTCCCAGCGTTGTTCAAGCGTATACACAACCATATTCGTTCAGCGGAAGGATAAAACTAATTATCTGTCAAATCAGACATGAGCTAAGTATTACCATTGGCGAAATAAGCACTAGTTGAAAAAAAAAAAAACGTTAGATGGCGGACCCTTTATTTGTTCCAACCACAAAAACTAGCACAAAACAAATGGTTTTGACCTATTGCGCCAACTATTTATTTAGCTCAAGATATTTACTTAACTTACTGGACATCATACAGAGAGATGATCCTCGTCCATAAAATTGCATGTCACATTTGTCACAAAAATAAAAATACTCACAGAAATGGATTATTTTGAGAAAGGCTACCATCTTATACTCTAATAGTGAGTTTTTCCAAAACTGTATGTACAAATAATTGCTCGGCGACTTAAGATTAATAGCTTCAGAGTCTATTACGTCCGCTACGTGCGGGTGATTGAACAACAGGTGATTCATGGATATCAAACTCTTTCCTTAATCTGTTTGAGAAACAAAACCAGTTTATTGTTAAGGAAATGAAAAATCGGATGAACTAGCCAGAAAAAGGTCGGAAACTCCATTTTTAGGACCAAAACAGCTACATATAAACTCGGGAACGCAATAAATGCATCTCACATTGGGAGAACATCCCTAATCTTAGAGAGGCCAAAAAGACGATTCAGCTTTTTAAAAATTATGCCAAAAAGATCCTTAATCTACGCAGGCACGATATCAAGAATATTGTAGGTTATACCACGATTTGCGATATCACATAAAGAAAATGCAATTAGTCGACTCACCGGACGACGAAACAACTGAGCATATCACGTGTGAATGCCCGGCCCTCTGGTGGTATCAGAAGGAAGTCATATTTCAAGGAATCAGCATCATTAGCTGCATTAGGAATGTAGAGACGCTACTTACCTCAACTAAATTCTGACGCGCGTTACTAATAAAAAAAAACCTTTCTAAGAAGACACCTCTCCATCTAACCGCGGCAATTCAAATGTTTCCAATAAAATTTTAATCAATAATCTCAAGAGCTATTTTTGTTCACCTCTTATATTTCGAATTAATTTTTCCGTTCATGAAAGGCTCTCTAATGTCTGCAGATGTAAATACAACTAGTCCGCTAAAAATGAATCCCTATTAATCCGTATACCTACATTTCCAAACAAAAACAAAAAAAATTCGACTTCAGTTAATAGAATAACAATTATCTACAGATATATTTCTGTTAACATTTGTAGTCCAACTTAAAGAAAAAATTTACAGAGAAAAATAAAAAAAAAGCTTGGACTAACATTAAACCGACGAAGTCAGAAGTGATTTGCAAGTGGTTTCGACGGAGATGAAGGATGGATTATAAATATAGTAATCCGACACAATAGGAAAAGGAAAACATCCCCTTCAAAGGAATATGAAGTGTTATTGAAAATATACAGCTTGTATAGAAAGGTATTACTGGATATAAGAAAGACTGATTGTGTTCAAAGGTTGAAAATCGAAAAGGTACCAAAACAAAATTTAATTCCAAAAAAAATTGCCACAAAAATTGAACAACAACTGAGGGATATTGCTAAAGTGCAGGGCAACATACAGTGAGCGCCAATAGTGAACACCAAGGCTGTTTTCATTTTTTCTTTGGAATTTGAATACAATTTTTTTTTTTAAATGTCTTTAAAGTATTTTTTGCTGTCGAAATTAATTTTTTTTTATTTCGTTGTCAAACTTTTTAGACTTGTTTCAAGACTCAATAAGGCTCTGCGAAATAAGGCCCCAATGAAATAAGGTCCCCATTCCCGGAAACCCCGGAAATTTTTTTTAATGTCGAACACGAAATGTAACCCTAACAGGACAGGTCGTCACTGAAAAAGAAATTAGTAATATACTTTTTATGTTGGAAAAAAAAACATTTCTTTTATTTTAACATTTACTAGGGCGGCACAAGTCAATAATTCACAGGTACGCGATTGACAGCAAAATACAGTACTGAACTCTTGCCCCCCTTAATACCTAGGGTCGGGTCACTCAGTGCTCATCTACAGGTTTTTTTATTGTCAGTACGAACTCATTGCTATAATGTATCGAACTTGACAGGGCTAATCCAGTGCGCCATAGGGTTCACGTCAAACAAACATATATTTTCTCATAACCATGTGCTTGTGTATAGGTTTTTATTTTCAGGGCGATTTGTACTGCAATTTTATGCCAAATGCCAACGACTGAATTTTGAATGAGCGATCATTATGCAAATTTAACTGACTTATCTGATTGACAAAGTGATTCAAACCCGCCGATTCTCGCAGACCCAACACCAGTTAGGGTAAACTGAGAAAACTTCTTCCTATAGGCATCATAATAAACAGTAAAGGACCATTCACATGAGAGTGAGCGAACGAATTAATAAAATGCGATCAAACCACTTTAAATGCATTTATGAACAGAAAATTACACATATTCTATTCCAAGTGTAGGATAATTAATTATCCCATCAAGATGTATTAAGAAATCAAATTTAAAAACAGTTTAAACAACGAAATTTTGAGTTCCAAACTTTTTGGCACGCATGAAAACACCCTCTCGGCGCGAATTGTCAAAGTTTATTCGCAATAGGGTATTTCGCGAAGCTATCCCTTTCAGAAGTGTGCTTTCTCTTTCACTGAAATGTCAAACAAACTTGTAGGAAAGCAAACGAAATTTTACATGGCGGGAGATAGGTTTTGCCCATTTTATTTTTGAAAAGTTTATAATAAAGTGCCAAATACAAATTGAAAACATTGCAGTCTTGAAATTTAGAGTTTCTTAAAAGTGTTTACAAAAGTTCAATAAATAAATTTGTAGAGATTGTTTCAAAAATTCCAAAATTAATTTAAATTTACAAGTTTTTTTAGCTGTCACTTTGTTTTTTTTTTTCTCTCATTTGACACTGACGTTGTCGCGAACTACCCTATCCACATCATTAAACCGATATCCATAAACTAGCGAATAAAACATTCGTTCGAACTTCACCGCAAACTAGACATTGCTGGTAGAAACTGGTGGCAGAAATTCGCTAACTGTCGCGACCAAGAAAGCACTCAAAACGGACTGTCAAAACTTTTGAATACTCGTTCGTTCGTAGGTAGTTTGGCGCTCTCATGAGAATGGCCCTGAACTCTATTTATTATAAAATATTTCCCTTCAGACTACATCTACAGCTTGTATACAACTTAATACACTTCCACATGAGTACAATTTCGAAAAATTGATTGACAATATTGATCCTATGTTGGATTGTCGTGACTAAAATAAAATTTCAAATAAAAAAATCTCAGTTACAATTTCAATACAAGAAAAAAAAAGTGCGTCATTCATCAAAAGGATCCCTCCATCGGACCCGATTACCTTTATTTGTATACAGTCAAAAGTCTTTCTATTTCTTTTTTTTAAATTCTTCCACGAAGCCGGCCTAAAGGGGATTTCGTTTTTTTTTTTACCGCGGCGCGCTACCATAACAAAGCCAACTTACCATTTGTAATTCATTGCAGGATCTATCCGAATTATTCCATACAAAATATTATGGCATTAACACTTGAAAAGAGCTTATTCCATTGTGTACAAGACGCGGTGAGGCAGGGGTTTGTTTGTGTGGTGTACAATATCCTAGCAACAGAGTGCATTTGAAGGGGATTATGCGAGAACAACACTCAACGCAACTAATCACTTAACTGCAGAGAATGAAATCATGTTTCTTACTCCGGTAATTATTTTACACAATTATTTTTCGGTAAAATAATGCTACCGACTAATGAGTAGCTATTTCTGGTGAATAGAGTAACTTTTTATTCATATAAATGCAGTCGTTTCTGCTGCTGCTAGAAATCATGCTATATGGATTAGGAAAAGGATACCTACATTCATTCTTGCAAAATGCACTAATGATTCAACCAAGTAGAAAATAAGAACACCGGCATTTATGAAGATGATTTCATGGAATTTATGAAGTAATCCTTTACGCGTTTCCTAGCACTCGCTTAAGCCGCTCTACAGATCAGCTGTTTTGCATTTGCAAGGATTTTAATGCATTTCTCTGCCATTGTTAGCGCTATATAAAATATTGTGACAGTGACAATTATTAAGGGTGAACATTCAGCGTTGGATTAGTGTGACTGTGACTTTAGCAGTTACCAAAAACACGCACGTTGTCTATAACGAGTAGCTGAATTCAATTGACCTTGGAAATTAGGTTTTGTCATGCCTTTCCAATTTACAATTTTTTAGTTCTGTTCAAATTTATTACACCCACTCAATAGTTACTCATTTTTTGCATAACTCTTCTTCATCTACCCTATCTATTATTAACTTGGTCATTTATGCAAATATGTAGTACGTAGGGTTCTCAATTTTTCATTTCGTGCAAGTCTCTCAATCCGTAATCAATATAAGGTACCCAAAGTAACAATGTCGTTGTTTCATTATATTTCCATGGTTTCTTGGTGCGGTACCTTCTTCTGTTCTATAAGGGTTGCCAATACACGCAATGAGTGAATAAAAATCAGGCCAATAAATTGAAACCATTCAAGGGTAATTAAAAAACAAAGGTAAAAATTCATTATCAAAAAAAAATAATGTTTGTGGTATTTCTACAACAAGACTGTCCCTGACTGTTTTTATATTTTCCCCAAGAGCATAAAGGGTAGAAGTTCTAAAGATATCCTACTTCTTATACAGGTAGTTGGGATACATTATACACATCCAGTTAATATTAAATCGATTACACCTATGGGGTGTGATGGGTTATGATTTATTGGTTACTCATGCCGAATTCGAATGTCAAGTTCGAGAGTCAGATTTAAATAAGTATCAACGGAACAGCCTATTCAAATTCGATGGAGAGCCTCGACTTGATTTAATGAAACTAAGTAAAATCAAAAAAGTTAATTTCATAACTACTTTCAATGTTGAATTTGACATACAAAATTTAGCCAATTGACCTCACCATGTATATGGTAAAAAAGTGTGGCATTATTGTTATTACTGTTTGGGTGATTCTGTTTTGTACACATTCTACTACAATTTTATATGTTTGTTCCCCTTCGATTACAACGAGTAGGGCACTGTTTTTTTTTTCACTGAATTCAAAATAACACAGCGACAATTTCGATACGGTTCACTAAGTTTCAACTTCCGGTTCTCGGTTCCAGAATTAATGTTCAATACACAAGCGGTGTACTGATACATAACAAGTTAAGGTAATCTACCAGTATGTGTCAGTACACAAATTCTCTGTCATAACTGATTAAAATTTACCAAAAAAAAAAAGAATGCCGGCGAATATACACGAGTAGGCAGTAGGCATTTTTTGTTTTTATTATATAACCAAAAAAAATCGTCAATAATGTTCCTACATACTAGCTAACCGAGTGACAGGTGCTTTATAAAATGCAGCACTCTTACGCGTACACTGACTCTGTCTAGATCCTTTCTTGAACCCTCTGTCTGCACCAAATGAAACCTAACACCGCATGGTTAGCGATGAGTTTATGAAAACAAAAACACATTAAAAATGCACTAAGGAAGAAAAAAACAACGGAACAAAACAAAAACCGAGATGGAAAAAAGCAACAACATTCAAAAGGTATTGTCGTTATAACGTCCGCTCGGTGGTAGGTTCACTCAATTGGAACAAAAAGTCACAATGCATTACGGAAGATACGTTTATAAATTTTTTTTTCCCGATAGTACGAGTATAGAGATAGAAATTTGAATATAGTGCTTCCCGCGACCAATACTCGAAACTGTAAGAAGCAAACTGATTTTTGGCACATACATACATAGACCCATGACTCGTAACAAAACAATATCGTGGTCCTATGCATAGAATATGAACCATCGCTCTATAGTGGAATAGGAGCTTAGCCTGGAATTGCAATAATTTCCACTGCAGCAACAGAGTTATCCGCATGAATGTGCTGGCATTTTTATTTTTTTTTTTTTTTTAATTTATAGGTAATTCTCCGTCTCCCTGTTGTGGTTTGGCTGAATTTCGACTTTATTTCATAATTTACAGTCAACTTTGAATATTGCGGAAAGGATTATATCCTAGTTAAAAAATTATACAAGGTATTTCTCATTGATCGTAATTCGTAATATTTCTTGTGCAACGATGGCCTCAAGTCTATACCCACTTTTCAACAGCTACCCATAAGATAAGGCTATACTCCAAGAATTGTAATCCCTGCTGTATTTCTCTTGAAGCATACAATAAGTGGGTAAGCTTTAAATACCCTCTTATCCTGTGCGAAAGTTTGCATAAACTCTTAAGCAGTTAAGAAATTCTCTGTACTGAAATACGCAGTAATGAATGACGAAAATGTGTAGCCAATTTTGGCAATATTTCTGAAGATGAAAACGGAAAATTGTTGGATGTGTTTTAACCGTTTTGATAAAAAAAATAAATTAATATATTTTCGTACCGGCCTTATCATTCAAATCTGAATGACACACAATGTTTCCACAACGGCCATGGCTTTAATTTATGTATGTGAATGACGGGTTAAGGGCTTGACATTCAATAACGCACGACACTATGAACTAACTGAATAGGGATTAAGGAGCCTGGTCTGCATACCTACTTAGTTTAAGAAAATCTGCAAAAACATGGCAGATAAAAAGAAAAAGTTTTTTTTTAAACTGAATATAAATCAGTTTTTTTTTCAATTTTGATATTTTTTGAAATACTGCAAAATTTCATGTCATTCATTTTTGAATGTTATGGCTTTATAGATATATGTAACTGTCATACACATATAAATGACGTGACGTTTATGGATTAAAACGTTGTATAAATTTAACTCTTAATTTATTTGCAATTTTTAAATATTAATTTAATTAAAAAAAAATTGTCGCTAAAACCCATGGACCTAAGAAACTTCCGAATTTTTAATTCAAATTATCTATTCATTTTTTATATTTAAATTACTTTAAGTTTAGGGTTTTCTTTTATAATTTTTGAATATGACTATAGGTTAAGAATTCTTTTGTAATTCAGTATGCGAAAGCTGTCGTCGTCGATCTGCTCTTGGAAAACGTTCATCAAGCTCAAACTGCTTTGCTCTTGATTTTTAGTACAGCTTGAGTATCTTTTTAATTCGCCGACTTTGGAATTTAGCCACAGTAGCGACTAAAGATCAAAGTGACTGTGTCTACGAGTTGTTGTTAATGCAATTCTCTCAAATTCAAAGATCAAAGACAGTAAATTAAGTAAGTCTCAGAATATATACATTAGAGAAGTCTACGCACCACAGCGAGACATCGTTGTCCATATGACACATTCACGGTCAGAATCTAAACTATTTCGGCCGACACACAATTTCCTTAGAGAACCTAAAAATGGGTTTTAAAACAACTAACCTCGAAATTGACGAAAAATTACCTTCCGAGGTCCTTCCTTCACCACTGAGCAATTGATTGACATTAACGGATAAGATAGGTAGTAGCTTCTGAAACATGTAGGTCCTCTCAATACCTGCTTAAAGCTTTATATTTTCCGCAGTATAAAAACAGTATTTTGGAAGAAAGCAGTTTTTGAATCTAAAAAACCGTATAATACCGCAAAAAAAAGTATAGATACGAGCGTGAGGTATAGCTATTCCGATTATGGCCACTCGTATAACAGATTTTAATTCTTAGCAAGAAATATTTCTCATTCATGTAGGATTCTTGACTATAGGTATTCAAAGATTTAGCAATTGCTAATGAAAGAATAAAAATATAAATTTTTGACAAATTTTAAGAAATTTATCAAAGACCTTAGCCGTAAGCCCTGGCAGCTGTAAATTTATCCTGTAATTTATTACTGGTTAATAAAATAATAATAATATCAACGACCTCACACTAACTGTGGCTTTTGGACTCGAAACGAATTTCCACCCAGCTCCCCCAGTTAAAATATGAATAAAGACGGTTGAAACAAAAATTCGACTTACCTCTAAATTTTCGAGGACGCTGCTGCAATCGTTTGCTGGAACAGCTTCGCGTATATCAATTATTATGTCATGATATGCTGATTTTTCAATCCGCATAGACTCTCCGAAACTGCAGTTGCTGACCAGTATTGATAACAACACTATTCGGTTAATTAATTTTCTAAAGAGATGCAATCTCTGCATTTTTGTTGATAACATTTTGGTATATTTTTTTTTTTAAATTTGTTTAATTTCGATTGTTTCAATTGGATTAATTAGTGGTTGTTTTTTTTTTACACTTCAAATCATAACAACTTATCGATAGGGCTCATTAAATATTTGTTAGAATTTCTGCATATCGTAACATTTTTAAACAAAATATCAGTTGTTCACATTATATAGGATTCGTGCGACAGGTGTACTGATTATTTTTCACAAACACCCGCTGTAACAAAATAAATTATAACACTGTTTTAATTTCTTCAAATTTTTTTTTCTGTAATTCACCTAATTGTATTCACAAAATAAGCCAAGTTAAACAAACCGCAATTGTCGTTGGAAACTTCACTATCACTATTTTTATTATTCACTCAATTGGAACGAGAATTCACAATAGTAGTAGTAAACTGTTGGAGATGTTTTTCAGTTGCTATCCGCGACACAGAATTCACAACCAACCATTTCACCGTTCGTCCACAAACTGAATTCAGTTTCGTTTTCGTCTCGGCTTTTGCTCCTGCTTTGCTTTGAGTTTGAATTTGAATTGAATGAGGAAAGACCGGCAAACGAAACAAAACAATAATAAACCTTGTGCGAACGAACTGAAGTGCGATGTGTGAAGTGTGAGCCGGCGATTCATATGTCGAACGCGAACCAAACTGTGTTGTTGTTGTATAATACAACAGGCTGTTAATTTACTTATTCTGTACTGTACAGGGGTGCGAATAGTGCTGTCGTTTGTTAAGCAATACCATATAATTCGTTTTACTAATTCACCGCGTGTCAATTGGGCTAACTAAATAATTATTCTTGGATAATTTTTTGATACTATAGTGGTGGAAAACGAATTTTCAGTTGTCAACAAATTATCCTGCTCCGGCAACAAGATAATATATCCTATAGGCCAGGAGTTCCCTAACACTAACCGACGCCCTGGGGCGTCGTGACGCTATTCTAGGGGCGTCGCAAGACGGTACGCACACGACGTTCCATCAGCTTTGAGCTCGATTTAAAAAAATTCGGGTCGGGTCGATGATGGCAGATTATGCCAGCCATTCCGTTTTTGTGGCATCTGTCTAATCTGGGGCTTTACTGTTCAGTCACTGATGCCAAACCACTAAGGCAAATTACACGATTTAAAATGAATGTTGGTTAGTGCAAACATTGCGCGCGTTGCGCCCATTTTACGGCGGACGCGGTGGTTCTTCAAAGTCGACTCTCCAACGTTTGGTGGGCAAATTCGAGACAATCAGTTCGGTAAGCAATCAACCCGTACTACAAAGGAACGCCAGATCGGCCGAGAACATTGCCGCAGTCCGTGGAAGTGCACGGGAGAACCCGAGGCAGTTGCCGTGCACAAGAAATAGGCTTTTTGCAGACATCAACTTGGTGAATTTTGCGTCGGGACAGGGGCCTATATACCCGTTCAAGATCCAACTGACTCAGGAGCTCAAAGTTAATGATAATGACCATGACCGTAGAAGACCCCAATTTTGGTCTAAACATCATCTTTAGCGATGAAGCTATGAAGCTATTAAATGGCTATGTTAACAAGCCAAATTGCAGTATATGGGACGACGCACGCCCAGGTCGTCGTGCCGAGGTGGCAATTCATAATAAAAAGCCGTTTGGTGGGGATTTAAGACCGGCGAGCTGCGTCATTACTCAGTACTTTTTCTTGAAAATAACATTGGTGAGATGATTATCATCAACAGCGAACACTACAGAACGATGCTATCCGTTTTTTTTTTGCCCAAATGAACGATATGGAGGTAGACGACATACATGTGGTTCTATCAAAACGTCGCTAAGTGTCAAACACCAGACCCCACGATGGACATTCTGCATGAACGATTTGAGGGTATCGGTATTGTTATCTCTAGCAGAGATGACGTGAATTGGCCACCAAGATCGTGCGATTTAACCACGCTAGATTATTTCTTGTGTGCCTGAAGTCGCAGCTCATCTTATCTCACATATCTGTGCTTTGTTCCGTTGTGTTCTTTTAAGAGGGGCGTCGCAAAAATATTATAACCTGTATAAATGGAGTCGCTGTATGCAAAAGTTTGGGAACCCCTGCTATAGGCTAATTTTTTGACGTTTTCTTTTGCTTGAATTTTGCTAGAATTAAATCACTGATTTCAATTAATAAAAAGCATCAAATTCGATAAATTTCTGTTTTAAGATTTGAGTTTGATGAACTTTGAATTCAACAATTTTGTCAAAAAATTATTCGATGATCATTATTATGCCTAATTGACAGGCGATTCCTTTTGAACATTTTAAAGAGAATGTATGCACATAATTTCACCGCATTGGAGACTTAAAATAATTTTCTTAATTGATCTCTAATTTTCTGGAAAAAGATTATTAAACAGATTTTTCTCTTCTGTTGTCGGCAGAGTGGCTTAAGGACCATTCACATGGGAGCGAACGTACGAATTGATAAAATGCGACAAACCCACTTTTTATGCGTTTATAAACAGAAAATTGCACATTTAATTATTCCAAGAGGAGGATAATTAATTATCCCATCAAAATGTACTAAGAAAACAAGTTTAAAAATGGTTTAAATAACGAAATTTCGAGTTCCAAACTTTTTGCCGCGAACGAAAACACCCTGGCGCGAATTTTCAGTCTATTCGCAATCCACATCATTTAAATCGCGTTCCACAAAGTAGCGAATAAAAAATTCGTTCGAACTTAACCTTATTCCAAGAGGAGAATATCTTGGAATAATAAAATGTGCAATTTTTTGTTTATAAATGTATAAAAAGTGTTTTGTCCGCATTTCATCCATTCGTTCGTTCGCTCGCATGTGAATGGTCCTTTAGTGCTGGAATACTGTACGAGGGTTCCAACTTCCAAGTTTCGATCCCTGGAAAAACACAAATTACATTTTTTATTTTCCACTGCGCTACATCTCGCTGGGGGCTGGCCTGGGATTCGAAGATCTTCTTAATTGGAGTATTATTGTCTATTCGCTCGATGTGGCCGAGCCAATGTAGTCGCACACAGGACCAAAAATCCGCTTCTGCAACTTATGTGCCGTAAATCTGTAAAAGGTTGCTTTTAACTGCGTCAAGTGTATATATTTTTCATAAGTGTATAAACTTTTAGCGAACTTAAGGGCGTATGTAAAGGTATTTTAGAAATTTATCTAAAATATAAAAATTACTGCCAACTCTTACATATCCTCAATGAAGATTTTCAATAGGTATATTTATTTAAAATATTGCAGAACATAGTATCGTTTCTGCAATACATTCGACAGCACTTGCTAGAACTTGTGTCTGATGTTGTAAATCAGTGATGCCATTTCGGAATTTTTACTGCTAGATCTAGCATTTTCAAAATCTTGAAAGGATTTTTCTAATAGAGAAAAAATGCTAAATGCTTCTTTAGCATTTTTCTTTAAATTTTTCCAAAATTAAAATGTTTGTTTTCTTTTCATTGAAATGTTGGTTAGAAGTCATCCTAAGCTATCCTTTGATGTGATGCAGTGTCCATCTTTCTAGGTATAGGTATTGAAATGAGAAATATGTGTTGCAGTGCCAGTCTATGGAAAGTAGATTGTTCGTTTACGAACCCATTGCATCGTGTTCGATTGTTATCAGGCGAAGGCGATTGGCATTTCGTTTGCATTTCAAGTTCTCTTAAAAAAAATGCGCTCGCAGCGAGTTCATCTAGGGATTCGGGACGATACATTTTTATTGTGTGAAATGGATGGAAGACTCAAAGGCGATTTGAGATTTACTTTTAAAAAAAAGTCGAATGATCAATTAGTGTTGTTGTTCAAAATAGCTATAGTTCCGACCAGCACTTGGTAACAAGTAGTTTTCCTGCTCTAAGCAAATTCATTGGAATTCTTCCTTACCCTTCAAAATGTAAATATTGTCTAGGGTCCTGTCGCAAACGATTTTATTCGTCGCTTACCCATATTTGAACTAGAAAGATTTAAGAAATCATTTAAATTTTCACAATCGAAAACGGAATAGGTACAATTTTTGAAAATTTTGTCTGTACATCGAAGAATTGGAAAGAATATTTGTTTGAAAGACTGATGAAAATAGATCTTTTATTGTATAGTTTTTTTTTATTTAGCTTCATACTTTTTAGCATTTTGATTTTTAAAATGCTGGCAACACTTTTTAAATAACGAAGTGGTTGCAGTGTGAAATAGGTATCTAATAACCAGCTTTTTGTGCTTACCAATTCATAATACAGTTAATCATGAATAACCCTTCTTAATACTTAAAGTGAGTTTGATATGGTTCGTTCTTTGGTTACTTTACTACTAAACTAACTACTATGTATTAAATTTTGGTTCAATCCTTGTGTTGTGTTGTGTTTAGCTGTGTGTGTTGCATAAATGCATACTTTACGTTTCGAGAACGAACGAAGTTGGCTGCCGGTTTGAATCATACAAAGATGTTGCAAGTCAACAAGCTGGCTAAAAATTATCTATGAGAATAGAGATGGAGCATGGAGGTTGTGTCGTGTTGCAAATGGAATTATGAATTAGAGATGGATTTGTATATTGTATTGTATTGTACATGGATTACCTAATAACAATAGAATTTCTTACAATAGGTGATCTGTGAACTCTGCAACCTGAACGAATATGAACTCAAGCACGAGGATCAAAGTTCTTGAAGTACTGATAGATGAGATAATTTAGCTCAATTTAGTGGAGGAGGTGGGAGCACCGGACCCCAGACTTGATTCCTGGAAAAAAAAAAAAAAACAAATTACATCTTAAGAATTTTGTTTGACTATACCTTCTATCTTGAGACAATGACATTCCAATTAATTTGCTAAAATATATTATGAATTCCTGAAAATTGCACCTTCTATATTTTGAATCTTAATAATAAGGAGACAACAAAGTGAGATGCCTTTGGATTATTAGAAGGCAACGTGCATCCCCATTTTTCCACCTAACTGGGAACATCGTTTTGTACAATATTTAATTACACAAATCCATTCTACGTAGGTACATCCTTATACTGGGTATAGGTAGTCTTTGTGTGAATAAACGCCTTGGTTGGGGTTGGTAGCCGACGAAGCAAACCATCATTATTAATCAGCGAACGTTGCTACTGGAGTCGAAAAGCTATTTTTGTCTTAAATTAATTTTTATAATTCTGCCATTAGTTAAATCCCTCATTAGATACCTAGTAGTGGGCATATTCCCATTCCGAGAATTCTGCCAACTGTGTGTAGGATGTACAAGTAGTGGATGCGTTGTTTACTTATTACAAGCAATTTTTAATTACTTGCCAGTTGCCACTACTTATAAAGTAGACAATTAAAATATTAAGCTAATCCGATTGAATTTATTGAACATAGATAAGACATATTTTCATCTCAAATTAAAAAAGGAATTAATTATTTTGTGTAAGACTTTAATAATGTAATCCAATGACTCACTTGAGTTCCACGACTCGAATCAACGTGTGAAAAGGTCCGCATTGGTTTTATGAGCCTACAGCAAAAAATGATTCACTATCTAGACTTACTTCAAGATTTATATACATATGTCTCTATAGCGGAGTCACATATGCATCGCAGAATTTTTTAATTATACATCTTGAGAGTTCCAGACTGCCCCAGCCGATAAGTTTCTCTCTTTTTATTTTTATTTTTTGGTCTCCTTCACAATCTCCGTCTACCATCAGCTAATCCTGGGACAAACTCCCAATCCCAACGGACAACAACAGAGATTGTCGGATTTAGCTAAGAATTTTGGCTGACCCGCCTCTTTCCTGGGTTTGGATTTATCAATGATATTTGTACGGCTTTTGTTAAATTTTTGGCAACTGTGGGAAGGCGTTCTTATCTCACCCTCCTAACTCTTTCTCCCATTTTCAAATCATTGTTGTGAAGGCAAAAAAAAAATTGTTCTATTACATGGTGTGCCGTGCATATAGGGTTACACATCAAAAACAGTAGTACTCCCTCTTTCAATATTTGCTACCTGCTCAGCTGTATTTCTATCTTCCATAGGATAGTGTGACGCGAGGATTCTGTATACAAAAAAAATAAAAAATAACCACGTAACCGAGATGTGGCTGCGTAAGCACCTGTATTTGAAAATGCGTATTGTTCAATATAGATGTAATAAATATTGTGTAATACATTTCAGGATATAAGTTAAGGTAGGCACTTGGATGACGATCGTATCGCTGCGCTGTGACGTACTAGCTGTACTCACGTTGTGGGTGCACAGCACATCAGTGTATACGGCATACAAGTGTGAATGTGTGTCTACTGATATCTTGTTATGAGGATGCGGCTTCCGGTGTATTACCACTAACTTATCAAGTGGGATCATGTGATGAAATGAGAATGCGGGGTTGTACTTTTGAATAGGTACTTGGCATTCAGTCGTGTTTCCCAAACTATAATATGTGCTCTATGAAGCTGAATGTGTTTTGTATAGATTTTACGTGTTGATATCGTGAGATACTTCCAATTGGAAGGAGACTATGGTACAACAAGTTCTTTTAGAGGTATATGCCTTTTATTCGATAAACTCACACACATTTTGAATACCGAATATCGAACAAGCAAGCAAGCTATCTATAGCTGACAAATACGCGAAAGTGTGTATGTAATAGTGAAATAGTGATGGATGACAAAGCGGGGGCCGGAATTCAGAAGAGCTGGAACTAGCCCGTCCCATTAGCCTCGGGAAATACACTTCAGTATACCAGGCTGAGATGATTGCTTTGCTGCGTTGGACTACGTGCTTGAGAATCAGGTGGAAGGAGGAAATACTTATAGCACTGGACAACCAGGCGGTGATTAGAACAGTCAAACATCACAACATCATTGGCACTGGAATGTGTACTAAAGCTCAATAACTGTTCATCTAGAAATTATTCAACATTGACATGGGTACGAGGACACATAGGGATCGACGACAACGAAGAGGCAGACTGCCTTGCAAAAAAGGGGTCAACTGAAAAGTTTGCTGCAACCAGAACCATTCTCTTTAATTGGTAGAGGAATGGTAGAACAGCTGATTCACACATAGATCATGGCAAAACACCTCCGAAGGTGGTCAACTGTGGAAGAATGTATATAGACGGGCTAAAATGGCAATAAAGTTGCCGACCTACTCCACTCAAAAGCGAGGAACATTGAAATACTAAAGGACATGGTAATTACAGGTATCATTTAAAGATGATGAGATTTAGAGGGGATGATACTTGTAAACTATGACTATGGCCTATTTCACCAACTTACAAATTTGTATTTACAAGCATTTTTTGCCAATTTTCATAGAAAAAGAGACAAATTCGGCGTCACCACATTTATTTTAAAAGCAAAATTGTAATACAGATTTTGTGGAAAAATATTTGTAAAAACAAATTTGTAAGTAAATAAGAGGAATCTGAGACAGCGGCACATATACTGTGTCAATGTACGGCTTTGGCTGGCAGAAGAATGAGGATCTTGCGATAACATTGGGTCGAGACCAATTAAATGAAACATATGGCAGCTAGGAATCGAACCCACGAAAGAAATCTGGAGAAGTTCAGAGAGTCTCTCTGGGTAAGATTTATAGTGCTATAGAGAGGCGAAAAGAGACCCGACAATGGTGGTCTGATTCGAATATCTATCTATACATATTATCCTGAACAGTCTCATCATTTCAGCTGTTAAAAATAAATAAATAGTTGGCGCAACAGACCTATGTATACACCCTAGTTCTAGCTTCTCACAACCATTCGTTTTTGTATGTGAGATTTTATTTTTTGGACGAATGGAAGGGACCTACAGTTTTACGCCGGGTCCGAACGGCTGAATTGAGAAGCTTTTTCAGGACAGTTATACTCTCGGATGTTTGTCAGACGTTCGCTGTTGCAAGATATAAAACCGTGCAATTGAAATCAACTCCCAGGGACCCATCAAATCTATAAGAGCTGGATTGAAGCTATTATTATTAAAACCACATCATAAAGACTATATAGGAAATCACTTCAGCCAGATTCCTTTGATGCAAGCATCTTATAGTGCAGTAAACACATTCGCGCACAAGGCTTCCCTATATATCCATGGGTTCGAGCCACCCCCTGGCATAATCTCTATTTAAAAATGAGAATCATTTACCCCATACTAGAAATAGATTATCCAAAGGTGTATACATTTAAAGCACAAAATCAGGAACACCATCCAATGTAAACAACCAGCACTAATCGCGATATCAATCCGAAGCTTATCCAAATGGAAATAGGCCAACTTTAACCACTTCCTTTATTTCATTTATTCATAGTCGTTCCATAACCTCTTCGACTGCAATGGATAAAACACCTTGCCTGCTTTTGATGAACCCCTTTTCGAACAACTGCCCTGTCCAATAGCCCTTGCACAGATCGTAACGGACATAAAGATACATTATTATAAAAAGATGAGCAAAAACTACAACCACCAAAAGAGGAAACGCATGGGGCGCCGCGCCGCGCCATGTCATGGCTATACTATACACAAATTGGGGAACATAGAGAGTCCAAAGACTGTATAGAACAAAATTACCAACAGCTTGTGCAGATTTTTTGTTCACTGTTGTTTCTCCTCTTGTTCCGTACATCTGTTACACAATGGAATTATCTGTGTTTAGCCCATATTTCAACAGCTCCCAGAGTTCCACCTTTGCCAAATGCACCTTACCATATGCCAATATAGTGGACTGGCATAACTTCATAAAGCCATAGTAGTGATGCACAAAAAAAGTAAACATGACTGTGTCACAAGAAATAATAATTTTAACTGACGACATGGTTGGTAAGTAATAAAAAAAATTAAAAAATAAAAATGCAATAAACCACCTGACAATTAAGCGCCTGTATTAGTCGGATCCCTTTGCGTTGTCGATTCACAGTCACATTGAGTTCGGTTTTTTTTTTTTTATATATGAAACGGGGGGTGTCTCTTTTTGGATATAATCATGCTTCCGGAATTTATGGTTAAAAAAAAAATAATTAAAGTCCTTTGAGTTCCGGAGAGCAATTTTGTTTACGCTCTACGAGGTAATATAGTGAAAGAAGCAATTATTTAATTATATACTCACCACTTCCGTCCACTAACATGGGGAAATATTTTTAAAAAAATCTCGAACGGTATTCAACGATGATTTTTGTAAGGAGCATTATAAAAACGTATGCAGGTGAAATATGGTCGAATGAAAGTAGATAATTATGCCCGATGATTGGAGGGTTATCTATAAAAAGTAGAGTCACCAATTTATAGGCATGGACATCTTCTGTCTGTTCATTCGTTAGGGCTTGATATGCACACTGACCAGATTCATGCAATTCATATTCATAAATTCAACATTCATAAAAAAATAACATCTTAAGGTTTTTTTCCACTGCGCCACCTCTCGCGAACGCCTCTCAAACATCCGAGAGTAGGTATAACTGTCATGAAAAAGCTTCTCATTTTAGACATTCGGACTTGGCATAAAATTGTAGGTCCCTTCTATTCGTCACAAGAATAAAAACTCACACAAACGAATGGTTGTAAGAAGCTGGGCTTAGGGTGCCTACGGCCTATATGCGGACCTGTTGCGCCAACTATTTATTTTTTTTAATCTCCCATATCAGTGCTCAGTATTCGTCCTTTAACAGAGTCTTACAATTCGTATAATGTTAAAAACTACTTAAATATTTTTGGAGAAAACGCTTCTATAAAAATGTATTGCTTGGCTCTATTTTTCTTTACCTAAAATCGATTTTTTTTTTAAATACGGACTATTTTGAATTTTTTTTATATTTTTCTATATTTTTTACGAGCGTTTACGGTCAGGCACGTCAAGTGTAGCTCAAAGGAAACAACGCCTTAGTGTATGATAAGCAGAAATTCAAAATTATGGAATTCACACGAAGCCTTGTTTTTATTGTAAAATTTTGCAGGGGATTTATTATTTTAAGTCTGTTCGTTTACTTTTCAATCCTACGAATTTTTACTCAATCTCGTGCCTTAACCTGAAAAATTCGTAAAAATAAGACACCGACTTCGAGACTCGAGAGACCACAATATATTAACCCTCCACTCCCACTAAGAGTCTTACTAGTTTTTACTCAACAAATTTCTTGTATTATGTCGATTTATTTTTTCAAATTCAGAGCACTTTTGCGTTTCTCTAACTAACAAATTCATTTTAATCATTTTTAGTGTCCAGGCTAACTTTTACGAAGTTACAATGGCGAAAATGTCCATATAAAATTATCCATAGTGACCGTCAAAATATTTAAGTTGAAGACTAAAAATGATTATTGGTAAGGCCCATAGATTATTTAAATTTTGTACATTGTGACGTATATCTGCTCCGAGCGTTTGTCAATTGCGCTCAATGATTACCTACCTTTGGCTAATTTTCTGCTGAAAAGAGAAGTTCTCCAAACTCCAATCTTTAAACAGAGATTTATCTAATTTCACACATTTAATCGATTGGAATTCAGTATTTTATTTCCTCTTCTAGAAAATTCTAAGCAAAAGAAAACGTCAATAAATTTGCCTACAGCAAAATGAAATAGGTCGGTTCCTTTACTTTAAAATTTTATGAATTTTTACTAATTTTTTTACTAATTCTTCGAATTTTTCCTCAATGCCGTTCGATAACCCGAAAAATTCATAAAAGAAACCGTCTTCGAGAGTGCAAGATATTGGCGCTATAGCTATAGTCAACAGCCTCTGATCTAGGGAAGTTACGTGTGTTAAGGTGGGTTTCCACATGTGTCGGTTGATTGACAAAGTTTGACAGCTCTCGCGTTTATGTCATTGCACGACGCCATTTTGACTGTCAATTATAGACAAAGTGACATTTTGTTTGATAATTTAGCTATTTCCACTTGTCAATCAAATTCTTTGTCAGGTATTGGCAAACTCTGTTCGTCAATTCATTGACAAGCAATTTTTCGCTATTTTCACTCGCCAATTTTTTTATTGAAAATTTTAAATTAAAAATACGTCAATTGTCAATTTCAAATCGACACAAGTGGAAACCCAGCATTAGGAAAGATTTTCTGCCTAAGTTCTATGATAAACTGTTTCCCGAATATTTTCAAGTTCAAGTTTCAAGTTTCAAGTTTATTATCTTTACTAATACATTTGTGAGCAGTGAAGTACTATACCAGTTGTGGCAAATGTCAAAAATCATACTGGATTGAATAAAAACAATAAAACAACTTGGAGGCACGTCTGACATTGAACAAGCAGTAGATTTTCGCTCTGTACTTTTTGCATCGATCCCGCCCGCCTTGCTAGTGATGACTAAGCGCCGAATATCGATAACCTATTGTCCTATTCAACTAAGTCCAACAAAAACCACTGCGTAAGCTTTTTCATCTGTCCTTTTCTTCTGGACTCTTTCCGAGTAGGTGGAAAACAGCATTTGTCCAGCCCGTCCCTAAAAAAGGCGAATCTTCTTCTCCCACCAATTACCGACCCATAGCACTTACGTCCATTCTTTCTAAGGTCATGGAAACGCTGATAAATCGTCAGCTTATGAAATATCTTGAATCTCGGAAACTCCTCAATGACCGGCAGTACGGTTTTCGTGGCAACAGGTCCACTGGTGATTTGATGACATATCTCACCGAGAAGTGGAACCAAACTCTCCATCACTTCGGTGAGTCGAAGATTGTTGCGCTTGATATTTCAAAGGCATTTGACAGAGTTTGGTACCAAGCTCTTTTGTCGAAAATGCGTGCTTATGGGATCGATGCGTCTCTTATTCAATGGATTAGAAACTACCTTTCTGGCCGTTCAATTCAAGTTGTTTTGGATGGTTTGAAGTCTGAAACTCACCATATAAATGCTGGTGTCCCCCGAGGCTCCGTTTTGTCTCCGACTCTCTTTCTCATTTGTATAAATGATCTCTTGTCTGCAACATCTAATCCAATCCATTCCTTCGCTGATGACAGCACACTTAGCTTCTCATATTCTTTCCAGGACTCACGTCCCTGCTCTTCGGCCGTAGAACTGGAACGGCAACGTATGTTAAGCTCATTAAATTCCGACCTTGACAGCATTTTAAAATGGGGTTCAGCCAATAGAGTGGAATTTAATGCTTCGAAAACACAATGCTGTCTGCTGTCTCTAAAGCGAAACCCGGACCTACAGCCATTATCCATGAATGGCACTTGCATCACCGAAACCGAAAGACTTTCCATTCTCGGTATGTGCGTTCATGACAACCTACGTTGGAATGACCATGTACACGAAGTCGCCAAGAATGCTGCGAAATGTCTAGGTTTTCTCAAAAGGTGCAAGAAATATTTTACCCCTTCTGATCTGGCTACAATATACAAGGCGTTCATTCGCCCAAAACTTGAGTACAATTCTCATATCTGGTCTGGTGCGCCCAAAACCATATTGCGCCCACTGGATAGGATCCAGAATCGTGCGTTAAAACTTATCGGAGACATAAATATCGCGAACTCTATTAATTCGCTTGAACATCGCAGAAATGTTGCGTGTCTCTCGCTGTTTTATCGCTTTTTTAACAAACAGTGCTCAAACGAAATCGCCAGCTGCATTCCACCCCTTCAGAAATTCAACCGCAATACTCGCCATGCTAGGAATGCTCATCAGTTTACCGTTCAGCCTATCTTCGGTCGTACTATGAAATATAGAGATTCATTCATAAGCCGTACAACACGAAAGTGGAATGCTTTACCAAACTCTGTTTTTCCTCCTTGTTACAATTTACAAACATTTAAAACCAATGTGCATCGGTATCTCCTATCATATCTATCCTCATTTCCTTAACGCCCGCGCTGTGTAGTTCACCCTACATTAAAAGAGTAGTCATACCCTCTTGAGCGCGTGTTTATTATAAAAAAAAAAAAGTCCAAATTGGCATCAAATTGTACAAAATTGCAGGCTGTGAGAAACCTCTTTAGGCCCAGATCCTTTTCAAATTTTGATTAGCCCGGATTTTTTTTATATTCAAAGTTTACCTGCTCGTAAGGCCCAAGTCTAAGCGCAGAATCAGTGTTAATGTATAGCTTTCCCTTTTTTGAAATTGCACATCTGCTATTATTTTTACGTTGCACACTCCCAGGCTATGTTTCTCGACGCACGGTCGGTGGTTGCTTATGGTAGCTCTATAATAATTCCTCGGGGCTGATTTCCTAATGCAGATTAAATATTCGATTTCGAATTAAGTTGAAACATATAATAAAAACGGTTTGTTGTACATCTTATACGTTTGACTGTACAACAAACCTATTGTAGTGATGTTTTCATGTACGAGTATTAAGGATTTTATATTCACCCCTCGAAACATTTTTGATTGTACTTCTCGAATACAAATTACATCTAATAACCACAGTTGCACTGTCGGCAAGGGATGCGTCCTATATCCACTCTAGGTTTTGCCCTTTTCCCTTTTTGTATTCCCTTGTGTTTGGAAGGAAATTGGTGTACGCTGCAAGTGTTAATAATGAATAACGTATGTTACCGGAATTCGACAACAACAAAAACGTGGGTTGGTCAATCTTTTACTTGCATATGTCTCTAAAATAAATATTTCATCTCTGCTACTTTTGCGTCCTTTTTTTTACAGTTGGTGCATGTGACAAGTGCATGTGTTTGGTTGGTCATTTGAGCGCACTCATTTATGTATTTCAGTCGCCACTTTAGGGATACTTTTCAAAACAATTCTATGAAAGTGGGCTGCTTAGAAGAAAATAAAAAAAACTAACTCCTCAGCCACAGTAACGTTCCTAAGTGGTTTCCTTTTCACTTAATGATGTTTTTTGTCTTAGTTAAGGATATTTTTTTTTTGCGCGCACCAGCACATGTTTCACATTTACGCATATGATTTGGATTTTGTTTCTGGATGCCTGTACTACATGTGTATAGAATTTCCGGTGAACGGGTCTGCTTTTCAAGTGCATTTACTTGTACATGTGTTCCTAGATGAAGGGCAAGTCCTTGTGTAAATCGTTTTGATTTATTTTAGTCGGGATTTCGTAAAAGTTGGTTCACAGCTCTTTATGCTCTGTCTCTATGGGCGCGGTAGGTATACTCGAATAAACAATCATTCTCTAAATATACTCATGCACAGGGATCTGGGGGAAGGAGGAATTTCTTAGTATCACGCAATGAAAGAGAATAATTTGAATGCCATGTTTGTGTTTGAGCTATTGTAGTAACCTTTGCATGCAAATAATTTTCAATTTACGTAACTTAACGTATTTGTGCAGAATTGAAAATTAATGAATGAAATTATTATAGGGCTATTGATCTATTGGAGATAGATATAGATGTAGCTAGCGCTGGCTTTAGGTTAAGCCAATGGTTTTATCGCATTCTTATATACCTTATATTAATTCGTTTTATTTAATTTTATTCAAAAAGAATCAATGAAATAAAAGTTTAGATGAGATCTTCTTCTTCTCCATTGTGCCAGTGTCGTTTCGTCCTTTTCCATCTGCGTGTTACAGCAACCTTCTATAAGATAGATTGTTTTGGATGGGATGGATATTTTTGCCTAACTGTACATTCCCATATTGACTTTTCATCTCATACCTACATGACCCTACCGATTGACAAAATGTCGAATAATTTATTATAGCCAAACAAACTTGCATGGATCACTTATGTCCATAAGGCTTGGACTTTTTAGTATATTTGTCTGGTAGTATTGATAAATAATAACATCCTATATTGCACTTTTGACAGCTTTTAACATTTTGTTTGTTTGATTTTGAGAGATCCTAAAGACATCCATTACCCCAACAACCGCACCAAGGAATTTTACCGCCAGTGTGCGAGCTGATCGAGATCTTCCGACGTTGAGATCGCATGCTTAAGCTAGTGGAAGACTCCCGTGATGAGGCCAAGCTTCCACTGTTTCTTTCTGATATCGATGTACCTGTCTCTTGATTGCTGTCTTGGTGATGATGGTGATGATGATGGTTTCCTGTACCACTTAGACGTAGGCCGGCACCCCCAACACTACCGCCGCCGCCGCCGGCACCACCACCGGCTCCCCTATCACCACCGACCAAGGAGGATACTGTGCCTTCGGAATGTCGTCGTGAACATTTGTAGCGCGTAGAGTGCTGATGCGAAGAAGTTGTTGCCGCACCACCCAATACGTTATCCTGGCTACTATTTACAATACTGTTGGCGACACTAGTACCCCGCCCTTCAGCGACAGACTCTTGACTCATCTTTCGACTGTGATGATGATGATTATGGTGGTGGTGATGATGACCGTGATGATGGAGTGTGCTGCTGCCACTGTTCACTGAAATGGCAGAGTTTGTATGTCCGCCGCGACGCCTGTTGGAATGTGGTGAATTTGGGGTGCTGTGAGCGTGTTTTAGATTTCCTATCAGCGACGGCATCATATCATCGAGCTTATCCACAGAAGCGGATGATTGCCGTTGCTGTTCGAAAAGCTGATGTCCATCGTTGGGGTCCACATTTTTATCGGGCTTTTCGTCGCGACAAATTATGGACACACGACGTGACGACTTTCGTTTCGTTGCCTCTGAACCTGATGAGCTCTAGAAATGGAAATCTTAATTAGCCAACTTCTATGCTATAATTTTGACAATCATATACCTCATAACTACTTATCTCATTCGCACTGCCTTCCAGTAAAAGTTTATTCTTAACAGCCTCGGGTAGGCTGACCTGCTCTTTTACATCCAGTTTGATCGTATTGACATCGCCTGCATCGAAAGATCTGGTTATTTGCGAGCTGCTTCCGTTGTCGTTCTGTCGTGAAAATATTCTTCGCTTAAGGGGGGCAATAGCAGCCAGATTGGCACCACTTAACGGCGATGTTGAAAGATCGGGACTGCTTATGGCCAATGCCGGGTGTAAAGAGTCTTGATCGCGTATGTGGAAAACACTTGTATCACTATTTGGAAAGGATGATGGCGGAGGTGGAGGTGGAGGAGTCGGAGGTGGCGGTGGTGGCGGCGACTTGGTCACAAACTGATCGGTGGCTTCTAATGATGGCGAATTAATATATTGCAGTCCCGCCTTAACACCTGAGTAAAGAGGCTCCCCAATGCTGTCGCCCAGTGACTGGTTGAGCCTGTCAAAACCCAAATACATGAGATTGGTCGGAAAAGGTGCCATAGGCGTTGGCAACTGCGGTGGCGATGGACTGTTTCCATCACGATCCGTTCCGCCTTCATCTACAACTAAAACTTGTGCAGCTTCAGATGTTGATATGTCCCCACCCGCCGTTGGATTCTTGGCTAATGGTATTATAACAGGGTTTGAGCCATTATAGCTTAATAATAAATTCATTTCGGAACGATAGGGCTTGTGATTCTTATCACTTGGCATACTTGCCTGTTGCTGCTCTTTTTGATAATGTGACGGGCTACTGGTTGATGAGAGAGTTTGTGTGTGAGTTGTCGCTGTATGCTGAGGTGTATTTGTAGAACTGCTGCTAGCCGGGGTCAAATAATTGTTATCAGTAATAAGTTTCTCCTGCGATCTGTTTTTATCGAGCTGCAGTTGCAAGATGTCCTCAGATATCGTTCCGATCTCATTGAGAATCTGCTCTAAGTTCACCGAATTCTATTTGCCATAGAAAATGGGTTAATAAGTGCAGTGTGAAATAAGTCGATTGTGAAATATGAACTTACCTTTGAACTTCCTGTAGTCGGCCGGCTCTGCTCAAAACACTGAGGTTTCTTTTGTGCTGTTGCGTATATCGGTTCGATGTACGACTGCTGAACGGGCGGCACTAACACCGATGGCAGTGAAAGACCCGCTATAGGCTGTGGGTAATATGGACTCCCCATGGCGTTCGTAATGTAAACATCGGGAGGGTCACAATTCTGATGCAAATGCTCAAAGTATTGCACCGTAGGGGGAATTGATATTGATGCCGCTTTAGCGGCTAAGGCTGTATCTAACTTCAGACGTGGCTTAATGGGAGAAAAAAAGTGTTTTGGATTCTTATATGATCCATCGGGGTTGCTGACGCTGGCATTTGTACTGACATCTGTTTGGGGTGTACCCTCTCGTGCGGGTGCCGGGTTACCTAGGTGCGATGGCGACATAGTTGTTGAGGTTGAATTGGATGAAGAAGGCTCTGAGGATTGAAATTTTCTATGGACGAATGGCGATTGAATGTTGTAGTCCCAACCATTTGTCTGGATTACCGTTTCGCCAGTGTTCGTTGAAGCGTTGCTATCTGCCATGGAATCTAGCGACAATTTAATATAAAGAGTTACTGTTATATGGTCAATAGAAATGTTAAAACCTACTGATGTTCGTTCCCATGTGCTGTTGCTGAACGACATTTTCGAAATACGACAGGGGTGGAACTATCGACTGGAGATCATTTAGTTGATTGGCAACCAGTTCGATGGGGGTCATCGGGGTTAAAGGTCCTACTAGGCTTGGTAAAGACATTGCTCCCATGCACTGTGACGGCGACAGTCTTGAGCCGTCTATTTCAATGAAATTTTCATCGTAATAGTAATTATGATGATGTTGCGGTTGTTGCTCCTGCTGCTGGTGATGATGATGATTGGCTTCACATGGTTGGGTTAGGTTTCCATCACTGTTGCTAAGATTTTCCTCGGAGACGATCGATAAATGATCAAAATTCACATGCAAATGGTCACGGGACTTTGCCGCAGCACTATTTTCGGTAGTTTCTGTCACTGATGTTGAACTACTTTGCTCATTGGATGGTTCGCCTCTGATGCACGTGGATCCAACTATCGAACATCTATCGTACTGTTGTCGTGCGGGTAAGGGGGGAAAGCTTTCGCGATGTCTACCACTATCATGCTGCTCTACTAAACACTCGTCAGTGAATTCCACATCGCCTCTACACGTATCACAAGAATCAGAGTCCTTTTTACAACGAAACAGAAATTAATGGCATTTAGATTTAAACATTATTTTTTTTTTAGTATTACCTCACTGTTACTCTCGCTTTGACCATGCTCACTGATGCTATCTGGCTGATATTTGTTGGCTTTAAAACGTTTATTAAGTCGATCGTACTCGTCGCGTAGTGACCAAATCTCCCGTCTCAGCTGTTCGTTCTCCCGTCGAAGTTTCCTAATGTCCGACTGACCTTAAATGTTTTGTAAATATGTCTTTTTAGGTATATATCATGAGAAACTTAAGATTGCTTACCACGCTCCACTTCCGCATTTATATTAATAGTTCTCAATCTTAGCTCCTCATTCTCATAGATCATACCACGTGAAGATTTTCGGTCTAACCTAAATGAATAAACATGTATTTGAATTATTTAACTGGTACATTACATATACAGAAAAGGAACCATATTTAGAGAGTTAGAGAGTTTCACGTAGAGGAAGAACTCTGTCAATTGTTTATTTCCCCTAAGATACAAGAATTTAAAAAAATATACCTAGATTTGTATTTAACGACAAATTGGTGTTTAGAAATTTTCCAACCTCTGTAAATCACCGTACCCAAAGTTGACTTGCCTAGTTGGATAATACAGCCCGAAGCAACCTCTATTAAGCACAAAAGGCTCTGACAGCTCAAAAACTACAGCCGTTTATAAGAAAAGACACCTCAAGAAGGCATTTGACCAAAAGTCAAGTTAATAAAATGTTGACTAAGCACAAAAGGCTCTGACAGCTCAAAAACACCGTTACAGCCATTTATAAGACACCTCAAGAATGCATTTGACCAAAATTCAAGTTAATACAAATTTTGACTAAAATCTCCTAGATTTTGTGTCCAGCTAAGCATGCATCTGCTCGCCAAATTAGTGAAAACAATGACGCGTGTAATAAAACGCGTTTAGTTTCTAAATGTGGAACGAAATGTTTGAAAGGTTGAAACAAGTATGTACGTCTCTCAATGAAATGTCAACCATGAATGGTAAAAGATTTGCGCATTTTATGTCAAACAACCACTAGTAAAAATCGCATATCTCAGCTGGATACCTAATGATAAAGGTTACCCTTTTTTTAACCAGTCTGACATTCAGTATAGCTGTCGTAGCCAACATTGGATAACCATCCATAACTCCGACCCAATTGACTAGGACTACTCACTTTTCTTGTCATATTGACATTTTATTTTAATAATGAAAGTTGACGCATACTGTCAAAACAAAACACTTTCCAATCAAATCCTTAAGGGCATGTTAGGATATGGTTCAGTAAATTCTATCCTATGTACTAGGAATCGTTTGGTAATGGCTCCGTATAGTAAACAACGTGACTCGTCAAAAAGCCAAACACATCTACCATCGAAATGCCAAACATAATAATTATGGATAGGCCATGGTTATGCAATGCGTCAGTTGAATACTATTTGACTGTCAAGATCACATGCATCCCTGGGTCACGTTGGCTTACCGCAGCAACAGTAAAATGTGCGCTAACGTGCTATGCTCAATAACGCTATAATCTGAGACGTATTTTATATAGTTTACTGTTACATTTGAATCATAAGGAAAAGACGGTGGCAGTTCGTTTACGTACTTTACTTGTGCAACTAACTAGAGCTCCCGAATATTTATACCTATACATATATATTTTTTTTTAAAGGTTGATATTTTTTGTGAAAGACTGTAGTGTGTTGTACATTTTGTGGCGATATTTGAAATAAATATATACAGCGCTGTGGGGTACTCGAGAACCCCTCTACATTCATTATAAATAAGCAGAAGTTGAGTAAAGCGAGGTAAGAGCAAACCCTGTATGTATTTTATGGCTTTAAGGTGGGTTTCCACATGTCGGTTGATTGACAAAGTTTGACAGCTCTCGCGTTTATGTCATTGCACGACGCCATTTTCACTGTCAATTATAGACAAAGTGACATTTTGTTTGATAATTTAGCTATTTCCACTTGTCAATCAAATTCTTTGTCAGGTATTGGCAAACGCTGTTCGTCAATTCATTGACAAGCAATTTTTCGCTATTTCCACTTGCCAATATTTTAATTGACATAAAAATACGTCAATTGTCAATTTCAAATCGACAAGTGGAAACCCAGCATTATAGTGGAACCTCCATAAGTCGAACTCTCAAAATGAAAGAAAATAAATTCGAGTTATAGACAAGTGGAAACCCAGCATTATAGTGGAACCTCCATAAGTCGAACTCTCAAAATGAAAGAAAATAAATTCGAGTTATAGAAACTTCGAGTTATGGAGGCCAAAATTTGAAAAGTTGAAAGCGCAGAGTTCTCAATAAAACTTCGAGTAATAGAGAAATTCGACTTAAAGAAGTTCGAGTTATGGAAGCTTGACGTAGCCGTAAGCTTTGGCAGCTAGTGTCTGTCTGTATTCACTGATTAAAAAGTAATAAAAATATTTTTAAGCTTGCGTCCAAATGTAACAAATTTTTTGGTTTAGACACAATCTAAGGAAAGTAAAAAAGAAGTTGGTGGAATAGATATTTTGTTTCCGAATAGGGGAGAATTGTTTAGTGATCGTTGAAAATTTCCAGACATTGTTTTGGCCAACTTTCATAGGAAACCCTTCGGGTTATTTCTATATTTTAAGTGGTGACACTAGTGTTGCTGTTGCTAGTTCGTTTGCTTCTTCGTTTCCGTTTATGATAGCGTAAGGTCGGGATAATTTGACATGCAGGAGGAATTGACACCAGCACTTTCCTGAAAAACTAAAACCCTGACAGCACTTTAAATGATGAGAAAACGTAGTTAGTTACGATTGGTTTCAGTGATAAATAAACAATTACTGTGGTCTAGGAGATAAGCGAAGTAGACGTCTTTTTTATTTTTGTGCCCATTTCATCTAACTTTTATGGTAAGCAATCTAACTGTAATATTTTAATTATGTAGCTTTTGACATTGAAAGTGCAATGTAGAGCACCTTCATTCGTTTTAGAATCATTAATAAACAATAGTTTATCTTGAGCACCATTACAAAAGTTTTTTTTGTATTAGTCCAAAAAGTAATCAAAAGGGAGGATTTGACATTTTTGCTGAAGGAGGAATTGACAGAGTGTCAAATCCTTCTTTATAAGTCAAAATAAAAATTGTGTGGTAAAACAACTTTTTAGAATGTAAAAATGCCAAATATTTACAAGAAAAAACATCCCCACCATAACATCGATGAAACAAGTGTTTTAAATTAAGTTTTTATGAAAAGTTTTTTTCTGTTGGTCAATTTATTTTGTTATTTTAATTCTACGCCTTTAAACTTAAATAAAAGTAAACTGAACTAATAAAAAAAGATTAATATGCGTTAAAAATAAAAAAATTTTATTTGTTGATCAAAAAAGCAATATATAAGTTGTTTTATTATTTTAAAAACGTCCTCTGCCAAAACCTCCTTCATGGTAGGAGGAATTGACACTTTGTAAGGTTTTGGGAAAAACCTTACAACTCTGTTAAAAATATTTATATCGATTAATCATTAATGCTTTTATATTGCTAAAATGATATAGTAACTTATGTAAATTTTGAAAATTTGAAATTGTATTTGGATTTTAAGATATTTCCAAATGTTCGTTAACGTGTCGAACCATCCCGACCTTACCCTACTGGAAGCAGGTGACCTTGTGTCTTTCGCAAATTTAATTTAGTATTCTTTTGCAGCTCCTGACTGTTACTGTTTACTGCATGAATCGGCATTTAACTGTATTTTAGATTAGAGGGATCAAGATTCATGACTTTTGTCAATTGCGGCTGTTTAAAGACGCCCGCCCCCGCCTTGCTGCTTGCAATCAATCGCTGTATCTTTTTAATAGATGTAGGTATCCTATAGAGCAGAGGTTACCTAACTGTGCTATCCTCAGGACGTCGCAAGTTTTATTTTTTCACTGCTGTAGGACTCCGAACAAAGGAAAAGCATCACGTTTCTCCTTACGAATACCAAGAGCAAGGTCGAAGCGAAATCCAATAGTTACACTGCAGTCAAAGATTAGCGAATTTGTGTTTCCCGCATTTCCAGTCATACTCCTTGGCTGGCACTCATATATGTATTTGCCTAGCACTCAAAATTAAATAAGGGTTTTTCAATTGGGACGGGTCGTTGCCAGCCAGATTGGTCGGGAGCATTGTCGCGGTCCATGAGAGTGTACCTGTACCTGTAGATAAGGACAACCCGAGGCAGTCAATTCCTCGCCATACACAAGAAATCGGATGCGGGTTGTTAACAAGTAAAATTGCATTAAATATGGGACGACTATATTTCAACGTCTACCCGTCCTTATTGAAAAACCCTTTAGTGAATCCTCAGTAAGAACCCCTGCTATAGAGGTTATTGATCTTGGCTGCTTTTCCACCATAAAGATACAATTGACCGTATACGGTACATTTGTATGAGCCGTTTACCAAAGGTTTCTTCCAGGCATATAAACGCAATAAGTGCTTCATTTATTTTATTCTTCTCTGTTACATTTCCATATAAGTAAGTACTACCCAGGTTAGGTATTTTGAATGAAAAAATTGGGAACTTAAACCAATGGCTAAGGCAGAGCATTTCAGATCATTAAAATCCTTATAGAATTAGGTACTAGCTCTTTTGACAAGGGTGTAAAGGCTTTAAGGTAAGCCCAGCGGTCGGCTGAAATGTCAGAATGGCTTATATCCAGTAAATACAAACGTATATCCCATATAATATAACAGAATTTAGCCCGTATTTATGATTGGTGCGTAATTTTCAATCGCGATTGCCGAGATGTCAATTGGCTACCCTTTTGTATTGCTGCTGTGCCTTCTGTCGCGAATACCAGCAACTGTTAGTCGTGCAAATTTGAATGACGACATAGTACAATTTTTACATTTCCAAGTTCACTCGCAACTTTTAAAAATATCACACAAAATGGTAAAAACCCAACCGGCTATTCCGACATAAAAAATAATTGTTGCTAAAAACTAATAGGTTTTCCCTGCTATTTTCTGTAGAATAAATTTAAAATTCAAACTGTCAAACATCAGCAAAAAAAAAAATATTCGCATTTTAATAAACTAAACAAAAATGTCACGCGCCGGGCATTTTCCCGCTTTTATTTTACGTAAATATTATAGTCTGCTTCAATCAATTCGACTTAAGAAAACGCACACCGCACACTTATTATTTAGTTGGAATATCAATCACTATCGTATCGAATAGATTTATGTTTGAAAATACATTTCGCTTGTAGTTCCAAAAAATACTAAGACAAATTGATGTCAATGTCAACCGTTGCCAAAAATAGATGACATACCCAATAAAGCAAAATATAATTATAATTATATATGTAGGTATGTAAGCTTTTTTTTATATTACTTGACAGATGCTGCTTTCTCGCCAGATTTCTTACTGGCATTTTTCCTCTGTACATAGGTGGGGTCACGTTTTGAACTCTTCATAAAAATAAGTACATATGTCACATTCAAGAGTATAAAATTTTCTTTTAATCAATCAATGTTTTTTATACTATGTTTATCTGTATTAAGATTAATTTGTTGTATTAAAATTTTTAGTCAGATGTGACAGTAACCGACAGTTAACAAATGATGTCGCATTAATTTCTTTGAACCACACTTTGAGCATTTTGTTTTTATTTTGTTCTGATTCTGATATTGATGTGATTTTTGTCAATAAATCAACAGAAAAATGTACGTTTAATGGACAACACGGCACTTTTTCTTATAGTTCTTCAAACTAGAGAGTATCTCTTGCGGGAATTTTCACACGGTTTTGACATCAAATTTTCAACTGAATAGCTTATTTTTTCATCTTTCGGAGCCACAGAGAATTCTATCCGGATGTTTTCCCCCCCCACAATTTGTCTCCCTCATATTTTGGACGATGCGAGAAACATTTGCGCTTCTCATGTTTAGTGATTTTTTTTTTTCTGTAACGAATATATATTATTTTAATTGTGATGACGATGTCACTATAGCGTATGTATGCTTTAGAGGTTTACATAAAAAAAATAATATTTAGCTCTTAGCACAAATGAAATAAAATTATATATCTCTTTCACTTGTTATAATGAAAGTGAGCACAAGTTTTCCCGAATTAAGAGGAAATCTTTGTGGATCATTGAAGAATAATTGAACTTGGCCTTGTCCGGGTCTCTTGGAATAGAAAAAAATGTCTAATTTTGACATATTGCTGTTTTTTTTATATGTCCCACTGAACTTGGAGTTTATGAGTTTTAAAAGGTCAGTACCTTATGAGGCAACATTTTTTTGTATACGTATATATTTAGCTAGAAAATATACTGAAAATTGTTGACACATCTTGCTGTCAAAATATAATCCATACAACCGTACTGAGTTGAACAGACAAAGTGGCCGAAGTGGCTGATGAATACGCATGCATGCATATTATAAGGTTTTTTAATAACATTATCCTCAGAGGGCTTTGTTCTGTTGGGTTATGTTTTCCTGTTCTCTCATAAGAATAAATGTGAATATATCCATCATATTAGTCAAGTTTCAAGTAGTCTTAAATAGTAGCTCGATTACGTTGATCGGTTGGTCAATTGACATTATGTATAATCATTATCGTATAGCTAATATTACATAAGTCAAATATCGTGCCACTTTTTGACACGCTGACGACAGATTAGGTTCTAACGCACACATATACAAAATCTAACGTCATTTTGACGTCAGCATGCCAAAAATGTACACGATTTTTGAAAGTGGCTCATGGCTTTTTGTTTATAAGTAGGTAGTTTTGACAGCACGTTCAAAATAAAAACAATACACCTGCGTAGGTACAGGTATTCGGCAAACAAAAATACAATAAGGCTTTGTTTGTTCATGTCGCTATTTCTTAAGTTGAACTTTTTCTGACTTAGGTACCGTCGAGGACCAATGTTATAGGTGAAAATTTAAACTAAACTAAACTAATGCTAAACTTGATTGGAAGGGTATAGTATTTTTAGGTAGACCCCTTTTTTGGCTGTTCAATTATCGCAGTTGCCTGTGACTTTAATAAATGTTCCTCCATTTTTTCAGTTTGAAATGCAAGCAAACAAGTTTATTTGGTCAGCAAAAGCAACATTGACCAAAAGTCAATGAAAGTCAGAAGAAATTCCATTTAAATCCTACTTTCCGTAACTTTCTAATTCAATGACGGTTGTCGTTTAACTACAAACGTTAAGAAATTGACCAAACAAAAAAAAAAAGGCAAAAGAAGCCCCTTTGTTGGAGTTCAACCAATGTATAACATTCGTTAAATTCACCAATTTTCATTTTCGTTCCATCGTTCCATTCAGCCATTTTCGTTTAGTTAGTGCCTCTGCTATGTTCACTTGCTAATCGAATAAACTGTCGACGACGTGTAGGTGGCGCTAAAATTTTCGTTGTTCTTGTCAGAGTGATCATCAATGTTGAAGAAAAGTGAAGTGAATTTCTGTTAAGTTTTTGTAAATTAATTTCAATAATGTTAAATCAATTGTTAACTAGAAATTGTTAACATTTTAATAGAATATAATGTTTCTCGATTGATTGCGAGTGTTTTCCAAATGTCCGGGAGTGTAATTTAGCCGTGCACAAAGAGTTGCTTTTGTTCGTATCAAATTCGTTTGCGTTTGCAGAAAACTAAATTCAAATCTTTTCTTGTTGTTGGACAATAAATAATCCTGCAGAAAAACGCGACAATGGGATTCTATCCAATTAGATATAAAGATTGGTTTGGTAAGAACATTACAATTACATATTTCTCTTTTTGATATACAAAAAATTTCCAGTAGGATGCTGGAATACATGTCAAAACATGAAAAATTCTTGCACATTAAATAGTTTGTACGAAAACCCTTCAATTTCCCTCGACATTTTGTGGTAAATTCTGATTTAAACCTGTCATTTAACGGCTATATCTTCCAATATGTGACTCTTCCGCCTATGTATTGAGTTAACTTCTGGGCAGTTGAGTGATTCACAACTTTTAGGAAAGCCGAACTCATAAGCCTTCAGCAGCAGCACAATGCTTACAAGTATGTAGTTCCAGTTAGATTTCAGTTCTGCACTGAAATTTGTGTATTATGTATAGAGTTTTTTTTTTCTTATTAGAATCCTATCTGTTCTGTCGTTAGAGCGTTCGATGCTTGCTAAAAAAAAAAAACAGAATTTTATGCTTCTGCACACAATAGGCAGCCGTAGTGGCCAAAATAGATCCAGTCTCTATTTCGGTCGTGCGTTTTTAAAAAATCAAATAATTTTTTGGCGCTTTGAATAGCAACAGTACTTCGTTTAGATTTGGTAAAGCTTTTCATGTTTTTCGTCAACAGGGTGGCGCGTGAAAGTTAATAACGGTTATAACAATTTAGACGTGCAACAGAAATGCGTACTCAGGTGTTCAAAATAAATTTTTGTTTTTCTATAATTTCAATGATAATTTCTAACAACTGCATTATGTTGCATTCGTCGCAAAAATGTTGCCCGAAATATTTAGATTAGATTCGATCTCACACTCTAAGTTTCGCAGGAAATAAGTTCATTATTGAATGATCGAATTGAACTAAAAAATACAAATAAAAATTATTCAAAAATTGTCCTCGGTTTGTTCATTTTGATTGCGACCTGCGATTGTTTACATTTTCGAACTATTTTTTTATTTACATAAAAAAATAAGACTAGCAAATGTTGCTTCCTAATTAATGTCTAATTTTATATGTTCTATGTAAATGTTGAGAACAAAATAAACAACATTTCTTCCAATTTATACAAAAAATAATTGAACTTAAATTTTTAAATAAAGCTTTTCGACCACAAATTTTCGATTGAATACAATTTTACATTTAACTTAGACCCCGTTTATAGCTACCAGTAAAATGCAACCCAAAAAATATTTTTTTGCTTTTTGAAGCTCTTTAACTGAATTATTGAAATCAATCTGGGTCTTAAAATGTTGCTTTTGAATTATAAAGTCAGTTCGGTGCCGTGAAATAAAGTCCAAGGAAGTAAGGTCCAATCGTGTTTATTTCCTTTTTGATTGGAAATAATGTCATTGCATAATTGGAATAAATCAGTGAAATGTTGGTTTAATTTTTTTGACAAGCCAAGTTGGCAACAAACAACTCTAGGTTTTGAGGTTAGAGTTAATCATTGAAAGCAAAACTGACAGATGAGCATAGAAAGAAAATCGAACACATCGATGAAATGATCGGGTTCCAAATTAGAGAAAAGAAAATCAGCTGTTCATTCAAATCGATTCTAATCAGTGAAATATTAAAAGAGGATTTAAAGAAAAGTTTTAATCAGAATTAAGTAATTTCTTTTGTAAAAAAAAATTACATAATTGATTAGCATGACCCCAGTGTATGGTTATTTAAAGGCTATTTAAGATAATTTAAAAATGAGAATTTTTCATCAAAATATTGGTCATGCGACCTTTTTTTATATAAAATATTCTATCGTACAATTTATTATCCTTGTCGATTAGTATAACCATTAACTGTGACGCCCTGTATAGATTTCATAAAGCTTTTGAAAAGTTGCTTTAGTACTTTGATGTAAAGCTCATAATGCTTTGTAATAATTTCTGACAGAAATTCTGTTAGATACTTCATAAAGGAAGGTGTGTGTCATTTGACTAAGACTATAAAAATATGTAATTGATGAATGAAAAATATCATGTTGGCTTATTTAGTTTACTTCTTATAGATACTTGTCGGACTGTTAAAGGGAAAATAAAAATCACCAAATTTCAGTTGATTATTCTAGAGGTCGGTCGGAGCAAACAAAACCAAAAAAGGAAACATGCTAAATTTAACAACAGGATAATTTGACATCCAAATTTTTCGGTTAGGGCAATTTGTCGAGACAAGCACTTTGCTTGAAGTTATAACTATTTCGAACTATACCACTCATTCGTCAGTAGGGTCATTAGATTCCTTTAAGTCATTGACATATTATATGGACTGCTAGTATACGTCTTCGCGTTGGTCCAACATAGCCACTAGTTCTGTTGGTTCGGAGCGGAATAAATTGGAATCTATCACTTTTTTCAAGTGACATTTGTTGTTAACAAAGACGCAACAATTTGAATTCCAACTGTTTTACTTGGCAAATACACTAAAGCGGAATAGGGTCTCTAGGGAGAATAGGAGAATAGCGGAATAGGGTTCTATAGAGAAATCAAAGATGGTTGGCATTTTGTTTCACTTATTTTTGTCTTCGAACCAAGAGCGGTAGTATTTGTGGGCGTCATTTTTTGGACAAAATGTGTATGAACTGACATTTCACTAGCAGTCCAGATATAATATATGTCAATGATAATAATAATATTTATTGAATACAACAGAGAGGTTGACAACCGTAGATAAAGGTGCTAGTACACGGCATGTTTTTTTCGTCAGCGTATGGTACAAGCTCTGACGTCAGAGCTACTACATACGTATGTGGCTTGCTACATGCCGTGTACTGGCACATTAATGCATTTTGTTGCGAATTGGCTTACATTTTTTTTTAAATCACAATGGCTAGTTTGGTGTATAAAAGAAATCGCCATAAGAAAGGCAGTTCATAAAATTGCAGGCGGACACTTAGTGTAATTTAGTACAACGCAATATCTTCAACCTTTTACATCGTATACCAGTCCACAATTATTTTCTGCGGCTCTTGTATACAATAAAAACGCTTCCAAATTATCAATGTGCTTCATTTTCATTGTGAATTGATGTGATGAGATGACCGTAGTCACAGTAGTTTTTCAATTACATTTTCCCCAACCTTGTTTTGTTTTTTACCAAAGAACAAAATCTAACCAGACTGATAGAATTTAACTAAATTGTACATAGTTTTGTGTAGCACATTATAATAAAAAAAAAGTCTTTGATTCTATAGACGTCTTTGATTCAATTACCTTCCATTCAGTTTATAATGTGCATGCCGTCTTCGTTCTCGTAGCATATTTTGTTATTCCATATGAAATTAAGAAAATAAACAAACAGAAATGTTGAAAATATTTGAAAAAAAAAGAAACAAGAAGAAAACACAACAAAACACAAAAAAAAATATTCGTTTGTCTGTTTTTTGTTCAATTTCTTTAATAAAACAAAACACCGCGTTGACATGTCGTCGTTTGTCTGTATAAACGTTGGTGGTTCTTTTTCTTTCTCTTAATTGATTCAGAAAACAGAACAAAGTGGCAATGTGTGGTTTTCCTTTTAAACAGCAACAATTGTCGAATGCATAATCGTATACCTAATGAATTAAAAAAAGCGTTAGTATAGATAGAGTGCGACGTTTGGGGTACATATAGTGTGGCGGACCCACAGACCTATTTTTCTATTAACCTATTTATTGACATTAAACCTACACGACCCGCTCTATGGTGTATGACTAGGATGTGTCTCTTATAAGAGATGTTATTCCCACCCAATAGATGTCATCACAAAAGACAAAACAAAAATTAAATCTGTATGCGTTTGATTTCTGTATAGACCAGTTTAATATAGAAATACTACACATACGTTGGGGATATGGTAGCTGGAGTATATGTCGAGCTTACAGGGGTGGATTGCATTTAAAGAAAACCAGAACCAGACACACTTTAATGCGTTCATTGAATTCAATTGCTTACACTAAATCTGGGTTACCATTAGAGGGTGAGAAGGGTGTATAATTACACCTCTAATCAATGCCATCAATAGGTATATCGCGCTGCAATATTATTTTATTAGTAAGGTAGGTACAGTGTTGGCCAAAACTAAAGCACGAAATGATGTCACTTCGGAAAAAACTAAAGAAAATTTAAAAAACGATCGATAATATTTTATTTTTTTTTTAAAGCAATATATAACAGTCTATACAATTCACTACTAAAAATTTCATTATAACCGCTAACTTGCTAAAAAAAAAAACATACATTTATTGCCAATAAATTTGGTATAGCCATACAGTGATTTCTCGAATTATTACTCGATTCCGTGACCGGGGAAATGTTCAAACGGTTCATAGTGGCGGTAGACCTCGAAAAACCAGCAGTCGCGACAACAAAAGGATTATCAGGGTAATCAAAAAGGACCCCTTCATATCGACCACATGTATTAAATTAAGTTTAGAAATATCAAGCAGGACGATCCGGCGAAGAGCGGTTGATGGTGGCTTGTTTTCATATCGAGCAGTAAAAAAGCCATTTATTGCTGAAAGAAATCGACGTGCAAGACTTGAATTTGCAACGGCACATTTAAACTGGACTGTGGCAAAACTGAGAACAGTGCTCTTCTCTGATGAGTCCAAATTCAATTTAAAGGGATCTGACGGATTTGGGACGGTAGGGAAGCCAAAGGGGGAGCGACTCAATCCATGTTTCACAACATCCACAATTAAGCACGGAGAAGGAAATATTATTGTCTGGGGATGTTTTTCCAGTCAAGGAGTTGGGCCACTGCACAAGATTAGTGGAATAATGGATCGTTTCGTGTACCTTCAAAGTGTCATGCTTCCTCATGCTGAGAAGAATATGCCGTTGCGATGGATCTTGCAACGACCCTAAACATACCACAAATCTTGTGAAGGATTGGCTTAATGCAAATCAAATTGCAGTTATGAAGTGGCCAGCACAATTACCTGATCTCAATCCCATAGAGAATCTATGGGAAATAGTAGATCAGAGAATTGATCGTACCAAATGCTCCAATCTAAACTCGCTTCTCGAACAGACTCAAATTGCCTGGAGTAACATCCCTACGCAAATCCTTCATTGGCTCCATGCCTCTACGATGTGCTGCGGTAATTCGAAATAATGGCTACGCCACAAAATATTAGTAATAACACGTGTTGTTTTTCTTTATTTATGAATTCTAAAATGCTTTAGTTTTGTCCACTTAGTTTTTAATGAAATGTAGTTTTTTTTTTTTTAATAAGTTAATGAAATTGTTAGTAGTGAGTTGAAGTAACATAAATTGAATAAAAAAAATAATCGATCGTTTTTTGAATTATTTTTAGTTTTTTCCAAAGTGACATCATTTCGTGCTTTAATTTTGCCCAACACTGTATATGTTACTGTTCAAAGACACCAGAAAGTCCACATTTAGCTTCAGAAATTTTTTACAAAAATCCAAATATAAAAATCTGAAACAAAATATTAAGGTAGGTATATCTACATTCGCCGAGCCCCGAACCATTCCACTCTAATATTTTATACTTGTAGTCCTAGTTAGGAAAGTCATTGTTGGGTGAAAACTACAAGCGCTCATAAGGTAGGTACTATTGAATTAAAAATTAACAGCGTAAAATGTATTTCTACATCTATATTCTGTACGGCCTACTTATGCTTAAAATGTCAGCTTCGTGTGCCTTTAATTTTTTCGTTCCGAGTTAGCTTAGAAGATTGCTTATAGAGGACAATCGGGATATTATTTTTGGAGAATATTCATTTCAACAATCGTCATCATACTTTTAAATGGGCTTATTAAGTCTGTTTCCAGTTTGGACTTTCATTTTAAGGAGTTCCTATTAGCTACACAAATTACGCAGTCGAGAGCTTCTGTAAATTTAATTCAGTATTTTTTATTAGTAAGGCGCAATGTCCCTTACATTGAAATATTATATTTGGTCTGTTAGGAGACGTCTTCGCGTTGGTTCCAACATAACCACTAGATCTCTTGGTTCGCAGCGCAATAATTTGGAAATTTACACTTTTTTGAAGTGGCATCTATTGTTAACCGTTTTACCTGCCGAATTCATTAACGCCCAATAGGTGTCACTATCATTCTATGGAGAAATCCAAGATGGTTTGTCATTTTGTTTCACTTATTTTCCGCTCCGAACCAAGACCGCTAGTTAATGTTGGCGTCATTTTCTGGGCAAAATTTCTATGTACTGAAATTTCACTAGCAGTCCATATATAATAAGTCAATGGTCCCTTATATCTATGACATGGGTCGCGGATTTAGCTTTCTTCGCCAACAATAGTTGCATTTTTTGTTTTGTTAGCATAGCTAATTGCCAGTCAAAATGAATTAATCAATAAATCTTCCGCGATACTAATGATCATTTTTAGAATCCAGGGCCAGGCTAACTTTTACGAAGTCACAATGGGCCTTACCAATAATCATTTTTAGTCTTCAACTTAAATATTTTGACGGTCACAATGGATAATTTTATATGGAAATTTTCGCCATTGCGACTTCGTAAATGTTAGCCTGGACACTAAAAATGATTATTAGTACGGCGGAATGGCGACAATATCCATATAAAATTATCTATTGTGACCGTAGCAATATTTAAGTTGAAGATTAAAAATGATTATTGGTAAGGCCCCTTGTCTTTCGAATAGCTTTGTTTTATTTTAGGTTATATAAACATTTTATATGAAGACTATCTGTCGTCTGCTAGCTAACTTGTGCACGTTTTAAGGAGCCTGTCCATTTGAGAGTAGTGTTTATTTTTGTGCCCATTTCATTGAAATGCATCATTGGAACAAATCAGTGGAATGGTGGTTTCATATTTTTCACAAGTCGGTTATAGCAATCATTGAAAAATTCCTGTCAGTGGAGGTACCTGACACTTTGTAAGGTTTTGGGAAAAACCTTACAACTCTGTTAAAAATATTTATTTCGATTAATCATTAATGCTTTAATATTGCTAAAATGATATTGTCTCTTATGTAAATTTTCAAAGTTTGAAATTGTATTTGGAGCTTAAGATATTTCCAAATACCCTACTTAATATTTTCGAGATTATAATTTTATAATATAATATAATATTTATTCCCTGAAAGTAATCTCATAACCGTGTCCACTTGCTATTTATTTTGCTAGTTATCAGTTAAATATGTATTCTTAAACCACGTTCCCACCTAATGTGATTATCCACTTGATTTAGATAAATGATCTTATTAATGTTGTGATTTATCATACATTTTCATGATTACGCAATTGATGTTGATCTACGCGACGTGTTTTATTTTTTATTATGCGCGTCTGCTCATCACGAATATTTCCAAAATAAAATGGAACATAACAGCAGCTTTATATTCAGCAACGAAAAAATTAAAACACAAACTGTGAAAAATTAATTACCCTGCATATAAACTCAATTTTTTTTAATTAAATTTTCCACTTATTTCACCGAGGTTGTGATTTTTATGCACTCTACACATAATTACAAACCGCGGTACTAATAATCATTTTTAGTGTCCAGGCTAACTTTTACGAAGTCACAATTGAAAAAATTTTCATATAAAATTATCCATTGTGACCTTCAAAATATTTAAGTTGAAGACTAAAAATGATTATTGGTAAGGCCCAAAGTGTTCTTATTTATATCAGGTCTGTTTTTTTCCACATCGATCTCATTGAAGTAAAGTAATGTAGGATTTTCAGCATGCAATTACAACAACTATATAGAGTCTCGAAAGTGTCAAAGGTAAAGTTCGGTGGAAACGGCTTTTGTGATTTATAAATCACTTCGGCTTAATCACGTTGGTGGGAATATAGTATTACAAGCGAAAGGTTGCAGCTGTTTCAATTATTGGCACTGTTCTTAAAAAATAAAGCAGACGGGTAGATCGTCGAGATTCAAATTGAAGATACTCATCAAGGGTTTAGGAATTTTTACCATTTGACAACTATAGTGAAATAGAATATAATAATTCAATCTGTTGGGCAAAATATTTTTAAAAAATACACCAAATTAAGTGAAGCCGCACCAGTACGTAAGTGTATATATTGGTAACACTATAAGTTGATTTATTTCTTCCGATATCCATTGTTTTGCCATGTCGACTCTCGATAGCTATACTCGCAAAATACGATCCGTGTTGGCATTTTGAGAGCTTATATTCGATAGTGATAAAAACATGTGTCCACATGCGAGTGACGTTTTAAAAGGTTAAAATATCGAGAGTATAAAAAGCTAGCTAACCGCGAACTGTATTCACTTCTGAGTTTCCTCTCATCATTTTTACTTTCAAATGGACACCGACCTTTAGACGTTATTTTGTAGGGATGTGACTATTATTTTAAGACATTTGTGACAAATTTTTTTACTGAGTTTTACTGACAGATCTGACTTCTGATTCTGACAACCGTTTCTGTAGTTAGCTGAAAAACGATTCTCGCTTAGGAAATTCTGTTTCTGTTTGAAAAATCGAGTTTTTTTCATTGATGTATAAGAAAAGAAAAAAACTTTTGTAAAAAAAAACACACACTTAGGTTGGAATTCTAGACATTTAAACTAAACGTCATTAAGTTCCCTTAAGTGACTTTTTTAAACAGGTTCCATTCTGAGACTCAATTCTTTTTTAACTAAGCATAGTTTTAGATGAGAAATTTCTTAAAAATCATACTGCCATAACTGGTCAGAGTTAGTTCTATTGTTTTTTTCTACAGCCACTTTTGATGTCTGTCTGTCAATTGTAAGAAAAAAAAAAACGAACTATTTTACAAATTTCGACATTCAGCACATTCTTTCCGGTTAGAAATCGAAATCGATCGATAGATATGCTTGCAGACGATATTCCTTCCATAGGACATCAAAGCATTTCGTGTATATAAATAATAATAACAATTTCATCGACATAATTTTTTTTTTTCTTAAACAGAATATTTATTTATGTTTGTTAGAACAGACTATGCATGTATTCACGAACACATGTGGGGACTAATTCGAATTCTGATTGATTTTGCTATTTATTTACAAAATTGTAGGAGGTATTGACGCCTCTCTACGAAAGCACGTTTTTGTTTTTTTTTTTTTTTTTCTTTTTTCTAAAGTAAATTTGTATATTTGTAAATGAGCTTTTTATCTATGATGATACATTTTGTTATGCTTTCCTTTCGCACTCGATTCTTTGATGAATTGTTAAATTTTTGTTCATTTATAAAAGCACATGTGCTGTGCATGGTATATATGATGTCCTATTTTATTGAGTGAATGTTTTAGTTATGGGCACGAAAGATAACGTTTACATGAGCATGTACGAGTACAATACAATGAAAAGAATGTTAAGCCAAGGGTTAGTTAGTGAGTGAATGTGGGGGGGGGGATGGGTGACAGTATGACATTAATTCAATCTCTCCTCAATCATAGCTGTCGTCGGCGGCGCGGCGTTCGTCGGTATCCTCTGTGCTCTGTCATCATGCATTATGGTTAGAAATAGGAACACTAGAATGTTTTTTTTGTTGTTTTCCTTTCAATAGTATTCAAGGCTGGCTAACAGAGTAAATCGTTAATTTGAGGGATGTATGATGAGTGCAAAGAGGTGTATGTATAAAAATAAGATGTATGAGAGACCCGGAATAAACGTTACAATTTGCATATATTATGTGTCAGTAACTTTTATTTTTATACCCTCCACAGGTAAATTCACTTTGCCATTACATTTGTACATTTGTAACGCCAAGAAGGAGTCACCCATAAATTATTGAATCAGGATCACATTCTGAATCGATATAGCAATGTCCGGTGCGTCTGTCTCTTGAAAACACGATAGCGTTCAAACGAATCGACCTAATCGAATGAGATTTTGTGAAAGGACTTCTTTTTACCGTTAAAATAGACTATGTCGGTCGAGTAGTTCTGGAGGGATCGAAAATACCGGGTATTTTGATTTTTTTCTGCAAAAAAGGCCAGTATTAGTTAAGGTTGTAAAATAAAAAGAAGTACATCTGGTTGATGCTGATGAAGCTGCCTGTCGATTCCTGTTATGCCTTTAAGAACTTAACCCATTTTGAAAATGGGCCACATAAAATTAGTATTTTTGGCCACATAACATAAGTGGCCAAATGAACCAGTTATTTCAACCATTTATTTTTTCTAGCCGAAACAAAAAAGTTTATTTGACCCATTATTATTTCTAGTGAAAATAAATTGATTTATTAGACCCAATATTTTTTTGGGCCATAGAAAATGGGTAATAGAGGCTTTTAATTTTTTGGGTGAAATATTAGGTCTCTTATTATTATGATGATATACAAATTTTCATCTGCTAAGTACATCACACATATGTATAATACATATTTTAGGTTGTATAAAAGGGTATTTTACACTTCAGTGCCTGGTAGAGGGAACAAGGAAAGAATTTACGTTTTGACAATTAAAAAAAATTAAAAAATGTAATACTAAAGCTGCCAAACACGACATACGCGACACGCGTGCCACTCTGACTTCACGATCATTACTCGACTTATTGTAGAATATGCCACGTTTTATACATTGTGGAATGTGCGAAAAGTATGCCGAGTACACGGCATGCACCTTTTGTCTCAAAGTTGGCATATTCGTATGTCGACGGTGACTGGCATTGTGTTTTGCCGCAGCGGAGATGCATGTAATATGTTATAATATGTAGGGTGTTGAACAAAAATATTATTTAACTGATATTAAAGCGTCAGTAAATGTGACGCAATTCCATCGCTATTGGCTATTTCGGAAAGCAAAAAATTGCCTCAATTGAAGATTTCTTAGAAGTTTTTTAATCCATTGACATCGTAGCCATCCTTTGATGGAATTTGTTACTTTATGCATTGATAGAAAGAAGACGAACCATATTTTAGGATATATACTTTATTTATTTCGAAATGTCACCAGAAAGCCCTAAAATCTTAATTTTTCCAAATATAGTATACATCCCAAAATATGGTTCGTCTTCTTTCAATCAAGGCATAAAGTAACAAATTCCATCAAAGGATGGCTACGATGTCAATGGATTAAAAAACGTCCAAGAAATCTTCAATTCAAACGATTTTTTTTTATTCTCCGAAATTTACATGCCATTCTGAGTCGGACATATGGGTGACAGTTGACAGACGCATGCCAACATAATAATGTAAGCGTCAATAATATGCCGAGTACACGACACGACATGCACCCTTTTATGGAATGCGTATGTCGTGTTTGGCATGTCGTGTACTCGTATCTTAATTCACATTTAACTACAAATATATTATCTACATACATGTATGTGCAAGTAAGTTTGACCCAATCGTGCCCTTGATTACTTTTTTGTTAGCTATGCAGCTTAATTTGCCGTTAACTATTTTTATGACTTGCATTCATTTGTTTCTTTATTTCGCTCTTCTCGATTGAATTAGAAAGAATGGAAACTTAAGAGATGATAAGGCGTATGAATGTATGTATAATGTTACATAATGTGCATAAAACTAATAATTCAGGCTATTCTAATAGAATAAACTTGCGGCTTAACCCAAAAAAATATTGTGTTGATTGGACCCAATATTTTAAACCCGAAAAATTATTGGGTCAAACTAACCCATTTGTTAAGCAAAAATGTACATTATATTTTATGTTCCAGGTTTCATTGGCCCAAAAAAAATTGGGTCGAATGAACCCATTTACTTTGCCCAAAAAAAATTGATTCTAGAGAAAAAAAGCACTATGCACCACTAATTAAATTGGGCCACAAATACCTGTTTCATCAGACCTTTTTCAACAAATAGGTCAAATGGGTTCGGTCCCTGGTTTAGATAAAAATTAATTTCAAGTTTTAGTTCAAGTTTAAATTAAAATTAATATTAAAATTAAAATTAAAAACTTTAAATTAAAATCACTTCTGGTACCTCCCACACAAAACAAATATCAGACCCATGCGTCTCTCTGTCTCTTAAAAACACGATAGCGTTCAAACGAATCGACCTAATCGAATGAGATTTTGTGAAAGAACTTCTTTTTACCGTTGTCAGGTTTTTATTGAAAATGGACAATGTCGGTCAAGTAGTTCCAGTTTTTAATTGATATGATGCTTATATCTAGCAGTAACTAGTTTTATTTCCCCTTTTTGATGGTGTTACAGCTCCACATGCTGCTCGTGCTGGCTTGTTCCACGGCTTCCTGTAGTTGCACTCGTAATACTGGTTAGGATCGCGCCTCCTTAGGTTAAGTCATCCTCTATAGCGTTTTTCGAGCCGGAGCACTGATGTCTATACTATCTATATGTCCCTGTCATCTAAGACACAGTAAACTTATCGGAATGAACAGGTTAAATTTTACAAATTAACAATAGCGACAATTTGGGATCCCTACGTCCGTCATCCTTTCCAAAATTTCTTATTGGACATAATCCGCGGTACTAATAATCATTTTTAGTGTCCAGTCTAACATTTACGAAGTCACAATGGCGAAAATTTCCATATAAAATTATCTATTGTGACCGTCAAAATATTTAAGTTGAAGGTTAAAAATGATTATTGGGGACGAAATCCCCTATGCCAAAATCTCCCGCAAATCCTGCAGTGACCACAAGCAGGAGGGTTGCAGGGGGGCAGCATGCTCCCATTCCTATCTCCCTTTTTAACAGTATTTTAGGTGTCGCGGCGACAGAATTAATAACACCAAATCTAAAAATGGGGGATTTTGTCTTAGGGTCTTTTGGAGTAAGGGATTTCAGCACAGGAGATTTCATAACCAACCCCGACAATTTATTAAACTGCTTAGCTATGCAAATGGTATTGGCAAGAAAAACTATCTTTGGAACTAGCTTTCTTTAGACATAGCTACAAATATCCAAGGAATTTACAATTTAAAGTAATACCTCGAGTTATAAAGGAAGGTACATATTTCTTCAAAACTTCGATAGTAATGTAGTAGATTTAAAAACTACTAAATTTTACCCACGATTTCCACTGATATAAAATTGCTTAGAACAGGAACTATACAAAGAAGACCTGCGAGGTCCTTTTCATGTCCGTCCTGTCGTATTTTGCATATCCATTTACATTTTCAGAATCCGATGTAATCCCACTTGGAAAACTCTACGTTCTATTCTATGGCCTCACCTGTCAATTCTCTAAACAAAAGCTATTTATATTGATAAATACATACAATTAATTTATAAATGCAAATGGACTGTAACTTCAAATGGAAAATAAAAATTTAACCACTTTTTCACCACTTTAATAACATTCATAAATAATGCATATTCAATACACAACTTTTGTGTGTATACCTTTTCTCGGTGGGGAAAATAGTCTGGTCGAAACTGAAAATCGCAGTGTTTAAATTCAAAATTTTTACTACCGCCGACGACGACGGACGATGACGACGCGGGAAATAGGTTAATGACCATGTCTACAGTTCTATTTACACAGTCTATTCGAGAACCACTTTTCTTGTTTCCAAATTTATTTTATTTAAATCTGTATTCCTATATATAATGTTTTTGTTTTTTATTTACGAAATATACGTATAGTATGGACAACACGCGGGTTCAAAGAGATCGCAAGATGTTTGTATCCCTTCAAGAGTCACACTTCAAAATAACGAATAAATTTGGATCGTCGATCTCACACCCGGCATTTGTACATTGATATTAATCTTATATTACTATAACGATTTTTTTTTTTTTTTTTTTTTTTGTGTAGGTATAAAAATAACTCACTCCGAATCGTAATAATTGCTCATAGAAAACTGATTTGAATGCTCTTATGGTTTCGTTTTTTGTTTTTCGATATATTTACATTGTCGCCATCCGCTGTAACAATGAACTTTTGAAAAACATCACCACCTATACTAGTACTTAAGAATGAACTGAATGAAGGAAATTTACGTACCTAACAACTCACTCCTCCATTGGAGGATGTTTAAAATGAGTCTACGATAGATATATTTATATATATTTTCGGTAGGGGAAGTATAAAACTGATCAATTCTGACGTCATGTAAACTTGGATGCACATCCATTTATTCACTCTGGATTTTTTGTTTTTGCGCCTTTCGAAAGATATCTACCACCAAATTTATGAGCTACAAATAGATAGATCTTAATTTCGTAGACTCGTGCCGTATTTTCTCCACAAATGCACCATATGAAATCGGTCGGGGATCGTTGTGAATCCTTCCGGAAGAATATTAGAAATATCCAAACGAAACCAATTAGATGCTAATTTAAAATATGATCATTGATCGGGAAACTGGGTCAGCAAAAAATAGACAGCCAGATAAAATGTTGTTGAATTTTTAAAATATGTTCTTCGGTCATATGTAGTTGCCCTTCTTTCCCTTTTATTTACTCGGGTGTATAGGTAAATTTTGTTCAGTTTAAAGCTGTATAAATCACGAGATTTGGTACTTTTTGGGTAACAGGCGGAATTTTGCATAAACGTTATATATAAGAAGTCAATTTGTTTTCGTCCTGGATGATGCTTTTGATACCCTCCAACTGCATACAACAAAAAAAAAAATAGTTGGCGCAACAGGGAACATAGGAACGCTAGGCCTAGCTTCTCACAACCATTCGTTTGTGTGAGTTTTAGGTAGGAATGTAAGGGACCTACAATTTTATGCCGATTCCGAACGGCTCAATTGAGAAGCTTTTTCAGGACAGTCATACCTACTCTCGGACGACTGACTACTGCAAAAAGAAGTTCCCTCACACTATCGTGTTTTCAAGAGACAGAGCGACGCATGGGTCTAATATTGGTTTTGTGTGGGAGGCCCATATTCAATACCAACTTGACGACAATAAAAGGAATTCCTCTCACAAAACGTCATTTTGCAAGATCGATTCTGTAGTCAGCATTGAGTTGAATATCTTTTTTATTATTTAAAGATTTTTTGACGGTTTTGGGTGATTTTTTTAGAATTGTATGGATGGTTTTTTAAAAATGTTTTCATTCAATCGTTTCCAATATTTCGCATTGTATTTATAAAATTCCCTACGCAATTCATGTGCAAATGTCAAAAACTGTTGTTGGTTTCACTCAAGGATTCACTCATTTTGAAATCCAATGGAACAAGGAAACTGCTTCTGGCTGACTGCACTCACGTATTGGTGAAACGTCAAATATTTTTATATGGCTGGCTTCTTGAGTGGATTCTGACTTGAAATCGAGAAGTGAAATTCCCTCCTCAGAATCAACAGAAGAGTATTTTTGGCGCCAATGAAACGGTTTCAGAAGTGATTTTCTTGTTTTCTGAAATAGGGTGTCAAACATACTTTTCACAGATACTAACAACTCCTTAGGTACTTTTTTGGTTAGGTATCCTGCGCGATATATAAATATAAAAGGTAAACCAACTGACTGGGAAACAATCTCTGTGTACTAAATTCAGTGGGCCGCGCGAGCGAAGCCACGGGCAAAAGCTAGTAGCAATATAAGGATTTAGTTGCGCTTAGAAATAGAATCGTCTATATTTTTTTTTAAATGGCTCGCAGGTTAAGTTTTTTTCCCGTTTGTGGTTTTGTAGTAAAACATTCTCCTTATCTTGTTTCAAATGCAGTCATTAGCTGTAGGTAATCCATTTATGTATTTGATGAGTGTGGCCCTTATTCTGATTGTCGATCAGCGATCGTCTCGACAATAATTGTCGATTGATTTTAACTATTGGCATTCCGCGGTACTAATAATCATTTTTAGTGTCCAAGTTAACTTTTACGAAGTACAATGGCGAACATTTCCATATAAAATTATCCATTGTGACCGTCAAAATATTTAAGTTAAAGACTAAAAATGTTTATTGGTAGATTATTGTGAATATTGTGAATACATCATACTTTGACGGCTGTTTATTGACAGCTGGCTATCGTTTTTTACAATTTATTGTGTTGAAAGTAATTGTAAAAAATGATTTCGATTTAATTGTGGTTTAGCGATTTAGAAGCGGAAAATATTAACGAAGTTTTAGAACTAGCTAGAAAAGGAAAACAATTAAGAGATGCACCTAACCTTTTGGAAGTGGAAGAAAAAGTGTGACTTTGTCGAGAAAAGTGTCTCTTGTGCGTAAAAATCGCTTTGAGATTTTTCACCCACATGTCTTACCAAACCAGTGTGGACAACGAGCGTTCTATTGGTCCTAAATGGATGAAATTTAATTATTTAGAGAGTAAAGAACGTCGGGCAAAAATATTTACATGAATAAATAATTGTTTTAATCACTTGCAAGCGACATTCATAATACTAAAATTAAGAGTCGATAGATGCCGCTGAACTCAATCAATCAATCAATTGTCGACACTCACAACAGGCGCCTGTGTTTTTATGTGGACTTTTAAAAATCATCCTTACACTGCGTATAGTTTGAAATATGTATGAAAGTCCTCAATAGGTATTTTTAAATATTTTGTAGGTCCATTGAATAATTTATTATGTATAAACAATTTCGCTATTGTGACTTTGTTAAATTTAACCTGTGTGTTAATATAAGACCTCGAAATGTTTTTAACTTGTATGAGAATTGCAAAATTGTGATACAAATGAACTTGGTGTTGTTGTCAGTCCTTAATTCTGTGTTTGTTCCAACTCTTACCTATGGTCATGAGGTTTGGGTAATGACCGAAAGAATAAAATCGCGGATACAAGCTGCCGAAATGACATTCATCCGTTGTATTGCTGGTGTGACCCGTAGAGATCGCATTAGAAACACCAGAATACGTGAGGAACTCAATGGTGAGCAGCTATTTCTTCGGGTGGAGCGGTCCATGCTTCGGTGGTTTGGTCATGTCATAAACGCATGACCACAACCAGGATTCCAAGACGTGCTATGGAATCCGTACCATCAGACAGGCGTCCTCTAGGTAGACCCAGGATGAGATGGTGAAATCAAGTGCACAATCTACCCTCAACCCGTATGGGGATTGCCCTCAATGATTTAGAATTAAAAGGTATGGAGGGTCCACTTGAGCAATCTACAACGCGACCTACTTTATGGATAAGCGGGCCAATGAAAATGAATGAATGATGAATGGTACAACTAAAATTAAAACTGTATACGTGTCGGTATAAATATTTAGGTGAACCTCTGAGTAGGAGTCTGAGCTAGGGGTCCGCAGGCCGTTTGGATTCGACGTAAAATTATAGGTCCCTCCCATTCGCCCCGAAAATAAGCGAATCATACAACTGAATGGTTTTGATGTATAAGTATAGCCCGAACTACTTATTTAGTCTTTCACCCTGCAACTAGTTTTTTTTTTTTTAGAAAATGCGGCTCTTTTTTCAAACAGTATTAAACGATGAGATGTCAAACGAAAGAGATTATCCTGGAGGACAGAAAATTTATGGATTTATTTAAAAAAAAAAAGAAATTAACATTCAATGGATTTTTTTAAGAATCCATCAAACTCATAGACATTTTTGTCAATAATTGAAACAGTGCAAATTGGATGGATGGATGGATGAACTTTACTCGTTTGGTTACATATTTTCTGTCTGTGGGCGCAGTAGCGCAGTGGTTAGTATGCTGTTCGATCCCCGGAAAAACACAAATTACATATTAAGGCTTTTTCTACATCCTAGAGTATGACTGTCCTGAAAAGGCTTCTCGATTCAGCCGTAGGTCCCTTCCATTCGTCCCAAAAATAGAAACTCACACAAACGAATGGTTGCGAGAAGCTAGGCCTAGGGTGTCTATCCGCCTGTTGCGCCACCTATTTATTTGTATTTTTTACTTTCTGTTTATTTTATTTATCATGATTTAGTCCTCTAACCTCTCACTCATTAATCAAATCACAGCCACCTACAAAGGGACGGCATAACAAGACTAAGGGGCTTACCAATAATCATTTTTAACCTTCAACTTAAATATTTTGACGGTCACAATAGATAATTTTATATGGAAATTTTTGCCATTGTGACTTCATAAAAGTTAGCCTGGACACTAAAAATGATTATTAGTACCGCGGTTATTCTATACGGAAAAGTGGGCTTAAACTGCGAATACTATACGAGTATTTGGACTGCAATTAGCTCTGATCTCAATTGGAGATACTTGAAGGTGATTGTAATTTTGACATTTCATCGGATATTCTGCAATTCATATTATCTTCACATCTGTTTTTAATTAAGGCCGTGTGTCAGTTGGGCTAAATAATTATTCTCGGCTAATTTTCTGACACTATCGTGGTGTAAAACGAATTTTCAACTGTCAAAAAATTAGCATACCTATATGCGAATTTTTTGGCGTTTTCTTTTGCTTAAGTTTTGCTAGAATGTTGAAGAGGAAATAAAACACTGAATTTCAATGAAAATTTTGATAAACCTCTGTTTTAAGATTGGATTTTGGTGAATTTCTCTTTCAACACTTTCATAAATGTCACAAAATTATCCGAACATAATTATTTAGCCCAATTGACACACGGCCTAAGTTTATTACTTTATTTGACAAGCCTTGTGATTACATTGGGAGTTCTCGCAAGTGTATTTTTTTTTTTTTTGCTTAAATTTGCAAGGTCCCTATTTCGTCTTCACTTATATATAGTTTCACAAAAACGTCGTTTCACACCGCATGAACTGCTGTAAAAATGGTATGAAAGCGCATAGGTATCCTCCGCAGAACCGGTGCGGGTACAAACGATTTTGTTTGCCTCTTTTCAACGTTCTTGAAAACATGCCAATAATCGTGTAATCATTTGAATCTGAATAACAACGTTACTGTCTTAAAAATGCATAATTTAAAGGCTTATTAAGGCTTTTGCTAGATAAAATCCCTTCTTTCAGTCACACTCAAGAAGAATACCCGCACATACCTACATAAGTATAATAAAAAGCTCAAGAGAATATAATTATAAAACAAGCTTATCAGCTCATCAGGTATCGTATAGGCCCTAAGCTAATAACTACCACACATCAAGGCTGCAAAATCAAACCCTTAACTTTATCAAGTAACTGACCAAGGATAATTGGGGTGAAGCCCATAAACGTTATTGGGTCAATCAATTTTCATTTTAAGTGCGATTCAAATTTTGTTCATGTGTTTTTTTTTTAAGAACGTTAACCTTGAGTAGGAAGATTTTCCCGTTTTCGTATTAATTGAAATTTCTATAAAAGAACCAAATTCGAAAATGGTCTATGTCGTATTTCAATTGGATTTATGAGTAAATGGATTCTCTGACCTTAGATTACTTGAGGGGGCCGTTTCTTTCAACGTCATCTCCTCAAAAACGCACATACATTTGCGTTTCATATACAAGTGTTCAGTTCATAGGTATAGGTCGCAATCGACAATTGTTGCTGTTTACTCTTGTTTTCTTCGTCGTCGCGTTTCCATTAAAAAACTATGGTTTGATTTTAGCTAACAGTTTGTTATAGGAAAACCAACAAACCAAACTAAGTAAATCAAGTTATATAAATACTTGGTGGCTCGCTGCTGCAGCTACTGCTACTAATTAAATTGTCATCGCTTGTTATATCAGCAATCCAATGCATGTCAACCGTATTGTGACCACTGTTGACTATCCTCGATTTGGCACATAATTACTCGTTTAGGTTACACAAAATTCTTTCCATATTTTGAGCTATATACACACATGCAAATTCATTTAAAATAACAACAAAACGCCACTGAAAGGTAAACTATTCCTGTGCGGTATAAGACTCGGGCGGCAAATAGTTTAATTCTAGCAATTGCTATCATTATTGTTTATACATTTTTCAGTATTTTTTTATTTTTTATTTTTTGTTATTGTTATACGACCGATTTATGTTTTTTTAAAGAGAGGAAAATTTTTCAAAACGCACTTGTAGTATATTTAATCAGAATTCCGCCAGATGTCTTACACAGCGCGAGTTTTGAAACACGGTTCGCGTTTTCGCCCGGAATCAGAAAACAGTTGCGACTGTTAACTTATTTTGCGGAAGCCTCCACCTTTTAGAATGTACTTAGCATGTATTCGAATTTGAAGGAAAAAACATGCCGCTGGTGATTGGCATGTCAGGTAAATGAAAGGGGAGCTAAAAAAACGCGCGCGTTAACGAACTGCTTACACTTAAAAAGGTGGATGTATGTAAAAAAAAAAACACAACTTTTGCTTTTTTTTTTTTGTTGTTTTTGTGAAGAAAAAAGAAAATAGAAAATATTTGTGTTTTTTATTTAGTTTTAGTTTTAGTTTTTTTTTTGATTCTTTGTTCCCGTTACGTTTATTTTGTACACACAGTTTTACACGCGGTCGAAAATGTTGTATTTGAAAATGTTCATCATTCCGAAGTCAGGTCTCAAAAGGAGCGTTGCCGGGCGTTTACGAGATTATAGCATGACTGGAAACGCAATTTTTCCAATTTTCTACTCAGGGTGGTGTTGATTTTTTTTTCCTGCTTTTTTCCACATAGAGTGTTTGGCTTTCAATTATAATCTTGTGGGAAACTAAATAGAATGAATGAAGGCGTGTGTAGGAAGGGGGAGGGCGAAGACAATTTATAGAGAAAGGAGAAGAATAGAGCAGAGATCTAAGTGATTTGGGGGCACAGGGGGTTGGGATCCACATCTCTCCAGTTACCTAGTGAGGCATGTAGGAAAATTGTTGTGTATCGTCTCGTTTGAGGCGTGCTTTTTTTCTATAAACGAGTAGGTACTTGTTGTTTATTTTTCGTTTTTTTTTTTTTTTTTCTTCTTTTTGCATTTGCAAAGTGCGGTGCAATGCTATTTTTGTGTTTTTTTTTTTTTTTTTGTTCTTGGTCTCATGGAGGGATGATGTATCAGTTAGTCTTGCCATTATAATTAGAAGTGATTAAGAAATCTTTTTCATTTTCATACGTTTGCTGGTAACGGAAATGTTATTTAAACAGTTGTGTTTATGGCAGACAGATGGCAGTTTGTTAGCCATAAACTCAAAACACTGTCATTCAACAAGTGTGTTTTAGGTGAGGAGGTTGGATCTAAAAAAAAAATAGTGTTTAAGTTTTGACGGAAATTTGGAAAATAATTTTACTACAAGTTCTTGTTGCCATCAGGTTGATGGCCTCAATAGTAATGTATATCTTCCTGAAACCCTACATAACTATAATGGATACTCGAAAAGCGTCCTTGTGATCCGGAAGTTAAGGACATACATTTGTGTAGTTGGGACAAAATTCAATGCGTTTAGTTTAAAAAGCTTTCGTTGTGAATGAAACAAAAGTCCATTCTGTTATATATTTTTTTGAATCGATATCACAATAGCTATTATATATACTCATTAACGGCAAAGTAGGTAGGTACCCCAATCACACGCAATGTTGAAGGAAATGAAATACCCCAAAAACCTGAAAACACTAATTAGTAGCTAATGTCGATGATGAAAAGCTCACAAACTATTAACTATGTGTGTATTTGCTTGCACCCAACTCCCACGCTCGATATTTAAAGCTATATTAGGGTTGTTTTTAATTTTTTAATCTTGGCCATGTGTAAATAGTTGAGGAACTATATACCTATACCTATTCCAGCCGCTTGTACATCTCTCATATCTTATGGATTCATTTTGTTGTAAACGTTTTAGAATTATCTTTAAAAAAAAAACTGAAAATAATGTAAGTTCAGTCGAATACATGTACGTGTACTTGTAGATGTCGGCGGTGCTGCAACAAGAAAAGGATGTGTGCATTCCTCCCATCAATATAATATCCAATTCTCGTCGATACAAGGACAGTTGTTTTGTTTATAGGTTGTTAAAGCTGTTAACGAACCTGCAGTGAAATATGTTGGAATTTTATAGACGTCAGCGGCAGATGAGAGATGTTAACACGGTTTGTATGCGGGCGAGCGTTTGAGCATTCCACTTCAAATTTATTCACCATCTGTTTTTGATGTTCATTATGCTTAAGTAGCCGATTCGAAAACTAGATATGGAATGCTATATTGCATTTGCATGAAAACATGCATCAGTTTATTATTAGAGGTAAAATTTTAGTCAAGGAAAGTTTTGTATCATTCAAACGATCTTTCCATGACCTTTACATGAAGTAAGTTCAAATTACGAGTAGTATTAACTTTGGTTTTGTCAAAATACTTATGCCGACCAGTGTAGGTATTCCCAGGCCCAACATATTTTGTGTAAACTATTTTCTTGGTTGTTTTATTGTCGTTTAACTTGTCTTTGGTACCTACAATGTACCTACTAAAAACACTCCACATGTAATACCGATCTCAAAAAACGCCATTATTGTCGTTTAATATAAACGCCACGTAGAATAATGGTGGATTTACATTTACACATCACGCAATTTTGCATGACTTCATAGACAGAGATCCGTTTTTCCACAGTCAAGGCTAATGGTGTGTAGGAGTGAGACCACAAGCCTAAAAGTTGAATTTAGGCTGCCATAACTTTCCTCTGAAGTCATGCAAAATTGCGTGGCGTAGTAATGTAAATCCACCATAAGGGTGAATGAAATAGAGTCATAGAGGGTAGGAGATGAGCTTTGGATTCATGTAGGCGTTTTCATTCTTATTGGGATATCCTTCCTTGCAACAACTTGAGCTTCGTATCCGGCCAAACTTCTCCTAGTCTGCTAACTGCAAGCATATATAGAGATAGCAAGATCTCTTTTCATAGCAGATGATAAGTTTCACATGGCTCTGTTACTACCAGCCATATGGGGCTATCACGCTCAGGAAACTATTTGAAAGCTTCATCCTTACCAGATCACCGGTCACCGCTCAGGAGATATCGTATCATCATCCCTTCAATCGATGACAGCGGTAACGATGTTGTCACTGAAAAGTCTTTGAGATTGTAACATTGGATGACCTTTGACAGATGCATACTTGAGTCTTTTAGATGCTGATTATTTCCTCCAACAATGTCTGGGGGTTTGACGAAAAGTCGCTGCTAGTTTTTGTTTCATTAAAATTGTGTGTCGCTCATTCAACTTTTGACCTTTACATCATAGTATTGTTATATTCGGCTGGGATTCGAAAAGATAAAACACTATTCTGTTTACTAAACTTTAATAAATCACTTTTATTACAAGACAATATCACTTAAAATCAACTTTTCCGCTTATTTCAATCTTTTCCACTTATTACAATCTTTTCCACTTATTTTAAATCACTACCGATACTATTCGAACTTTGCTTTACACGGTTTAAAGATAAACTGTCCTCTCGTCGGATTTCGCAACCCTTTTTATACTCCCCACTAAAGCTTCTCGAATATTCTATACTCCAACCGGAACAATCGAGAATGTACTAGTTTCGTTTTAGACCATTCACCATTCGTTGAGTTTGGAAGATTCGAAGTTTCAAAGTTCCGTTGAATAAGTTCGTCTACTTTCCATTAGATGGCGTTGTGGTCAATAAGTAGTACTTTTCAATCCACACTACAATATCCCCCTCTTAAACTTGTTCGTCCCGAACAAATGCGTCAACATTTTCCCCAATGTAACGGTGAAGACGATCCACATGGACAACTTTAAGTTTACCTCTTCCTCGTTGGATTCGATAGACCACGTCGTTGATTCGCTTGACTACTCTATAGGGCCCCTCCCAATCTTGTTGCAACTTAGGCGACATACCTTTTCTTCTATGGGGATTGTACAGCCATACCAGATCTCCTTCCTCGAATCCTGTAGTTGTTGCTTTGGCATCGTACCTCGTCTTCATGCGGTCGCTGGCTATCTTGATCTTATCCCTAGTTTTTCGATGCACGTCCCTGATGGTTTCTCTGAGGTCCGCAACATAATCGTCCTCATCCTTGGGTTCCTCAGTGGGAGATCCGAACATCAACTCACTAGGTAGCCGGACTGTTCGACCAAACAGGATTTCAGATGGTGTATGCCCCGTAGTATTATGCACAGCATTGCGATAGGCTAGTAGAAACATTGGAATCTGTTTATCCCAATCCCTCTGGTCGTCGCCTACAACCTTAGATAGGTGTTCATTCAAGGTTCTGTTGAAGCGTTCTACCATCCCATCTGATTGTGGATGGAGCGGCGTTGTTCTCGTCTTTTTAATCCCAAGTAACTGGCATACTCCTTGAAAAATCCTGGACTCGAAGTTTCGGCCTTGGTCCGAGTGCAATTCCAGTGGTACACCAAATCTGCTCACCCAGTTGAAAACAATCTGCTCTATAACGATTTTGGCTTCTTGGTTAGGGATAGCAAATGCTTCTGGCCACTTACTGAAGTAGTCCATAACCACGAGGATGTAACGATTTCCGTTAATCGTTTCAGGAAACGGTCCGGCAATATCAACAGCAAGTGCATTTTGCCTTGAGTTTTCACTCTCGGGCCTTTGCTGGCCGCACACGTTACGCACTTTCTGCACCAGTTTTCTACATCATCCCTTGAGTGGACCCAGTAAAAACGCTCTCGCACCTTTTCGAGCGTCTTATTTATTCCCAAGTGGCCTCCAGATACTCCATCGTGCAGTTCCTTTAGTACTTCACTTACTTTCGACCTGGGAACAATAATCTGCATCACGAACGACTTTCCATCAGAGCTTTCCCATCTTCTTCTCAAAATGCCGTCCTCCACATGAAGAGAGTCCCATTGCGCCCAGTATGCCTTCAGCTCGGGGCTCCTATTGGATATCTCCTGCCAGTCTGGTTTTCCCTCATGCTCCTTCCAGGCGAGAATCGGCTCGATATCCGGATCTTCCCTTTGAGCCTCCCGGATCTCTCTCGCACTCCAGCCGTGCATGGGCTGAGCTCTCAGCCTTTGTACTGAAACGGCATCTTTTCCCTCCTGACGCACGCAATGTTTGCAATCGGCTTTGCAAGGCCGGCGTGAGAGAGCATCTGCATTAGAGTGAAGAGTTCCCTTTCGATGGTGTATCTCGTAGTCATACATCTGCAGCCGTTCGATCCACCTCGCGACTTGTCCCTCAGGATTCTTAAACTGCAGCAACCACTTTAAAGACGCATGATCGGTGCGAAGAATAAATTTGCTCCCATAAAGGTACTTGTGGAAGTGTTTTGTCGCCAGGACTAAAGCGAGAAGTTCCCGTCTGGTCACACAGTAGTTCCTTTCTGGCTTGGAGAGAACTTTACTGAAGTAGGAAACTACTTTCTCTTCACCATCATGCACTTGCGAAAGGACGGCTCCAACTCCCACATTACTAGCGTCTGCGTCCACAATAAATGTTTTTCCAGGAGTGGGGTACGCTAGTATGGGGGCGTCACACAGTTGCTGCTTTAGTTTTTCAAAGCTCTTTTCGCACTCACCTGACCATTTAAATTGTTTTCCCTTTTCCGTCAGTTGATGCAAGCTCTTCGCAATCCCGGCAAAGTCCTTCACGAACCGTCTGTAGTAGGTCGCAAGTCCCAGGAAGCTCCTCAGTTGATGTTTGTCTTTGGGAACCGGCCAGTTTTTCACTGCTTCGACTTTCTCTGGATCAGTCCTGACTCCTTCGGAAGAGATGATGTGTCCGAGATATTTTACTTCTGGTCTAAAAAGAGCACACTTTTTCGGGTTCAGCTTCAATTGCGCGCCTCGCAGTCTCTGGAACACTTCCTTCAAGTTGTCTCGATGTTCTTCAAACGTTTTTCCCACCACGATGACGTCGTCCAGGTACACCAAACAGGTTTTCCACGTTAGTCCCAGCAAAACCCGCTCCATTAGCCGTTCAAAGGTGGCTGGAGCATTGCACAGTCCAAATGGCATTACTGTGAATTGCCAGAGCCCGTTTCCTGCTGTAAGAGCTGTTTTCTCGCGGTCTTCGGGATGGATCTGCACTTGCCAGTAGCCACTCTTTAAATCAATGGTGGAAAACCATTTAGCGCCGGATAGTGTATCCAGGGTATCGTCAATCCTTGGCCGAGGGTAGCTATCCTTTTTGGTGACGTTGTTCAGCTGACGATAGTCGACACAGAATCTCGTGCTGCCGTCTTTCTTCTTAACCAGTACAACCGGTGACGCCCATGGACTTTTCGAACTTTCAATCAGTCCTTCCTTTTCCATCGTCGACACCATTTCTGCAACCTCCGTCTGCTTAGCCAATGGTAGTCGTCTGGGAGGCTGACGAATAGGTCTTGCGTCTCCTGTGTCGATTCGGTGTTGTACGAGATGTGTCCGACCATACTCGCCGCTCTTCGAAGCAAATATATCAGCGAACTCGTTGATTAGTTCCCCCGCCATTTCTTGCTGCTCCTGATTCAACTCACACTGTCCAAATATACTCCTTTTTATCTCTGCCATTTCCGTGGATGTAAGAGGTTTGGTAGGACCCTCATTGGATAATTTTGTGACCGCAGTAATTGGTACGCACTTACCGACCACTTCCCCTTGCTTTAGTTTCAGGCTGCTATGTTCGACATTTAGGACTCGTACGGGAACCATGTTGTTTTTAGGTTCTACAAGCATCTTTCCAACGACGTAGTTTTGATAATGATTTTCTGGATCTGGCTCAACTAGGTAGAATCGGTGGCTCCCAGGATCACCTTCCAGTTTTGTCCAAATAAGTGTTTCTGAAGAAGGTGGTAATATTTCGTCTTCACTCATGACTGTCCTTAGAGCTGTGACATGCTCGTTCCCGTAAATCATGGGAATCTCGACGTTCCTGTACTTTAGTACTTGCAAGCCGATGTCCAGTACTACATCATGTGCCTTCATAAAGTCGATTCCGATGATGCATTCGTCACATATATCGGCCACTAGGAAGGTATGGGTGAAGACTAATCCCGCAAGATTTATTGTTAGCAGTACTTCTCCATACACTTTTGCTGTTGCTCCAGTTGCTGTTTTTAGACAGTAGCTGCTGGTGTTGTGCAGCCATGATTGGCGAACGATATCCCTCCTTATAATGGAAGCGGTGGCACCGGTGTCGATGGTGGCCACATACATTTTCTGGCCGATATGGGCTTCCACTGTCAAACTCTTGTTACCTCGTTTGGTTTGGGAAACTTGAATGGTGGTCCTGGGGGCGTCGATTCCAGAAACCAACTTCTGCCCCGCGAAGTTGGTTCTTACACGTTTCCCGACTGATGATTTTGAGAAGAGTCATCCGCTGGACGCTCAGATGCCCCTTCATTACGACTCCTAGCGCTGCAGTACGGACAACTAGTGTGTCTGGGTGGAGCTCTGCATTGTCGCTGTAGATGTCCAATTTTGTTACAGTTCCAGCAACGAATCGGTCCCCTGCGAGCACTGTTCTGTTCTACGACGTTTGCCCTTTGGCACGAGCATTCGACGGTTGTCATCTCTCTCACACGGTGAAACCCTTGTGATGCTTGGTCAGCAGCTTTCATGGTCAGGGCAAATGCCAGTGCCTCAGGGAGAGTTTTCTTTCCAGCCATTCGTACAGCCATTTGCAGTTGTCGGTCCTCTATGGCTTGGGTAAACGCCTCTACAGCCATTTCGTTGATGACATCCTCGCCGGCGTTGGGATACGACAAATGCGCCAGCCGTTCGATATCCGCTTGCAACTGTTGGAGCGTTTCTCCCAGCTTCTGGATTCTACTGCGCAGTTGCACCCTGTATACTTGCTGCATGTGATCATCACCAAAGCGCATTTCGATAGCCTTCACCAATGCGTCGTAGTTGCGTTGCTTTTCTTCAGAAATAGTTTGAAGCAACTCTGCAGCTGTGCCTCGTAGTGCTAGCGTTAGTGCGATGGACTTTTCCTCGTCGTCCCAGCTGTTGGTCATTGCAGCTGCTTCGAACTGCCGCTTATAAATTGGCCATGATGTTTGACCATCGAAAACAGGCGGTTGCATCTCCTTCCTTCTAGGGCAATCAGCAGAATATTCTCGGGCTTTCTGTTTCTTGACTTTGTCCAGTTCTCTAGCTAGGTTCTCGAAGTTTGTCTCATGCTCTCTTGCTAAGTTCTCGAAGTTTGTATCATGTTTTTGTAATTTTTGACTCATTTCGTCAAATTTTGTCTCATGCTGGTTTAACTTGTTATCAATCGCGTCGAATTTTACTTCTAGAACATTCTTAAATTCTTCCACGGAATCTTTTTGTGCAGCGACAATGGAATTCTTCTGTTCTTCAAGAGAATTCTTTTGTTCTTCTAGAGAATTCTTTTGTTCGTCTAGAGAACTCTTTTGTTCTGCGAATTTAGATTCAATAGAATTCTTTTGTTCAGCGAACTTAGATTCGATAGAATTCTTCTGTTCTTCTAGAGAATTCTTATGTTCATCTAGAGAATTCTTCTGTTCTTCGAGCTTAGCAAGAATTAATGCCATCATAGCGGCCATGTTAACGCCTGTACTTACTTGTTCTTGTTTTTCTTCTGGCACTTCGAATATCATGGATTTTGGATCTCCTCCTTCGCTTTCGACAGCTTCCTGCAGACGAAGTATGAGGTCACTTTTTCCCCCAGCTGTGGAGAGATTCCGTTTTTCCAGCTCAGTTTTTAACTGAGGTATGCTTAGTTGTAGTAATGCCAATGTGCGGACCATTTTTACTAATTCCTTTGGTTTTTTTTTTTTCAATTTATTTTATTTAATTTTGTTTCTTTCTGTAGGTACTGCACAAATTAATTCACTTTCACTTTTTTTTTTTCAAATTCACAATTTAATTCACTGGTTTTTTTTTTTTTTTTTTTTTTTTTTTTTTTTTTTACAATTTAATTCACTGTTTTTCTTTTCACAACACTTCCCACAGAATACGTTTTATTTCACTTCTGACACCAATGTTATATTCGGCTGGGATTCGAAAAGATAAAACACTATTCTGTTTACTAAACTTTAATAAATCACTTTTATTACAAGACAATATCACTTAAAATCAACTTTTCCGCTTATTTCAATCTTTTCCACTTATTACAATCTTTTCCCCTTATTTTAAATCACTACCGATACTATTCGAACTTTGCTTTACACGGTTTAAAGATAAACTGTCCTCTCGTCGGATTTCGCAACCCTTTTTATACTCCCCACTAAAGCTTCTCGAATATTCTATACTCCAACCGGAACAATCGAGAATGTACTAGTTTCGTTTTAGACCATTCACCATTCGTTGAGTTTGGAAGATTCGAAGTTTCAAAGTTCCGTTGAATAAGTTCGTCTACTTTCCATTAGATGGCGTTGTGGTCAATAAGTAGTACTTTTCAATCCACACTACAGTATTGTCCTATCAGCGAAGAATTTACACTCTTGTTCGACGAGGATGTGAAATCACAATCCTACCACCTACCACTGCTTGAGAAAGGCCAATACTTTGTTTAGTTTTTAGTGCTGCCACTGTAAATAGTGCACGCACCATACATGAGTAGTCGCCATCTTCATAGCGTAGGATCTTTCCTCGCTACAAATCAGCTTGAGAAAGGCCAATACTTTGTTTTGTTTTTAGTGCTGCCACTGTAAATAGTGCACGCACCATACATGAGTAGTCGCCATCTTCATAGCGTAGGATCTTTCCTCGCTACAAATCAGCTTGAGAAAGGCCAATACTTTGTTTTGTTTTTAGTGCTGCCACTGTAAATAGTGCACGCACCATACATGAGTAGTCGCCATCTTCATAGCGTAGGATCTTTCCTCGCTACAAATCAGCTTGAGAAAGGCCAATACTTTGTTTTGTTTTTAGCGCTGCCACTGTAAATAGTGCACGCACCATACATGAGTAGTCGCCATCTTCATAGCGTAGAATCTTTCCTCGCTACAAATAAGCTTGAGAAAGTCCAATACTTTGTTTTGTTTTTAGCGCTGCCACTGTAAATAGTGCACGCACCATACATGAGTAGTCGCCATCTTCATAGCGTAGAATCTTTCCTCGCTACAAATAAGCTTGAGAAAGTCCAATACTTTGTTTTGTTTTTAGCGCTGCGACTGTAAATAGTGCACGCACCATACATGAGTAGTCGCCATCTTCATAGCGTAGGATCTTTCCTCGCTACAAATCAGCTTGAGAAAGGCCAATACTTTGTTTTGTTTTTAGTGCTGCCACTGTAAATAGTGCACGCACCATACATGAGTAGTCGTCATAGCGTAGAATCTTTCCTCGCTACAAATAAGCTTGAGAAAGTCCAATACTTTGTTTTGCTTTTCCTGCTGCGACTTTAAATAGAGCACGAACGACGCATATCCATGAGTAGTCGCCATCTTCATAGCGTAGGATCTTTCCTTGCTACAAATCAGCTTGAGAAAGGCCAATACTTTGTTTTGTTTTTAGTGCTGCGACTGTAAACAGAGCACGCACCATCCATGAGTAGTCGCCATCTTCATAGCGTAGGATCTTTCCTCGCTACAAATCAGCTTGAGAAAGGCCAATACTTTGTTTTGTTTTTAGTGCTGCCACTGTGAATAGTGCACGCACCATACATGACTAGGTAGTCGGCATATTCATACATAGCGTAAAATATTTCAGACAGTGAACAGAAAAACTATGTCAATTTCCATTGGGCATGAAAAATCACTTTTTTAAAATTCAGACTAGTTTTTTCTGCTCTAGAAATCAGCTGTCTGTCAAATTCGTTTTCCATTGGGCGGAAAAAAACACTATTTTTAAGATGTTTAAGATCACTTTTGCTAGTCTCGATTCGAAGGCGAGATTCACACATACATACTTTCACCAAACCAAAACAAAAGCCATTTGTAAACACAAATTGCAATACAAAAAATTGTCTTACTGTCCAACCAACCAACACAAATGCAAACAAAAAGTAATCTCATAGAAAAAAAACACCAACCCATTTTTGTATTAATTAAAATTTATTTATTTGTCAAGAACGGCAGCCGTAAGATCTACATGCATTCATTTTAAAAAAAATATCAAAATTTGTAATAAACTAGACAGTAACGTTTCCGTCATGGTATGTTAAGAAGATCAACTTGTGGCAAAAATATTATCTATATATAAAATAATTATTGTTAGGCAGCGTTCTTTTGTCAAGTTACTTCTTATCTGAAAATCGAAGCAATCTTGTCAGCATTGTTGTTGTACATGTACATTGCTTCTGCTGATGCATCATTGGTGAATCTGGAGTGCATGATTCGAAATCATATGCAACTCGCTGGCAAACAAACGTCAATATAGTTAAAATGTCCAAGTTCTTGCCATTATCGTCTAATTCTTTGCAAAGTGACTGCATGAACCATGAACCTTTGGTTGTGTTACGCCAGGAATAAAATCCTAAAAAAAAGAAAAAACAATATTGAAATGATGTTGAAATCATTACGCCAACTTTTTAAATATATCTTTTACCTGGAATCGTAGAATAGGCAATGAGAAAGTCAGCATGAATTGGGATTCTATAGCTCATTGAAGATTCGCCATCTGTCTCGGTGTTTTGTAGAGTAATACCAGGGTCCAAACGATCGCCTTGACAAGCTTGTATAAAAAATAGCTTGGGTTTACCAGCCAGCGTTTTACAATTGTGTGCCGTAAAGCAATGGGCAATGGAATCTAATTTGTATTGTACATCTTTGGCATAGATATATCCCGATTCCCCATGGGATAGTATAGCAATTACAATGCAATCATTATTGGTGTGATCCATACGAGCGGCTGCACAAAGAAAAAAATAGAAACATATTTATGAAGGTATAAAAAGATAAGAATTATCACATGACTTTTAGTAACCAATTATTTACAATATAGCTTCCATAAAATTGTGATAAAAAAAAACCACTTCGCACAAGTAGCTACCATATAGGGCGAATGATTTCAGATCAACTATGGGAATTGCACACACCAAAGTAGGTACTTAACGTGTGTCTGTTCTAACCATGGCCTTCGAATAATGATTTACAATCAGTATGGGTCACAAATAACTGAAAACAAAGCCCTAGCAACCACTGTGCACATTTCTATGCACAAATAAAACAAAGAAAATTTAGCATACAAAATATAATCACCCACCATCTTCAACAATGTTTTGTATCTCCTTCAACTTCTTGTCCTTGTACACCTCCACATTGAAATGCAATCTTTCCAGCGATGCGCAAAGACGCTTGCAGTCCTCCTCGGTACCAGATCTTGACTTGAGCGATGGAATGTCAAAGTGTTCATGATTAAATATCAGTGCGTTTCCTCGATTTGTATGCTTCATATTGTACTCGGACGCATATCTTTCTACTGGCATCCGAGCTATCAGCTTGTTACCACCCGCATAGGTTCTGAAAGAAGATTTACCACTAGATTATTACCCAGACAAAATTATTTAGGCCGGCGCGGCAAAAGCACGCCACCAAATGGCATGACAAAAAAAAACACAAAGAACAACTGAATTACTAAATTGTCGCTGTGCATTGAATTGACCATATAAGTACACCAAATTCTAGGCCAACTGCTGAACATTATATTTAATTGTTGAATTTAGCCTTTTTTGTTCATAAAATAAGTGATTTGAGTTTTAAAACATATTTTGTTTCTGCTTACCCTACGCCGCCAGTAACAAAAGCATCGCCAATGTCATTCGAATTCACTTCTTTTTCTTCAGTCATATTGCGCCTTTTGATGTTTGGACGATATATTTGATAACTTGAATTTGCACACACTTTTAAATTAACTAGCACTTAACTAAATTTTTCCTGAGTTTTTTTTTTTTGGCAAACAAATAGAAAATGTTTTATTACAAAATTGCAACCTTTCGGCAAGAGATGCGATTAGTTTATAGCAGAGTGGTCGTTTTTTGTGAATCTAGTTTAAAATAAACGACGATAGTGGCGAAATACATTCGGCTTTCCACTGGAAAATTACAAAATCTAAGAATGTATGCAGTATATTGCATTTGATTGCAGTCAACACACGCTCGTGGTTTGTCAACTGTGGGGAACTACACTGAAATTCACCATAGAAAAAAAAACCGGCAAATTAAAACAAAACTTCGGCCTGGAAGGGTGCATTCATTCCAACCAGTGCAACCACTTGCACTTTTTTTTTGTTGACATGATACGAATCTGTAATATATTAACAGCCTTAACTCATTATAGATTTATGGACAGTCAAGGCTAATGATGTGTAAGAGTGCATATTATAATAATGTACTTTTGCTTAGTACGCTGTTCGAGCTAAATGTTAGCTTCCATACAAAATTCTATCCGAAATTGAGCTCAGCTAAATGTAAGCGAATTCATCAAAAAAATCAAAATCAAATTTCCATTAAAAACAATACAGCATGTATCTGTCACAATTTAACGTGCCTATTAATGGTTCGGAACATTTTTTCAAGCTAAATTTTGACAAATCATTTTAAAATAATTTTATTTGTATAATAAATTGTCTGTTCAACTTTTCAACCAGTTTCACGAAGTATTCCTCTGAATTCCTATGCTATGCTATGGTTAAATGTGTCAGTTTTGTTCTGTGTCGTGTTTTTACGGATGGACTTTTCTGATGGCTATGACCGACGCCTTAGTCGTATTGTACATTTTTGCATTAGAACATAATACCTTGAGTTTGTATGTAGCAGCACAGTAAGTAATTTTAATACAGGGTTGTAATGGGTAAGGGACGACCTCTTTCCCCCACGGGCATCACAATGGGTCTGTATTGACCTGAGTGTGGCATGGAGAAATCCTCGCCAGCCCACAAACCTAACCTAACCTAATACCTTGAGTTACAAAACAAGAGTGTCAGTTCTGTTTCCGTCTATTGGAAATAAATAAATATTCACCTCTAGTGGTGAGAATTGAAATAGAATAGAATTTGAAGAATCAGGTTAAGAATAAAAGCATTCCCATATTCAGAGTCGCATCAGGGTAAACAAATGCCCTCTGTCTGGCACACTTGTACATTACAAATATAAAAATATAAAGTGATTTACTGGGTATAGTACCTATAGCAGGTGTATGAATAAGTAAACTCATTGAGAATTCAATTCGAACCTTTGTCAATTCCATTGCTGGTACTTGACAAAATGAATTTCATTATTACATATATCAGAAAAGTAAGCTCATTTCTCATGGGCACATTTGCTGACATACATATTTGTCATAGCAACCGCGATATCGAGACTGTCAAGCTCCGAACTAGAGTCAAATATATTGATTTTCTAATGCTTTACCATGGGAACATAATAACGTAGCTCCTTTAAAGCAATCTATCCAGATTTGGAAGTCAGACTTTAAAAATTAAAACCTTGAAAACATTGCAAAAATACTCCTCTGATGAACTGCAACAATGCCTAATTCGCCTAATTATTCACGTTCATCCAAATATATTTATACATATTATGGGAATTCAGGAAGTGTGGAAGAGATGACAAGATACACAGTCACCTCAATTTTTAAATTCGATGTTGCCTAGCCTAAGATCTTGTCGAGATGGGTCGATTTTGAGGGTATTGGAGAAAAAGAGGGTAGATTCCCTTCTCTTTTCTACTCCCTTCGAATCTACCTCGCTGGACACATCGTTTAATGGGAGACGTGTATGGCCATGTTCTAAGGTCGTGTGTCAATTGGCCTAAATAATTATCCTCTGATCAATTTTCTGACACCTATAAAAGTGTTAAAAGAGTAGTTCACCAAACAGAGATTTATCAAATTTTACGCTATTAATTAATTGAAATTCAGTGTTTTATTTCCTCTAGAAAAACTCTAGCAAAAGAAAACCTACAAAAAATTAGCCTAGGGATAATTTATTTTGACAGCTGAAAAATTATTTTTCCACCACGATAGTGTCAGAAAATTATCCAAGGATAATTATGACACACGGCCTAAATGCATGGCCTTCCAATGAAAGTTTTGTTTAGCGGGACAGGTAGATTTTGAGTGAGTAGAAATGAGCAGAAAATGCACTGAAAATCCACTTTCAGAAATAAGTCTCGCATGCGCACGAAGTCATTTTTTATTTTGAAGTCGTCCTCACTCTCTCAACGTAAATATCAAATGAAGATTTGTATCGAAAGCGCAATGGTGCGGATTTTATTCATATATTTACTTTTCAATTTCTTAAATTTTTACTCAATGCCATCATTTAGCAAGATATTACCCCTCCACTGAAAATCTTACTAGTTTGTGCTCAAAAATGTTTTGCAAAAAAAAAAAAAAATCCGTAACGACGGATAGGGTCGATTTTAAAGCCGTTTTTTACCGCTGCATTTTACAAACAAAAATGTTAAATGATTTTTTATGGAAAAACAAAATGTCTGTTATTTTTCATAGATTTCCACAAAAGTGTTCCCTAACTTTTTCGTGGCTTAAGAGAGAATTCATCCCCACCGCTACCATTTTGACAGTCTTTTTCCATTTTTTCCATTCCCTACAAAAGTATTGACACTCGGTCATACCGCGTCTAGCGGATTTCGGCGGAACCCTAATCACAGGATAAGTCACTCCATTAACTGTCAAATCGTATGAAAATTTGTGTTTCGAAAAATAAAAAAATTTAATTTAATAAGTAGAGACTGTTATTTACCAAATTTAGTAGTGAATTTAAGAAAAGGAATATTAAAAAGTAAATCTATACCAAAAATAGCTATAAAAACCAACTAATAAATAGATTTTGATTCTTTTAAATATGTTGCGGTCAAATAAATGTAATTGTACCTTTCCCTCGTGAAAACAAATTGTGAAAAATACGTGATAATTGAAATTAAATATGTTGAAGTTAATATTTTCTATGTTGAATAGATTTTGTGGTCAAGTGCAAGAATGATGGCAGAAGAAACTATACATTAAAAACTGGGGAACTCTGTGGAGTTAAATATTGCACATCGTACAGGAATTCAAATAATGTACATCTATGCACCGAATTCCCAAAAAAGTTCATAATGATCGGAACAATCGAAAGAATTTTCTTATTTGTAGCCGCCACTTGAAAAAGAACAAATTTTAACACCTCTTTCACAAGGATATCTTCTTATATTATTTCCTTTTGGACTAAGCATTCTCAACTAAAAACCCGCCGCAATCTTGTACTGCGTGTGGAGAAAATTAAATCCAAATATGAGTTATATTAAATCCTAAAGGGCTACAGATAACACGATAAAAAAATTGTTCTATAATTGGTAACTTCGAGTGCTTTGCTTACAATTTTTTAAGGCATGATTTTATTCACATCTCTTAGTTTTTCACAAATATTTTACTTGTTTTATATACTTTGACATTTTGTAGAGGCATTTTGATATCAAATTTGTTAATGTCTATACAATAAATTTAAAATAGAATGTTTTGCGCGCGCTTCCAATTTATAATTTCAGTAGGAACTTCTGTGATGAAATCAACTGTCACAAATCTTATCCTGTGATTCGGGTACGTAAAAATCTTGGTAGGTGGCGTGGAAATCAATTTACCGAGTCACAATACGAACAAACCTGTATGTTTGGTTTGCAAATTCTTATTTTGATTGATATATCCAAACTCGATGACTGTCAACAAATGTATATACTGTTACATTCGGCTGGGATTCGAAAAGATAAAACACTATTCTGTTTACTAACTTTTATAAATCACTTTTATTACAAGACAATATCACTTAAAATCAACTTTTCCGCTTATTTCAATCTTTTCCACTTATTACAATCTTTTCCACTTATTTTAAATCACTACCGATACTATTCGAACTTTACTATAAACTGTCATCTCGTCGGATTTCGCAACCCTTTTTATACTCCCCACTAAAGCTTCTCGAATATTCTATTCTCCAACCGGAACAATCGAGAATGTACTAGTTTCGTTTTAGACCATTCACCATTCGTTGAGTTTCGACGATTCGAAGTTCCGTTGAATAAGTTCGTCTACTTTCCATTAGATGGCGTTGTGGTCAATAAGTAGTACTTTTCAATCCACACTACAATATCCCCCTCTTAAACTTGTTCGTCCCGAACAAATGCGTCAACATTTTCCCCAATGTAACGGTGAAGACGATCCACATGGACAACTTTAAGTTTACCTCTTCCTCGTTGGATTCGATAGACCACGTCGTTGATTCGCTTGACTACTCTATAGGGCCCCTCCCAATCTTGTTGCAACTTAGGCGACATACCTTTTCTTCTATGGGGATTGTACAGCCATACCAGATCTCCTTCCACGAATCCTGTAGTTGTTGCTTTGACATCGTACCTCGTCTTCATGCGGTCGCTGGCTATCTTGATCTTATCCCTAGTTTTTCGATGCACGTCCCTGATGATTTCTCTGAGGTCCGCAACATAATCGTCCTCATTTTTGGGTTCCTCAGTGGGAGATCCGAACATCAACTCACTAGGTAGCCGGACTGTTCGACCAAACAGGATTTCAGATGGTGTATGCCCCGTAGTGTTATGCACAGCATTGCGATAGGCTAGTAGAAACATTGGGATCTGCTTATCCCAATCCCTCTGGTCGTCGCCTACAACCTTAGATAGGTGTTCATTCAAGCGTTCTACCATCCCATCTGATTGCGGATGGAGCGGCGTTGTTCTCGTCTTTTTAATCCCAAGTAGCTGGCATACCCCTTGAAAAACCTTGGACTCGAAGTTTCGGCCTTGGTCCGAGTGCAATTCCAGTGGTACACCAAATCTGCTCACCCAGTTGAAAACAATCTGCTCTATCACGGTTTTGGCTTCTTGGTTAGGGATAGCAAATGCTTCTGGCCACTTACTGAAGTAGTCCATAACCACGAGGATGTAACGATTTCCATTAATCGTTTCAGGAAACGGTCCGGCAATATCAACTGCAATTCTTTCGAAAGGGGCTCCGGCATTGTATTGGTGCATTTTGCCTTGAGTTTTCACTCTAGGGCCTTTGCTGGCCGCACACGTTACGCACTTTCTGCACCAGTTTTCTACATCATCCCTTGAGTGGATCCAGTAAAAACGCTCTCGCACCTTTTCGAGTGTTTGATTTATTCCCAAGTGACCCCCAGATACTCCATCATGCAGTTCCTTTAGTACTTCACTTACTTTCGACCTGGGAACAATAAGCTGCATCACGAACGACTTTCCATCAGAGCTTTCCCATCTTCTTCTCAAAATGCCGTCCTGCACATGAAGAGAATCCCATTGCGCCCAGTATGCCTTCAGCTCGGGGCTCCTATTGGATATCTCCTGCCAGTCTGGTTTTCCCTCATGCTCCTTCCAGGCGAGAATCGGCTCGATATCCGGATCTTCCCTTTCAGCCTCCCGGATCTCTCTCGCACTCCAGCCGTCCATGGGCTGAGCTCTCAGCCTCTGAACGGAAACGGCATCTTTTTCCTCCTGATGCACGCAATGTTTGCAATCGGCTTTGCAAGGACGGCGGGAGAGAGCATCTGCATTAGAGTGAAGAGTTCCCTTTCGATGTTGTATTTCGTAGTCATACATCTGCAGCCGTTCGATCCACCTCGCGACTTGTCCCTCAGGATTCTTAAACTGCAGCAACCACTTTAAAGACGCATGATCGGTGCGAAGAATAAATTTGCTTCCATAAAGGTACTTGTGGAAGTGTTTTGTCGCCAGGACTAAAGCGAGAAGTTCCCGTCTGGTTACACAGTAGTTCCTTTCTGGCTTCGAGAGAACTTTACTGAAGTAGGAAACTACTTTCTCTTGGCCATCATGCAACTGGGAAAGGACGGCTCCAACTCCCACATTACTAGCGTCTGCATCCACAATAAATGTTTTTCCAGGAGTGGGGTATGCTAGTATGGGGGCGTCACACAGTTGCTGCTTAAGTTTTTCAAAGCTCTTTTCGCACTCACCTGACCATTTGAATTGTTTTCCTTTTTCTGTCAGTTGATGCAAGCTCTTGGCAATTCTGGCAAAGTCCTTCACAAAGCGTCTGTAGTAGGTCGCAAGTCCCAGGAAGCTCCTAAGTTGATGTTTGTCTTTGGGAACCGGCCAGTTTTTCACAGCATCGACTTTCTCTGGATCAGTCCTGACTCCTTCGGAAGAGATGATGTGCCCGAGATACTTCACTTCTACAGCCATTTCGTTGATGAGATCCTCGCCGGCATTGGGATACGACAAATGCGCCAGCCGTTCGATATCCGCTTGCAACTGTTGGAGCGTTTCTCCCCGCTTCTGGATTCTACTGCGCAGTTGCACCCTGTATACTTGCTGCATGTGGTCATCACCAAAGCGCATTTCGATAGACTTCACCAATGCGTCGTAGTTGCGTTGCTTTTCTTCAGAAATAGTTTGAAGCAACTCTGCAGCTGTGCCTCGTAGTGCTAGCGTTAGTGCGATGGACTTTTCCTCGTCGTCCCAGCTGTTGGTCATTGCAGCTGCTTCGAACTGCCGCTTATAAATTGGCCATGATGTTTGACCATCGAAAACAGGCGGTTGCATCTCCTTCCTTCTAGGGCAATCAGCAGAATATTCTCGGGCTTTCTGTTTCTTTACTTTATCCAGTTCCCTAGCCAAGTTCTCGAAGTTTGTCTCATGCTCTTTTGCTAAGTTCTCGAAGTTTGTTTCATGCTTCTGTAATGTTTGATTTATATCGTCAAACTTTGTTTCTACCTTCTCAAGTTGTGTCTCATGCTGGTTTAATTTGTTATCAATCACGTCGAATTTTACTTCTAGAACATTCTTCAACTCATCGACGGCATCTTTTTGCGCAGAGACAATGGAATTCTTCTGTTCTTCTAGAGAATTCTTTTGTTCTTCTAGAGAAGTCTTCTGTTCCGCGAACTTTGATTCCATAGAATTCTTCTGTTCTTCTAGAGAATTCTTCTGTTCTTCTAGAGAATTCTTCTGTTCCGCGAACTTAGATTCCATAGAATTCTTCTGTTCTTCGAACTTGGAAAGAAGTAATGCCATCATAGCGGTCATGTCAACGCCTGTACTTACTTGTGATACTTGTTCTTCTGTCACTTCGAATAGCATGGATTTTGGATCTTCTCCCTCGCTTTCGACAGCTTCCTGCAGACGAAGTATGAGGTCACTTTTTCCCCCAGCTGTGGAGAGATTCCGTTTTTCCAGCTCAGTTTTTAACTGAGGTATGCTTAGTTGTAGTAGTGCCAATGTGCGAACCATTTTTATACCCGGTACCACACTGTGGTGAGGGTCTATTCACTTTGTCATTCCATTTGTAACGCCCATAAGGAGGCGTTGTAGGTATGACAAACTATATATATTATTGATCAGCATCACTTTCTTAGTCGATCTAACGATGTCCGTCTGTCTGTCCGTCTGTCTGTCCGTCTGTCCGTCTGTCCGTCTGTCTGTCTGTCCGCACGATTACGGCCGTAATTTAAGAGCTATCGACTTGAAATTTGGTATGTAAGCTTTTATCCACCAAACTGAGGCTAAGTTCGAAGATGAGCAAGATCGGATGAAAACTACTACTACCTCCCATACAAAAATATCAGATTTATATAGCTTTTTATGTTAAAAATTAAATTTAAATAGCTATAGTAAAGATAGCAAGTTTAAACTTTGTACATATTGTTTTAATAATATTTAAAAATTTTTGACAAAAAATGAGCTTGGTCGAATAAAAAGTACCCATACCTCCCATACAAATATATAATTTTTTAATACTAAAATATTTTTTTTATTTTACAATAATATAGTACCGGGTATTTGAGCTTCGGCATAGTCGAAGATAATTGTCTTACTGGTTACTAATTCCTTTGGTTTTTTTTTTTTTTTTTTTTTCACTTTATTTTATTTTATTTTTTTATTATTATTATTTTTTTTTTTTTTTGTTGGTACTGCACAAATTAATTCACTTTCACTTTCACTTTTTTTTTTCAAATTCACAATTTAATTCACTGTTTTTATTTTTATTTTACAATTTAATTCACTGCTTTTCTTTTCAAAACACTTCCCACAGAATACGTTTTATCCCACTTCTGACACCAATGTTACATTCGGCTGGGATTCGAAAAGATAAAACACTATTCTGTTTACTAACTTTTATAAATCACTTTTATTACAAGACAATATCACTTAAAATCAACTTTTCCGCTTATTTCAATCTTTTCCACTTATTACAATCTTTTCCACTTATTTTAAATCACTACCGATACTATTCGAACTTTACTTTACACGTTTTAAAAATAAACTGTCATCTCGTCGGATTTCGCAACCCTTTTTATACTCCCCACTAAAGCTTCTCGAATATTCTATACTCCAACCGGAACAATCGAGAATGTACTAGTTTCGTTTTAGACCATTCACCATTCGTTGAGTTTGGAAGATTCGAAGTTTCAAAGTTCCGTTGAATAAGTTCGTCTACTTTCCATTAGATGGCGTTGTGGTCAATAAGTAGTACTTTTCAATCCACACTACAATACATTCATTGACATATTACATATTATATGGACGCTAGAAGACATCTTCGCGTTTGTTCCAACATATCCACTAGCTCTCGTGTTTCGGAGTGGAATAAATTGGAAACTTTCACTTTTTTTAAGTGACATCTATTGCAAACAATGTCGCATCAATTTGAATTTCAGCCGTTTTATTTTGCAAATTCACTCAGGTGTCTCTAGCACTCTATGCAGAAATCCAAGATGGTTGTCATTTTGTTTCACTTATTTTTCGCTCTGAACCACGAGCGCTAGTTGTATGTTGGCGGCATTTTCTGGGCAAAATTTTTATGAAGTGACATTTCACTAGCAGTCGATATATGCATAATCACCCCTATTCCCGTTGGCGTTTGGCGTAAAAGACTAATATTTCATTTCGGTTTGAAGTCAGTGGCCCTTATTAGGCATATTTTTTTGGGAATCTATAGCTAGCTCACTTTTACTTTTACATGCAAAACTGTTATACTCACTTTTGGTTTTACATGCAAAATTGTTATACTCACTTTTGGTTTTGTTATACTCACTTCCCAAAAAAATACGCCTATTGTCATAGTCGATCAGCGATCGTCACGACAATTGTCGATTGATTTTAGCTATTCGTACGCACAAATTTTTTTCACTTCCAAGAGACATCAACCAGACTTTCGACTACATGCGACTGTCAAATCTCCAAATATCAATCGCAATCGACAATCAAAGTTGTCTATCGATCGACAGTTGCCGATCAACGATCAACGATCAACTATCGAAACTCACAATAGGGGCCAGTGTTTGTAACTTTTTATGAGACAAACGATTTGAAATAACAGTGAACACATAGAAAAAGATGCAAAATCGTAAACAAAATATCGAAAAAATGTCGTTTTTACAACGACACTACACATGAGTCGTATACGATAAACTCCAACGGGAATAAGGGGAATATATCAATGCATACGAGTTGTCATTGTAGCTAAAATATGTACAGATACCATTACCGAATTTGTCCCACAAATGTTTCTCTGTTCGACTAGCCACAACTGTTTCGAATTTATTTGAGAATATCTCTGTAACAAAGAAAACCAAAATTAAAACACGATTCTTGTATAAGCCGTTTTTCCTTTTAAGGAAATTCATTTTATTCAAAACTGATGTAACTAAAATTTGTAGTTTATTTGTTCACTTAATTTTTTTATGTTACGATGTATGCACTATGTAGTAATATTGATTATTAAAAAAAAAATTAAATAATAATAAATTATGGCTTAAGAAAATTCAAGTTATAGTTCACAAAGAAAAATTGCTCGTAGTTTTATCAATTTATTATTATTACTTTTTTTCTCTTATATTTTTTTTTAAATAATTATTCAACTATGTATTTTATTATAACAGATACATCATTTTTGTTGGTGTTGTTTACATATTTCATATACTGTTTATATCTGCTTTTATTTATCTTGTTTGTTCTCAGGGAAGTAATAATAAGGTTTTGTTTGAGAATTGCAAGCAAAAAACATTATTTACATTATATAACATTATTTTACTCTTTTTTTTACTTTACTTTTTCTATAATGATTTTATTATATACGTATGTATTGCGTTTAGTGATGAGATTCAATATAATTAGAGCATGATTATCATTCAGCTGTTTCTTGTCAATTACTATTCCGGTACCGTTAAATTATCACAAGAAAATTCCGAATTTAATTTCAATAAATAATATAGACACTAACTAAACTCGTGTTTAAATATTAATTCTTGGTATTCAAGAATACATCAATAAGCAGTGTTTTTTTTTAAGGTACAATATAATTAAATATTTATTATCCAATATTGCTAATAAAATTAAATTTCAGCTTTTTCATGCACAAAATTGTGGATTTCCACTTTTTACAGTCATTAAGTTTTCATAAAAAAAAAATGCATATAATATGATAGTACAAAATCGTATTACACAGAAGAAAAATATTTGTTAATTTATCTAATCCTATAGGAAAGTCTAACAACTAAAGAAGAGAATAACAAAAAAAAAAAAAAAAATAATTAACATAATATTAAATAAAATGTACACATAAATTAAATTAATATCTTCACTCGTCCCTTCTCTATTGCATTGGCCACATTTTTTTTCTTCTAAGTTTTAATTTTCTTTTTTTTTCTTCAGTTCAAGTGACACTTTTAAAACTAGTCATTTATTTTAAATGAAGCGTAAAGTTTATATATATATTTGTGTATATATAAAAGAAAGAAAACAATTTAATAAATTAACAATGATTTACATACATATTTATAAAAGGACAGCATTTCTCTGAGAATGTTGGGCCTTGGGCGTAAGTATAGTAATATCTGATTGTCGAATGTCGACGACGTTTTACTTACTATGCGCAGAAATCAATAAGGTTTTGCGAACATAATTAGCAAAATGAACAATGATACACACAAATTGAATTTCTAACCGTAGAATATTTTTTTTTTTATATATTATAAATTAATAAATAGCATGCCACTTGTTATTAAAATTCTTTTTGAATGTTATTGTTATTTCCAAAATTGCTCCATGAGAGTATTCTAATTTCAAAATGTCAGTTAATCAATTTTTATTTTGTATAATGCTTTGATTTTGCACATAAATATAATTTATATATTTATTTTGCATAAATATGAAAATGTAATTCACTTTAAATCTCGATTTTAGATCTTGGTTTGCATTAGGGGAAATTTATGGGAGTTTTATTTTATTTTATAATCTCTTTGTATTTTTAAAGCCCTTTAAAAGTTCAGTGCAATATTGCTTAGTGATTAAAATGAAAACGCTTTTAATCTGTTTGTTTGCTTGTGGGTCGTAGTTTCATTTTAACCTGGCTACTGGAAAACTAATTTTTTGTTTGTCTTTCAAGAGTTAGGCTTAAATTTTTCTTTTAATTTCTATTTGTTCTTAATTTTAACAAGAATCAGAAAGATAACTATTTTTAAATATATATTTTAGATTAGGAAATTGTTTAATTTATATATATATGAACAAAACAGATTTTTGTTTTGTCTAAGGGTGGGAGGGGGACATATGCATACATATGCGCAGATGTAACACGATTACATCGCCTCCATTAGTAGTCAATAATAATATCTCTTGCAAGGTTTTTTTTACCAAAACTATTTACCAAACATTTGTTAAAAGTAAATATTTTAATCTAAATTGTGTCTATAACGCCGCAGGCGCGCGCTATTCTCAAGTTTCGGTGCACCCGGTGGTGGTGTGATATCATTACGGATAGAATCTGATGCTGCTAGACTAAGATCTCTGGCCAATGTTGTGTAGACGTCGAGTTCTTGGGGGCTATCAAACTTACTACCAAATGGATGATGCAGCGCATCAATATCACTGTTACCATTTCGATTCAACGAGGGAGGGGTACACATCTTGTTTGCCTCAATCAATAGCTCCGACTTGTTGTTGTGTTCAGCAAGTTGAGCACGTTGATTGAGAGATTTCTCCTCACTATTATCCGATGAATGATCTTCAAACTGACCCAGCAGATGGGTTGGAATACTTTGTGTCCTAGAAATAAGTCAAATAAAAAAATTAAACACATAAATGTAGGCTGGTCAAAAATTAGCTTTCAGGGACTGTTTTATATACCTAACAGTCATTGTCCGATTTCGAAACAAAAACTATCAGTATCACTCATGTATAACAAATATTTATGGAAACATAAATCACTCTTACCTGCTGGCATTTCGAGATCTAGGACGTGCGAATCGTAGGTTCAACTGTGATGGATCTGTGATGTATTTCTCAGTTTGACGGCGCCTTCTCAGTCCTTTATGGATTGATTGCAATTAAAAAAGATTTCCAAATATTTATTCTAATATGATGTGCTCTAGTTTTGTTTTGTTGCTGGGTAGGAGCTATAGTTTCTTGCAAAAGTGTGTACTTAACAGCGAAGTGGCAAAAATTAAAAACTAAAAACTTTTTTCTTTCTTTTTTTTTTTGTTGTATTCAACATAACTAGGAAAATCATACATTTTTTGATTTATTTACATTAAAAAAAAATAATAACTTTATGGAAAAACGAAACAAATAATAAAGAAACACAATAATAAAGAGTGCAGCTTTACAAGTTTTGAACTAAAACAAAATTATTATAGAACCAAGTGTTTACTGTGAACTGTGCTGAAGGCGCTTACACCTTTTCACATATGACAATAATCTTAGTAATATCAGCGTTGTTGTTTCGTGATAGTCATTAAACTGTATATAAAAAAAAAAAAAAAACAAAAAAAAAAAACTCATTTTTAACAAAAAAATCAAAGAATGTTAATCAACTGACAAAACACACATACGATAACTGTGAGACAATGGTAGTTTCTATGGGTCAGTGTCTCTTTATAACCAACCTGGAGTTATGTCCGCAAAATCAGGATTTTGATATCCACCAAGAAAACCACCACCACCACTTATATTACTACCAACCGCTTCACCAACACCACCACCACCGCTGCCACCGCCGCCGCCGCTACCACCACCACCAGCAATGTTCACACCAACATTGTTTCCAATATTATTGGCAAATAGGTTAGCTGCAGCGGCAGCATCACAGCCAGCCCATGAAGCACATTTGGAGAGGCGAAGGTTGGGGTTTAAAATTGGAATTTTACTAGCACCAAGTCCAATACAACCGGTGCCACCGCCAATGCCATTTGATGGTGCCGCACCGCTTATTGCGGAAGAAGTTGAATCACCTTTTGTACCTGTTGATGTCGCGGCACTTGTTGTAGTCGTCTCCGTTACTGTTGTCGTCGTTGTTTGCGCAGAACCCGAACCAGCAGCAGGATTTATTGGCGGTATTTTTGCACCATCCTCTTGACGTGAAGACGACTTATTGGCTTTCAGTGCTGTTGTTTTTATGAGATCATCAAGTTGTCGTGACTGATCACCATCTGCTTCATTGTGGCCGTCCTCCGCTGTGGTATCTGTGGTATTCGTATCATTTAAATCGCTATTATTAGGTGCTGCTGCTATAACTTTGTATTTTTTTAGTTTGAGGGCATCAACTCCAAGTTCACTGCCTATCACATGAGCTAAGGTTGAAGAAGGTATACCTTTGTTACTGTTATTGTTAACGTTTCGCTGGCTGTTATTTCGATTGTTCTTTGCATCGAAATTGCTTGTCGGTTGTGCTGCTGGTGTTTTACTATTAAAATTGCTTACTCCTGTTGATGGATTGTTGAATATTGCATTGTTTGTGGCACCAGTAGCTGCTAAGGCATCGTAGTATACTGATTCTTCAGGATTTGGACTCTCTGTATCAAAAGAGTGCACAATTTATGAATAAATAAAGACAGATGCATTACTTGTGGTTTACCTTGTGGAATCACTCTAATTTCCAAACGTCCGCTTACTGCACAACCTTCGTCGTGTGTTGTTTCGTCACTACCTCCGGTGGTTATCTGAGTTGGTTGTGAATTCGCCTGTGGTTGTTGCTGCAGCTGTTGTTGTTGTTGTTGTTGATGATGTTCCTGTGGCAATTGCTGCTGTTGATGTTCTTGTTGCTGCTGTAACAAATGCCCAACATTATTGGGCGTCGTCGTTGTAGTGGTTGTTGTTTCAACTCTCCATGGAATAAACTTTAACTCGCAGTTTGACTGAAAGATATTTGTAGAGGCCAGAAGTTTTATGCTATCACCCGCCGCCGCCGCCGCCGTCGCCGCTGCCATAGGATCGTTGCCTTTGACTGGAAGATTTAATGTACCATCGATCTGAAGTTCCGAGAACTCTGGAAATGCGACATTTGGGAGGCTATTTCGGTGCTTCGTTGTTGGCAGACGTCCGTTGTTGTTATTATTGGCTATATTGTTGTTGTTAATGATGTTGTTGCAGTTATTCATTGTCGTAATGTTGTTACCTGTAACAGCAGCTGCATTGGCGACCTCCGAACAAATTTCCCGAACGCACACATTTCGCGTTATGTCCATGCGGTAAACCTTTTAAGATAGATTTAATTTTAATTATAAATCTGATGTGATAAGACGGGATAGAAAAGTTTATTTAATTAAAAAAAAAAAAATTAATAACAGAGTTGTAAAGGTAACAACGATCATCGGTTTCAGTAGGTATCACTCGTTTTTTTACTTTTTACTGTGGATAAGTTGCAATGATTATCGATGTTTCGATTTCGATCGTAACTGTTGTCATTACAACTCTGAAAAAATGCATATTCACCCACACATGCAAAGCGAATGAGACAGCAAACATATAAAGTGAAGTTTCTAAACAAACTCAGATAGCGGGCAAGTGCTTAGAAAACAAATGAAAATATAAACTATGATACATAAACTAATAAATAGAGAGAGATAGATAGAGTGAAAGAAGATAATGAATACGCAACGTAAATATATAGCAAGCAGCTTTATTAGCACAAGTTATGATTAGAAAATCAAACGATTTATTCTTACTGTATAATCAAATGCGGCCTGTTGTATGACAGGCGGTTCAAGATCCCTTCGCAATATGTTACCTAACGCTGGCTCTGACCAACAGTGAGGTAACGATTCTTGTAAGTTGGTATAGTTTTCGATACCGGCTATGTTAAGATTGCACCTGGATAAATGTGAGTGTTAGGCTTTTTTTTACCAAAGAAAGACCAACAAATGGTCTTTAAGAACTTTTTACGAAAATATAGACAACATGTACACTGGGGTCTAATAGATAAGCAGACGACTTTGGGAAGTAAAATTGTCATTTCTCCTGTTATATGGTTGGGAACAAAATTATATGAGTTATATTAATGATTCCTATGTGTTCTTTTTGCCAAATGAGTCAGAATTAAGAATTAAGTTGGTTCAAAGTTTAAAGACATCGATAAGCGGTTTTCTATAATCGTATAATTTATTTTAGGCATAGGTGATAGCCCACGAAGTAATTAGTAATCCTAATCATGATAACATTATAAGACAAATTTTCTAATAAAACAATTAATTTAATTATTAGCCACTTGAAATAATGTATTTAATTAATTACAAAATGAAGTTGCCATAGAGCCCATCAAACATGTTTTTAAAATTATTTTAGTATTTTACACTTTCTGACTTATTTTCAGCACCATACTCTTGGCTGGTCTATTAAGCACAACCTAATCTATCGTTTCGCATTAAAAATATGTACATTTTTTTTCTCGATGTAACGGAAAAAATATATCAATTTTACTTGCCAAAGTTGTCTGATTCTAATCAAGTGCACTTAGCAGTGTACATTATGTTTTAAGAGACATTTTTTGAAAATTCTTCACCAAATAGTTGTGTGTTCAAAATATGACTCAAACTGTTATACAGACAGATGGATAGAAAAGAAGAGAGAAAAATATTATAAAGAATAAATTTGAAACATACTTTTTCCGTTTAGCGTCACGCTTTCGCGAGGTCGGTTGCTTACTGACTAAATTTGGTTGTGATTGTGAGACTAAATGACTTTTACCTCTGTGATCGGGACTCTGTAAGAAAGAACACAATAAAAAAAAAACATAAAAAAGAAAACAAAGGCGTAAAAAGTAAACAACAAAAAATGAAAACAGAGAAAACCGATTAAAAAAAAAAGGACCAGAGTTATTTGGTGCAAAATTGGGATACAAAACACGACCTCAAACATGTTCACTCGGTTATAAGTGAAACGTTTTAAGTGTATGCGGTGCTTACCTGTGGCTCTTGTTTCCACTCGTTGTCGGTGGTTTCTTCTGAGTCATCGAATTGGCTTTTCCACTGTGAAGCTAATGTTAAGGCACCACCGCCCTTTGTCATCTGTTGTAGCGCAGAGACATTTTCGTCGTCAATTAGAGCAAACTGTGTTACAGAGTGATCGCGAGTTGTACCGCCACTTAGTCGCTGAGTTGAACCAGTGCCGGTGCCTGGCGAGGGTCTTAAATTGGAGCGGCGACCGGAAGCACATCCACCAGCACTGCTGGCGTTCGCTGATCCACCACCACCGCCGGCACCACCTCCCCCGCCACCACCACCACTTGAAGCACGGGCACCGGACTCGCCAGCGCTCATATTTTGATGGTTTCGATTGTTACGAAGGTAGTCTGCACTTTTGTTGGCATCAAACGAAAACGGAGAAGCATCATTTTCACGTGGCGAGCCAGTCTCGGATGCGATCAGTTCGTGTACACAGCTCGGTGGTGCTGTCAGTACCCGTAACCTGCCATACGTTGATTTATCCTGCGATTTATAACCGGCTGGATTGGCGACATTATCATTAGCATGGGTATCGGTTTCGGTTTGATCGATCTGAGATGTCGATCGCCGAGCTTTTGCCGGACTACAGACCGCATTCGGATTGACTCCTCCTCCTCCACCATCAGTAACTGTTGTCGTAGAGTATGTTTTCTTAGGCAGGATATCACCAGCTAATGAGCCGCCACTACCATTTCCAGTTGTGGGTGTCAAGTTGTGCTGTAAATCTGCGGCCGGCATACCAATAATGGACGAAAGTCCCTGAAATCGAGATGATTTTGTGGCAGGCGAATCAATAAGCGACTCGATTGGAACGCCTTGATGGAACTGAAACGAAAAGAAGATAAAACTAGGCTCAATATCTTGGCGTGCTATAGCACGTACCATCGGTTGCAAGGGAGCCGAATTATTCTGTTGTATGTGGGTGTTGTTCAGTTGCTGTTGTTGCTTCTGTTGCTGCTGGAGTAAGGATTGAGCCGCCGCCGCCGCCGCCGCCGCCGCCGTATTGGAAGCAACATTCGGGGTGGCGGTTGTGGTAGCTGATTTCATTAGACCAGTTGACATTTGTTGTGTCAACTGGTCGTTAGATATAATTGCACCACCCACACCAACAACATTCGGCATTTTGGCACTGAACTGGTGTTGTTGCTGCTGCTGTTGCTGTTGTTGTTGTTGTTGTTGGAGATTTTGTTGCTGACAGCTATTGTTCTGGTTGAAAATAGCATTTAGTATGATTTCATTACGTTGCGATGTTGTGGCATTGCAATTTTTATCAACCTGTGAAGAAATAGTGTCGAGTAAGACGGAGCAGTGGATTTTGGAATTGCTGAAATCTTTCATTTGAGTTAAGCGGTAAATTTGCTGCTGGAAACTTTGTTCTTACGAAGCATGTACGCATATTTACAGATATATAATTTATGTACATAAAATAACAGACTAAAATGGATTTATACATGTTTCTACTTCAAATTACCTTGTCTTTCAAGTGATTGGCAGGCTCAGTTGAGGCCAAATGCGCCGTGTCAACCTCGTTTCTTCTCCTAATCTGTAAAATTAATTAACAAATAGCCGCTGATGACTCGACTACCAGTGTTATTGCATAAAATAGAACTTACATATTCAGTCCCACTCGCATTCGATGCTGCAACAGTCATTTGTGTCACATTTCCGTGCACATATTCGTTCTTAGTCTGCGCATGAACATTATTGACCTGAGTAGTGGTCGTAGTACCGATGGCATCTGTCTTCTCCCAGTCGTATGGATCGGATTCTTTAACACCTCGTCGTTTCATGCAACGTTCAAATAATGAGATCAACATCTATAACATTTGCATTATGAGAAATCATTGAGGAATGAATTATAGTGTGTGAATAATTACATTATAATCCGGTCGATCGGCATACGTCAGCGACTGTATATGCTCAAGAAATTGCTTCAGATCGGATGGAAGGTGTTTCAGTAGAGCACGATGATCGTACTTCTCTTTGGTTAGGCCAACTTGTTCCTTGTCTTTGATTTTTCGCCATGGCAGCTGACCATTGACAAACTCGACTAGCATATAAAACAGTGACCATAGATCGTCGTGCCTTCCCATCTCCCGATTGCGATGGGCATTGATCGATGCGTAACGTACGGTGCCACGGAAACCAGCAGCTGCACGTGGACATCGCACCTCACCCGTGCCCGTAGTGTATTGACGTGCTAATCCGAAATCTAACATGTATACACGCCGGCAATTGTACGGCAGCCGACCAATCGAAAAGTTACTCTAAATTTATTTGCATCTTAGTTACGAAATATGTCAAAGGTAACAACAAATTTGAACAATTCTTAGCTTACCGGTTTAATATCACGATGTAAGAAGCCTACCGAATGGATCGATTCGATTGCCTTCAAAATTTGCAGTCCCAGGCGTAGTGTTGTGCTAAGTGAAAACGCTCCCCTAGGCTGGGCACGTCGCAACTCAGCGAGATTCTTACCCTGCAGTTGCATCACTACATAATTAAAGCGATCATTGCGGCCACACCCTATAAATCGGCACACATGCTCCTTGCCCTGAAGCTTTTTCAGAACGGCAACTTCCATTTTCAGGACTTGCTTTGGCTGGCGTGCCGATTCCACTTTTAAGGCAACCTGTTCGCGAGTAATTAAGTCTTGACCTTCGTAAATTTCACCAAACCCTCCACCGCCGATTTTACGCACAACCTATTGAAAATATTATACAATTTGAACTAGTACAAAGGAATTGAATTGGAATAAGGACAACCTTCCATCTTTCTTTGACCACATGGCCGGGTTGTAGTAAGTCTTCAGACGTCATTCTGTTATTGTTGTGATGGTTGTGATTATTGTTATTGTGATGCTGTAAATTTCGTTCCTCTGTTTGCCCGGGAGAGCCCACACGAAATGTGACCCGATTTCGGACACCTAATCGTTTTGGGTTTGCAGGAAGTGTCGCGGAGCGTTGAAGCGCATTGCCCGGTCTTATTTCATTGTTGTGACGTTGCTGTTCGTGTGGGTTGATTTCGACATCATCGTTTCGGCTATGAAAATGTTCAAATTATAATTTTTGAAGAATATCAAAGAAAAATTTAGTTTAAAAAAAAAATGTATTCATCATGGTTGAGGCGCTTTGTATTGAATATACCTATACTCATCCCAACTAGATAACATGTGTTCATAAAAAAATAACTCCGAATATGAATTAATTTTTTTTTTTTTAACGGAATAGATATTTTCAAACTGTTAACAACGTAAAAATATCAGCACGAACGAAATTTTCATCCCCTACATGTAAAAAGTTTTGCGTTGAATTTGAATGTCGATAAACAACTTTGAACTTCAGCTGCGTTTTTAAGTTGCGTAGATATGAATAGCTACGTTACGCAATGTAGATACGAGATTCTTAGGCCCATTTCACGTACTTATATTCTTATGTGGTGAAACAAATGTAAATTCTGCACCCACCGCAGCACTGCAACATGTCCCTATTTCTAAATCCACTGCATAGCAACGCAGTGAATTAAATTAAATAGACTTGGCAGCATCGAATTTTTAAATTCAGCTACTGATGCATACGAGGAGAAGAGAGACGGGAATTATTTGTCGTCTGTGTTGCACTCTCGTATTTTTCCTCGCATTGACAGCAACCGCTGCAAATTGAATTCTGCACATCTGTTTCATTTGCAGTAGGTACTGCATGCAGTGAAGCATTCACAATTTCTGCACATGTGTTTTGGGCATAAGGACCTGGCAAATCAATCATTTGGGGGTCAATTCTCAAAAATTCTCGCATACGTTTATCTGTCAAAATATCCAATTTCATGCGAAAGACTGAAATTTGCAATTCTCCAATGCCGCATACGAGAATTTCTCTTCGAATGTTACTCGTCTGCTTTTTCTAGGCGGATTTGCTTCTCGCATACGGAATTGTGAATTTGACAATTTGATTTTTAAATTTCTGTGTGAAATGATTTATTGTGAAAAAGCAAAAATAATTAGAATGGAAGGAAAACAAAAGAAGAAGGTTCTTCAGCAGTTACATAAACCGTTTGATCTAAATTGGTCAATCATATGAGTAGCCAAGAAATCGATGAATTCCTGTGCCAAGCGCTTGTTTAACCGAAATAATTTCATACATTTTGTGTCGAAAAGTTCAAAATAGTCTTTGGGTTCTCGGATATCTCGGTCTATTTGAAGTGGCTCCAACTGCTCCATTGCCAACTGAACAAATGCTAATCTCATTTTGCCCAATGTAGCCATTGTAAAAACACAATTAATTATTAACTGAAATTAGAACCAATCACACACAATCGGAAAATGTTTTTTTTTCGTTTTTGTTAATCGCATATCAAAACCCACATCCACAATATTTCTTACCCAATTTGAATTGAGTTTTTTTTTCATGCCATTCTTTGCACAAAAAGTAGGTACATTTCGACGTAAAATTCTACCTCATGCGAGAGGTGAATACAATTTTCGCAGAGGTGGAAAAAACATTGAGAATACAATTTTTTTTCGTATGCGAAAATTTCAGGCGGATTTGCTCGTATACGAGTTGCGTTAACAGTAGTAGTAGTTGGGAATTGGGACTCTCATTAGATTTAGCGTTTCCAGTCGAACACAAAAAATAGTTTTTTGTTGGAATTTGTGTGCATGTGTGCATGTGCATACGTTGACTTGTGCTATGTATTTTATATTCTCTGGTTCGATTACAGTTTTTGGATTATTTATGTAAATATTTTCCGCGGTACTAATATTCATTTTTAGTGTCCGGCTAACTTTTACGAAGTCACAACTTATCCACTGTGACCGTCAAATTATTAAAGTTGAAGATTAAAAATGATTATTGGTAAGGCTCTTTGTATTTTATTTACTGACAAAAATTAGTCCATCTAATTTAGTCGTTCGGACTCAGCATAAATTTGTAGGGCTCTTCCTTTCGTCCCAAAAATAAAATAAACAAACGAATGGCTGTGAGAACTGAGAAGCTAGACCTACACTACACGCCTGTTGCGCCAACTATTTAATTTTATTTAATTCTGCACACGATCCTAATGTCGTTTTCGATTGGTAATCCAGAACCGTCCGGAAGCAATCCCACCGCTTCTGAAAGCGTTCGATTGACACTCAACTGACAGTTCTTCTACTGAAAAGAAGAGACATTTTCTTATGGATTTGAATTCAGAATCGCGGTGAGTTCTTCCGGACGATTCTAGTCGACCAACCGAAAACGACATAAATGTTGCTGCCACCCTAACCTAACATAAAGGCCCCGACTCATAGAATCCGTCGCATCCGTGCGGCAACATATTCGACTGACAGGTTGATAGATTACACAGCAGCTTATGCATGATACAACAAGACAAGATATGGCATTGCGCATGTCGTTCATTCTTGCTGTTCATCGGAATTCATCTGTCAACAAATTATGACGTATTGCGGAGATATGGAAGTACTATTGGCGCGAAAGTACAAATTTGCGATTTTGTTAAATTATGATTGTTATTAATTAAACAAATAATAGTACATTTGTAAAAGGGATATTTGCTTTGTATTTGAGTGCAAATATAATTAATGAAAAACAAAAAGAAACATTAGAAACAGATCCATAACTTTCCTCAGAAAAAAAAAATTGTTTTAAGGCAAAGAATCTTTATCTTTAAACGATAAGAAGACCCAATTATGTAATAGAAAAATAAAGACTTTATAGGCTACATTTTGTGCCTATTATTCAATATGAAATGGGTAGATAAAGATGGCAGTTGCATTTATGCTTAGTAATGCACTTTCTTTGGTAGGCTTTCGAGTCTGCAGCTTATGGGTGGTCTTCCAAAGCCATCTGAAGCTATGATGATAGACATTAATGAAACTAGGTATATGAACCACTGAATTGATTTAACTGCAATATCCGTATAAACAAAACACTCAGTCCGCTCGCGAATGTACTTTTGGATTCGCTTCCTATATATTCCCTACGTTTTAAACATTTATAGGAACAACACAAATCGTTCCATATAAAACACATGCAAATACCAAATGTTAAAATGTTCATTCCGCAACTATGACGTACATGCGCAGAACAAATCAAAAATTAAAACTTCATTGCGCTATCTTGTCTTGTTGGAAGGTGGACCCATAAGCAACGTACGTGCCGGATGCGACGGATAAAGCAGGATTACTTTCTACTTATCTATCCGTCGCATCCGTTCACAATTTGGACAGTTTCACGCACTTTCATTGGTCGAAATATTAAAATAATGAGAGTAGGTAACTATCAAATGCTGCAGATAACAGTTAAATCGAACTAATTTTGTGGATATTTTCGAATTTAATAAATTGCAAATTGTTTTAAAATTTCCAATTGCGGACTGCGGCGACGGATTCTTTGGGACGACGTGACGGTTCGTTCCGTCGAATACGTCAATACGTCGACGCAACGGATGCGACAGATTCTATGGGTTGTGTATTTAATAGATCTCTATAGTATCAACTTCTACGAAAACATCCAGACTGCATTCCAGGTTTGACTATTTTAACTAAATTAACAACGATTGTTTATTTAGTTACTTTTTGGAATCTGGGACAGCTCTTGTTACTAATTTCATGTTGACATTTCACTTTTCATGTGGTAGTGAGTTGTTGTTGGACCGCATCACGTGCAAGTCGAATCCATGTTTGATTTAAAAAAAAAAAAATTAATACGTGAATCCATGACAGTTGCTTTGTTAGTATGAGTGAAATGAACCACACTCTTGCCTCTTGTTAATTTATGTCGATTTTCTTTGGGCAAAAAAAAGCACTTTTTTTAAGATTCAGAGCAGTTTTTCTTCTCTAGAAATCAGCTGTCTGTCAAAATCAATTTTCTTTGGGCAAAAAAAAGCACTTTTTTTAAGATTCAGATTACTTTTGCGAATCTCGATTCGAAAGAGAGATTCGCACGTACTTTCACCAATACCAAAACAAGTGACATTTGTCAAACTTTGAGGTTAGGTAGTTATTGTTAGGGGAGACTGGGGCACACTTGAACGTGATATTTTTAAGGCGCAACTTCATTTGAAAACGTATAAAGGTACGTTTTTTGACAAATATGAAAAATATAAATATTTGCACACATTTTTCTGTCGCTTGACTTATTGGGGCAGGTTTGAACAAAACAGTCGCGGCACATTTGAACAAGGGGTCTATAAGTGGCATTGAACTAAAAGCTAGCTACCACCACCAATTAACGCTCCATTGATAATTTTTGTCTTCATTTTTTCAAAATTTCTGTTCGGTTAATAAAATAACTCATTTTTGTTTTTATAAAGTTTCTTCAGTCATTTGTAAAATATTTCAATAATTTCAAAATTTCAGTTTGCTTTTGCTAAGTCGTTTTTATTTTCTTGATTAAAATAATAAAGTTAATTTATTTTATTAAAAAAATACAAACCTTGTACCTAGTAACTTATTAGCTTCTAAAAGCAATTACAAATAAGGTACCTACCTACTGCCGTTCAAAAGTGCCCAGCCTAGTTCAAAACTGCCCACATGGGGGGTACCTTTGAACATAAGGACCTATTTCGTTTTTAAATAAATTATACGCCCTTACTAAATTTACGTAGTTATATGTCCAAATTTAAGTTTATTTGCATTTCTTAAAGTGAGAATACTTTACAGTCTAATAAATTAAACAAATAGGATTTTATGAAACCTCAAAGCAAAAAGGGTTCAATGTGCCCCAGTCTCTCCTACCTATTGTGGAATAAATTTGAAAATTGAAAATGGATATTAATGGACCGTCGTAGAAAATGCCAATGGGGTTGTTTTCATGGGGAAGGACGAAGTTCTAATTCAAAACAAAACAAATAAGTAGTTTTGTACAAGTACAAGTAAAAAACTAGCAAATAACAATCCAATTTGATAAACACAAATTGGAATTTAAAAACAGCTGACTGTCAAATCACACACCAACACAAATGCAAAAAAAATTTATCTCATTTCATGTTCGATTGGGGCAGGAAAAATCTGAGATTGAGAGCAAAACGGTAAAAGCCCAAAGAAAATCGACATTAGTGAACTTCCCCTCCTTCGAACTGTCACAGCTTGTCAACGCTGTAGTTAAAATAGTTAACTAGGTACTGCCGAATTTGGAATGCACTCCCAATATTCCATTTTTCCAAAATTCCTTCCAAAATTGTAAGGACCATTCACATGAGAGCGAATGAACGAACGAATTGATGAAAAGCGAACAAACCACTTTTGATTCATTTATGAACAGAAAATTTCACATTTTACTAGTCCAAGAGTAGGATAATTAATTTTCCCATCAAAATATATACTAAGAAAACAAGTTTAAAAAGAGTTTTTCTAATTCCAAACTTTTTGCCGTGAACGAAAATACCCTCGGCGCGAATTGTCAAAGTTTATTCGCAATCCACATCATTTCATTCGCGTTCCATAAGCTAGCGAATAAAACATTCGTTGGAACTTAACCTAACCTCAAACGAGATATTGCTGGTCGAAACTGATGCCTGAAAATCGCGAAATGCCGTGCGCCCGTGCCCGTGACCATGAAAAGTGTTCAGTTCATGTTACTGGACTGTCAAAACTCGCGAATATTCGTTCGTTCGTAGGTAGGTAGGTCGCTCTCATGCGAATAGTCCTTGCATTCTCAACAGTTGTTGAATGACCGCTTCTTGTCCGTGATTGAGTTGCTACTTTTTGTCGACTTGCATTTACCATTTTGACACTGTTTATGACGATAAACTACATGGTGGACATAGACAATAAATTAAGGAAAGCCAACGGCGAGTGATACCCAGAACTCTAGTTTCAGCAACGCCTAGAGTTCACTTTAACTAATTCCCTTCCCACTGTGCAAATAGAAGCGTCGGTAAGCATCCAGAATATAAATCCTTCCAACATATTCTTCTTCTATCGAGCATAATAGATCAAGTCATTATCCGCTCATTCTTCAATTTTAAATGAGCAACTGCCTGTCTTTAAGCAAGTTCGTGCCGAACCTAGTAGAGATAGCCAATTGAAGGTTATTGGGGATAACTGAAAACTGGCTGAGTATGGAGTTGGTTAGGGAAAGTTTCCAATTACAGTAATTCGGCTCGGAAGAGTTCTCGCAAATTGATGTGCTGATGCCTAAAACATTTCCATATTGTCCATATGCCATTCCAAGCTGTAAAAAATAAGCATCACTATAACAGTGGTCCATTAGTTACTTCGCTAAACTTTCATTGACCCTGCACATCGTATTCGTACCGGCAGCACTGGGACATCAAGAGAATCCACATTTGAATAGTGGTCAATGAAAAGTCCGGGCCCGGACTTTCTTTGTGATTTCTCTATTAGGAAAGTTCGCTATCGCTTTCAGAAATGGCAATATCGCTCATATTCCGGGACAGAAATTTAATTCTCCATTAAAACAAATTAAACACAATTGAATTTTAATAGACCGAAATGCGATATTAATTTGTTCTTTATGCCCGACTGACCTTGTTTCATTGCCTATCACTCACACACTCACCATAGCTTGTTCTTAGTCAATAGAACTAGAGCTATCCGCTCTATAACACATATTTTAGTTAACAGACGCATTTGATAACATTTATTATTGTTATTATTAATCATATTTTATCTTCATGTTAGCTGTTAACAGATGTGCTAATGCTAACCCGTCGCTGTTTGATATTTATTTACATATATATGGGGGAGTGTGTGTAACACGCTGACCCATAAATTAACAGCACAAAACATGCAAGAGTAAACTACTCTAATTGGAATAATAAGAAATACTCCAAGTCCACCAAACAAAACACCACCAAGCAAATATAATTAAATCAATATAAATGTTGACAAGACAAGCACTAATAAGATTTCAACGAATATTTTCTTTACAAAACTTTATCTTAAATCCCAGCAGACGAACACGTAATACTCTCTAAACAATTAAATGACTTTACCCTTATTAGTGCAGTAGTTTCTTTGTTATTAACAATATACTAGTAGTTGTTAGTTTTATTTTGTTGCTGTTCTTCTTTTGGGACTGATGGAAATGGAAGATGTGGAAATCTCGGGAAAACGAATCACTTGACAGACAATTAACAATGAACAAAAAACAAAACACTGCGCGATTTCAATATCATTGCAATTTAACGTTACATGAAGACAATTCTCCTGGAGTGTGCCAAGCATCGCATTTCATATGAATCCCAATCCACGAAACGAAAAAAGTAAATAAAAGAAAACAGCACTCTACAAAGCGAACTAACTAATTAAACGTAAACCACCCGCAAGAAACACCACTGAATAATAGTATCGCGCGTAAACTAATGGAAATTCAATATGTTTTATCAGAAGTGGTATGATTATGATATGAAAATGACAGCCGCAAGAGGATGGATGACACTACATCTACAAACAATCGCACACAATGCAAACTAGGTAACGACCAACGGGAAAGGGAACGGGAAGGGGAAGCTACCATAGTGATGGAAATAAAAATAATGCTACCACTTTGTGAATTCCGAATGAGCTTCTCTTTCTCATTAGAATATTTCCATTACCTAGTCTGGAATTATCGCACCTTTTTGGAAGTCGTGGTGAGTTTTCACTCGATGACATTGTTGCCAGATTGTGTGACATGCACGTTGTTGATTGGTAAATTTTTAAAACTGATAGTACATCATTTTCAATGCGAATTAAAAAATTAATAATTTTTGTTGAAAAACATTTAAATTTATTGGTTATTGTTTTTTTTAAGGAACTTCAATTCAATGTTAGCAAGAAAACACATTTTTTAAGGCCTTTTTTGAACTATTTTCTGTTTTAGTTTGGTATACAATTTTTCGAATCCTAAAGCCGTGTGACAAATTCAATTGGGCTAAATAATTATCCGAGGATATGAAAGTGTTTAAAGAGAAGTTCACCAAACTCCAATCTTAATACAGAGATTTATCTAATTTTACGCTATTACTTAATTGAAATTTAGTGTTTTATTTCCTCTTTAACATTCTAGCAACACTCAAGCAAAAGAAAACGTCAAAAAAGTATCCTATAGGATAATTTTTTATCTTGCTCTCCCGGAGCAGGATCAATTTTTGACAACTGAAAATTCGTTTTCCAACACGATAGTGCCGTACAAATGATGCCAGTACTGACTACTCGCTCTGGAAGGCAACAAAGAGGATGAGCAGGCCAATATGTAGCTCATTTTCCCCCAGTAAAAACCAGAGAAGGTAACTGGGCGAAAAGCAACAAAGAAAAGGCAAACACTTTCGCAGAGTATTTTGAAGACGTATTTAAACCTTATGTAGATAAAGGTTATCAAGGACTCGAATTAAGGTGCGAAGAAGAAAGACCTATTCGGTCGGTAACAGCTAAAGAACTTGCCAAAGAAATTAAAGAAGGCATAAATATAAAAAAGGCCCCAGGGTATGATTTGATTACAGGAGAAATTTTGAAACAATTTCCACGAAAATATCTGAAAAAACTAGCGTAGATTATAAATGCTGCATTTAAGTTGAGATATGTTCCAAACATGTGGAAAGTCGCTGAGGTAATAATGATACAAAAACCAGGCAAACCACGTAACGAGGTAACCTCATATCGCCCAATATCCATATTACCAATGTTGTTAAAGTTATTCGAGAAAATGCTGGTAAAACAACTGCAAAAAATAATTGACGAAAAATCGATAGTCCCAAATCAACAATTTGGATTTAGATATAAGCACTCTATAATCGTACAGGTGCATAGAATCACAGATAAAATCGAAAAAGCATTTGAAGAGAAAAAAAGTGTGCTCTACAATATTTCTTGATATAGCACAAGCTTTCGATAAAGTCTGGCACAAAGGTCTGATCCACAAAATGCAAAGGCAACTGCCAAAGCAATATTCGACGATTATGGAGTCATATATATCAGATCGATTCTTCAGAATTAAACAAGAGCCAGAGTACTCAACTTTTAGAGAAATTAAAGCTGGTGTACCACAAGGCAGCGTGCTAGGTCCAGTTTTATACATTCTGTTCACTAGCGATTTGCCTGAAAATGGGTAAACCACTAATGTTACTTTTGCAGATGACACAGCTGTCCTAGCTGTGGGAGAAACTGTCGAAGTAGCAAAAGTACCAAAAGCTTCAAAGGGCAATAGACAATCCGCGATGCTAATAATCATTTTTAGTGTCCAGGCTAACTTTTACGAAGTCACAATTGCGAAAATTTCCATATAAAATTATCCATTGTGACCGTCAAAATATTTAAGTTGAAGAGTAAAAATGATTATTGGTAAGGCCCAATATCTCAGATTGGACAAAAAAATGGCAGATTAGATTAAATGACCTTAAGTCAGTCCAAATTAATTTTATGTTTAAAAACGTACCATATATTCTAGTATACATAAACAACAATGTACAATGTAAGCATTGAAATGGTTGAGGAAGAAGTTAAAAAAGTTGCCCATAGGCACAGAAGTAGACTTCTTAACCATGTCAACTTAGAAATAACAGTTAAAAAAGTTGCCCATAGGCACAGAAGTAGACTTCTTAACCATGTCAACTTAGAAATAACAGAACAGACAATGTAATCAGGAGATTAAGGCGGGTAAAACCTCTTGATCTATAAGAGCTAGTTAAGACCAAGAAAGTAGGTAATATTTTCAATCAAAAAAGTATAGAAATCCGACAAACGACGGATTTATCCTCTCAATTTTTTAAAATGAATCAAAAATAAATTGCCGATTAGTCGAACGACCAGGTGCAATCCAATTCAGGATGACGAAGTTTTTTTTAGATTGGGTTAAACTCCCTCACTATTGCAGAAGCATCCCTCGCGTAATAGATCTGCAATGTCTTTCGATGATTTTTTCTTGCAGGGAATTCCCATTACCAAAAAAAATTAATAACTCATTTTGCTGTCAAAATGCTGTCATATTTGTTAAAGTTGAATATGACATCACGCACTGTGCTTTCATGTTCGAATTAGAACAACTTGAGATTATAATTGGTTTTAATTTAGGAATGGATGGCGGCAACTCTCGTAATTATTATGGGAGCTGCTAAATTTGCACTAAAACCGTTGATAAATAGGTTGAGGAAGCTCTTAGTTTAGGATTGTTGTGTGAAAACCGGCCTTAACTTTGTACATTTCTTAATTTTGATTATTTTTCTAAATTGTAGAGAAAAAATTGTTAATCTTTAAAGACTGTTATTTTTTTCATCTTTTTAGAAAAACCTGTTCTTTTCATCGAACTATATTGGTGAATGATTCATTTACTAATTTGCATTTATTTTATAATTTATTCAATATGCCGAATTTTTAAAAAGAAAAGCAAATCTTTTTGATAAATAGCATATTCTTTAAGGAACTTCTTTTTAGCTCAACATTTTTTTTTTTAAGTCGCTAGTTCATATAACTTTGTTCGAATTTTATCCCCATACATACATCACCAAAAGGATGTAGTGTAGATGAGCAATCTAGGCCATAACGATGTAAAATTTACCAGTCATCGAAGGAAATTGCTAAGAAAATACTTCAATTTGGAGTCTCATGTTTTTTTTAAACTTTTTTTAAACTATTATAGGGTTAAGTGATGAGGTGCATTCATTTATTATACTCTGCTCAGTCTTTTCTAATTTCAAATTCTTTGATAATTCTTGATAATCCTAATTCGATTTCAGAATACCTCCTGCCAGTTTTATTATTAAAATCTTAAAATTTCTGTCCTCCAGGTATTCGGACTGAATTCTTAAGAAATTGAACTCAATAGTCGATCATAATAAGGCCGTGTGTCAATTGCACTTAATAATTATCTTCGCCTAATTTTCTGACACTTAACAAATTGTTGAAAGAAGAAGTTTATCAAACTCCAATCATGTTTTATTTGCTCAAGTCAAAGAAAACACAGAAAAAAAAATAGCAGGATAATTTATTGACAGCTAAAAAATCCTTTTCCACCATGATATTGTCAGAAAATTATCCGTGGATAGTGGATACCCGTGGATATTTACCCCAATTGATACACGGACTAAATTTTTGATTTTATTACTTATTTCAAGTCTCGATCAAGATCGACATTATATAGATTAGCAATCATTCGTGTACTTATTTAATAACGGGCAAAGGTATTCGAATCGAACATTTTTTCTGACATTAAAAAAAGAACTACATGGAAATGAAAGAAATTCGAACGACTTTGCTGTTAACTTGTCGATTGATGCTTAAACTAACGCGGTTGATCAAGGTACGGAAGGAAATCAGAAGAAATTCAAAGACCATGGCCATACACGCCTTCCAATGAACGACGGCGTCGTGTCCAGAAAGGCTGATAGATTTTGTGGCTTTACCATAGAATTTGTTAGTTTTTTCGATTTCACAATTTTTTTACCTGGCAAATTATATTTCATTGCACTGATGACGCCTTGTTTTAGTGAGTAGCCGCTACTGATCTGATTTGAATGACTTTCTTATAGGCCTTCGCTAGGCTAATTTCACCAATCCCACCTGTTGAATGCCTACCCAGACCCCATGACACAAGTTGTTTTGGCTTTCTGGGGATTGTGAACACAAATTCATAGATCAGATCGAAAGAGGTATAGACGGTTCCAACTTTTCAAACCGGTGAGAGAATTCCTCAGCGGATTATCAGCGTTGTTAAAATAGTTGACAAACTATTGATTTCCTGAAGGGATCAAAGAAATTGTGTGCATTATCAGTCTGATCGAACTATATTCAGTTGACACTTCATATATTTCGGCAGTCCACTCAAAAGTAATGTATGTCAATTTGCAACACTAGCTTAGGAATAAAATCAAACCTGTGTCTTTCTTTACACTTCAGCTCATAGGGCAATGTGGTTAGTAAGAACTTACAGATTTAGAAATAAACGATTTGTTCTTAATTTATTTGAATTAATAACATAGCAAAAGAGCTTTGAAATGCTTTTCACATACATTTGCTCTATGGACATGCGGCTGAATGGGCGAAAATCCGCCCAGGCTTATTATTGTTATGAATATCTCACAAAATCTCGATTTTAACGAGGACCCCCCCTATACACACTCACTCAAACACAATAAGCAGTCCTATTAAACAAATTGCATGGTTGACATTATGAAAAATAAGATTCTTTCATGACCTAATTAACTAAGTAGTTTATTGCCGAATAAAGTAGAAAACTAGGCGAGGCAAGGCGAGTCACACACCTTTAAAGGACAATTTGCCGCACAGAATTTAATACAAAGGTGTAGCCGTCAGTCAACCCCTAAATCAAAAAAAATTGCAAGCTAGTTAGACGGTTGCCTGTACCTACAATACTTTTTTTTATTTTTAATAAGGATATGTAAACCTTCTTTGTTCTACCAGTGCATTGTTTAGGAAAGGCCATTGACATTGTCTTTTGTACCGTTTCGTCGAAAAACACCCGTAATTGTATTCACTGCAGCGAATAACATATCTACGTGAATAAATTTCGAATGCAGTTAAGCTTTTAAAAGTTTATTTAAGGAGGCGATTGCCTAGGATTACTCATCATTTTCCTTTATATTTTCTGTTGAGTTTTTTTTTTCTATACATATAATATGTATATGCATGTATATATTAAATAGTATTTTTAAATATTAAAATGTATATTCTTACCTTCAAAAATTAGGATTTTTTTAGTTCCTTAACGGCAGAAAAACGAAAAAAAAAACTATGTATATTGCTGAATACACTGGGGGAAAGTCGCAAGGATTAAATGGAGATAAATTCCTTTGCTTGTTTCTCTTTCTCACTCTATAATTTATTGCAGGAACTTTTCTTTACACAGTTACACGCGCAGGACATGTTTGAAGAACCCTTTCAGATAAATTGTAATGCACACAGAGCATTTAATTTGTTTATATGCAGCTCAAATATTATATTGCTTTGAATATTTTACGCTATGCTATAGTTTCAATGACAAGTATCAATTTATGTTTAATTTATTTTGTATTTTGTTTAGAGAGGAAAAAAGAAACCAGAAGCTGTATGTCATTTACATACCTACATACATAGCTTTGACTTTGAAAAGTATCTACATATGCTCCGATTAAAAAAAAATATATATATAATCGAATATGAATAACTCGAGGGTCCTTCTTTGGGTCCTTTTATCATTCACTCGCGCACAGACTCACTATTTGCTTTAATCGGTTCTAATTTTTATATATTGGAAGCTACTATAGTTAACGATGATTCTTTGGCAGAGTCTACCCCCGAGTTTTATGCAATCCCTAGAGTCATGAATTCCACATGTAGATAACGATTTTCCAACGAATTCAGAACGAGCATTGGAGTCTTGCAATTGACATGGAAAATCTATAAAAAAAAATCCCATTGATTCTATGAAGATAGATATATAAATGTTTCCTATTTATTTTTGTCTTTTATATTTGATTGGAAGAAGTTATGAACACAATTTTGAAACAACATACAGCTATTCATAATTTAGATTATTCTTTACACAGCGAGCAATATCTAATGCATATTCGAGAACTTGGAAAACATATAAAGGCAGAGGTATATATCGGAAACGAACTGCACATACACAAAATTTTTTAGTTTTATGAATTTTTTTTTAAGTAATTAATTTAATCGATTGGTATGTTAAATGTTTAGCACTAGTTTTTCTTTCGGTTGGTTGGCTCACGTTTAAACTGCGGTTTATCTTCGTTAAATCAGTTGTGCACAGCCTAAAATGTGTCCGACAACGGTGGTTCGGAGTGTTTTTGTGGAATTTCCAATGGACTGTGTAAACCCAAAGTTCACCTGATTTTGTAGATATGATGGTAGATTGAAAGAAGGCTTGGCATGTAGTTTTGACGTATTGAATGCGTTGTCGGGAAGCTTTTAACAAATACGCATGTCCTTAATTTTTGTTTGTTGCGGGGGATGTTTGACTGTCTGGAAATTGGAATAGTTCTAATTAAGTTCCTTAGTGATTTGTACCTATGTTGTAATTTATGCATGGATATATCTGAATTAACTATCATTTACAAGAAGTTTGCTTGCATTGTTTTTGTAGTATTTAAAAGTTGTAAAGCATTTTTTTAAACGGATGGTAAAATCTATAAATATTTTACTAACACCCATGTTCCTTTACATTTTCAAACGGTTGTATTTGTCATACAGTAAATGTCACTGTAGAAGGACCAAATGAAAATTTGGCGCGGATTCGAAAAGCTTTTCTCGAGAAAATCTAATCTCAGTTGTTTATCATATTGCATAATATTGTTTTGCCTCCACACCGCCCACACAATCAGATTCAAACTTGATTTAAAACATTCTGACAACTGTCAACGAGTAATCACAAAAAAAAGTCTTACAATATGCTTTTAAAGTTCAAACAAATAATGTAATATTTAAAAAAAATATTAGACTCTGTTAAATATTTGAATAGACATCAATCGTGCTGTCAATTTTGACATGTAGGATATTATTACTGTGAAGTCGTTAATTAGAATTCGATGCTAATACAATTTTTTGCCGTTCTTAGACATTTAATGGTTTCATTGACAGCAATGCCCTAGCTGCGTGTTACAACCATTAAAAAACAGTGATTTTAAAAAGTTTAAGCAGAAACAGAAATATAAATTTTCGGAGCTCTGCCAAAAACGCTATGAAATTGCTGAATGCGTCCAAATTTGCCATTTTATTTGATAGCTTTGGGTTATTTCAAAGTGTGTGCGAGTTTATAATACATAAGCGAATAAATATCTCCTTAGCGATTATAGAAATGTCGCTGAATTGATTCAATATTTCTTATTATTCATTATCATTATAATAAGCTTGTTTTAATGAACATTTATCTCAGTAAAGGAAAGAAAAGTAGAATCTTCAGCACGTGATTACAACAGTGTGAAGCAGAGTGTAGTTGTTGCTGCAGAAGATTCTACTTAACTTTATGTAATTTTTTTCGCTGAGATAGATGTTCAATAAAACACGCCAAATGTAGTTCGCTTTAAGGTCTGTTTTTTTTTCCACATCTATCTCAGTAAAGTAGGATTTTTAACACGCAATTACAACAACTATATAGAGTGTCTCGAAAGTGTCAAACAGTTTGTAGTTGTTGTAATTGCGTGTTAAAAATCCTACTTTACTTTACTTCACTGAGATAGATGTTGAAAAAACAGACCTATCTTATTTTCAATGTAAAATATAATAACTTTTTTAACTGGTCGTTAATTTGAATTCGATGCTACTACACATTTTGATGTGAAAATTCCTAAAAACTCACTAAAAACAACCATTATTCAAAAACTTCTGAAACTTAACTGAAAAACTGAAACTGAAAAAAAAAAACTTAATTTCAAGCAAAATAAAAAAAAAAAAACTGAAAATTGCTTGCTTCTCGCAACACACAAATTCTAACAAGCATTTCTCTGATATTGGTTTTTTCGAAGGCTCATTCGCTGATTCAATGCAAGCAAAAGGGATTGCACGGTACTAATAATCATTTTTAAGGTTCCGTTTCCATATGGAGGAATCTTTATTGCTTTCGCTAGGGATCTTGACGTAATCTCGAATGACAAAAATCTCGAAAAGTTTCTTTTTTAATCTCGAATGTACAAAAATCTCGAAAGACCATAGGTATCTCGAAAATAAAAAGTAAATTCGAGATTTTTTTTTGCACCCCACAGCCAAACAGTAAACCCAAGCAGGGGGGTTGCAGGGGGCAGCATGCCCCCCCATACGCATCTCACTTTTTAACACCATTTTTAATATTAATTCGAGATTTTTTTTCGAGATTATGCTTTCTAGATTTTTTTTTTCGAGATTTTTTTTTCGAGATATCGTGGTAAACCCCTTTCGCTACGATGTCTGTCCAAATAAAATAAGAAAATTGTGTACCTAGGTCTATCTCAAGAACTAATTGACGTAGGTAGAAGGCTGGAATTTGCAGATAGTGTCAGGTATAACCTCTAGTTAATCGACAAATACCAATATTAATAATACATCGGCTGGTTTTGGAGTTATAGTACGTTTACACCGCACCTAAATTCATCATTTCGACTAAATGCAGCATTTCAGGCCAAATGTTCAGCATTTCGCCATACATTTTCCAGCATTTCGAAATGTTGAATTTCAGCGAAATGTTGAATTTCATCGCTGCATTTGCAAGTATGTCAAATCGAACAAACCTCATTTTGATGACTTTTGGGCTTTTTGACAAAAAAAAACCGCTGTAAAAAAATCCGAGGAGGAAGTTTTTGTTGTATTTAATATTATTTATTTAAGATTGAATTTAATATGTCTGAATTATCACTTATATTCATGTTTAGATTGATATAATTATAAAATTAATTCTTTAGGTACAAACCACTTCTGATTTCGAAACTTAAAAAACATCAGTGAGAATCAATTCTGGTACTAGCTGTCATTTGAAATGTTGAAGTTTCAATGGGAACGCAAAATTGGATTTCGAAATGTTGTCTGCTGAAATGTTGAATTTAGGTGCGGTGTAAATGTACTATTATTCTTAATTTCGTGGAAAAAATATGTTCATTCGCACAAAAAACTGTTTATTTTTAGATTTACAAAAAATACATGTATGGATGTCCTTTCTTGTAGATCATCTTCGTAGCTACATATGTACTGAAGACTGTTATGTCGAAAAGTTAATATTTTAGAAGATATTTACAAAAAAACTCAATCACCACATAAAATACGCCACGATTGGAACTTCCATTCGAATCCCAATGCATACACATATCATACACCATCCCATCATCAATGTCTCCACACCCACACGGCCATCCGCATTGCATAGAGAATTACTCCGAAAAGGGTGTGGCTTGTGTGTTTATCGCTCTCGATGCATTATGCGTTGTTGGATTGCATGGGGATTGGGGAGATTTCATGTTGGATATGAGTGGAATGTCGTGGCTGGCATGGCAGTGGTGGTTGCTGTGGGAGAAAATTATTTTTGTTGGATAGGAGGCGGATCTTAAGTGAGAGACATAATTCATATAAGATTTTTGCATATGAGAAATGAGGTGTGCTTGAGGAGAAATACCTTTTGTGAGGTTTGATGAGAGAGCATGGTGAATATTTTTTGTTGTGCATGTGCATCTCGCTCGATGTCATGCATGGTCTGGTCCATGATGGAATAAGTATAAGGTGGTCTCGTCGGCTGCCGACTCGTTCGTTTTTTGGTCCCTTAACGCTTCGTTAACGTACACTTACTACGCTGAATAAAGAGAAAAACGTGTCGTTAAGGGACTACTTTTTGCCGACGAGACCACCTTATACTTATTCCATCATGGTCTGGTCATCGTCATGGAGAATGGAGAGTTGTGCTCTGGCCTGCTCTCTCCCCACGATCATCGCATTGTTTCATATTCGTTGCAGCGTTGCACCCCTACTACAATTGTAGCGTTTTCACTACATTTTTCGCCCTCAAAATGTCACTACGAAAATTCGTAAAATATTCACAATAACACTACAATTTCAAAAGAAAGAAAAGAAATTAAAACTATAATATCGAATATGTATTGTGTTTGACCCTTAAGCACTTGCGAAGCACTTTTGATTTTCATGCAAACGCAGAACAGTATATTTCCACAGGAATATTATAATGAAGATATTGTGCAATTTTGGGTAAATTAGAAAAGCGCCAAGAATTTCAAAGGAAAGCCAGCATTTAAAAACGTATGTAATTACATGCTAACGTTATGTAGTTTGCCTCATAGTAGTGAAACTGCAGAACGATGCTTTTCAAACTTAAATAATTAAAGACGACTTACGAAATAATTTAGATATTTCTACTGTGGATGCAATAATGCAATCGAAGGAATTATTAAGGCATGTAGAAGGAGTTTTTGACCCACCCTCATCATTAATAACCTACGCTAATACTTTTTTCTACAGTGGCCGGCATAAGTATTTTGACAAAACTAAAGTTAATTCTGCTCATAATTTGAACTTACTTCGTGTAAATTTTGGCATCAATGCAAAGGTCATTTAAATTCCGTTGGAATGATACACAACTTTCCTTAACCCATTAAGTACTCATCGAAAATTTATAACTTTTGTAAAAGTCTACTTTTTTTACTTTTTTCCTCGGTCAAACAAAAAAAATGTTTTGATGCAAAAAGTTTCTTCAAACAATTCTAATAGTGACTGCAAAAAATCTCTTCGCTAATATTTTTTATGATTTTTTGAATGGGATGATTTCAGAAAAATTTTGTATGAAAAGGAGGAAAAAGTGTCATTTTTAGCAATTTTCAAAAAATCATAAAAAATATTAGCCAAGAGATTTTTGAAAATTTTTTTTGCAGTCACTATTAGAATTGTTTGGAGAAACCTTTTGCATCAAAACATTTTTTTTTTGATACCGAGGAAAAAAGTCAGGAAAGTAGACATTCACAAAAATTCTAGATTCTAAAATTTTAAAATGGGTACTTAATGGGTTAAGGAGATATATTAACCGTGTTTTATTGGACATCTATATCTCAGCAAAGTAAAGTAAAGTAGAATCTACTGCAACAACTACACTCTACTTGACACTTCCGTAGTTGTTGTAATTGCGTGTTGAAGATTCTACTTTACTTTACTTTGCTAAGATAGATTTCCAGTAATACACGCCTATTGTTTTACTACACTTTAAATCCGCCACACTACATTTTCAACCAGTTTGGGGGCAACACTGATTCGTTGTATTTGTATCATGTTTGTGTATGCAGTTTTGTTGCACGTGAGCTCTCTCTGTTCATTTGCATTATTACGAGTTGGGTGGGGCCGATGATTTTGCAATGAAATATCGTGCTCGCATTTGTAGGGGGTAGGTCAGTAAAGGTATGTATATAGGTACTACATAGTTAGTTTTCGAAGATCCAAGTACCTAGGCGTAGGTCGAAACTGACGAGTGACGACCACCGACGTTAGGGAACAATACCTTAACTATGCATGCATATTATTATGCACCTACGGAACCTTCGGTGCGCGAGTGACACTTGGACTTGGCCGGTTTTTTCATCAGTCCAGTCTAACCTTAACTATAAGTCACAATGGCCAAGATTTCCATATAAAATTATCTACAAGCTCCAATTCTTCACTTTACCAAAAATAGAAATTCCCAATTATTTGTTGTAGCAGTCAAAAAATGACACTTTCCCTTTTAGATAATTTCGAAAAAAAAAAAATGTCTGGAGATAGGAACAATTTCGTCGGCACCACTGTAAATCATTTCGTAATGGCCGTTGGAGGCGTTTTTTTTAAAGACTGTTTATCCTTTTCAAATGACACAATAAGCTCCAACTGATTATCTATTTGCAGCATCAAATATTAAATAAATATATAGACCGGTCATTCAAACTCTGACAGCTAGTATCAATAAACCTTTATTGCTTTCAGTTTGCAAGAATTTTTAACATGCATGTACTCTCCAATGTAGAAAGCCAAACCCGACCTCCTCACCTAGGGTGTTAATCCAATTCGTTATTGGACTCTCTTCGAGTACCTATGTCCGGAAATTTATCTACGAATAATATCTGTCTGTCATTTTTTTAGAAACAGGTAAAAGCGATTCCCCATAGTTCGGTAGATACGAAACAAAAAAAACGCTGAGTCGACAGAGATTTCTAAATTTAAAAGTTTACCTGCACACATTGCCGTTAATTTGCTTCTACATTTTTCTTAGCTGGCGAACTTTTTCGCCGTATATTTTTGTGTGTTTTTGTAAATTAAAATGTCTCAGGTTGATAGAGGATTCGAATTCGACATACAATGTATATACCTACACTGTGAATGCAGTAGCGGTTGATATTGGCGTCGGTATACACATCAGACGTGTGGTAAGTTTTCAACTGAAAGTTTCGTATACAATTTTCGACTGACTAATGGGACACCCACATCTTTTCTAGTTCTAAACGCAAACAGAACATGCTAAAAATTTCAATACCGCATAACAAGGGCACGTGTCGTCGTAGACTAGGTATTAAATCGCGTGTCAACTCTACACAATTATCTAGTTCAAGTACAAAGGAATCTACTTGTAGGTATTCTCAGCTTTTTTTTCATCGTTAAAAATACAAAACATTTGAGTTTTTCTTTTGAGTACGTAAAGCTGCATAATATTATGATGACTGACAGTTCCACGAAGTGACATTATGGTTATTAATCAAATGATGAGTTTACTGTGCTTTGTAGGATAAGTTTCTTTTGTAAGAAAACCCATTATGAGTCATATCTTAAAATCTCTGTCAGTGATGGAACAAAATGATCCTTCTCTTTATTGTTTTTTTTTTTTTTTTTTTCTCGCTACGCCTTTGTATATTCTTTTTGTAGATTCATGAATCAATTTATTGGTATATCAGCATCAGCCCGAATAGAGGAGGTCAAAACATATTCTTGGGCAATTAGTGAGTTTGGCTATATTAAAAATGTGCTTTTTAAGATCTACAGTATAGGCATTTAAATCAACTTTCATATTGTTTTCCCATTTGATCTCCAGAAGGTTTTATGTAATGATCAACAAATGAACCCTTCGATGGTACATGGTAGCGCTGCTTTGTTTATATACTGACGCATCCTTGAGGTGTTCTACGGTAGGCCACTTGGCCACAAACCACAAAGAACTAGACAGCCAACTTCCGTGCACCTACCCGATTTTCCCCGGAATTAATTCCCCTGTCTGTGAATACGTGTGAAATGTCAAAATCAATGGCTGCAAAAAGCCCGTATTAAAAAAGACCGTGACCCCAAGCAGGTGGGTTTAAAAAAGGGATGAGTAAAATATGTGTCTGGTGAATTAGACTCGAGGGGAAGAATCAATAAAAAATTTAATTTTGTTCAAATACGGTCCTTTGTTTTACGGACTTTTATTACGGGTTTTGAAATACGGGCTTTATAAAAAGTGATGTACCTATAATAAACTTCTTACTGAAAGATGGTGGATAAGTTAGTTCCTGTTGGTGAAGGTATACTTCCACTTTTGTGAGCCATCTAAGGCGATGGGCCTTACCAATAATCATTTTTAATCTTCAACTTAAATATTTTGAAGTTCACAATGGATAATTTTATATGGAAATTTTCGCCATTGTGACTTCGTAAAAGTTAGCTTGGACACTAAAAATGATTATTAGTACCGCGGGATGTCTTCTTCTACTGCATTGTCCCTTCGGCATTAGTATACAAATCTTAGAATATACTGATGTCAACAAGAATTGAGAATTTAAAAACCAATGACAAGGCAGGGAAACAAAACTGTTGACTACATCAACATCTGAATGCGTCAATCGCAATTCGTGCTAGAATTTTAACGTCAATTCTTAATCCGTGGTACTAATAAACATTTTTTAGTGTCCAGACTAACTTTTACGAAGTTACAATGACGAAAATTTTCATTTAAATTACCTATTGTGACTATCGAAATATTTAAGTTGAAGGTTAAAAATGATTATTGGTAAGGATTATTGGTGGGCTCGGCAGTTATAAAGGGTGATTTTTTTGACAGTTCACGCGTGATTCGTGACACGTTTCAAAGTAAAAAATGCTCAGTTAGCATTGCCATTTCACCATGGATAGAACACCCGAACAGCGTTTTCAAGTGATTAAATTGTATTACCAAATATCGTGCTCAGTAAAAAAATGTGTTAAGAGCACTTCGTCCATTTTATGGTCGTCGTAATTGTTGCAGGCTACGTTAATAATCAAAATTGCTGTATATGATCTGCTAAGCAACCAGAAGCACTCCAAGAATTGCCAATGCATCCACAAAATTTTTCATTTGGTGTGGTTTATGGGCCGGTGGCATCATTGGGCCGTATTTCTTCAAAGATGATGATGGGCAACAACGTTACAGTCAATGGTGCTCGCTATCGTTCGATGATTTCGGACTTTTTTTCTGCCCAAAATGGAAGAGGTCGGTTCGGAGGACATTCCAAACAGTACGCGAATCCATGGGCATATTGCGAGGTGAATTTGGTGAACAATTCATCTCATGTTTTGAAACTGTGAATTGGCCGTCTAGACCGTTCGATTTGACGCCGCTTGATTATTTTTTGTGGGGATATGTGGGGATATCTCTCGTCTATACGGATAAACCGGCAACTATTGCTGCCTTGGAAGACTACATAACTCGTGTTATTGGTGAGATACCAGTCGATATGTTGAAAAAGGTATGCCAAAATTTAATATGAACAGGATGGACCATACCTGAAGCGTTGTCGCGGTCAAGATTTACACGAAATAATAAATTCCAAAAGTAAATGGCAAGAATTGATTTATCGACCCTAATAAAAATTTCACTCAATTTTGTAAATTTTCGTTGTTTTTTTTTTTTCTATTTTAAAAACCAAACGCTTAAAAAATCACCCTTTAGAAAACCCTCTTAATTTCAACCACAAATATATGTATGAACAATGGCTTAAGTTGGATTAATCCCATGGAATTTGGTTCTCGCTTTAGCCACCTTGTGGAGCAGTTGTTAGCAGGGATGATAATGCTGAACCCAAAAAAAGTAGCAAATTGCCCGAAAAAACGAAGTAGATTTACAAAAAACGAAGCAGACATTTGGCGAAATGCTCAAAATGATAAAGTTAGGTCTTCAATGGGATAATGGGATCTATAGAAGGATGTGTAGTGGGACAAAAGCACATAACTGATATTCTATAGGGCATTACATGACACATTTTTTTCCTAATATTTGTATTTCGTTGATTTTGTTGTCGTTGTTGTTGTTTTTAGAGTCAAATTGATCAATATTGTCTATTTTAAATGGTATTTTGAACCATAAATAAACGAAGTAGAAATAAGTTGCTACGTAGCAGATGAACAATAATTAAAAAATGAAGTAGATCTACTACATATGAAGTAAATTATCATCTCTGGTTGTTAGGCGAAATAATGCAAATAGTTTTGAAAAATTATCATTTGCACGCAATTTGTAACATAATTTGGAAAATTTTTCAAACAGAAACCGCTCTACCTCAATGCAACTTCCCCCCATCATCGCATCGGTGCGCGTTAAGCAGAGACACGCTCTATACAAATAATAGAAAATAGCATTTTTTTTGGCAATGAAAATTCAATTTTATTATCTTCCGACCGATGAAATGTCAACATCAACCGAATACAAAACAAAAATAACACGCAAACGTCCAATGACACCCGGCGAATAACAAAGGTGCATTCATAGAATTTCTATTTCAATTGGTTTGTTTATCTAACAATAATAATTAAATGACTTGCAATGCAAACAATTTATCTAAAAAAAAATCCAATTCACCCAGCATATTTCACGTATAACAGTTTGAAAGTTGACATTGGGCATATATGAATCTATTACTCAGTAATCAACAGGTTGCCGGGTTATTAATAATCTCATTATATTTAAAGCACCATGTTAAAATTATGAAAAGGTACCGCTGATGTCTTGAGGAATGAGGTGACATGAATAGCATCTCATAAATTTTTAGCCTGGCGGGAGGTGCGAATTTGTGTTGATTTCTTCATCATTGAATGAGAAATGAAAAAAAAAAGATTCTAAAATGCATGTTTTCAAATACTTTGCATTAACTAATGCATTTTTTTTGAAAAATATCTAAGGTGCTAATAATAATTTATTTATATATCCGCGCTTTGCTTTCTCTTTATGGATATGCACATGTCTCAGATTTCTATATAAAAAAAAAACTGCTTCTTGTCTTCTCCCGGTGGATTTTTTAAAGAACACCAGCACGTGTGAGTGTTCATTCTTATAAATTAACTGATAACTTGACAGCTAAACAAAAAGCGCTTTATAGAATCAACAGAGAAAGGAAAAATATTTTACATGAGTTTTTTTTTTTTAATAAATAAATTTGTGTTTTTTCTATATTCTTTCCATTGAAATTTTAAAATATATAACAAATTGGAATAGAAAAAAACACATTCGCCCACACGAAACGCCTTACTCATAGCTACCTAGCTGTATTAAGGAAAAAGCTGATATATTGAAAATAATAATAATCAGTTGATAAAAATGCGAGCTAAAGTTTATTATTATTATTATTATTTATTTTTTTGTAAATTTATTTCTAATGACATGTAGGTATATGTGAAAAAGAATCTGGCTCACCTCTGTTTTTCGTTTAATTGCATTTTGGAGTAGTTTGACTTTTTTTTTTTTGTTTAACTTCTATTCACAAATTTGAAAACTAAAATTAAATTCGTCTATATAATGATATAGCGCAAATTTGCTTCGATTTAGGTGCGAAAGGGCAATGGAATCGACTATGAATGGGTTATTCACAATGAAGTATCCTATAAAACAAATATTAATAACAATAATAATAACACTTGATTAAGCATACATACATATATACATAGATCTAAATATATACATATGTATGTTTTATAACTCACAAGTAATTTTCATGATTGCAATTTTGCACCCAAAAACAAAACATTATTTTGAAATTTTAATTTATTTTTTTAACTTCAAAACAAAATAAGAGTTTTTTGTTTTATTCTATTTCACAGCACACAGATTTTTTTTTCTTTGTATAGATATTTCATAAAATGTCGATCACATAACCGCTATGCAACGATCACTCCGAATTCGAACATAGAAATTTTTTATTTTATTTCAATTATTATTATTAAATAAATACATTTATCAGTGTTAAGTAAATAAATAAACCACACTCTATGAAATAATTTTCCCCGTAAATGTCGATTCGATTCCCACGGCGCGTCTGAGGCCTTATGCAAAATATGGAACTCAGAGACGACAACAACAACGAACATATTTCAAAAAATAAACTTTTCGACGATGATTTTTTTCGTTTTTGTGTTTTTTGTTTGATTCATCTTTTTCTTTCTCTGAAAGTGAAACACACACTTTTTTGTTCAAAATCGAAACACGGACGTAGAAAATAGATGTACCAATTACATTTGTATGTATACCCGGTGTTATTTCGAAAACAACAACAAAAATAGATTGGCCGTCTATTATAAGACACATGAAAAGCCACTTTCTTCCTGTGAATTTGTTGTCAACATCAGCGGGTGGTTTTTCAAAGAGGTGAGTTGAAAACACAGGAACGCGGTCAGATTTTTTATTGTTGTAAGTGTGCGTTTTTGGGAATGCGGACAAAAAAAAAACGCGATAAAGAAAGAGGAGAAAGTTCGGTTTTTCATTTGGAATTTTCCGCATGCGAATTATTGCTCTCTTGGCTCTCTTTGTATTGTTTTCAACTTTCCGCTGCTTGTGCAAGCTTTCCATTGTCATGGTAGGTTGATAGCCAGAAGGACTCTGAATCTGAATCGTATTGAACTTTGCGAATGAGATTGTTCTGTTGTCTCTCTGTGATCTGAGTTGTTTGACTTTTTACTCTTTGTTTTCAATTGACACAGGGTTGATCGTACGCCATCGGAAGGACTTGATCATTGTCAAGTGCCGTAGGTCAGGTGCAGTAGGGGGTTTTGTTTCCTCTAAAATTTATAAATTTCAATCGTTGTTATTTCCTCGTGTACATTTCTGGAAATTGGACTAGAACCTTACTTGCCTAATAATTCTGTCAATCTTATATAGCTTCCCGTCAACCACAAGGTCTAGCCAGACCTTCAAAAACTTATATAAAAATAAAAGTGACTAAACAGAAAATTTAGATTAACTTATTCTCTTTTTATATCCCTCATTTGTTTTTCTATCTTTTTAAGGTTCCGTTCCCATAGCGACAAAACGGAACTTTTTTTGTTTTCGCTACGATGTCTGTCCGTCTGTCCGAACCCACTAAGCCAATTTTGTACTTAGGTCTATCTCAAAAACTAATTGACGTAGAAGGCTGAAATTTGCACAAAACATCAGGTATACGTATAACCAACCCCTAGTTAAACGACAAATGCCAATGATAGAGATAAATTGACTGGAGTACATCATACAAAAAATTGTTAAATTTTGTAGGTATCTAGGTCTATCAAATCAAAGAACAACCGAATTTTCAAGACATCAACTCTGGCCAAGTACGGAGCCTTCCGTCCTGGCCGTTTTTTTGTATTGTTTTTTTCCAACAAAATGTAGGTATCCGTCTACAGTAGATTGAGGTAAAGAATCCAAAAAATGCATAAATTCAAGGACTACTGTTGGGGAATAAGCGAAGAAAACGACGAGATTGAAGGACCAGCACTTGGGGAAGCAAAAAGAAATCAACCCAAGAGAAACCAAACAAAAAAACCATCAAATTAAAATATAATTGTCCGCAGGTAGGTATATTTGTATGGTACTTAGCTGTGCTCAGGCTGACGATCGAAATCCAAGTGCACGAGAGATCGAGCTTGCCCATTGCACAAACATAAATTCTAATAAACATGTACATAAAAAATGCCAAATACAACAATCAAGTGGCAAAACCAGTATTTTACGAGAGCAAGAAAATAGAGAAATTGAATGTAAGTTCTTACGTTACGTTTCATAGTGTAAACTTCAAAATGTAGGCAATTCAATTAAAAATAATAAATCAATCAACTATAAACGATTTTAACAAATTAGAAAGAGAAATTTAACATTTAGGATAATTAATTTAATTATTGAAATAAATACGATATATTTCCGAACATTCCGCCGCCCCTGGAACATAGTTTCAGCTAGTGGGGAGTGGTGCCAATTTATGAATTGGTCGAACTAGATTTCCATTAGCAGTGCGTAGGGTTACGACTCGAACATGGCCATCCTTGCCTGGATGGATGGTGATGACTCGTCCCATTGCCCATTTCCCTGGTGGTAAATTCGAGTCTTTGATGACAACCAAGTCGTTCAACTGCAAGTTTCGTTCGGGTTGCGACCATCGAGAACGTTGTTGTAACGAAGTCAGGTACTCCATACTCCAGCGCTTCCAGTACCCATTGATTTTTGCCTGTATTGCTTGCCAACATGATAGGCGATTTTGTGGTATTTCAAGCGATGGCTCAGGAACAGCTGCGTATGATTCACCTATAATAAAATGAGCTGGAGTTAATGGGTCTAAATCATTATCTGAATTATTTTGACATATAGGACGACAATTTAAAAGGGCTTCAATTTGGGTGAGAAGGGTGTAAAGTTCTTCGAAATTCATAACATCAGAACCAATAACACGACGAAGGTGTTGTTTTACAGACTTTACCCCCGCTTCCCACAATCCGCCGAAATGTGGTGCTGATGGGGGGATAAAGTGCCAGGTGATTGTGTCGCGGGCAAGAGACTGTGCAACTATGGAGTTGTGGTGTTCGGACAAGGTGAGTTGGTGCATATCGGATAGTCGTTTTGACGCTCCCCGAAAATTGGTACCATTGTCCGAATACATATGAGACGGTTTCCCACGACGCGCGATAAAACGACGAAGAGCTGCGAGGAATGCGTCAGTAGTCAAGTCACTCACAAGCTCTAAGTGAATGGCTTTAGTAGCCAGACAGACGAATAGCGATATATATCCCTTTGTATAGTGAGTTTTCCGACCGATTTTGACTTTAATTGAAATGGGACCCGCGTAGTCACAGCCGCAGTGAGTAAATGGTCTACTTGTCTGGATGCGAGGTGCCGGAAGATTGCCCATGACCTGTGTAGCAGTAGATTTCCTTTGGCGAAAACAACGAACGCAGTCATGTGTGATCTTACGAAGTAGATTCCTGCAGCCGATAATCCAGTACTCCTGCCGAATTAGGACGAACAATGCGGATACTCCCGGATGTAACATGCGTTGATGGAAGTCAATTGCAATCAATTGTGTCACTGGATGTTGCTTTGGTATGATGATTGGGTGTTTGACGTTGAACGCGACGTTAGCTTCAAGAATCCTTCCTCCCACTCGGAGTATATGTTGATCATCTAAAAATGGACATAGATTAGCAATGCGACAACCTTTTTTGAAATGGCCATGGTTTTCAAAGTATGCAATATCATCTCCGAAATGAAGATGCTGTAGCCATCTTATGAGATTGCATTTCGCATTAAAAATTTCGTGAGAGCGAAGTTGAAGTGTTGTGGGTATATTTTCCCGCGATAATTTCCTACTATTCGTAATAAACCGATAGACAAAGGCGACGATTCGAATTAGGCGATACCAAGATGATACTCTAGGGTATAGTTGATGAAAAGGGTGTTCGATGTTGACGACTAGGCACGATTGTTGGAAGTGCTTTTTCTCTTCCAATTTACAGTCTGGATGTTCGTGCAAATGGTGTTCGATTGGCCAATGTTCCTCACTCTGTCTTAACCAATGAGGACCTGTCCACCAGATTGGATGTTGAACGAGAGCCGACGGTGCTATCCCGCGCGAAGCACAATCCGCTGGATTCTGTTCCGACCTTATATAAAACCACCTATTTCTATCTATAGTGCTCAAAATCTCAGCTGTCCGATTTCCGACGAATACATCCCAACGACGAGGGGGGGACGAGAACCAAGAAAGAACCACTTGAGAGTCACAAAAAGCATAAATATTTGAGAAGACTATGCCCAACGATTTTTGAACAGTAGCTAACAGTCGTGCGAGTAATAGCGCTCCACACAATTCCAGTCGAGGAATGCTAAGCTGTTTTATTGGAGCTACTCGGCTCTTAGCTGCCACGATATTTGTTTCAATGGTTCCATCGGGTGAAATGTAGCGAGAATAAATGACGGCCGCGTACGCTGAGGCTGAGGCATCCGAGAATCCAACCAGTTGAAGTGTAGCATTAGCAACGCCTATGTAACGAGGTATGCTCAGGTTAGCGATATCAGGAAGTTCCTGGCGATGTTTTCGCCATTGTGTAACAAGGGAATCAGGTAGAGAATCATCCCAGTCAAGTTTTAAATGCCACAATTGTTGAAATATAATTTTGAGTTGTACTACCGAGGGGGCGAGAAAACCGAGAGGGTCAAAAATTCGAGCAACTTCCCGCAGAATTTGACGTTTTGTTATAGGTTCGCTTGGGGTTAGATTTATACGATACGAGAAGCAATCGACCTTAGAGTTCCAGTATAAGCCGAGTACTTTAACCCACGATTCACTTTCGAACGAAACGTTTTCACTTTGAACTGATTCTTGTTCATACAAAAGTTCTTTGCAATTACTTTGCCATTTGCTTAGCTCTAAGCCACATTTTGAAAGAAGTTCGATTAAGGAGTTTCTTTTTTCAATTGCATCAGGGAGTGAGTCTCCACCTGACACAACATCATCGACGTAAAAGTCATTAAGGAGTATTTCTGATGCAACAGGATACTCTTCACGATAGTCACAAGCAATTTGTTGTAAAACACGCACCGATAAATATGGAGCACACGATGTGCCATATGTCACTGTACATAATCGAAAATGTTCAAGGGGATCTGTATTCGATTTTCGCCAAACGATCCTTTGGTAGTCAGTATCTTCATCTGCTATCCAAATCTGCCGAAACATTTTCACGATATCGGCAGTGAAAACATATTTGTGGCGACGGAATCGTAAACAGACGGAAAAAAGGTTGCGTTGGATAGGTGGTCCGATCATAAGCGCATCGTTTAAAGAGTTACCGCTCGCATCTCTAAACGAACCGTCGAAAACAACACGAAGCTTCGTTGTTGCACTGTCAGGCTTTAGCACCGCGTGATGTGGCAAATAAAAAACATTAGGTTTAGAAACCTCCGACGACGGTATTCTACGCATGTGCCCAAGTCTTAAATATTCCTCAAGAAAATCGGAATAAGAACGAAAAAGCGCTTCGTCTTTTCGATACCTTCTTTCCATGGCCGACAATCGAGAAACCGCACCCCCGAGGGTGTCCGCGAAAACCGGTGGTTGTTTAAAGGGAAGATTAACGATGTATTTTCCATCTTTACCCCTGCGATGTGTATGAACGAAGTGGTCTTCAATGGCCTTATCTTCTTTTGAGACAATAGACTTCGGATCAACCTCTTCGATTGTCCAAAAGGCCTGTAAAGTTGAATCGATATCAAGAAGAGAGTGATGAGATTGAATGTTGTAGTCAACCCCCGAAAACAGTTGTCCTGCTAATACCCAGCCAAAGGCTGTTTTTTGTGCTATGGGGTACCCATTAGCACCACGAACGACTTCACCTAATAGTATGTCCCACACCCTATCTGCTCCAAGCAAAATGTCTATAGCGCTGGGTTGATTAAACGATGGATCGGCTAAATTGAGTTTTGAAATATGATCCCAATCCTTGACGTCAAACGAAATGGATGGCAATGCTGATGTTACGTTTGATAGAATATAGGTATCTACCGGGATACTAAATGAATCAAACCGTGAACAAATTGCCATTGAAACTAGACCCCGGGATGTTCCTGCGCAGGTTGCGCCAATACCGCTTATCGGTATCCGGGCATTTGTTCTTTTAAGTCCGAGTCTTTGGACACAAGACTCGGTGATAAATGATACCTGCGATCCCGAATCGATCAGGAGGCGGACTAGTTGGTATTTTCCATTGCAATTCTTTACCTTACCGACCGCTGTAGGTAGTAATGTTTTTGGCAGAAATTGGGAGAAATTAATGGAGTGATGAGCTACGAGATGATTTGAGTTAAACGACGAGGATGGCTGGTTCGAGTTAGATGAATGAGGACGAGATGTTGCAGTATTTTCCGATGAAGAGCTAGCGATATTTGCATTACCTGTACCGAGATGTACAAGGCTATGGTGCTTTGAACTACAAGAGTTGCATCGAAACTTCGATTTACAACGAGCAGAGTTGTGACCACGGCGCAAACAATTAAAACAAAGTCTTTGGGATTTGACAAATTCCCTTTTCGATTCTATACCCATGCTAATAAATTCCGGACACTGAGGAAGAGCATGAGACTGACTACATTTAGGGCAATGTATTTCTGACGAAACATGCATACTTTTCAAAGACGCAGTCTTCCGATTTGTTCCGGGTTCACGAACATGCGATCGACACGATTCTAACGCCTCACACCGGCGTTCCAAAAAGTCTAAAAATTCCTGTATAGTGGGATAGTCAGAGTCTACACTGTCAGCAGACCAAGCCTGTCGGGTATCTGGATCGACCTTGCCTATTAAAGTGTAAATCATCCATGGATCTCTATCCATTGAGTTAAGAGAAGTTAAACCACGTAAAACTTCATCAGCGCAATCCGAAATCTTGCGCAGAACTCTAACGTTTGAGCTCTGAATTGATGGCAGTTGCATGAATGTTTCGAGAAGACCATTTATAATATAACGTGGCCTGTCATATCGTTTCTCCAATCTTTCCCATGCCTGTTCATAGGTAGCATCAGACAATGGGAGATGAGAGAGCAAATTTAAAGCATCGCCGCGAAGAGACGAACGAAGGTATTGAAATTTTTGTGTTGCTGATAAGTTCACCTTGTGATGAACCGAACTTTCGAACATGTCGCGAAAAGATGGCCAGTCGCGATAATTCCCAGAAAATGGCTCGATATGGAATTTGGGAAGGTGGTCATTTATATGCATTACCGAACTTGTTGCGATTGATTGCGAACCGACAGGTGCACGTGTGTTAATTGACTGATCAACTTCCATTGAATTTGTTGCAGGCTTCTTTTTTTCCCTAATAGATGAAAGCAATACCGATTTAATTACAAGATATTTGGACTCGAACTCCTCAAATTCAGGTTCAGGATCAATGTAACCTTCTAGCCCAACGAATGCATACATATCTTGTTGAGACGAATAAAACTTTTCCCACAGATCATCAAGCTTTTCCACGCGTACTTCGAGTGCCTCTACGGTGATTGATTCCGTAATCTTTTCGGAAAATGTGGCTAATTTAGTTAGCGAACCCTTCAAATTTCCGCGAATAGCTCGTAAAACCGAAATATTATTTGAGGTCATTTTTTATCGAATAAGTCTTTTATTGTATCACGAAAGTACGAAAAAATAGGGAAGTAAGTATACGAATATGAGTTATCAATCAGCACGTGCAAATTTCAAAGTTCGTATATATATACACGTAGTAGCTAGATTTTATTCACCACGTGATCAAAAAATGAACGACTATATCCACAAAACCGAAATGTCCACACTGTATAGTCCGATTAAATCAATTTGTTTGATTGAAATGCTTGTAGCAACGACGAATGGCAAATCTAATTAACGCGAACTCCGTTAATAATTGACGAAATAGATTAATGCAAATGTCTGTATTTCCCAAGAGATTCCAGAAATGGGTAATCTTAATTCAAACCCAGAATCCGGCTCGATTTGGACCAAAAATATGTTGGGGAATAAGCGAAGAAAACGACGAGATTGAAGGACCAGCACTTGGGGAAGCAAAAAGAAATCAACCCAAGAGAAACCAAACAAAAAAACCATCAAATTAAAATATAATTGTCCGCAGGTAGGTATATTTGTATGGTACTTAGCTGTGCTCAGGCTGACGATCGAAATCCAAGTGCACGAGAGATCGAGCTTGCCCATTGCACAAACATAAATTCTAATAAACATGTACATAAAAAATGCCAAATACAACAATCAAGTGGCAAAACCAGTATTTTACGAGAGCAAGAAAATAGAGAAATTGTATGTAAGTTCTTACGTTACGTTTCATAGTGTAAACTTCAAAATGTAGGCAATTCAATTAAAAATAATAAATCAATCAACTATAAACGATTTTAACAAATTAGAAAGAGAAATTTAACATTTAGGATAATTAATTTAATTATTGAAATAAATACGATATATTTCCGAACAACTACTCTGCTGTCTTTCTAACGGGTATATAATACCTAAACAAAATAACTGAGTTGACGAGATTTCAATAAACTGTGAACATTATTTCTTAGAGAAAACTCCCATCAAAAGTCGAAAAGGTCTGGCCAGTCCCATCAGACTTTCTTGACAGAAGGTTTAAGTCGCCCTTCGCTAGCCGTCATTCAGCTAAACTTCACGCCTGAGTTGAGGCTATTCATTATTATTCCTGAAGCAATATTTTCCGGGAAGAGAAAACAAACAAATATCTTTCTTCTAATCTTTGTTAATTTGAAAGCTCTTTCGATGTTGTCATATTATTTGTCATAAACTTGTAAATTATTTCCTTATAATATTAGCGCAATTATTGTTTTTTTTTTTTTTTTTTTTTTTTTGTTTCTAAAATAAAATAAAAAATTGGCACACGCAATTTGTTTCTAAATGAAATACAATTTTTTCTTTTGCATTTTTAGAAATTAAACAAAAGACTGATAAAAATACAAATGTCATGCCCACGCGAAAAGTTCACGGAAGCGTTAAAAAAAATACGTACCTGCTGTTTATTTAAATAATAAATTGAATTTTAAAGAGGACATATCGAATACAGGTCAAGTAAAAGACATTTAAAATTGATGGATTTAGATCGTGTCTGCAGGTGATGGATGCATTATTGGGCTATTCATTTAGACTGTTATTATAATTTTAGCTGAAAATTAAAATAAACAAATTGGCATTTGAAAAGAAGACAAACATTTATAATTTACTGGGTGCTGCTTCTGGGAGGCATTGCTTACCTTTAGGACTATAGGGCCCAACTCATAAAATCCGTCGCGTCCGTTGCGGCAACGCATTCGACTGACAGATTGATAGAATACATGCAGCTTACGGAAGGTGACCCACACAGTGAACATTGAAACTGCGCAAAATAACGACTTATTCAAATTATTTCGAACTTTCTATAACAGATGGCACACTCAGCACTCAAACAACATCGCACGAATTGCTCGATGACATTTGAGTGTTTTCGTTTCTCTCCGCCGTAAACCAAAAGAGCTAGTGCATATGTTTGCTTCAACGAAAAATTGGCTGCTATAGCAGTCCATATATATGTAGTATGTCAATGCTTTCTACTTTTCTGTCCATCGTTTACAGTTGGCACAACGTGAGAGGAAACACTTTCATTGGTGAAAATATTAAGAGAAACTGTCAAATGTTGCAGATGACATTTCAATCAAAATTATTATTATTATTATTATTTCTTTATTATTATTCAAATAAATGTTTAATTGAGAGGACGGTATTGCTGTGGCAAATGTGGCAAGTTGGTGGTTCACTTTTTGATAGTAAATGATTGTGTGTTAGGCTTGTAGGGCCCATGCGAAGTCGTAAAAAGCATTTATTTTTGAGCAGTTTGTAGGGTGTATGCCATTAGAGCCTGGGGATTAATTATTGAGTAATGGTGGGGGTGTTCATTCCAATAGTCCCGTTTTCTGTTGATCCATAATATTTTCAATTTCTTTTGGAGGTCTTTTTTGTTATGTGTGTAGAAAGTAATAAGTGGTTCTGTTGTTGTAGTTTTTGCAGCCATGTCGGCTTGTTCATTGCCTATTATTCCTGCGTTGCCAGGAACTCACATAATTTTGAGTCTGCTCTTGATGTTGGTAGTTCGGGGAATTCTTGGAGGCTAGTTAGTTTTTTTTTTTTTTTTTGCTCTTGGCTCAAACGACCAATTGTCGGACAATAGGTCGAAATAATTCCCGGGATTTTCTTTGGGCCTCGGTGGGCCCATGTTTATTTATAATCAGAAGAAAAAATATATGATATAAATATATAATATATATGAAAGTGAGGTTAACTAAACACACCACGCGGAAGAAAAATCAAGAAAAACTTGCAACAAATTGAGAGGTGCAAGGGAGATAGCAATAATAGCCAAATAGATTTTTATGAAATCAGAGCACAGCCGAAAGAAAGGTCTTCACGCTACGAGAGTAGGTAAGATGATGACAGTTTAATCAAAATAATTTTTCGGGATATTTTCGAATTTAATAAATTGCAAATTGTTTTACAGATTCCAAGTTCAGACTGCGACCATGGATTCTATGGGACTGTTCGTTCCGTCGAATACGTCGACATTGATCCGTCGACACGACCGACGCGACGAAAGCAACGGATTCTATGGGCTATGACCTATGAGCTTATGGGTTTGATAACGTATATTCGTTTATCGACGCTTTTCATCAAACCAATGATTTTATATTTGAACTGTGACTGATATAGAGGCAACAGATTTCAACTGCCAAGCTACTATACCTATTAGACATGTCAAAATTCGTGTCAATTTGACGTCAGATTTTGTTCTTAAGAAGTGTGTTGACAAAATCCAACGTCATTTTGACATGTTTAATATAGTAGCTTAAGAAAAAAAAAACGATCGTCCTCTTCAGACTGGATCAGTTACGACCAATTGGTTTCCATTTTTCGATGACAATTCTTATAACAAAACTCAAACTTAAATATTAGATAAATATATTATTATTCTTTCTATTTAAAAAGAGAAACCGTATTCAGGTACATAACACACCGAAAAAATATTATACTAATTAACGTATTGTCTTCAACGAATGGCTAAATCTGACGTTGTATCTTCAAGGCACTCACCCGACGAGGCCGTCTCTGTTGCTGAGCTAAAACAATTAAACGAGTCTCGGCTTGATTGATTTTCGGTAAAAAATAATTTGTCTTCATTATCGTATTCGAGTCCACTGTCGAATCACTGTCACCATCACCACTAGTGCTCGAGGCTATCGTCAATGGCGGGCTTAATTGATGTTTGTGTTTGTGTCGGGTGGATTGCTTTCGATAGGAATCCTTCCCTGAAATTAACTGAAATTTGTACTTTTTATAGCAAAGGAAATATAAGACTCATGTGCGTCATTCATTTTACCTGGACTCTCACTTGCTGATGCAATATCTACTATTGGTGAATCAAGTCTCTGGAGAGAGCCAGCCAGTGGCAACTGTCCAGTAAGACCACACCAAGTCTTGCTCATTGAGCGATGATTTTGCGGCAACCATGAGGATAGAACTCGGTTATTGTTGCTGCTACTTGCCGCTGAGCTAAGACTCATCCAACTAGAGTTGATGGGGCGCGATTGGTGCGTTGGCGTTGGTAAGGGATTGTGAGGCAATTGGGGCTGCTGTAAACGGCGGCTACGCATAGTAAAGTCTAAAAAAGAAGATGATGCTTCATTGTTATCTAGAATGAAAGGCTCGTTTTTTATATAATGCAATAAGAAACCTTTCCAGTTATTAAAACCTTTCCTCTGATGAATAATTTCGACATTACGTCGCGATCGAAAGTAGTTACTGGCAATGTCATCGTTGTCCAGGGGATTGTCAAGCTTCTGAAACAAATTTTAACAAATCTTAAATGACATTTTGACGTATTTATTCATGTGTTATTCTAATTTAAAATAACAAAAGGATCAAACGCAAGGGGCGCACTTAAACACTTTATACATAAATAAACGAAACGAACCTGTTCCTCCTCGGATACATCGTGTTCGTCGCTGGCGTTGTCTAGTACAAGTCGCTGGGTTTGAGCCGAGGGAGCCGAAGCTGAAAATATTTGGCATCCTAATGTTCAGAAAAAAAAAATCGAAAACATATATGTAGGTACAACTACATGTTAAGCATAAACAATATAGAAGCACTATCCTGCTAAAAGTGCAGTTCTAATCTTACACCAATTCAGTGGCATAAATTGGTATCGTCTTGAAAAATTAAAAAAAGCTGACAAAACCCGTTTTATGATGATTTGCTCGCCCCAACCATGCACCTTTAAGGTTTGCTCTTTCTATTGCAAAAAAAAAATTATATATAAAAATAGCTTGTTAGAATTGAAAATGAGTTGTGCCAAAGGAAATGCATCAGGATCTGCAGTTATCTCAATTAAAAAAGCTTGTTTTCAGTTTCTTAATTGCTGGCAAGGCCCCCAAGTGACATACAGTGAGCGTCAAACGTGAGTGAACACCGATGCTCTTTAAAGTTTTCTTTAAAGTCTAAAGGACCATTCACATGAGAGCGACCAACTACCTACGAACGAACGAATATTCGCAAGTTTTGACAGTCCGTTCACATGAACACTTTTCTAGGTCGCGGCAGTTCGCGAATTTCAGCATCAGTTTCTACCCGCAATGTCTAATTTGAGGTTAAGTTCGAACGAATGTTTTATTCGCTGGTTTGTGGAAAGCGAAACTTGTTTTCTTAATACATTTTGATGGAAAGATTAATTATCCTCCTCTTGGAATAATAAAATGTTCAATTTTCTGTTCATTAATGCACAAGAAGTTGTTCGTCTGCATTTCATCAATTCTTTCTTTCGCTCTCATGTGAATGGTCCTTAAAAAACCAACAATCTGTAAAAAGTTTGATAAAAAAAGAACAGTAGCAAAAAATTTTTCATTTCGAGAGCATCAAATACTTTATAGACATATATTAAAAAAATAAATATGTTTTCTAAACTCCAAGGACAATTGAAAACAGCATTGGTGTTGACTCCCTTTTGACGCTCACTGTACAGTGTACATATACAGTTGCGTTCATGAAAATAGTAGTGCTGCTCTACACAAAGCTTGAACCAAATGAAACGGTACTTTTTCCGTTGAAAAATATAAGGATGCAAACTTTTTGTTTAGAATGCAAAGAAGAGAATACAAATTTCAAAATTCCGTTACTTTCGGTCAAAATTTATTTACTTTTGACTATTTTAGAGAGATGCACTACTATTTTCATGAACACAGCTGTACATATTTCAAATGGAAAAAAAAAAGAATAATTGATTCCTGCTAACCTGAATCAAAAAGCCATCCATGTTGTAGGAATTAGTTTGCCGAACATCAGTCATTGGTAACAACCGAATAACTTTCTCTGGTTCTTTTGGTGGTAGTGGAGCGGTGGGTGCCTCTTTAAGCGTGTGACGTTTCTTGTATTGTCGGAAGGAGGGTGTGAATGTTGAACGCCTACTTAATGATGACAGTGCTGGTGTTCTTGATGGTGGTGGTTGTGGCAGTGCTACTAATGTATAATTTATAGCGTAATTTGGTTTTTTGCGTGGTGTGTTGTATGAATGTAGTGTGGAGATTTTACTCACCAGCCAGTGGTAGCTTAAAACTATTCATAGACTCCTCGGGTAACTTCCAGCTCTTCAAGTCGTCATTCCACACTGAAGTTCTCATAATTTCGCTGGGATCCCTGTAATAGCACGCGCATACCATAAGCATATAGAACAACTTGGCATTGTTTATATATAGCATACCAGTATTTGCCGTCCTTGCGCAGGATTGGCAGAGCCATTTCTAGGAGTTGTTGATAAAATTTCAGATTTCTTTCGAGCCGTCGAATAGTTTCCAAGTAGTCAGCTCGATCGAGTTGAAATTCGGATTGCAGATCAGAAACTTCTCGGTCAAGAGCGCGTATTTTTTGGCGATAACTTTTTAGAGTCTCATTTTTTACCTTCAGTTCCTGCTGTATGCTACTGTAGTGTACTTGCAGGAGATTTCTATCCTCAGATTGTTCTACGCGGCTAAGTGCGTGCGCCAGTGCACTGAGCCTCCCTTGGGCGGCGAGTTTCTTCTTGTGTCGCTTTTCCTTCAATTGAACATCATTGGCACGCTCGCCGCCTATCAGCGCATTCTTGATCATTTCAATTCGATTCTGTACTTCGAGTTGAATGTTTTTAGGAGTATTTCGGAGAGCATCCGACCGAGCATCATTCAAATTGGTAATACCTAAGCGATTGTTGTTTGTTTCGACGGTAGTCAGTTCCTTTAGCTGATTGTCATAGTGTGTCTTAAGTCGTTCCATGTCGCGTACTAACTCTTCTTTCTCCTTCTGCTGGACTGCGTGCTCATCTTTCAGGCGATTAGTCTCCGCCTCGTATTCATATTGCAGTTTGGCCTTTTCCGTCTCCAACCAACGGGTGTTGTCTTCTACGGATGTCACAGGTGTTTGGCTGGATTCTAACATTTTCTTTAGCTTCAAAATTTCTTCCTGATACTCGCGAAGCATTGCATCCTTGGGATCTTCGTTGATTTTTGGCTTATTTGATATATTTTTAGCCCTTGAGGCATATCGTAGTGTGGACAAGGTCTCGTCATAATTATAGTCAGCAGGGGATATGCACGCAATCATTAGAGTCTTTGTATTTCCACCGAGCGAATCTTGCAAAAGTCGTGTAAGTTTTGAATCTCTGTACGGAATGTGCTTGGTTTTTCCGTCTACAAGTGCTGAAATTACATTTCCCAACGCCGACAGGGATAGATTTATTTTAGTGGCTTCCTTAAGCCGATCGCCCGTTGCTCCAGTCTTATTTTGTCGCTCCGAACCCGCCAAATCGACTAGATTAAGTTTTCCCTTGCGTATTCCGGGCGCTCTTTGCCCCGGCGTCGGATTGGTCTCAATTTGCTCTAGGCTAATCGTAAAAATCGAATGTGATCTTGAACTACCAGCATTCATGAGAGTAGCTCCTACCATGCGATTCTTTCCCCCGATCCTAAGCAAATCGTCACACTCTCTTGCATTGTGCACCGTGCGAGTGGATAAACTGGGTACTGTCACTCCCTCGCCAGGAACCTCTTTCAAGGGATGGTTTGCATTGATGCTCTCGTGCGGCGCCAACAAATCGCGGATATTCTCATTGTAGATTTCCAAGTAACTGACCAGAGCGAGAAACTGTAGGCCACTTGCCACCGAAATCGCCTCGAATATATGGTCAAATGAGCGCGATATTATGCCGCGTTGCGTTGAAAGGAGATCCGCATTGTCGGGCCCTTGCATCGTATGCGATTTCCCGCAGCCCGTTTGTCCGTAGGCAAAAATCGTGCCATTATACCCTTCAAGGACATTTTCCACCAACGCATAACAAATATCATTGTACAGAGCCTCCGTGGGGGCGTTGGCAGCATACGCATTGTCGTAGGTAAAGGTTTTGGCTGGAGCTAGTGGATCCGAGGGATTTTGTATCACAACGGCGCAATCCTCGATTTTAATTATTTCCTAATTACAAAAGTATTTCATTTGAAAAATGCAATTGTTATTTGAACAGATAAAAAAAACTTACCTTGCATCCTATGTCATATTCCTTCTTATTTATAGGCCGACAGCGAACGACAACCCGCACATTTTCACCCATTTTGTTGAGGCACTCTGCATCTATCTAATGGCTTCTATGGCCTACAGCCTATAAAGGGCAAAAGTAATACTCATAAACTCGACCAATCGATTGAATCGTATGACAATAATATTTTCAACCGACACGGCATTTATTGATTACTCTGGTGTGCTGAGCGGTCATCAGGGCGAGCGACGGGGCTATAAACTAATTACAATTACTTTTTTTTTTTTCCTCGAAGGGAGTTGACGCTACACAACGTGTACGCCCGTAATGTAGCTATTTATATGTCGATCGTTTATCTATTAAGTGCATTTTCATCAAATCAGATTAGATACAAATTAGTAAATGAATGAAATTCAATCGAGTTCCTTATCCTTTTCTTTGACAAATTACTTGAAACTATAGTTAAGGTGACACTGGACTAACTAAATGTATGCCTTTTAAAACACCATTAGCCGTTACAAAACTGTCACTGCTATTACCATTGCCACGCAATTACTTTTCGTCAAAACAAAACAAAATGCGAATTTATATTTCGAAAACAAAAACAAAATTCAACTGGTCACTTATGGTGTCACGAATTTAGGTCATATTAGTGCGAACTAAAGTTCCACTACCCGAGCTATAGTTGAACTAGCTAATATCGTCCAAGTGACGGACCCACATAGCTCCTTGCATTGCCATCGCATGTTTAAAACCAACTATACCTAAGTAATTAAATCAATTGATAGCTGACCAATTACTACACTCCCATTCACCCTCACTGTTTATAATATTCAAATATGCAGGCACAAATATTAACGTGGGAGGTAATTACAATTTGTGTTCAATACACTGAGAAAATCCAATGGGACTAATAACCTTTGTTTTACCCATTAGTTGGACACTCCATAATGTCGCAGACATCTTTCCTGTATACACCTTCTTGTGACCTGCAACACATTTGAGGTTAATAATTAAATTGGCTGTAGGTCACAATGACCAATTTTGTTTCTAAAATATCAGCCTTAATAATTATAACCGCTTTTAACATTCATCTTAAATTGTTTTATTTTGAAAATAATTTGGTTAAATCCCGGGCCTACACCTCTCAAGTCCGGCATTTCTCTCTTAACCCCATAAAGACTGCTCCAGATGATTTATATACGATCGAGAGTTGAGAATTCTACACCCGCTGTCATTGCAATGGTAATAATCATAATAATCATTTTTAACCTTAAATATTTTGTGGGTCACAATAGATAATTGTATATGGAAAATTTCGTCATTCCGCGGTACAAATAATCATTTTTAGTGTCCATGTCCAGGCTAACTTTTACGAAGTCACAATGGCGAAAATTTCCATATACAATTATCATTATTTAAGCTTATATATTTAAGCTGATAGGTTTAAAAGTGATTGTTGGTAAGGCCCGTTGTGAGTTCGTTAATTTTAACCTTGGACACTAGGAATGATTGCTGGTGCTGCACACTGTACAATTTAATGAGAACAGCTCCGATCATAATAGTTTACTTACTCAGGCGGCTCTACAGTTGCGCACTCCTAGTTCCTAGTCGGTTGTGGTCGCCTTCGACTTGCGCGCACCACTTAAGGCGAGGTCTTTCTCTACTGTGTTGTCCCTCCGGGTTATACTCAAAAACTCTACGGGCCGGAGCAGTTGTTCCTATCTGTTTTACATGTCCAAGCCATCTTAAACGATGTCGCTGTACAGCTCGTATAGTTCGTCGTTGAATCTCCTTCTCCAAAGCCCGTCAACGCAAACGGGACGGACAATTTTACGAAGAATCTTTCTCTCGAAGCGACCGAGAATATCTTCAGCTTCAGCGCCATATAAAGCAGGACTGGAATGATTAAGGTCTTATACAGAATCTTCTTAGTTTTTTTGGGATAGGGCTCTACTACTTAATTTTAGCCCAAAGAAACAGCGTTTGCAAGAGTTATTCTTCGTTGAATTTCTTCTGAGATGTTGTTGTCAGAATTTATAGCAGAGCCGCAGCCAAGGTAGACAATGTCCCTTACTAACTCAAAATTATAGCTGTCGATCGCGACGTTTTGTCCGATTCTACAATGTTGGGTGTCCCTTCTTGTTGACAGCATATACTTGGTTTTGCACTCGTTAACGGTTGGACCCATTTTAGCCGCTTCCGCTTCTATACTAGCAAACGTATCAGTGCCAGCTCGCTGTGTTCTACCAAATATGTCAATATCATTGGCGTATGCAAGTAATTGTAAGGACTTTCGAAAGATCGTATACCTTGTGTGTTGGCCTGTGATTTTCGAACAATTCTTTCAAGTATGATGTTGAAGAAGTCGCACGACTTAATTCAGCATCGACCTTTCTCCATTGTCATCCTACACAATCGAACGAGTTTTGCAAGGATACCAAAGCTAGACATGCCTCTGTATAGCTCGTCTCTGCGTATAGATGCTGTCATACGCGGCTTTGAAATCGATGAAATATAGTGGGTATCTATTTGGACTTCCTGGGTTTTTTCCAGGATCCGGCTAAGTGTGAAAATTTCTTGGCCTAAAATCGCACTGATAAGGGCCAATCAGGTTATTTACGAAGGGCCTTTCCAATAATCATTTTTAGTCTTCAACTTTAATATTTTTACGGTCACAATAGATAATTGTATATAGAAATGTTCGCCATTGCGACTTCGTAAACGTTCGCCTGGACACTAAAAATGATTATTAGTACCGCGTGAAGGGTTTAAGGCGTTCACACAATATGGCCTATAGGATCTTGTATACGATGTTAAAAAGACTGATACCTCGGTATGTATATAGCCCAGTTGATGGGGTCTCCTTTCTCCTAGTTTTTAGTGCACGCAAATATTTTCCATAAAATTGTAGTTATTTGGCCTTACCAATAATCATTTTTAGTCTTCAACTTAAGTATTTTGACGGTCACAATGGATAATTTTATATGGACATTTTCGCCACTGTGACTTCGTAAAAGTTAACCTGGGCACTAAAAATGATTATTAGTACCGCGGATTGTGAACATTACTAAATTGAAGGACAAAATTAGATATCACTGTTATTCGCAAGGCCTAAAGTAATAAAAAGTAACTACAAAAAAAAAATAATATTCAAAGTTGCATAGCCCGAGCCCCCTTTATATGTGAAAAATCGATTTTTTTCTATTACAATAGATAATATTGAAAATGTTTGTCTGTCTAATATCATTTATAATTTTTTCGCAGTGTACAGGCAAATTTGAATGATTCTGGTATCGCAAACATCGTTAGTGAATAAATAAATAAACTCGTGCTGCGCACAGGTGTATAGTTGTAGCTATGTATTTTGTCATCCTTTATAAAAGAGTTTCAAGTTCAGCGAGAGAATATTTGTTCGACGAAGGACACATTTTGTTACATTCCTATAAGGATATTGCATGATTGTATGTTTTACACATACTCAATACATGTACCTTTTTATTGTATCATATTATTTGATGAATATCATCAGATATGTATAGATTATTTCTGTTACTATAGATATATTTTCTGGCTCTCAAATCCAACCCTTTTTAACAAAAGAGGTGTCCGAAATAGATAATTTCCTGGAGATGCCAAGAATTGCACGTTCAATTTATAAAAATAATAGCGGTCGATCTACTATGTTTGTAATTGAAAACCAATATCGTCACTGTTAAGATGATGTGGGCGGTTATATTTCGCATTTGGAGGTATATTTTCGATAAGTTCCTCGGAACGTCTGTCATGGAAATCTATAATAAGGGCATTGGAAGGTATTAGCAGTTCCAACGTTTGTAGATTCGATGTTAGTGAAGAATGTCCTAATAGTCGGACTTCTCGTCTTCGTCTCTTCAAGTAAGCTATAAGTGGATGTTCTAGGGGCAAGCTCTATATATTCGAGCCACGGTACCTAACCTCAGCTGTTTACAGAAGGACAAATCAAAAACAGATAATTTAACGTTAATTTTTCGATGTCGAGTAATCTACATGAATTCCTTGGAAGGATTCGTCGCGCATTTTGATTTTGGCCGTGGAATTTTTCATGTGTCTTCCTTGTAAATACAAGAACAAATGTTCTTTTTAAAGAATTTTTCAGAGCCTCATTTAGAGAATTCACTTCGAGTATCTCTACGTGATAAAATTGCACTCACATGCTGGATGCTATTCTAGTACGTTTCTGTACGATATTATGTTTGATATGATTGGTCGGGAATTTTATTTGTTCTTTCGGCAAACTGCACATAAACACCTGTGTCTGTGTGCGAAATTGAATGATGACTTTACCGCTACCATTCAACCTTATTGTCGTTGTCACTTGTCGTCTGTCGAAAACGACTGTCGACATTTATGTCGCGTCGAGGCGTTTGGAATTTCTTATTGCGTAACTGACACGACACGACTCTCTGAGCTCTTACATTCCACGAACAATGTGGTCTGGCAGATGACGAATTCATGTTTTCTGTTATTTTTATGACTTGGTGAATTAATTAATAAAACAATTAAAAATGCATAGCGTTGATATGTTTTTTTGAAAGCAGTGATGAAGGAGAAAACAAGAAAAAAAAGAGCTTGTAAAGACGAGAAAGGATATTTTAACAAAATCCAATCAATTGGATTTTCCCGGCGTAAGTGGATTGCTAGAAATAATTTACAAACTTTGTTTTAATCAGAATTATTTTTCAGATTATCGAAGATATCGAAGGTAGAAGACAATCACCCCTATTGTCGTCGTCGTCTGTCGCAAACGACTGGCGACGTTTGTCGTGTCGAGTCGTTTGGAATTTGGTATTGCGTAACTGAAACGACTCGACTCTCTGATCTCTCACATCCCACATACATTCCACAAACTATGACACATGGGATTTGACATTTCAGTCGACGAATTTATATTTGGTCTGGCGTTTTGTTTGTGACTTGGTTAATTATTTAATAAAACAAATCAAAAATGAATAGTGTGACATGTTTTTTGAAAGCAGTGATGTAGAAGAAAAAAAAAGTGCTGGTAAAGTTAAGGAAGGAAATTCGAACCAAATCCAATCCATTGGATTTGCCCGACATTAAGTGGGTGATAGAAATAATTTAAATTGCATACATTGTGTTAATAACAATTATTTTCAGATTTTAAATGTATTTTAGACTATCGAAATCGAAGGTGGTCCAAGACAATTCAGCGATAAGGATATGTCGATTAAAATCACTTGTTGTTAGTCCCTTTTCTCCATTTCTTTCACTAAATGTTGAAATTGTGTTTTATTTGTGATTTTCATTTTAAAGAATATGTAACTATCTTTCCGTTAGTTAAATATTAAATACACAAACTTTTCTTTAACACTTGATCACGCAGTTGTTAAAACTTATTGCAAACTATATCAGTTGCCCCTGTGGCACATCCGCAAGGATACAAAAATATGATACCCAGGTCTGCATCTTTCTGATACCCAGGTCTGCATCCTTCCGCTTTCTGAGTTTTTAATCATATAATGATTTTATGGCCTTAATTAGGGTCATTACTTGAGCGCGTAGATTTATATGGTCCAAGACAATTCAGAGATAAGGCTATGTCGTCCCATTGCCAATTAACCTCACTTTTGTTAGGCCTTCGTGAATGATTTTGCCAAAGGAATATTTTTCTGCATTTCGTTCACTAAATGTAGAAATTGCCTTTTATTTGTTATCTCCATTCTGCAAAATAACTATAATTGTCTTTTTGTTAACTAAAAATTAAGTACACATACTTTTTTTTAACACATTATCACACAGTCGTCCGCAAAATTGTCGACGACAGAAATGTATCATTTCCACGACAAACGTCGTCACAAAACGCCTCACGCAATACCGACGATCGTTGTCGAAAAATACAATCCACATTTTTTGACATTTCAGACGCCATTTGTCGATCGTCGCCACGACAAAAGTCGTTTATTTTCAGTCGCCAATACCAAACAGTCGTGTCGCTTTTTTTTAGAGTCGTAAACGACGATGACAATAGCGGTGAATTATTGAGAGATAAGGTTATGTCGTCCCATTGCCGATTAACATCACTTTTTGTTAGGCCCTTTGTGAATGATTTTGCCAAAGGAATATTTTTCACAAACAGTCGCGTCGTTTTTTTCTATAGAGTCGTGGTTCTTGGACGACGACGACGGTGATTGCTAATCGATGTCCAATACGGCCAAATGTCTATGGAGGTGAAAAGATACTTACTTGACTGCTATTAGGTCTTCTCAGTATAAACAATAAAATGGGGATAAATAAATAAGGTCCTTGTCACACATCGGCCCACGCATACAGGCGTTTTGCTTTTCAGTGCGATCAAGTGCGTTTTTACTGATATTTTTGACAGCTTCATACAATATGCTCCGACAGGAATAGGTTGCAGAATTTGTTTACGATTTGCAGTGAAGTGTTGATAAATGAAATCAATAAAGAAAAAAATATTTTAACAAAGTAATTGGTTGTATTTGTTGCTTAAATTTGTTTCCGGGGGGTTATTCCGAAACGCGCGGCGAATCGCATTGAAAACGATACCTCCATTTCGACCGTCTTCGCTTTTGGTTATTCTGAGGTGGGATTCTGTAAAAAAACGAAACGAAAACAGCTTTCGTTTTCACTTAACCTGTCTCTATCATATCTGCGGCAATAAACAGAGACTGCTATTGTCGAAACGATATCGTTCGATCGTTTTCATTTTATAATCTGGCCCCTGAAATGATCGTATTGAAAGCGATACCTCAATTTTGACCGTTTTCGCTTTTGCTTATTTTGAAAAGCGGACTGATATTTCCTGTGCTTCCCAGTTTTTTGTTAGTGACTTCCAATTCTCCATTTTTGTCCCAAACGTTTGCCAGCTTTTTCAATGCACAATAATTTATATAATGGAGCTTTCGCTTTTGTATGGATCGAATCGCTTTTGGAAATAAAAAAATATAAATCTACCATTAAAATCGATTGGTCGCGCTTTTGGCAAAAACCCCCCTTGTTCTAGTGGTTTTCAGTTAGAAACCAAACTCGTTCACAGTGCTAACCGAACTTTAAAAAAAAAATCACCCATCAAATCGACAGGCTCTGCGCCAAAAATCGGCTTAAATGGTGATTGGGGAACACTCATGTCGGATTCGTGAAAAATCTAAGGGAATACCGGGATTAACATAAATAAATTTTGGGCTCGGAATTCTTGTCATTTTATTAACTACAATACAAAATAAAAATAAAAAAATAATTATTAAGAGAAATAATTAAATAAGAATTTATTGTGTTCTTACTCATTTATTTTTGTTTTGTTGCTGTTTTTGTTTGCTTATTTTTTTTTGTTTTTTTTTTTTTATTTTTTTATTTGAATTTTACATTTTTTATACCGTTTTTTTTTTATAAATATTTGTCGTCGGTTCTATATTGTATATATGTACTTTTTATTGGTGTTTCAACTATTGTTTTCTTTTTTTCATTAATATTAAAAAGGCTATTTCGATTTTATTACTACTAAATGTAAGATTTCTTGTTTGTTGATTTTATGCCCTAGTTAATTAAAACAAAGCTTATATTCCAACAATGTAATACAAAATATATTTGGACATAATTTTATGCAAATACAACTAAATTAAATGATATTAAAAAAAAAAGCCGTCTCAATTCTTATGGGGGGTTTTTTTTTGGTGAACAAAATATATGATTAATACAAAATGAAAATAAAAAAAATAAATACGCTTTTTTCGAGTATATGCGCAGAGAAATAAACATATTAAATAAGAAAAACTGTAAGTACGGAACGTACTTTTCTATAAAATATTGGTTTCGTGTTATTGATGGAGCTAGAAATAATTGTAAGTTTTTTTCACTTAAATTCGGGCACGGCGTCAAAAACTGAATCCCATTAATTGTAGTCATTTTCATTTCAAATAAATACGTCTAGAATGTCTTAGTCAAAATCTTAAGAACTGTCAAGTCAATAATAAGAGTGCAAATAAATCCATTTTAGCTGCGATACCATGGTAAGCTATGACGTTTTACAATTACATAATTGAAATCATCAATCACCACGAAACCAGTACTTTTTATTTACTATATCGGAAAACAAGACCGAAATGGTGCCGATCGTATTTAATGAAAGGTCGTCACTTAGCTTGGCAGGAAAAATTATACCACATACTTATTTAAAATAAACGTGCATTCGAACTCAAGACGAATATCAGTTTGCATTACGATATTCTAAGATGGAACTGTTTTTTTGTTTATCGATTGTTCATGCAAATGCGAAAAAGTAGTTTCTTTGATGTATGAAATAATTTTCCCGCCTCGACTATTTCTTTTTTTTTTTTTTTTTTCTTTGAACAAAACCAACAAAAAAAGAACTGAAACTAAATTACATAGAATATTTAACCTACAATTTCCAAAGTATTATAATAGTCGCTGTAAAATTTACAGCTGTGCCAGAGTTTCAAATCTGATATATTTGTAAGATGTATTGACTAATAAATAATTTAAAAATAATATTCGTGGATTCCGTTTTCTCTGTTAATCGTTCTTCTTTCTATTATGATTCTTAAGTAAATGTAGCAGTGTTTTTACTGTTGTATTCGTGTTCATTTCTTACTTGTCTGTGTACTCCGCAATTGGTGGAGCACTCTTTATGGATTTCCATCTAATATTTAATTTTTTTTAACAATAATCTCTCCATTGTTACCGCCTTTACTTAGATAATAACTTCATCAGAATATGTTTTAATTTTGGAATCTGTTTTTTTTTTTTTTTTTTGTTTTCTTTTTTTTATCTTCTTCTTTTTTACTTATGAAGGATTTATACCTTTTCATTATTTTTGTTTTTGATTACGTTCTAAAAAATATGTTTTTTTTTTTTTTTGTTTTAATTAATATGGAATTGAAAAGATGGAAAATACATTTTTCTTCTGCCAAACAAAAAAACTTTTTAAAAAAATTACGTTATTCCGCAGCAGTGCTTTCAGTATTTTTGTTTTTTTGCTTTTTAAATTCTAATTTGTTTTACTTGCTTGGTGACGAAAGACGTGCGCACTCAGCACATGATTATATGATTATGTTTAGCTTTTTAATCATTTCGTATCTTTTTGACTTCAGGCTGACTGTTCTGGTCCTCTGAGCTTTCACAGTGTAAAGATCTATTGAAATAAAACGAGTTGTCAGAAATGGGTTGGCAACTACAACTGGATCAATATATATTTGCTTACCTTTTGCCACTGCTTAGTGTCGTGTCACTATCGTTTGTCTCATCATTAGCAATTATAGGTGTAATCGGTTTCTCAAGGCTATCCTCAGATCTGGAACTACTTTCATCCAAACTATCAATGACACCTGTAACGAGTTTTTTGTGTTATAACAAAAGTAAAACAAAATCACCGCCAGTGTAAAACGTACCATTGCCATTATTTTTTCCATTAGCTGGTGCTGATGGTGGTTCCAAATTACTCTCATCAGATGGTTCAAATGTGTTTGACGGTGGTGTTGTACCATCTGTATTGGTTGTTGTTTGTGTTGTATTATCGATGCGTTCCTGCGAAACGGAATCATTTGATACTGAGTTCTCATCGGCTTCATTGTCTGTGGTTGTTGATGTAACTGTGGCAGTAGTGGACGTAGTGCCATTTGTTGTTGAAACCTTGGCTGCAGTAGTGCCATCTGGCATTTCATCAAGTAGATTAGGATCCAAGTCAGATGCTACATAATGTGCCCATAAGGCTAATTCAACTCTACAAAAATATAATAAAAAAAAAACTCACCAATGTACACATTTCGTTAAGGGATTATAATGAGCATAAAACGCTTACCTGTGCGGTGACCACGATGAGTTACTGTCACGTTCTGAATTTAAACGCTGCACCGTCGTTTGTATATGCTGTACAAAATTTAAATATTCCTTTGTTGTATAATCGATGCCTTCGATTTCTGGAATCGCCATGAGGCACTCGTCGGCCATAAATGGCGCACTATCTGGTGCGGCAGCTGCTAATAAGGCTGAGGCCATGGTAGTGCCCACTCCTTTTAAATTTGAAAGAGCCGTAATCGCTTGCTCAAGGTTTGGTAGTTTTTTAAATGCTTTCTTAGTCTCTTGCATAACGGCACGCGGTGTGTTCACTTTGACCAAGTACGATAGTTGTGGATAAAATTTCCCACGCTATGGATAACAATACAAATAATATTAAAATTATTTGCTGGCTAGTTAGAAAAGAAAACCTACAGATTGTTTCCACTTCATTGTTTGGACAAGTTCTTCATGTACCATGTGTGCGTCTTTCCCCCGTTGTTTGATCGTCTTTGGAAGTTCATTTTGGTACCTAAATTGACAAATTTCCAATATGATATTATGTAATGTAAACAGTAAGGAGAATGCAAGATCGACATGCATAAATAGCTCAACCGTCTTATCTAGAATTGAAGCTCTAAAAACAGCAGATCTCTACTGTTCAACTGTTCTAACCTAAAAATTATAAACGTATATGTTTTCCCTTTGGAATCGTATTTAACCGTTTTGATTTGAACAGGCCCATAACAAATATCTACTGTAAAGTGAAACATTATATTTTTACTGAGGCGTGTTACAGGCTGCAGGTGCAGGTCTATCAAATGCACATACGTTCGCTTTGACACATGTTTTTCTCCTTTGTCTGTAATCCCTAATTAAATATTAGCATGTTCTTCATGTGGATGCACATTGACCTTCTCACACAATTTTGTTTTGTTTGTCAGAGTAGACATAAACAAATAAAGGTGGGTTTCCACATGTCGGTTGATTGACAAAATTTGACAGCTCTCGCGTTTGAACGAAACCGCCGTCAGTTCATTTCCACTTATGTCAATTATTGGCAAAAAAGCGTTTGTCAGTTGTTTCACTGTCAATTATAGACAAAGTGACATTTTGTTTGACAATTCACCTATTTCCACTTGTCCAGTGGTTTCTTTGTCAGTTATTGCCAAACGCTGTTAGTCAATGCATTGACAAGCAAATTTTCGCTATTTCCACTTGCCAATTGGCATAAAAATACGTTCCACTTTCCACTTGCCAATTGGCATAAAAATACGTCAATTGTCAATTTCAAATCGACAAGTGGAAACCCAGCATTACACAATGTCCACGGACAATAATAATCTTTCCAATATCCAGTCTGTCATAATTTCGTTAAAATTCATCCCATTGGTTCATGTCTTGGCTAGTCGATGAATTCAGATGGCGATTTTTTTTTTATTCGAATGAATTCCTTTGTTCTTGCAGAGCAGTGCGAAATTATCAGTCAGTGTGCGTAATTGGTTTCGGGACAAGAGGTAATCTAAGTTGAATTCTATTTCATTTTGTTTCGTCATCGGTTAATGTGAGTTTTTTTTTTTGAAAAAGTGTTTGAATAACGAAAATTTAACAAGTCAATAAATAATTCCTATTTGCATGAGTGATGAGTGAAACAATCGCGACATTTTCAAAGTGAGTGAGTGAATAAAGACAATAATATGTTTCAGAAAAAGTATGCAAGGTGGAAACTTTTCAAAATGCAACTTTTTGGGGGTAAGTACCGTTATTTTTTAGTTCTACTTCGTTTAAATTTAAGTATTCTGACGACGTGCATTACAGTATATACATAGGGTGTGCGTCAAAAGTGAGTAAACACCAATGCGGTTTTCATTTGCCCTTGTAGTTTGGATACCTACAATTTTTTTAAAGTATTTTTTGCTGTTGACATGAAATTATGTTTAATTATTCTTAATTCGTAATCAAACTTTTTACAGATTGTTAGTTTTTTAGACCTGTTTCTAGACCCTAAATAAAACTCAAGGAAGCATCGGTGTTTACTGAAGCTCACTGTATATCACGAGGTATATGTACACGTCATATTTAAATTTCAGACTATGTCGAAGCTGTTTTTAAATTATTTAGTTAAACGTTCTTGGTCTCCACTGCATTATTGGGGAATTCATTTCATTCCCGTTTGAACGTCTTAAATTATAAGAAAAAAACAGACCATTTCTTATAGTCTAAGAGCTAGCTACGGAAAAATGTATGAAATTTAAGAGCAACGAAATTACTCTAGTTAGAAAAAAACTTTTAACAGAAATAACAAGATTTAAAAATAATATGAAAGAAGAGATTCATGGCTTCCATATCAATTTTTGGCGCCTAAGTTATCGTACTCGAGTACTAAGTTATCGTAATGAGACGACTTTGGCACTTTTTCACGCACCTTGGATGTCGCCTGGCACTACTTTTCCCCCAACTAAAACGCCTGGCAATGTTATACATATTCGAAGTAAATACATAATTAGTTATACTACCACACTAAATGCAGAGCTCTATAAATCGCAAACCTTCAATTGTTTTTACAGCCCCTTTGTTGCCCAACCACTCTCACCCCCACCGCCGGACAGCTGCCAGGATCAATTAATAATCATAGTATAGCACACTAACTAGAGTGATTTCCTGACCTTTTTGCGTAGCTAGCTCTTCGGCTATTACAAAAGACTCGAAATCAATCAGTGGATCAATGTAGTAGCTTAGCTCTGAAACAATTCCGCATTTAAATATTTTATAGGTTATGTAGATTTATCGGCTTTATCATAATTTGTAATGCCTATCAATTCAAAAAAAGGCAACCACGCTTATTCTGAGATTCGATCGAATCGAGTATTTCTCGAATTCAAAACTTTTACTCGAAAGAACTGCTCGCATTCTAAGTTTCGAGTGAAAGAAGTTCATTATCGAATGATTTCATTGGATGAATTTTATTTTTGAAATCAGCTGTCACATTCTCAATTTAATTTGAGTCAAAATTACATTTATGTATTCTTGGAGAAAGAAACGACCAAATCGAAAGGTACTAAGAGACAGATCGAATCTAACTACATTCGAAATGTTACCCAAAATAAGTTTAAAATTGTAAACAAAAAAACTAATTTCAATATCAGAGTTCTGCTAAATAAACAAATTGAATTGAATTTAAATTGAAATTGAATCCACTTAATGATGTGTCGAAACGGAGATTTCTCCGTAACCCATACTTCGTCGGAGACTCAAATTACATTCGAGGTATCCGAGAATAATTAATATGCGACGACGCATTGATTTGACATGATGTTGTTTTGTGCTACATCGGGGTTTTTCTATTTAGTGCTTGTTTTTTTGTTTGTTTTTGCCCTGGAAACACTAAATGAAGCAACAAATAGAACCATTTACTTTGCTAAAATGTTTTTTCTTTATTACTTTCATTTATCAACACTTCACAGCAAATCGTAAACAAATTCCTGTCGGAGCACATCGGAAGAAAATTCGTATAAAACTGTCAAAAATATCAGTATGTGCGTTACATATTTGTCGGAACGAAATTCCGAAAAGCTGTTCCGATGTAGGTATACCTCGAAGCAAAAATCCTCCGATTCGTATGAAGTCGGAGAATTTTCCGTTCCGACGGATACCTCGGTAGGGCTCCGAATATGGAGAGAAATGAACAAAATACAAATCTCAATCGAAATCGAAAGTTGGAATGTCAGTTGGCTGAAATCGAATGATTTTCGTTTCGAATTTTAGAATTAGGGTGATCATATGCCAACAAGTTCCCAGGAAGGTAACGTGACCTGTAAGGAAAGGCACTATTGCCTAATACAGCGTAACAAATCGTTTCAATGAAACACAATTTCATGTTTAAAAATACATATTACTATGCATATTTTCGTTCAATTTTAGTAAATTTTGACAAATGCGTTTGATAAGAGTTTTCCACGGGAAATTTGAATCGTTAACTTCAGTGGAAGAATCCCTGAGTATTCCCATTGAGTATGCTTGTTGTCGTATGATTGTTCAAATAACACGCAGCACAACGCCACAACATCATTTCGAACTTTGAGCCAGCATCTGATCATGTAAAACATGTTTTTTTACTAAAATATGTACTTGGCCGTAACATATTTTAGTAGCCATACGACGCAACGTACCTTCCCTATTTATTGTACCTCAACAAAACATGCCATTATAAAAATCCCATAATAAAAATCATAAAAGTGGTAACACTGTCCGCAATTAGAAGGGCGCGAATATTATCGATTCTTATAGCTCGTTTACATTTTCAAAAAAAAAATACACAATCTATCTACTCGTAATTCAAAACAACTAATGGTATCCTTGCCTGTTCAGTGTTGTGTTCGATTTGTTATTGTAATTATATACCGCCACTTGTCAACCAAAGGATACTTTTCTACAGACAATTTTCCCCTATCAACTCAACTACATACGTAACACTTTTGTTTGTTAGTTTTAATTAATTTATAAATTTGCGCTAAACTTACCAGGAATCTAGTCGAATGAGTTCTTCCGGCTTTTTGTTGCGTTTTTCAGCTTTCAGTTTGAGAACTTGTGGATACAATTTATAACAATATTCGAATTGTTTTGTGTTACCATGTGCGAAAAACGACGCTGTATCCTTGCCAGACGTCATTTTGTTTTTTTTTTGTCTGTTTTTTTTTTCTTGCCGATAAAAGTTTATTTAAATGTTAGCGCACAGTATTTTAGCTTTTTATTTAAGTCATTCGCAAGACTTTGATTCACTTATTTATTGTCCCGTTAAAAAAAATTATTATAGTGGTGCAGTCAAAAGAAATTGCAACTGTCGCTAGCAAGTTTATTAAAACTGTCGACTTCCTCTACTCTACACACAACTGCCCTTTACCTTTTCTTTTTTAATTTTCCCGTATTCATGTGCACATATGTGAATGTAGAGTGTATATGTATACATATATAATTCAGTAGATATATCGATGTCGAATGTTACGTGCGGTTCGTTCTGTTTCACTCCTTTTCAGCTGTTTGTTACTACTGTTTGTTGCCTTTCAAAGTAATCGAGCAGTATGCACTGTAAATATCGTATACACATATAGTACTTGGTCTTCACATTAATTTATATTTTTTCTGGGGTGACTCTGATGGTTCTTTAAAATTTAAATCGTCAAGTAGCTATCTGCAAAGAAGAAAATAAAATAGGTATTTTTTTTTTGTAAGCACACACGCACTAAGGCATTGCTAATGTTTTCACTCCGTCAACCATCTGCCTTTCACTCAAGATTAGCAAAAAAAAAAGAATGCCTACAACACTGACGCTTGATGATACAAAAGGCACAAGGGTGTACAATTTTCCAACGAATGGGTAATATAATCCCTTTGACGGCGGAAAAAAAGAAAAAGAAATGGAAGAATGTTGCCACTTGGTGTCTCCAAAGCTACATGAACATGATTCATCTATGCTACTCACGTTATGCGGCGTTTCGTGGGAAGCGATCGTTGGGAAAATAGCACATCAAAACGAGGTTTTTTTTTTATTCTGTTTGTCAAATTTGGCAGACGAAATTTATGTAAACGAAAGAAACTTGCCTGAGAACAACCGTTCAAGTATAGAAAATTGTACAAAGCGTTGTAGCAGCAGCCAGTGTGCCTACATGTATGTATGGAACTGTTCGCTTGGACTAATAATCTGCTCATTCAGACTAGAGTTGCCATCCACAAATAAATCGTTGGGCCAAAGTCGAGCAGCGTCAATACCGAGTCTATTCACACATAAAATTATATTGTTGGCAGTACTGTTAATTTCTTATTTTTTTTCTTCATCAAAAAAGAAAAAAAACTTCACGAAATTTATTGATGAATTTAGCAACATTTTCACCACAACCATTCGCAATATCATGGCATTATTAACACAATTTTTTTCCCCTTTTAATAAATATATACACTTTTGTAGGGAAGAAAATAAAAATTTAAACGGACCTACCTTGTCGGGCACTTTTCTCTAGTGTATGCACTTTTTATTCCCTCCCTCTCACAGAAATTTGTTGCCGTTTTACTTGTCGTAGGTAGGTTGTATAAAAATATTTTTGTATATATAGTATTATATTATTTAATATAAGTCTACAGTTTACACATTAGTTTGCTAATTTTCAACAAGAGGTAGTTCAATTTTACTTCGAATAACATTTGATAATATAATGTGATCCTTTTTTATTTTTGTGTAATAAAAAAAATAACAATTTAAAAGAACAACTCTGCTTTGAATAACGACGATGCAAACCACGCACACACAGTTCCCATAATCCCGTCCACAAATCAATCGCACCGATCCGAACAACCGTACACGAACACTTTTAGCGAAGTGTTATTGCACTCGTCGCACACCAGAGCAGCACACAGTTCACCAAAAATGTTGGCGTTCATGTCTTGTAGTTCTGTCTCTTTTCATTGCACAATTTGAATACACGAGCCGAGCAGTCTAACAGTGTTGCTTTAAAGCCGGCTATACATGAATAAGTATACGAGACGAGTGCTGCTCCTCTTTTCAACAGTTCAATAAACAATAAACAAGCATCAGCTAAGGCAAAGCAACAACAAAATTCAAAATAACTATTTGGTCTAAAAGCAATTTTTCCACCACCACCAACAAGCGCCCCTATAGTTGTGAAACTTCCCCTCAGCGGGCAACACAACATAGCAAAAATACCAAATACGCCAGACGGAGAAAAATAGACTTTTGTCAAATTGTCACAGAGTGTGCGTTTTAGATGGGAAAAAAATTGCAATCGCCCCTCTTTCCGCTTCTTTATAGGTTTTGATGTGTTGAAGTTGAACTCATGTAGGCTGTTCACAAGCGCACACACCACACACACACAACAATAGCTGCAGCCACGGTCCACACTCCACGGAATGAAAATGTAGGTAACCTTTTTATATAATTTCCTATGTATAGTCTGTGGGACAGGGGTAGGGTATCGGGTATGGTGACCGTTGTTCCCGTTCCAGAAGAACGTTAAAAATACAATAATTTTGAATTAAATGTGACACAGGAATTTTAATTTAACATTGCCGGCTTGTCGGGCATCAATTATCCTTTTCCTCATCTGCATCTTCGTACATACCTTCTTGCGGGAGAAATTATTGTTTTCCAGATTTTCAGAGAATGTGTATGATAGAAGGCTAAAACGTCCAAGTCGAATTGAAAACCAGCGAATTTGATTGAGGCAAAACGTATAACGATAACGAAAACGAATAACTGTTGGGCACGTTCACATCACATAGCTGGTTTCTTCTTTTCTCTTCTCAAAGTGTGTTGTACTTGTACATACTCCCAAACCCCCAACATAAACCTTTCAGTTTACGAAGCAGTATTGGTAGTATGTACAACGATAGTAAACAATTTTCATGGCACTGCCACAGGCACAGGTTTCTTGTCTAACCCACGGCAAGAGAACAGCTCAACTTTTGACATGCCAACATTTCATATTTTCTTTTCCAAATTGTTGTTATGAGTTGCCAAGAATATAACTTATTTGGCCATTTATGGTTTTCATATTTCTAAGAACTGAGTCTCTAATTTGACAAATTTAGGCGCAGTGGATCAGTAGTGGTTAGCAGCGTTACCAGATTTAGCAGTTTCCTGCGATTTTAGCAGGATTTGATCGTAAAAAATGCAGCAGATTTTTTAGCATTTTGGTAAATTTCAGCAGTTTTTAGCAGTTTTTAACCCTAGAATACTAATCTTATTTTTTTGTCGCTAAACACTAATCCTCGTCTGGGAGGCTACTTTTTAAAAAACGCCTTATTAATAATTTAAAACAGTTATTTTTACATTTTAAAAGTATTTATCATACTTTGCAAAACGTTACTATTTGAGAAAAAACACTTATTTTGAAATTTTATTCGAATTTTAGTAATAAAAACCTTAAATTATAAAAAACATTTTTTCACTTTTCAAGCAAGTGACGACTTCACAAAAAAAAATAAAAAATTTTAATTTTTTAAAAATTGCATATAAGCTTTGCAAAAACCAATAAATAAATAAAAATGCTTTCATAACATAAAAAAATCAGAGCTGCATCACAAGAATTGTAGCATCCACATTAATTTAAAAAATAGCAATTTTTAGGAACCTATTTCTCTGTACATCCGAAGCATTTCGACGACCTATGCCGTAGGAAATACGTATTGCCGCAATTTTCACATTTTTTGTACATGCTCATGCGTCGTTTTTCAGTAGGACAAAAGCTGCATACTGATCTCTTTCCTTATTTAATGATCGGTTCTTCAGGACAAGGTGTAGAATCGGAATCGAAATCTTGGACTTCCAAAATATCTTGATTTTCATTCTTATCGTGGGACAGTTCTTGTAACCTCTGGCTTATTTGCTCTTCATTGAAATCCATCATTAAAATATGCAATTTTCTTAATTTAATTTCATGCAAATAACAGAAATACTACAAAAGAGTAGGTATAAAGACTTGAAAAAACTTACCCTAGACACTAATCCTCGCCTCTCAGGCGACACTTGGAAACTAAACACTATATAACTTGGAAATTAAACACAAAAATTGTACAAAAGTTCGCTATCCTCCGCGTCTGAGTCCCAACTGGGTTGGCAAGGAGACATAATCCCATGGGAGTAGTATATTCTGAGATAAATGCATAAAACCGGTTATGGGCGGCCTCACAGGCGAGGATTAGTGTTCTAGGGTTAAAAATGTTCAAAAAACATTTTGAAAAAAGCACTTTTAATCAACATTTAGCACCATTTCATACATTGGCTATATAAAAGATTGGTAAAACTCGCAAAAATTTAAATGCGACGACGTATTGATATGACATGATGTTGTTTCGTCCTACATCGGGGTTTTCCTATTAGGTGCTTGTTTTTTTGTTTACTTTTGCCCTGGAAATACAAATTTAAGCAACAAAAATACAAAAGACTAATTTGCTAAAATGTTTTTTTTTCTTTATTGCTTTCATTCATCAATACTTAACTGCAAAAGTGCAAATCGTACACAAATTCCGCAACCAATTTCTTTCTGTCGGAGCATATCGGAATAAATTCGTATGAAGCTGTCAAAAATATCAGTCAAAAACGCACTTGGTCGCACTGCACTGCAACGCAAAACAAAAGTAGTCAAAATGAAAGAAAATAAATTCGAGTTGAAAACGTAGAGTTCTCAATAAAACTTCAATAAAACTTCGAGTAAAAGAAAAATTTCATTAACAAGTAAAAAAATTCAAATATTTTTCGTGGAGAAATCGATCGCAGTTTCTTTAGCATTTTTTACGGTTATGTTTAGCAGTTTTTGCAGTTTTCCGCCCAGGCTTTAGCATTTTTGGAAAAAATAATCTGGTAATGCTGGTGGTTAGTGCGTTGGCTACTGAGCGAGGGATTTTAGGTTCGATCCCCAGAAAAACAGAGATTACATCTTGAGTTTTATCCACTGTTTCAATTATTCAGCATCAGCTGTTCGGATTCGGTATAAAATTGTAGGTCCCTTCCATTCGTCCCAAAAATATAAAACTCAAATGGTTGTGACTGAGTAGCTGGGCTTACGGACCCTATAGTCTGGGGATCTGTTTTCTTCAAAACGAGGCATTGCGCCTGTGGGGTTATTCCCAAATGCGCGGCGGATCGTATTGAAAGCGTTACCTCCATTTCGACCGTCTTCGCTTTTGGTTATTCTCAAATGCGAAAATAATATTTCCAGTGCTTTCTAGTTTTTCCATTCTGAGTTGCAATTTTCCAATTATTTTTCCAACACTTTGACAGCTTTTTCCCGCCACAGGAATTTAGTTTATTTTTTATCCGCAAACAATTTATCTACAGCTTTTAATAGTTTTTATCATTATTTTAATATTTCTAGCCAATGAAAGTGTTTCCTTTCACGTTGTGCCAACTGTCAACGGATTCGATGGATAAGTAGAAAGTAAACCTACTTTATCCGTCGCATCCGGAACGTACGTTGCTTATGGGTCACCTTCCATAAGCTGCTGTGTATTCTATCAACCTGTCAGTCGAATACATTGCCTCAACGGATCCGACGGATTCTATGGGTCGGGGCCTTTACGACGAGGTTATTGTGACATTTCACACTTGAAATAAAGGCGCGAAATCAGGAAAAAATTACCTTGCATGTATTTATCATACTTTTACATAGAAATTGCACATTTTACTATTCCAAGTGTATGATAATTAGTTAGTCCATCAAACTGTATTAAGAAAACAAGTTTTAAAAGGGTTTAAATAACGAAATTTCCAATTCCAAACAAAGGGAGTTTTCGTTCGCGGCAAAAAGATTGGTATTGTAAATTTCGTTATTTAAACCCTTTTAAAACATGTTTTTTTAATGTGCAATTTTCTCTTTATAATTGTTTCAAAAGTGGTTTGTTCGCATTTTATCAATTCGTTCGTTGCCTCTCATGTGAAACAGCTGATTGGTTTACCACCATTTACCACAAACAACAAATTGGTTTGTCGTAAACTTACCATTTTACGCAAATGGTAAACTTACGACGTTGCATGAATACCCTTACTGTATTTCAAAATTCTGTATGAACAAAATTCTGCATGAACAAAACTCTGTATTTCAAAATTCTGTATATCAAATAAAAATTTATATTTTACTGTCCGTCACCTGAGAATTGGTTTGCTCCATACGCCACTTAGTCGGTTTCGAGAAAAATGATAAAGAAGGTTTGCGCATCTTTTTCTCAAAAATTGCCCGATAGAATTTTTTTACATTTATAGCAGCTATTCCCTAGGGTATTCCCAACTAGAATACAACTTTTCAATCTTTCATGCGTAATAGTTTTGCAGTTATACAGAGTATACGAAAAGAAGATTTTTTATTTTTGTGCTCCATATCCAGTTTCGTTTCAAGTTTTACTTTTTTTCATGCACGTGGAGCAAAATAAATTGAATGTAGAGCAAACCAACACTTAGGTACTCTAACTGAATTATTGAAAAGAACTTTGTATGGAAAAGTTTCAATTTCTAGTGAAATTAAAGGTTTTTTTTTAATAAATTTTATTAACAAAAACAAAAAAGGAAGTAACACAAAAGTGTACTAAAATAAACAGTTCTACTGTTATTCTAAAACAAAACATACTAGTAAAATACGTTTTGTATATTATACAAGATGCATAATGTATTCATGAAAATGGTTCTACATACTCGTTGTATAGTTTGATCCTTTTCACAATAGTAATTAAAGGAAAACTACGTACACATGCAATGGTAATAGAGCAAAATAAAAGTAAACTCAATATGAAGGATTTTTGTATGGGAAATTTGCTCCATACGCCAAAAAATGGCAAATGGAGCAAAATAAAATTTACTAACCATTAAACTTGTTGGATGTAGAGCAAAGTCGATGCTGGATATCTCCGGATTGGTAAGCGTTAGCGCCAAAATGGCAACAGATTCGAAAAGAGCACCCTCAAATACCTTAGATTTGATACCTAACTCAAAATACGCGAAATTGGCGTATGGAGCAAACCAATTCTCAGGTGACGTGTCTCCCTGAATGTCAACATAGAATTATGAAAACAAAGTGCGACGAATACCCTTTTAGGCTACGGACAGAGTGCATTCGAAAAGCTAAGCGAAAGCCAAAGCTAAGGTTTGACAGGTCAAAGCTAATAAACTGCGCCCATGCATATTAATTGCACTGGCTATAGTAGATTTGATGCTAAGATACACGCTAAGCGAAACTTGGCGCTAAAAGCGAATAAACTCTTCTGCTCAGTTTTTTAGCAAGAAATTCAAGCTAAAACGAAGCTGTCAATAGATTTGGGTAGGTATATAATCGAATACTTTTAATGAGATTCAAAAGTATTCAGCCATTTTTGTCGAGATGTTTATGTTTTCGGATGTCTTCGTAAGTCTTAATAAAGATCACAAAATTCGTCATATTTATAACGTAATTTTTAATATATTGAACGGACTGTCTTTTTCCAACAATGAATAGCTGAAAAATAAATAATTTCATGGAAAGTCCTCTTATGACGAATCCATTTCCATAATTCAAGGATGTTGTTTATTCTGATGGACTTCCGAAGCGTTAATGTTAGTGTTCATTATGGACACCATTCGCTTTGCTTAGAATCTTTAGCTTTAGCTTTCGCTCCGTTTCTCGCGTTCACTCTGTCCGTACTCCGTAGCCTTAGAATTTTGCTACTGCAATTAAAGCTTACCTTTAGCGGTTGCCTCAAAAAAAAAACAGAATTTTACTACTGCGCTCCAAATCAATATTTTTAACTTTTTATTTTTATTTGCATCAATTTAGAATTTGTTGTTATCTATAAGTTTATTGTTCATATTCAGGCCTATTCGGCAAAATCTTTTATCCATTTTTCCTGTTATTCTGTTATTCTGAATACAAAAGTTCGAACTGTCAAAAAATCTGTTACGATCTCCAGAATTGGTATTCTGCGTGCAAAAATCTTTTATGAATTCTGTTATAAATCATAACAAAATAAAAGACAGAATTTTGTGACTTTTATCATAAAAGATTTTTATTAATTAGAAATTTTTGGATTGAAAGGGATAACGATATAATTTTTCGTCAACAAAATGTTTATAAAAGAAGACAAAAAATGTAATAATTGTGCAAAAACTAGTGGGTATGTAATCGAAAATAATTTGGAAATTTATATTTTTGCTTTAATTCGCGAGGAATTCAATATCGACTAGCTACTTCTCCGGAAGGAATGGTCCATGATTCGGTGGTTTGGTCATGTTAAACGCATGTCCTACGACGTCCTATGGAATCCGTACGATCATCAGGCAGGCGTCCTCTAGTATGAGATGGTTATATCCCCAGTATGAGGTGGTTATATCAAGTTCATAATCCCTCCTCTACCCGAATGGGGATTGCCCTTGATGATTTAGAGACGATGGCGGAGAATCGAGAGCTAAGGAGGGTCCACTTGAACAACCTACACCCGCAACCCACTTAATGGAAATAATTGAATGAATATTTTTGGTTTAGACGAATACACTGATCACTTTTGCTGGAACTAAGATTAATGTCGTTTTTGGTTGGTCGTCCAGAATTCTCCGGAAGAACTCTCCGATTCGGGATGCCAATCGAACAAGCAAATAGATCTTATTTGAGTTTGAAGTCGATGTATCGTTGTATTTGTGAAATTCAAGCGCAATTGACCAGGAAGATGCTGAAGATGATAAAATTGAATTACAAAACTCCATCGAATTATTCATTTTAATATTATTTTTCGAATTAATTACTTTTATTGGATTTAAAATGCAAAACTATAAAATGCGACACAAAAAATGTACATTCAACGATTTTGGCGTTTATAGTGTATGAATGTATTAGTGCTTCTGGTTTCGATTCTGAATTCAAATCCAGAAGCAAAATTCTTTTCTCTTTAGGAGAAGAACTGTCATTTGAGTGCCAATCGAACGCTTTCAGAAGCGTGGGCAAACTTTTTCAGGTGACGGACAACTTTTACCTTTTACAGAACTTCGCGATCCACTTTGCAATTTTGGTGCGAATTATTTAATTTTTTTATTTTTTTTTTTTTTAGAAATAAAATTGTTTTTGGTCTTTATTTCAGAATTCAAAAAATGAATAAAGAGAAAAAAATTTAGGTACTTAACAAATAAAAAAATATGTATTTTATTACTGCTGTACACTAAAAATTTAAGAAATTCAACAGTTCTTAGAAGTTGAAGCATGAGCATGACACTGCCAATTGTCTTCTAAGTTTGTAAATCTCAAACAGCCATCGAAGTTCTCTTCAGATATGTTTTGTGTTTATAGCTTATTTTTTAAAACGGTGATCTCGATTCTCATAAATAGGTTGAACAGAGGAATGCCGTTAAATGAAAAGCATTTTTTTTTTAAGTTCGCATACTCTTCTTCGCTTCCTACTTGGCTAAACTTCCAGAAGCAAACCTCGGAATCCGAACTATGAGCATTACAGAGAACATCACTTTGAAGGAGTAGAATTTTCTGATTCTTTTAACTTTCTCCTACTAAGAGAAAGATAGATATTGTTTTCGTATAAAATTTCGATATTTAGCTCTAGATTGTTATCATTCCATATTACGATAGGGGAGCTCAAAAAACTGTCCGTTCGTACGTCTGTCTGTCTGTGATTGAGGTGTTTAGTTATATGTGATAAGAAAGCTAACCACTCTTCATTATCAAGTTCGTGATGTATTGCATTTGTGGATGTTAAAAAATGTTTCATTTCGTCAAATAAGTCCTGAAATCCTTGTAAAAACAGATGCCTAATTAACCATCGAACGTCGGCGTAAAACAGAAGTTCCACATGAACGGACTCGTTTTCTTCTAATTGCAAAAGTCTTCTTTGTAGCCTTCTATCACGCATGTATTAATAACATGTGGAAAATTCAAAATTTTACAGCAGTGATTGCAGTGGTGATTGCAGTGATAACAAAAACCCCTATACGAGTATACTAAAAATGCAAAAAAACTGATGCAAGTTCTAAAGCTAAGGTCCGAAATGTACATCCTGTCCTGAATCACCTTTGAAGTTGGAAATCATCATCCTTTTTCATACCTAATCCTACGAACCCATTATTTCTGCCCGTCATTCACAATCTATTGTGAATCATTTTAGTTTATAAATTGGATTGTTTTTTTTTTAAGGAACATATTTTTGAAAAGCAGCATAGCAGCATTTATGATTAGCTGTCAAACGTCGGTCACTTGCCTATGTCACTGACCTGTGTGATTGCGCGTCAATCGGCGTTGACAGGATGTACATTTCGGACCTTAGCTTTAGAACTTGCATCAGTTTTTTTGCATTTTTAGTATACTCGTATAGGGAGCGACAATAAAACAATTTACTTCGATTATTTGTTGTTTATTAAAAAATAAAATGAAATAATTCTATGCGACTTTAATAACTAATAAGATATCGAATATATGTACTACTTACACAATATAAGGTTTAAATGATTTTTACTAAAATATGAAATATTTTGTTCAATTTTCCTGTAAATATTATATATAAATTAGAAATACTCTTCTTTTCTATTTCTTTATTTTTTTCTTGTTTAGCAAAGCGAAAATAATTCCAACTTTGCGAATGCGTAAACGAAAAAGGAAGAAAATAAATCACCAATCATTTCTAAGGAACAAATAAATAAAAAAATAAAAATATAAAGAACATTCCGCTTAGATTATTTTTAGTAGTTTTTTTGGATGAAATACTCTTGTTAACATTATGTACAGCTGTTGTATTTAAATAAATTTATTCAACTATAAGGTGAATAAAGCAAAGTTAAATAAATGATCCGAATAAAGTATATTCCTTAAATTAACATGAACAAATTTTTGTAGCAATGAGATCAAATGCAGTAATTGATAAATGTGCGAATTTATATTATAATTTATTCGTGGAAATTGCAAAAATATAGATAATTTCAATAATTCTTTTTTTTTTTTGAAAAGCAAGGTCCGCTTAATAAATCTTGATCGCACGGATGTGTTTACGTGTACAATGTGCGGGGAAGGCAAACAATCGTGTCGTTTCTTAATTAACTGTGGGGGGGAGGGTCAATTTCTTAGATCAGGGATGTCGTTTTTCATTATTATATACACAGATTGGATGTGGGTGAGCTGTGGATTTACCAATCCAAAGGCGATCGATGAGATGAGCAATTTTATCGATCTACTTAATCTGATTTTGATCTTTTCCAGTGCGCTAAAGATGTATTTACAAAGTGAATGAATCGGAACGAAATCGATCTGATTCATTCGAATTTTAGATACTTTGTCACAAAATATTGTATTCTGAACAAGAACGAAAGGAAAACCAAGTGGTTAATTTCTTAGCCCTCTGTAATAGCTTGATTTTTCCTGATTCCTCCTGGATTCATCTATATTGCTATCAATTTCTTCAGTTTTTTTGATTTAAGAAACTACTTTGTGAGTATGTTTGATATTTTATACTTCACATCCTCATAATACAAAAAGAAACGATGTTTTTTAATTGATCTTATTGACTTAACCAATGATTTGGTTTTTCATATTATTTGTTGAACATTATGTACTAATAAACACGTATTGTACTAACATGAATTTCATTTAAATTTTATCTACTTTTGTATTGTTTGTTGACGTGGTCAAATGTACAATATTATGTAGTGACGTTGCGAGGACAGTAATCTACTACGTGCTAAAAAGTCGACTTTTAGCGATAAAAAGTGATAAATGGAGATTACATGCAAAATAAATAAGTCTATCGGTTCACAAGAGTAAACCCTAGACAGATGAAAACAAAAATTGTGATTCAAAAATTAAACAGCAGGTGTGTGTACTCGCAACGACAATACTTACAATAGTAATACATAATTTATTTACGATTTCTTGCACTTACTTCGTGCTGGATTGACTTAGGATAAGTATAGAGTATAAGTATGATTATGTACTTACAAATATTACAATTTCTTATTATTCTACTGCTGTTAATTTACTTAAATCTATAGCTATGTTACACGGCAACTTGCGCGAATAATTCTGTTAATTTAATTTTTTTTTTTTTGGTTTCTGATCGTGGGGTAATTTTTATGAAACTGATAAGGAAACATTCAAATCTGCTAAAACACATAATTCAACTTATATCTTAAATTTTGAAATACATCTTCTAACTCACGCTTTCTTTGTTCGGCTTTGTACTTAAGGTTGTTGGAGAAGACGTTAATACATTGGTTGATGATGCAACTGACATATCGGGCGCAGTGGCACCGGCGGCGGCTATGTCGGTTTGTTCTGCTGACGGTGATGGGGAGACTTCAGACTGCGGTACGGCATTACTCTCCAAGTTTGCTTTCATGCAACGCTTACATATGTAGTCGTCGTCGGGTTTGATTTGCTTCCGGTCAAGCCCGACACAAAACATATGAAACCACTCATTGCAACCTCCATCACATTGCACCCAGTCCACCTCGCGACCTATAGATATATGTAGTTTTTAGCACAATCAAAGGTATGGGGAACAATTCAAATACTTACCCGAAGGTTTGTGACAGTTTTGGGCACGGCACTCTTCATCATCATCGGACATTGAATTCATCAATGACATATCGTGTCTAGTCAAAGATTTGACAGCACGTTTACGCTTCCTAACGTTTGGGGTGTTTCCAGCCGCAGAGGGTTTTTGATTCTGAGTTTCGACATCGGCCTTCTCCCGTTTCGTGGATGTCTTGCGATTTCCTTCCGGACCTAAGCACAAATCATGAAAAGCATGTATGCAATGGTATTGCAAATGAGGTTACCTTTCCACAAGCGTTTCACTGGAAGGTTGGCTGAACTTTCGGTTATCTGGCGTTTCTTGAATGCACGTGCTGATGTTGATCTATACTGCGAAGCTTCTTTTGAGTCGGTGGCTTTGGGCTAGGTATGAGGGCAGTCGTTATAGCACAAACGAATATGTTTGAAAAATTATACTTACAAAGAGTTTGCACATCTGTTGAACGGGTGTCAAGTCAGAGTTCAGGGGCTTGGCCGAATTTAGGATTTTCCACAAGTGGTTCGTTTCATCTAGTGACACTTCTAGCAAATCTCCCTCTAGCATAAGGCTCTCGAGAACCTCCCGAGTCGATTTCTTCAGTTCGATAGCTGCCGATGGTTGTTTAGCCGACTGCTGAAGTTTGCCCGCTAAATCAGTGTTAAGAGCTTGCACTGCGCTTAATGAGACTGTGGGAACCGAATAAGCGTGCTCGATTTCACTGGAAGAAACAAAAAAAAAAAAAGTCAATAATATTGGTATCAACTGCTTGATGCTTAACATACTTTGCAGCTTGGCTTGGCTTTTGCGATTTGTTTGATTCTGGATCGTTTTCAGTGTGCTCATCCGTTCGCCCACGATGGAAGTCATCCGTATTACTTTGTTGATCATCAGGGATTGGGCCGCGTTCATGACTTCCACTTGGATGTTGATCATCTTCGCAAATACTTTGAGGGAAAATCAAGTTTGAATACTCCTCACCACAGCTGTCGTCATTCCCAACATCGGATTCAGTGAGATCCCCATCGGTAACATCGTCATTTTCGATCTGAACTGAAGTTCTGTACTCGATCGAATCTCGGTTCTTAGAGTCCGTGCATTTCTTCTGCGATAGCGTGGCCATTATGGGGGCAACATCTTCAGTTGCGAACGCTTGCCGCGCGCGATCCTGCCAGTTCATTGCGCGTTCGGTAAGACACTGCAAAGCTTCGCCTTCTGGCAATCGAATAGGCAATCGCTGTAGAGAGACCAACAGCGATAGAATGGCTTCGAGTCGAGGTCGACGCGATCTCATACACGATGGGCACAAGTACTTTGTAGATTTAATAGAAATTGGACTCTGCGATGCTGTTGGGGTTTCTTTTGCCGGCACTGCAGGTACACATTCTCTGTGGAACCAGTCCAAACATAGCTGGCATAATAACATTGTCCCAGAGAACTTTCCTTTGCAGAAGCAAAACTTGTCTTCAAGTGGGTTCCTGTTTGTATTTATGCGCCTCAACTCACGCATGTCGCGAATTTCTTTTTCTTCGGCTTTTTTAAATGCATCCACCATCTGCGCAGGACTTAAACTCTCCGTAAATTGGTCTTCGAGAAGGGGTCGCTTAGCAATGGTGTTGCCAATCATAAGAGCACTTATACGGGGAGACAACACGTCCAACAGAGTAAATTGCGAGTGTTTACGAAGAAACGCCTTTGCTGTCTTCTCCTTCCATTCACTAGCCGCATCCAGGTGTTTTTTCATGCTATCGAGCTCCTCCAGCTTGAGCGGAATATTCGTGCCACGATTAACGACCGCTTCCAGTGTATGGCAGTAGGGATAATGCTCATTCTTTTGCAGTGTTTCTACTGTGTGAAGCCACTCTTTTGCTTTCTTCAAAGCCTCCTTCAACACCAGTTTCGAAGGCACCTCTGCCTGAATATTGTCAGCAGCCTCCAATATTAATTCGATTTCTGATAAATCAAGCTGGGAATTTGTTTCAAAGCACGTCTTGGCAGCCATTTCCCAACTCTCAGCAGCAATCACAATGCCCTGCAATGTGGCAATCTCTTTTTCTACAAGCTGGTCAGGGATAAGACCCATTCCCTCCTTAATTAAGCGATTTAAATCAGCCAGTTGAAGCTTAGTGGTGGCATTTCGAAATCTTCGCGAACGGTTGTACCAACTTACTTGATCCAAAAGAATGCGGAGGTTCTTTATCTCGTGCAATTCAATGCAAAGCAAAGATCCTTCGTCTATTAGCCTCTCGATGGATTTCTCATCCACTTTGTTGATTTTCTTACTAAGCATCTCCTCGGCGGCCGAAACAAAGCTCTTGCCGAAATCCAAGAGATCTCGAACGCTCTGGCCTTCTTTGATGACACAACACAAGTTATCGATCTCTTCAACAAAGAGCTCAAGCTCGTCCATAGTCAGCTTGTACTTTGTAGCATCATTGGAATGACGAGTGCGAGTTCGTACTTTGTTTATATCTAATTGCTGGATAACCGTTACACATTTTTCAGCCTCCAAGACAGCTGCATTAAGGCGGTCGATTAACATTGAGCTGGGGTATCTCTTGCGTTCCGCTTCGAGTACCAACTCCTGCAGATCCTCTAAACTTATTTTATTCGTCGCACTTGGCGGGTCGATAACATCACGGCACTTTGTTAGCCAAAGCTCGAAACTTTGTGCTTTGATTTGCAATTTCTTTAGCATAAGAGGCATCTCGTCCAAGGTATAGCGATACTGTAGCGAGTGGCTGTCCGGGTTGCACTCACACAGCTCTGAATAGTGTCGCAGGCAGACAATCTGTTTTGTGCATTGGCACGACACCGCCGACAAAAAGCACGTAGTCTTACAAATTTCACACTGCCGTTCGTCGTCTGGAATAAGTTCGAAGGCTTCCCTTTCGGCCTTTGTGACGCCCCATTCCAGTAAGCTTTTCCGAAGTTTCTTCTCCGAGTCGACCATTTTCACCATGTCTATGTAACAGGCCGTAGCGATAGCGAAGTTAAGTTTGTCTGGCTCCAGTGCCATCTTGCAGACGAGTTCGTCATGCGAAAATACACAAAATCGGCGCAACATTGAGTAATGATTGACACAGTCACGTCCCATTTTGAGCCAATCAGCCGGTGCAAAATTAACCGCTTCGGCGAAATTATAGCCTTGATTGAAGCCCGCATGATATGCACGTGGGAAAGTGATGACGAATTCTCCAGCATGTTGGTCTGTACGATAGACGGGAACGCCGTTTTTCATCAATATATTCGGATTCATAATGGTCACCAGTTGATGCAATAGATCTGGCTGCGAAGCAAAAAGCTCTGGCGCTGCACTTTTCATAGTTTTTTCAAAGATTTCAGCCTTACAGCCGGGTACTCCGTACCAAGTTTTCGGCTCACCCCAGTGAAGGTAATTGATGGAATAACTCCAGTGGTCTTCGTTGTGCCAGCAGAACGTGGCAAAGCACATACCAACGTACATCCACGGGACTTTCATGCCGCTAATGTCTGCGTTTATGTGACCCAAAATGGATTCTTCCAAAAGCGGAAGGTTATTCAAATTCCAGCTGGACTCGGCGTATTCCTGATCACCTGGTAGCAAGTACAAGGAGCTCTTTGTTGGGAACCCAGAGCCGTGGTCCATGGTGTGCAAATCGGCACCGTACTCAACAGTCACATCTTCGTCGATTGACGAAACAATTCGCCAGAATTCACGTTCGACCAGCTCTGTGGAAACTAAGTGCACTGGCCGGCGGAAGTAGTCGGCCTTAAATTGATCCGCCATATCGCCAAATTGCTGCAGAGTGTATTCACGCTGGGCCTGTTCAAAGCCGAACGCCTCGGTCGGCTTGCTGACCTCTTCGACCACACAACGCGGACAGCGCCAATCGCCTTTGGGAATATCGTGCAAAGGCGGTAAGAGGCAAAACGTGTGATAGCTGTCGTCGCACCCGTCACAGAGAAGCATTGCCTCCTCGACATCGCCACGATTACAGATGTGACATATATACTTTGCCAAAGGATCGTTTTGAACTATTGGAGCTGGGGTAGCTGGACGAAGAAATCGCCCCACCTTAACTGGCTTTCCCCCTAATACCTTGATTGCTTTCTTATCGTCTTCCACTTCGCTCTTTATACACGTCGAGACTGTTCCAAGTCCACAGGCAGACTCTTTGCTTGCGCTCATATTGGCGAACCGCTTGGAACGCCGAGCTGTCGTTTCATTAGGTGGAGTTATTTGCTGCCGCGAAACAATTCCATGAGGCTTGTAGTCCTTATCATCACTCTCGGACTCCAATTTTATGTCGATAACTTTGCCGGAAGTATAAATATCAAAAGGATGAAGAATACGTTCATAATGACCTTTTAATATCGCGCCGATGCTCTTTCCCGAGGGATATTGCATTCGATGCGCTACCCTCGACCATTTGCGCTCTTTTGTTGTTTGTTCTAGGCCACCTTCTTCTTGCACAATACGATGAAGGGAATATAAATCCAATGCCTTCCTCTCTACCATGGGAATCTTGAGTGACGAGCCCTGTAGCTCCCAAAACTTCGCTATCTGATCTAAAAAGTTCAGTTTAACACGCGTTTTTGCCTCCAACTCATTTAGACGCTGCACACGAGGAGTGAATTTCAGCTTATCAACATCGACAGTAAACGGCGGTGTCCATGTCTATCCGAAGATAATAACAAAAAAAAAACGTATAATAAATACATAAACCCACCCACTTGGCTTGGTCGACGAATGCACTTACCTTTGGTGGAAGTATTTTTGCAATGCCATACTTTTCGGCTATCGGGCGTATTTTACTTATATAGGTAAGGGGGTTCTTGAACTCTTCCTCGTTCGGTCTGAACACGGGACATTCTTCAGGCTTTAAGAATTCATACTCTTCGTTTTTATTTTGGGAAAACGTTGAAGAACTATGCGGATGCGGAGGATAGGCCTTGGTACGAGGAAGACTGTTTCCTGCATGCTCGTTATTAGTACCCTTTGTGGGGCTACCTTGGGCGGGTGATGAGGATGATGCATTGTTATTACTTGCCGGCGTATATGTTACATCGCCGGTGGAGGGGAATGGAAATGGTGGCCAATTAATTGAAGATGTTGCGGCCGCTCGACTGGCGTGTGACGTAACATTTGAGTAACTCGCAACTTTGGCCTCACTTGCGTTTATTGCTGACATTTTTCCACTAGTAGATTATATTTCTTTTTCTGGCATTTTGTTTAACGAATTATTTTTCTAAGTCTGTAAATTATATAATGTATAGGAATATGATATAATAAGAAAATTTCACAACAAAAATAAAAGAAATGCTATAAGGATGATAGGCCACCAATTTATTGAATACAACAGAGAGGGTGATTACCGCTTAGTGAATATGTAATTGCAGAGGTTTTTTTTTTTTTAAAACTAATCGATTTAATTCTTTTTATTTTCAGGTGATATTCCAACCAAATTTTAAACCCAAACACTACAAACGTAATTTAAATCCGTAAGTGATACATATTAAGTTTTTATTTTATTTTATTACATTTACAATTTATTTATTTATTATGATTATGAGTATGACGCATATGAAGTACCACAAAATTTATAATTTTTTCAGTCTAAAAAAATTCGGGCATTTTAATGCATCGTACATTTTATAATCCAAATTGGGAGAAGTGCCAACTAGTCTTTACCTGTTTTCAAAAATCTTCTTGAATTATTTTTCTCATTTACTTATAGTTCAGGGGACAGATCACGTAAAATAAAAACGAGAAGTCGTACTTGAATAACTGTCTACAGTAAAAATGTTGTCATTACTTTTCTGTCTAGTGTTCCGTGTACATTTACAGTGAGCGTCAAAAGTGTGTGAACACCGATGCATACCGAAACATGTCTAAAAACCAATAATCTGTAAAAAGTTTGATAGCAAAATAACAATAACAAAACATATTTCATTTCGCCAGCATAAAATACTAAATGAAAACAGTAGTTGACTCAGTTTTAAAGCTCACTGTACATTTACTTGGACTTATTTTTTTTTTGTTTCCGATTTTTCTTGGAAAGGTCACTGCTATAATATACAGTTAAGGACCATTCACATAGGAGCGAACGAACAAATTGATGAAATGCGAAAAAAACACTTTTTATGCATTTATTGCATAAAATTGCTCATTTTATTATTCCAAGATATTCTCCTCTTGGAATAAGGTTAAGTTCGAGCGAATTTTTTATTCGCTACTTTGTGGGACGCGATTTAAATGATGTGGATTGCGAATAGGCTGACAATTCGCGTCAGGGTTTTTTCGTTCGCGGCAAAAAGGTTGGAATTCGAAATTTCGTTATTTAAACTATTTATAAACTTGTTTTCTTAATACATATTGATGGAATAATTAATTATCCTCCTCTTGGAATAAAAAAATGTGCAATTTTCTGTTTATGAATGCATAAAAAAAGAGTTTGTCCGCATTGAGTTGCTGTTATGAAACATGTATTGTATTATCATCCGCCGGAAATTACCTACAGATGATCTTTCTTGCAGGTGGAAACTGTTAGGAACGGAAGGTAATCCAAGAGGTTAGGATGAAATTCTGCATATTGTCGAAATGTACCTGCCAGGGAACATTTGGAAGGGTACTTATACCGTGCCTTTGGGTAGCGAACTGTTAGAGAAATTCCTCCTTGCCATCAATTACGGTCCGATTAAATTCGTTTTTTCACATTTATACTTAGTCAAGGTTAGGTTAGGTTGGGTTAGTGGGTTGGCATTGGCATGAGACAGGAGAAACATGTACGTGACACACTTAGATCTATGTAGATCCGTTGTGATGCCCTAGGGTTTTATGACTCCCACACACTGGAAACCTACGGATTGGTAAACCAACCCGATGTACTTACAAATTTAAGTAGGTCATTAATGGAACTGTCGAAAAGTTCTTCTTAATCCTCGAAAAAGGATTCTATTTCTTACGTGGCAGGGCGCTGGGCAGTGGCAAAGAAAGAGTGGGGTGCCCTCATATGCACCTTCTCTGAACAGGTCATCTGTGCTGATTCCCATTTCTTGTTCAATTGTAAGATTCTCTCAGTTTTCTGTTTTTTATTGTACTTAGTCGAACTAATTAAGAAGCAGAAAAAAAGCAGCTTTGTATTTGGGTTGTGTAGATTCGCAAAGTTGATTGGGGGCCTTTTCATTCTTTACTTGCCTGATCAGTGAATAAAAAACGCTACGAATTTTAAGGTATATCGTTCCCACACCTAACTAATGAATCCTACTATAGGATTTCGTAATTGTAAGAGTTTGTAAGTGTAACGACGAGCTATCTGATAATGGAATTTCCCTCCAATTATTTTGGTGATCATTCAGAACATTCATTCCTAAGCATAAGAAAGAAAGTTGCATCAGTCGCTCTAAAAAGCAGATATAAATCTAAAGTAGGAAAATTATTACGAATAAACAGTTCACCATATATAAAAAGCTGCTAACAAGCTTAGAATAATTTTGTTATCGCTCGTCGCTCACTGCGTAGCTTTAGTTTTAGAGATGTAATGCAGCCAGTTGCCGGACTCATGGTAGCAGGTATTCGGCAGTTCAGTTAAGGTTAGTCTACGATGCGGTATTTCGAATCATATTCGTCGAGGAGCCAATCACCCCTAATCCCGTTGGCGTTTGTCGTTAACGATTCGTATTTTGCTTCGTTTTTTAGTCGCTGTTTTAAACTTTTTTGAGACAAATGAATTGAAATGATGGTGAACACATAAAAAATAAAATAAAATTGTTAAGAAAAGTTAAAAAAAAAACTGAACATCGTTTTACAACGATACGAAACATGAGTCGTATACGACAAACGTCAACGGGAATAGGGATGAATATTTCCCGTTACTTAATAACCATTTTTAGTATGTGTAGTGTATATGTCAAATTTTAAGAAGTCACAATGACCAACAATATATTTAAGTGGAAGTCTATCTATGTTCAGTTTTTAAATTGAATTCGATTGTGATGAATTTTTGAATGATTAATACGCAATAGTGTTACATATTGAAATTTAAAAAAACAAAATTTAAATCTTACACGTTTGACGACTTTTACACGGAACGGAACACGATACAAAAAAATATTCTGTCGACCAGGTGTATGGTGCGAGATATGATTTCTCAAGAACACTAGCGGGATTTCAAGACTTTATCTAAAAGAAAGAGTCATCTTACCATTTGCGCCATAATTGTGAAATATGTACGCTCTTCAGGAAAAAAACAGACAGAAATATGAGCTGTCAATGCAGCTGTCAAAAGTGGCGACGGAGTTGATAAAATTCGGAATGAAATAATTTCAAAGCTTAAATCGTATATTTTCATGGAAAATAAAATGATTTTTACGTTTCGTAAACAAAAGCAAAACCATTTTTAGGGCTGTAGTGGGCGTTCCTCCATCTGCGATAGACGTCCAGCGCTCAATGAAATGAGGCCATTACCGCAAGTAGATGTTGATATTTTGGGTATTTTAGGCTAAACAAAGTAAGAGCACTTTTCTTAATATTACTTCTTCCAAGAAAGGCGAAGCTTTTTATAACGCTCCAACAGCACCCCCCACCCCCGCCCCTGAGATGGTTACATATTTATGTAGGTTTTATTGTTATTCTGAGTTGAAGTTCGCTGGAAACGAGTTTCAAAGTTTGCTTGTCCTGTAGCCAAATGAATTTTGAAAAGTTATGTCCTTGAGGTTCTGTAGTGTACTGACGAGTCATAATATGACATATACGTAAGGGGTGCGGGTGGGTCATCTAGTGGTTTCTTTTTAAATCATAGAGTATTTTGACACTGACAGCGGTTTCGCGCTCGAAATCTTGACAGAAAGTCAGTATCATACATCCACGGAACGAAATGTGTTGCTTCACGTTTGTACAACGTTGGGAAATATTGAAAACATATTTCCAAAATGAGTGATGTGTAGCCCAAACAGTGCGTTTTTTGAAAAGATATTTTGGCATCTGGGGCTCGGAAAATCCACACGTTATTTTCGAGAAGCAAATGCATCCACAGACTGACAGTTTGAAGCGGATTGTGGAGGGGTCATTGTACCATTTTTCTTCGAAAATTAGGCTGGGAACAACGTTTCGGTCAATGGTGGGCGTTACAGAGTCTTGTTAGCCGACTTTTTTTTGCTGAAATTGATGACATGGATTTGGACGACCTCTGGTTTATGCAAGATGGCGCGACATGCCACAATCGATCTTTAGCACACCAAATTCCCCAATCGTGTTATCAGCCGCCTCGGAGCTGCGATTTGACCCCTTTGGAATTTTTTTTTCTGTGGAACAAGAACCGGTGTTATGCCAACAATCCGGAAACGATTAAGGCCAATATGATCCAAGCAATCCGTGATCTACAGCCCGAAACCATCAACAAGGTCTTGGAAAATTGGAGTGACAGAATGCACTTCTGCGAAGCCAGCCAGCTGTCTCAGCCACTTGAATGACGTTGTGTTCCAAAATGAATGGGAATGTCTGCTTTTACTAATAAAGTCCTAGGTCTATCAGAGTTTCTCAATCGCTATACCGAAAAAAGAGTTTCATCTTGAAAGTTCAAATGTATAGACCAACGACCAGTTAAAATCCTGGCTCACTCAGACTAGGCCCCTAGTCTGTATTTCAATTCGAAAAAAATGTTTCCCGAAACAGAATAGGTATGTGGTAGGTAGGTACTCCCTATTCCGAAAGCGGAATGAAATCTCCAAATGTTAAAGGCATTGATATACGGAATATCGAAAGTATTACAGAGTACGAATTCCAAAGCTGAAAGGAAAGCAATTTCGAATAGGATTGACTTTCGTATTCGAGTCTTAGTGTGCCAGGATTTTAACTTTGTAAACAAGAAACTAAATTATGAATGTAGGCCAAAGATCTTAAAACCGGGTATAGATTGGCTCGTTCAAATGTAATCGAACCTTCTCAGTTCTCGTGTAAAAGTTATCAAGAAAAACTAAACCGAACCAAATTTGACCTTTTTTTACTTGTAAAATGCACCATTTTCTGGTTTGACTCACCAATTTCATAGGCACGAAAACTGATACTTCGAATGACAATTTTTTTTTTGCTGGTTTTAAGGGCCCTACACACGATCAATGTTACTTGACAAGTATCATTGACGATTTTTTTCATCAAGTAACATTGATGATAAATCGCCTACACACGTATCAATGAATATTGACAATGTTTTTGGCTGAATTATGTTCAGTCGTTTCAAATATATGAATGAGGATGGATTATGCTATTATACATAATTTTTATCTGCTTGAACTGCTTGCAGCCAGCGTATGTTTAATATTAAATGAAAAAAAATCGAAAAGGTATAAAAAAAAGGGTGTTGTCGAGCCGATTCGGGTCATCTATTTTATTTCTCTATTTATTATAATTTTCCAATTCAATCTAATTGAATTGAATTGAACTGAATTTAATTTATAGTATTTAAGGGGGTGTAATCACACCTGAACTCGTGCGGTGATTATGTGCCTGAACTCGTCATTATATAAGTTGCTCAGTGCAGTGTTATCTCTTTTCCGCGATGCTTTTTTGTTAATTTACTGAATTTGTAAAACGTCATTTTTGTGCACGTTGCCGGCCGGGTGGATCCCATTTAACCTTTTGGATTTATTCGATACAAGGAAAAGGTTTGCTCTTTTATATTACATTATTCTTATTCGCGTTCAATAAACAATTATATTTCTTAATTAGAAAGCCAGGATTGTAATCGCCGCACGAGGGTTGGTTTTAAGAAAGGGAAAGTGGTTAGGATTGTAAGTTTGAAGTAATGAAGTATGTATATGTACGTGTATAATTAATATGATTTTTCCTTTAGCAAATAAAATCAAACATATTCGGAATTGATATTTATACTCCACCATCAATTTTCCCTTCCAACTTCAGCGATACAACAAAGGGGGTTATCTATTGAAACGACAGTTTTATGGAGATTGTTAATTTTGAAGGACTGGAAGTGTATTAAGCCATATGAGCGCCTCATTAACACACGTTTTGTAGCTAGGTACTGGCACTTAACACTTCTATCATTTCAGAGACCTGACGTTCTATTGTCCACCATTTTCGTAATTTGGACATATTTTCACCAAGATTACCATTTAAAAAATGACAACATTGACAAGTAACATTGATGCACCCTACGCACGATCAATTAAAATTGTCAATTAAAATTGACGAAAACCAAAACAATTTTGGTTTTCATCAATGTATCAATGTTACTTGACGAGAACATTGAAGAGCATACAAACGATCAATGTTGCTTGAATGATGAGTCATTCAAGTAACATTGACAAGTAACATTGATCGTGTGTAGGCCCCTTTACTGGTGCTAATTGCATCCCAACCAATAAGCAAAAGTACCCACGGTTATATAGATAGAACATCGCAATTGAAATCCATTTCATCACATAGAGATAAATCTCCTAAGCAAAAAAAAATATTTGGACTAGATATACCTACCTACCAGACATTAGATTCCAGATTTATACGTTTGCCTATTTGCAAAAAGGGAATGAACTGTGGTCTACGTGCGTTCCGTCACAAATATGCATTTCCATTCTATGTTTCACTTCTGATTTGATTTACAATAATTATCTCTTTTATTAGACACTTGTATATACCTATGCAGCTAAATGTATGTTCTTGTTCGTTTTTGCATAGCAATTTTTCAGTTAATTTAATTTATAATATACCCAATTCTGAAAAAAAATTACTGTAATAATGAGAGCCATTTTGTTTTTGCAATATCTAGAAGATGATGGAAAATTATATGCAAATGTTGATATATTTTAATTTAAGCACTCGCGAAATAGGCTTATTATAAATATTAACCTATGGTATATACTATGTGCGAACACTAACCGGAGTTAAGGAAATTTCACAAGACTCCCACTTGCCAATATTCTATATAGATCAATCATAGTCATTGGTAACAACTATGTTTCCTTTTTTAACATTTAATTAAATTAAGGAACAATTCCCGTTTCTATATTGAAAAGTAAACTATAAACAAGATGTCTGAACTTGTGTAACCTACCTTTTGTGGTAGGTGGAGAAATATTGCACAACCAACCCTTGCACTAGACAATAATGTTTTCTAATTTTATTTACATCTAAATATTTTGATGGTCTCTTTATAAACCAAAAATGTCCCAACATTACATGAAATATTGAAAAAATAAAAAAAATAAAAAAATAATGGAAAACCTCTCCCTTGGTATCCATACCAACAAATACACAAAAACTTTAAAAGCAACATTTTTCTCTTGTTTTCTATAAAAAAAAAAAATAGGATATGGTTCATTAGATTTTTCTTTTTTTCTTGGGAAAATTACCTTCCTAGATTACAAAACAAAATCGCCAAGTTGGTAGTCCTATTTTTCGTTCAATAATATTTAAACGTCCTTTCTAGTAACTGATAGTGAAAACGTTAAATTATAAAGCACATAACAAAACTTCTAACTTCTTTTTATAATATTTGTATGTCCCGTCCCATCTGGTGTGTACGTGACCAAACGCTAACTGCTCACGGTAACTCGTCTATCAGAAGACGAGAAAGAGGAAGCGGTCGGTTTATTTGTATTTGTTTTTTTTTTATGCCTCCCATATATTGTAAAAACATTAATGACCCTATTCCAAATTGCGTTTTCAAAACCTAATAAACACTCTTGACTCCGAGATGAAGACTACTGTGACAACACCCCCTGCTGCCCCTTTTGCCGTAAAAACAAATCAATTACAAACTACTAATGGTGCACCCTCAACCCAGCTTTCTTAAATTACACTAAAAACTAAATTCGACCCAAAAGACTAACAATAATTACCCTTGTGAATTATTCCGCCCAAAAAAAAAGTTGCACCAACAAATGTAAATGGTCGACAAGGATATTCTCTAATGTGCATTTCGTAGTATCAAATCAATCTGTAGGCACTATTAATATTGAAAAACATTCTCACCTCTTTTTTAGCAAAATGGTAGATTGCCTGAATTTTTGTGTGCGCTACAATATGGAAATAGATTTCGGTTCGCTTGTACCACAATAATTACATTCTTTATTTTTATTATTATTTTCTATTTGCACCGGATTCACTTTCTTAGGTTACTTTAGCCAATATAGGTAAACTCAATAACAAACCACACTTTCTGTCTTTTGTTATTTGTTAGAATTTTGCACAGATAGTTAACTTTCTATTATGTTTACAATACACGACCGATTCGTCTGCACAGTAAAAACCGACCTTTATTTCCCCTAAAAATGAATAATCAAAATAAAAAAACACACACAATTTATTCGTAGGGATGATCAGTTCGATAGTGCTACGCGATTGTCAGCATTTGTCTCATGGCGTTCGATATCCAAGCGAAGTTAGCCAGCCAGCCAGCAACTATGAGCAGAGCGCATACATACACTATAATAGAAGTCGGTGTTGACTGTTGAGCCGAGCGGTGGCGTTGGCGTAGCCGTAGCCGGAGGTTGTGTAGACGATAGTTTTTCGATTGATTAATACGCCAATGTGTGTATTTATGCTATGTGCTGAATAATACACAGCACACCCCCACCAACCCGATTCACCTATCAACTTTTGTTTCAACTATCGAATTCATGTTAATTTTGTTTTCCTTTAGTGTGTATGTGTTTAGTGTACGCATACACCGAAGTAGAAACGTTGGCTTTTATACAGGGTGTCCGTGGTAATCCTTTAGGGGTCGGTTATAGTTATCAGTAAAATGCACGAAACTGACACATTATTTAGGAGAAGATAGTCGGCCCTAGCGAGGTATCCGTCGGAACGGAAAATTCTCCGATTTTATACGAATCGGAGGATTTTTGCTTCGAGGTATACTTCGGAACAGCAAAAATCCTCCGATTCGTATGAAATCGGAGAATTTTCCGTTCCGACGGATACCTCGCTAGGGCCGAGTGTGTCAAGTATCTTCGGATAATTTTCTGACACTTATAAAGGGTGTCGCTTAATTTACGAAAAATTTTGAATTTTGCGCCATTTAATAGTACAGTGATTCCAACGTAAAAAAGATAACAATGTGACAGCTGACAGTTCGGGGTTAGTCAAAATGGAGCGCTATACGAAAGAACAACGCATTTTCATTAGGTCTGTTTTTTTCCTCATTGATCTCAGTGAAGTAAAGTAAAGTAAGAAAATGTGCAAAAAAACAGTCCCCAACCACTTTTCTGAACAGTCGGTTTTACCCCTGAAAAGTAAACAGCTGGCGTTGCTGTCAAAATGGCCATCAATGAAAAATTCAATTTCAAAATCAAATTCCTTCTAGAAAACTGAATAATTAACCTTTTAGCGCAAAAAAAATTATGATTATCAATTTCTACAGAATATTTACTTTTTCTGCTTACTTTTTTTCTCTTGTAGGGTCAAAATAAAATCGCGAATTGTTGCCAAAGAAAAAAAAGCAAAAACACACGCGGGTGTGTTTGTTAGGTGAGTCCAAAAGAGTATTCACGCAAATTCTGAGATTCGATCGAATCGAGTATTCCTCGAATTTAAAACTTTCACTCTAAAGAAGTTCTCACAATCTATATTTTGAGGGAAAGTAGTTCATTACCAAAAATTATTTCATTGTATGATTTTATTTCGAAATCAGCTGTAATATTTTAACTGTCAGATTGCCCGTTGGTTTTGACTTTAATTTTGAGAAAAGATGGCCTTATTTATATATATTCTTGGAGAAAGAAACAGTCAAATTGAACAGAAAACGCAATAAAAATTAAATAAATTATAAATTAACATTTTAAATTGTCCTTGGTTTTTTCATTTTGATTGCGACATGCGATTATTTACATTTGAAATTTTTTTCCATAAGACGAACAAATGTAGCTTTCACTTTTATATTTTTTATGTAAATTTGACTGTAAACATTTTTTGAAATAAAGATTTAGACCACAAATTTTCAGTCGAAAAAACATATGAGAATGTGCGGAGGAATTAACAAATAAATCGAATCTCCATCGAAATAAAAAGTTCGAATGTCAGATGGCTGAAATCGAATGATTTTCCTTAAAAAAAATAGTATGTAAATAATTCCTTCATTACATATCTACTTCAGTTAAAAAATCAACAGGGAATACAAAATGGGAGGATGTGCTATTACAAACAATGTATCCCATAATGACATAACATCAAAGATAACACACTAATTTTCAATTATTATAAGCCTAGGTGTATATAACTATATATTTTTCTAACAAAGTGCAACTTAAATAAAAACAGAAAATATTTAGTATTTTATTACTTTCCGTAATATTCAGTTGTTTTTTTGAAATTCGTTTAAAATATATGCACTTTATGCATTTTAAGGCCCCGACCCATAGAATCCGTCGCATCCGTTGCGGCAACATATTCGACTGACAGGTTGATAGAATACACAGCAGCTTATGGAAGGTGACCCATAAGCAAAGTACGTGCCGGATGCGACGGATAAAGTAGGTTTACTTTCTACTTTTCTATTCGTCACATCCGTTGACAGTTGGCACAGCGTGAGAGTAAGCACTTTCATTGGTGGAAATATTGAGATAAAGAGAGAAACTGTAAAATTCTGCAGAAAACAACGTATGCTGTCAACGTATGCGATGGATTCTATGGGACTGTTCGTTCCGTCGAATACGTAAATCCGTCGACGCAACGGATGCGACGGATTCTATGGGTCGGGGCCTTTACACCCACCACAGCCGACACATATTATGTATCATAAATGGAGGCACTCTGTGAACACATCCAAATGGCAACATCAAATGTGTTCCCCTGGTGTTCAGAATTGAAGAATGCTCCAAAGTTGAATCTCAGTGGTGTCAAATTGGGTGCAGTTGTTGTAATTGCGTGCTGAAAATCCTACTTTACTTTACTTCACTGAGATCAATGAGGAAAAAAACAGGCCTATTGTTGAGCAATATTTTAAAAATAATTAAGGTTTTTCAGCTACAGTTCGCAATTTTGGGTTCAGAAAACCCACGAGTAATTGTTGAGAAACATAATGCATACACAACGCGTGACTGTTTGGTGCGGATTTTGGGCTGGAGGCATTATTGGAACACTCTTCTTCGCAAATATTAATGATGTTCGATATCGTAACAATATAACCCATCAGTTTTTAGTGCCTAAATTACAAGATATGTGAACAACATGTGGTTTCAACAAGACGATGCCACATGCCATACAGCCAGAGAAACAATTCAATTACTGCATGAGTCATTTCCTGATCGTGTAATCGGCGGTTTATGCGATCAGAATTGACCATCTTGCGATTTAACGCCATTGGCCTTTTTTTCTTTGGAGCTTTTTGAAGTCAAAGGTGTATGCAAAAAAGCCCACGACCAGGAAATTGGGAGGTGTATTAATGAAATTCAGCCACATTTATGCGATACGGTCACAGAAAATTTCCGCTATTTCAGCAATTTCAAAAATGACATAGTCTTTTATTATAAGTGTTTCCATTGTTTTTTAATGCATTTTTTCCATTTAAAGTATAATTTTCTTTAAATTACCCCTCCCGCCTAAACGGAGTAAGATAGACCCCCCTCCCATAGTTAAAAATGCTTGTATTTAATTTACAAAATACCGTTATCAATTTTTGGCGCCGTAGTTATCGTACTTGTGCCAAATTCTTAATCGGAATCAGTCCATCCGATGAAGAATTTTTTGTTGTATTTAAGATTGTATTTAATATGTCTGAATTATCACTTGTATTCATGTTTAGATTAATATAACTAAAATATAAATTATTTAGGTACAAACCACTTCTGATTTCGAAACACAAAAAACATTAGTGGGTAATATATTCTCTGTCATTTGAAATGTTAAAGTTTCAGTGGGAACGCTACATTTTCGAAATTTCGAAATTTTGTCTGTTGAATATGTTGAATTTAGATGCGCCGATGTAAACGTAATCTTATGGACAGATAAACTATTCGGCTGTCAAATTTCAAACTAGTCACAGAGACAGATCGCTAAGACCCGATTTACACACTCCGTGCTTTGTCGTATGACAATTCTTAATTCTCTTTTGGGCAAAATAAAACAAGTGCCGATGTCTAGCGCGAACCTAATGCGACTGAGTACGGTATTAGAATAAAGCAATCGCAAGAATCGGATTATAACTCGCGGCCCATTCGTGTTCGTCTATCTCCTGCACTTTTCATCCCCTTCAGCATCAAATTCACGACACGTACGTACTTAATCGTAGCGTAAAAATCGGGTCTAACATTCAGGTTATAAGGTGTTAAATTTTAACCACTCTGATTTTAAGGGAGGATATAGTGGCGTGGTAATGGTGGATTTACATCACCACACCACGCAACTTTGCATGACTTCAGAGAGAGAGATCCGTTTTTCCACAGTCAAGGCTAATGATGTGTATGAGTGAGACCACAAGCCTAACAGTTGAATTTAGGCCGCCATAACTTTTTTATGAAGATTTTTGGTCTCACTCTTACAGATCATTAGCCTTGACTGTAGGAAACGGATCTCTCTCTGAAATCATGCAAAATTGCGTGGCGTGGTAATGTAAATCCACCATAAAGGTACTTGAGCGAATGCAATTTATTACGCAATTGAAAATCTTTGTTTACAATATTTATAAAGAGTGTTTTTTTTAAGGCTTGTTTTTCGACACTTCTTCCAGCGACAACCAATCTGACAGTAGAGTTGCATAAGTTTTCCTATTTGTTAAGGCCGTGTGTCAATTGGGTTAAATAAATTATCCACGGATAATTTTCTGACACTATCGTGTTGGAAAACGAATTTTCTGTTGTCAAAGAATCCTGCTCCGAGAGCAAGATAATAAATTATCCTATAGGTTAATTTTTTGACGTTTTCTTTTGCTAGAATGTTAAAAGGAAAATAAAACACTGAACTTTCAATTAAGATTGGAGTTTGGTGAACTTCTCTTTCAACACTTTCATAAATGTCAGAAAATTATCCAAGAATAATTATTTAGCCCAGTTTTTGCATAGTTTTAACAGATAAAGTAGCAACTTTTAAGAAAGTAATACAGCTTGTGAGTTTTGTTACTTTTCGTTTTTAACACATTCAACCGTACCTACAACTGACGCCACACTACACCTGCACTGCTATGTGTTCATTTTGGTTTGACATTTTCATCGAGTAGGTATACTATTTTTCAACACCCTGTACGCACATTTCCATACCCACTCTACTAGGTGCAAACATTTGCTGTTTATTTTCTTCCTCGCCTTTTCGTGTTTCAAAATCATTTGCATGGTGTCGTCATTGTCATCGGATTCAAAGTAAGGACCAATAGAAATCAATTGCTGACAAAACATCCTTAAACTGAACGCGTCTACATCGGTGTGTATCCCTGCCATCCTATAGGAAAAAAATTCAAGTGAGAAAATAAAAGTACAAATTTTGTTTGCACCTTACAAACAATCCAAGTTGTGTATTTGTATTGTATGCATGACTATATTTTAACTTTGTTTGCCTGATAAGAAAAAACGAGACAGCATACACTTATCAAATTCGTTTAGGGACTGCGGAGTGCGGATACCTATCGCCGAATGGTTTTGAGAAGTAACATCCTAACAAGTCATATTTCATGAAGCGGAACAGTAGTTTCTGAATTCGGTACACGCATTTTTTCTGTTTTATGAGCGAGACCATTTTTTTTTGTTTGATACGAGTTGGACATTAGATCTTACTAGGTAATGTTGTATTATCAGTTTCCATTCCGTTGCCATTTGTCATAACATATTTTTAAAACGTTTAAATGTGCCAAATATTTAGTGAATTTTTCCCGTGACTTGTAATTTGTGTCAATATTGCATTCATGTTAATTTTTCGAATGTTTGTATAAATAAAAGTCAATATATGCTTTTCGTCTAATTCTGACACAATAACTGGAATAGGAAACGTATGTTTGCGTTGTTTGCTTTTTTCCTGTTAAATTATTTATATGCTGAATGACGTAATTTGATGTTTTGATTCTTCCAGTTATTATGTGCATGGTGTAATCGAAAATAAATAAATAAATAAAACTTATATTTTGTTTGCAGAAGCAGTAGTTGTTGTTGTTGTGATTGTAATGTTGAAAAACGCAGTAGGGGCAAGCACTGCCGATGCAGCCAATCGGGTTCCGAAAACTACCTTGCTTGTTGACGATTATGAGATTTCCAATACAGTTTTGGGATTGGGCATAAATGGAAGAGTGGTGCAGTGCAGCAATCGCAAGAACCATCAAAAATATGCGTTGAAGGTGTGACGAAGATTTGTTTTCGTTTACAGGATTTTAATTTGCATCCTTTTGCTGTACTAATTTTCAGGTGCTTTTGGATAACGCGAAGGCAAGGCGTGAGGTGGACTTACATTGGAGAGCAAGCGGCTGTCGGCATATAGTGAATATCATAGATGTTTATGAAAATACTTATTGCGGTAGCAAATGTCTACTAGTTGTCATGGAATGGTAACTATAAATTAATATGTTGGCATTCCTCACTCTAATCCCTTTAGTGATAGCGATAGAATCGTAGAGCAGGTCGTTCGGTATTCGGTATTTTTTTTCCAAGTAAAGCATTCGACACTTCTAGACTTGGCTTATGAGACGATATTTAAAACGTCGTTACGTGATTCAATTCAGATAAACATACGTTTAAGCTTGACTCATGCGCTTTCATTTATGTAATTCTTGCGGCGGAAGCTGCCTTTTCGCAGCATGCGGAATAATATAAGTCGAATCAAAAGTCGCAGGTTTTTTTCACTGATATCCGAAATGTGTTTCTTAAAATAAATCCACAAGTCGTGGAAAAAGTTTTTTTTTTTAATTTCCAATTTTTTCATGGACTCTTGTTAGATATAGTTTGCCATACTTTCAGGGAAAAATAATTTCTAGCAATGAAGTTAATAGTAAATATTCAAATTTGAGACAGGTATCTTAAATAGTCAATGAGTCCTCTTCTAATGTAGCTACTATCGAATTTGTTTTTAAATTTTTAAACTAGCATGGAGGGAGGAGAACTTTTTCAACGGATCCAAGACAAAAAGAATGGAGCATTTACTGAACGAGGTATACAATGTTAACTGATCTATCAATTGAAGCGAAATGTAAGCGTTACTTTTACTATTTACTCATGAGCAGAAGCAGCCCAGGTAATGCACGAAATTTGTGTAGCCGTACATTATTTGCATACCAAGGACATTGCCCATAGGGACTTGAAACCAGAAAATCTTCTTTATACATCCCCTGCACCAAATGCGACCCTTAAATTGACCGACTTTGGGTTTGCCAAAGAAACGTTGGTAAAAGATACACTACAGACGCCCTGTTATACGCCGTATTATGTTGGTTAGTAAGCAAAGGTTTAAGGCACAAGTCATATCATTTTAGATTATAATAATTTTCTTGTTTTATCATTTATAAAGCTCCTGAAGTCCTTGGACCAGAGAAATATGACAAGAGCTGCGACATATGGTCACTTGGAGTCATCATGTACATTCTTTTATGTGGCTTTCCACCTTTTTATAGCAACCATGGTGATGCCATCTCGCCAGGAATGAAGAAACGCATTCGTACTGGCCAGTACGATTTTCCCAATCCAGAGTGGAAAAATGTTAGTCAGTCAGCCAAAGACTTGATCAAAGGAATGCTCAATGTTGATCCTAGTAAACGTCTGACCATTCAGGAAGTAATGCGAAACAAATGGATAGCGCAGTACACTCAAGTACCACAGACCCCCTTGCATACGGGTCGTATGCTTAAGGAAGGTGAAGATACTTGGCCAGAGGTGCAAGAAGAGATGACGCGATCCCTAGCAACCATGAGAGTGGATTATGATCAGGTAAATTCAAATTTGTTTTGCAATAAAGAGAGATACATGGGCACGTTTTATACATTTGCACAGATGCACATTAAGGCACTGGACAATTCCAACAACGCTCTGCTGCGCAAGAGACGAAAAAAGCTTGAGGAGCTTTCTCAAAAAGCCTAAAACATCAACAAAACGTTGTGACCAAATTGGAAAGCGTTTTACTTAATTTAGAACAAAGCATTATATGTTACTACTCCAAGAGTTGGACTATTTATTGAAAAACAACTTAACTGGACGCGGGAGAGGATAATATACACATACACGTTATGATTAAGTTAACAATAAACAATGATTTTTGTTCGAGAAAAGACAATACTTAATATATAAAATGTCAGTATTACTTGCATTATAATTTATTTTATACTTTACCTCGCAAAGTGGTGTTGTTGGTTAGTGTTTCAGCAAATTGCAGTTTTCACTTCACTTCCGCCAGAAAAAATATCTGAATCGGCCTCTTTTGATAGTGTCAGTTCCACGGTTTTCGATGCGGGTAGTAGCCCTTTGGATAGGGTATTACCATTCTCGTCCACGACCGCAAATGACACACAGGAAGCTGTCTTCGAACCGTCGGTGAATATGAATCTCCAATTGTTGGATTTTTATGTTCCTAACAACTTTAAGAACATTTGTTTGTAGACAGTAACCGGAGTTGAGCTTTTATTGAACGTATGAATGGTAAGATTTATGTTACCACTATATAACTTCCACGGTGGAGCAGCTTTCGGGTTGTTAGGATGGTTTGGTAGTGGAATTCCCATAAGTTTCCCTAATGCTACTGATTTTTGGATAGTTGACAGAACTTTAGGTGTCCGAGGTGTTGTGTGGAAGTTTGTGGCAGATAATTTGTTTGGTTCCATGATCGCATTCCGAATGAGTGGAGGTAGAGGGTTGGTCTCCAATTTTCACAACTGATGCATATTGGGTGGAATGGTCGGCATGTGGGTTTTCTTCTTTGTAAATGCGCTTAGCGTCGGCTAAACTGAACTTTTTGATTGTTTTAATTTGTAAAATCTCCCGAGTTTGTATAGGTAACGCTTACAGTTCTTGAAAGAAGATGGGTGGTTTCGTTTTGCAATTTGTACAAAGCACTCGTGTGCACTCACTAAGTTCTGAAGGGGTTGGTTGCATGTATCACATGAGGGGACCCCTCTGCATCTTTTAGCGGTGTGGCCGAGAAGCTGGCAGTTTCGGCACCGCATGGGATTCGGGAAATACTCTTGTACTTTTAGGTTATACCAACCTACTTGAACTGTGCTTGGGTGTCTGAATCGATCAAAGGTAAATAGGACTAAACCTGTGCCCGCTGTACACCATCTTCTAATTTTGTAAATTTGTAAACATTAGTAATGCCTTGCGGGGCCATTTCCTCAATAATCTCTTTTTCAGTGACATTGGAAAGACACGGTGCGTAAACTGTACCTTTGGAGGAGTTGAGATTTTCGTGTAGGACAAAGATTTAACCAAGACGAGTAAATTACCATCTCGGAGTTGAGATATGTTTTCGTAAGAAGTGTCGACAGCTTTTTTAACAGAAAAACACTGAAGGAGGAAAGGGGCTTGTCAGTATTAGTTGAGGAGATAGTCACCCTTATTGTCGTCGTCGTCTGTCGCAAACGACTGGCGACGTTTGTCGTGTCGAGTCGTTTGGAATTTGGTATTGCGTAACTGAAACGACTCGACTATCTGAACTCTCACATCCCACATACATTCCACAAACTATGACACATGGGATTTGACATTTCAGTCGACGAATTTATATTTGGTCTGGCGTTTTGTTTGTGACTTGGTTAATTATTTAAAAAAACAAATCAAAAATGAATAGTGTGACATGTTTTTTGAAAGCAGTGACGAAGAAGAAAACCAGAAAAAAGTGCTGGTAAAGTTAAGGAAGGAAATTCGAACCAAAACCAATCCATAAGTGGGTGGTAGAAATAATTTAAATTACATACATTGTGTTAATAACAACTATTTTCAGATTTTAAATGTATTTTAGAAGACTATCGAAGTTGAAGGTGGTCCAAGACAATTCAGAGATAAGGCTATGTCGTCCCATTGCCGATTAACATCACTTTTTGTTAGGCCCTTTGTGAACGATTTTGCCAACGGAATATTTTTTCCATGTCTTTCACTAAATGTTGAAATTGTGTTATTTGTGATTTTCATTTTAAAGAATATGTAGGTAACTATCTTTTCGTTAGTTAAATATTAAATACATAAACTTTTCTTTAACACTTGATCACGCAGTTGTTAAAACTTAATGCAAACTATATCAGTTGTAGCTCTTTTTATACCCCTGGGCCCTGTGGCACATCCGCAGGGATACAAAAAACGATACCCAGGTACTGCATCCTTCCGCTTTCTGTGTTTTTAATCATATTAATGATTTTATGGCCTTAATTAGGGTCGTCGTGTAATAACTCATTACTTGAGCGCGTAGATTTATATGGTCCAAGACAATTCAGAGATAAGGCTATGTCGTCCCATTGCCAATTAACCTCACTTTTGTTAGGCCTTCGTGAATGATTTTGCCAAAGGAATATTTTTCTGCATTTCGTTCACTAAATGTAGAAATTGCCTTTTATTTGTTATCTCCATTCTGCAAAATAACTATAATTGTCTTTTTGTTAACTAAAAATTAAGTACACATACTTTTTTTTAACACATTATCACACAGTCGTCCGCAAAATTGTCGACTACAGAAATGTATCATTTCCACGACAAACGTCGTCACAAAACGCCTCACGCAATACCGACGATCGTCGTCGAAAAATACAATCCACATTTTTTGATATTTCAGACGCCATTTGTCGATCGTCGCCGCGACAAAAGTCGTTTATTTTCAGTCGCCAATACCAAACAGTCGTGTCGCTTTTTTTTAGAGACGTAAACGACGACGACAATAGGGGTGAGTGATGAACCTGGGGTTCTAGGAGTTGGCGTCACTGAACACTTTTTCTGTGTCAAAAGATGTGTAAATTATTTTTTTCCGTTTTTTATTATTGGGTTTCGCAGGTGGGTTCCCCGTAAGAACACGTGGCTCGGAGGCCATTACACTTGAGCACTAGTTTTTTTTTATATTCGCACAACACAAAGGTGATCAAAGGCGAATAAACCAGTTAGCTAGCGGAGTAGCGGGAAATCACCAACGGAAACAAAAGCAAAAAGAGGGAATACGGTGCAACGATCTAATCAGCTCGGCGGATTAGTCGATTTCTGATGAATGGCAAAGTAAATGTACCTTCTTGTGGAGCATATACAAAGAGTATTTTATGTTTTTTTTTTATATGTAAATTAGTTTAATTAAGATAGAATTATATACCTTCTCAATCGACAGTTTTTAAAATTCCTGAACACTGCTTGTATATATTTCGTGAAAATACTGGCTCGTCTTCTAATTTAATCAATTTGAATGTTATGAGACTCTTTACACGTTTACAATTATTTGGTCATATTTCAATTATTGGGATCCATTTTTGACATAGTTTACCTTTTCTATAACGAAACAATGCCACATTTTGAATTTGCCTTTTTTCGTTTGGCTCTATTTCAGAACTAAAATTTTTGTCCTAGCCCCCATGTGGAATAGTAGTATAACCGTTTTTTTGATAAACAGTGAGCGTCAAAAGTGTGTGAACACCGATGCTCTTTTAAGCTTTCTTTAAAGTCCTGAAACATGTCTAAAAAACCAACAATCTGTAAAAAATTTGATAACAAAATATCAACAACAAATCATATTTCATTCCGTCAGCATGAAATACTTTGTAGATATTAAAAAAAAAAATGTTTCTGGTTCACATTTGACGCTCATTGTATTTTCCTGTTCCAACTGTCAAAATGCATAGGTTAAGTAACGAAAAGGGAATGATTTTTTGAAAATTGCTAAAAATTACTATTTTAGCCACTTTTTCCTCCTTTTCATACAAAATTTTTCTGAGATCATCCCATTCAAAAAATCATAAAAAATAAGCGAAGAGATTTTTTTGCAGTCACTATTAGAATTATTTATGAAGAAACTTTTTGCATCATAACATTTTTTTTTTTGTCAAAAAAGTAGACTTTTACTAAAGTTCTAAATTTTCAATGGGTACTTAATGGGTTAAGGAAAGTTGTGTATCATTCCAACGGAATTTAAATGACCTTTCCATTGATGCCAAAATTTACATAAAGTAAGTTTAAATTATGAGCAGAATTAACTTTAGTTTTGTCAAAATACTTATGCCGGCTACTGTAATATGAGGCGTGACGCCTCCCATCAAACAAAAAAAATCGTAAATCTCGAAAACAACCGATTCGATTGAGTTAAAATTTACATACAATCTTAGGTATTGGCCCAGGAGTATTCCTATGAAGATTGGTCATAATTGGACAAAAGAGCGTGGCACCGGCCATACAAAAAAGAACATTCAACGTCTTATACTGTCAAAACTTCTATAACTCGAACTTCTTTAAGTCGAATTTCTCTATTACTCGAAGTTTTATTGAGAACTTTGCGTTCTCAACTTTTCAATGGCCTCCATAACTCGAATTTATTTTCTTTCCTTTCATTTTGAGAGTTCGACTTATGGAAGTTCCACTGGTATCTCGAAAACCACCGATTCGATTGAGTTCAAATTTACATATAATCTTAAGTATTGGCCCTGGAATGCTCCAGTGAAGATTGGTCAAATTGGACCATAACAAAAAAAAAAAAAAACAAAAAAAATTACATTACATTACATTAATTTTTATTGAACTGTTATATATACAATTTTACTTAAGGCTAGTTTACAAAGTGGTTATTAATATTTTATGTGTTGGCTCAACAACAGGGGCCCAACGGTTTACATTGATTTTTTTTTTTAAATTCTATTTACATAAATTGTTATTGTTTTCTTAGATTCATACTCGTATAGTATTCATCGTTGTCAGGGTTGACCTCAGGGCAATGTTGCCAGATTTTTTTTTCAAAAAACTGTAAATTCCCAAAAAAAAACTGTATTTTCAACCAAAAAACTGTAACCTTCAAAAACCAAACGATTTTTTTGAAATGACGGTTTTTTTTAGTTTTATTAAACAAAAATAACACAAAACAATTCATTTTAAATAAAATAGCATGCTTAAATACGCAGCACTACGATTTAAAGCACATTTTAATTTATTCTTTCAAATCTGAATTTAAAAAAAAAACTGTAATTTGTACTAGGAGGTCATTTTAAAAACTGTAAGCTTGTCTAAAAAACTGTAATTTACAGTTAAAACTGTGAATATGGCAACGTTGCCTCAGGGTGTTCAAATCCGGGTGTCGATGTCCTTATGGTGGTAGAGAGGGTTGTTCATCTTGGTTTTATCCTCGATGGTGGGTTGTTTCGGTCAAATCGTAGAAGGGTATAGTTGCCCTGTCAGTGAAAAAAAAAAAATGTAATGTAATGTAATGTAATTTTTGAAGAAAAAAAAAAAAAAAAAAAACATTGCAAACTCTATTCTTCTGTTTATCACTGATTTAAATGAATTTGAAATTGATTTAATTATTAATTATATTATCCTGAAATATTTACAGATTTCGATCACCACAGTAGTTGTCCTGCCATCAGATCCCTCTATATCTGTATATTCATTTCCAGTTTAAAGGTGACATTTTTATATACAGTGACGGCAAAAACATTCCGGATTTTTTCTATAATATTTTCCTTATATTAGGTATGTAAAGGTATTATATTTTAAAGGTAACTATAAAGGTTTCTAATGGAATTCTTCAAATTATTAATTGTATTAAGTTAAAGGATTTCTCCTTATTGTTAAGAAATATATTACATATTATATCAAGAAAAAAATTACATATTATATCAAGAAAAAATGTTTTTGCCGTCACTGTACATTTCAATTTGATAGAAATCGATTTACTGATATTGAAACAAAATTTGCATGCTTCAATGAATGGTGCTACTGTTTTATTAAACATCAACTTTATCACATTTGTTTTTGAAATGTTAAAAATGCTTCTAGATAGCGCTTTAAGCAATTTAAAAGAGAAATAAGAATTAAGCAGTAGTAGCAGCCGATCAGCTGTAAGTTGAAGATAAGGACAGTTTATTTTTCGCGGCGAATTTGTGTAGGTGGTTTTACTAGTGGGCTGCAGCAACATAAGCTGTTTATCGCGATCGGTGCTTAATTCAAAATAAAACAAATTTATTTAAATTGTTGTTACAATATTTGATTTATTCAGTTTTGACATAAATGCTTGGAAGTGCGTTACGGGTGTTAAGGTTCATATACCGACTGAACACAATCAAAAAAGGTTTACTAATATGTATCTGAAATACATTTCGAATCAGTGATCACCACAAGTTCAAATACATTTTTATTTAATTTATCTGTGAGTTGCTGTTTATAGTATTCTACTATCCATAGTGTATCCATTCATATTTAATTGTCCTTTTTTCGTAAATTGAATTTGGTTTTCTCCAATCATCTACAAAGTTAAAACAATGCATTTAGTACAACAACCACAGTCACCCCATCTGAAATCTGTGGTTCTTCTTAAATTCAATTGTTAATTTTTGTCATTCCCCGGCATGGCGGCATCGTTAAAACAACATTGCATCGTTCGAGCTTATATTGCTTATTGCATTATCGCACAATTCGATCTGCAATTAAGATAACATTGTCAGTTTCTCTGGAGCTGGAGTGAAGATCTCTTCGTTTCGGTTAGGTATTTGGAAGAAGGATTTTTTTAACAAAGAATGTGACGCACAAATATTAAAATTGATCTTCATTGTTCTTGTGAGGAGTCTATATTTTTTTTTCTTTTGGAATATCGTCATATAGGAGTACCTAACCTACTATTTAATTTCTGACTACATTCAAACAAATTGGTGAGTAATTTTTTTTAAATTATGTAGAGCAATTTAGTCATTACTGTATGTAATTGAATAAAGCAGTCTGTGCTAGTTGTAAGCATACTTGGTCAATTACGCCTAGAGATGAGACGACAATAATTTATTTAAAAATTTTCTTTCAACTGTTGCTGATACTGTCGAGATGAATTTGGACCCAAAGGCCACTCGTTTTAACTCTGTAGATTCGAAAATTTGAAACAGTACTTACACGCGTAGTGGTTGAAATATTACATTCAGTAATTATTTATTTAAATTTACAAATTCCTCATATTTTTAAGTATCGATTAAACAATATTAAACATTTCACTGCATTTCTAAAGTCAGTTTGGGGGTATGATCCGTAGTATGAGTGCCGTCAAAATGCCCTAACATTTACCCCATTTACATGAGCGATTTAATCCGAATTCAATTCGAATTGAATCCCATGTAAACACTGATCGGATCGAAACGGAATTCAGTGAATCCGATCACAAAATTTTCTGTGATTGGATTGAACATTTTCATGTAAACGCAGATTGAAGGATCGAGTTTATCATGTGAGAGTGTGTGTGTGTTTTTTTATTCGTTCTGTTTATTTGCTTGTGATTTGTTTCGCCTGGTGGATTTAGTATTTAGACTTGTGTTGAGTGAAAAAAACAAAATTGATGGCGACAAAAATATTGTTCCAAACATTTTCAAATGTAACCAAACAACAGCGCCGCTAACTACTAACACAACTATACAATACACGCGTATTCCGTATAACTCAATCCTATTTCAATTAAATTTTTCAATCCGGTGAGAGCGAAAACAGTGATTGACTTTCGATTCAGTTTGATGAATTCGATATTTCAATTCGCTCATGTAAAGGCAGTAATTGTTGTTTCAATTTCGAACTTAAGGCCGTGTGTCAATTGAGCTAAATAATTATCCTCGGATAATTTTCTGACACTATCGTGGTGGAAAACGAATTTTCAGCTGTCAAAAAATTATCATATAGTCTAAATTTTTGACGTTTTCTTTTGCTAGAATGTTGAAGAGGATATAAATCACTGAATTTCAATTAATATTAATAACGTAGGATTCTTTTTTAAGATTCGAATTTGGTGAACTTTTCCTTCAACACTTTCAGTGTTGTCCGAAGATATTTTATTACTGAGCTCAATTATTGACACACGGCCAAAAATGTATATCTTTTTGGATAACAAAAAATAATGTTCACTTAGAAAATGTTGAACTTCCCCTGCTTACGAAGAGGATGTAACGTAGGTAATTTTAAAGAATTTAACCCTTAAATGCCCAAGGAAGTCGATTTTGTTAGAAAAAATATATTATATGTAAACTACAACAAAAACAACAAATCCTTTGTTAAAAAAATTATTAGAATTTTTTTTGACGAAGTTATTGACAAAAAACTGGTTGTATCTTTAAAGATACACTGGGCATTAACCCCCCATAGCCATTCTGAGAGAAAATTGTTACGGATGAGAAAAAATATTATCTGTTTTTAGATAGATGGGTATAAAAGTGCAGTAATAGAAGATTGCAACATTTTGTGATAGTTTGGTTTATTCAAATACGGTTATATGTATATATATGTTATATTGGAAAAATATTAGAAATGGCAAAAGTTTATTATTATATTTAGTAAATTAAAAAAAATATTTGAATGGAAAAATTGTAAAACACAGAAACGAAAGATGTAGAAAGTTTAATGAAATAGTCAACAAGTAGGTAGTTTAGCAAAATTACTGAATTATGATACTTGTAAAGCCAATTTTGTTTTTGGTAATAATCATACATTTACCTAAGAGTCTTGTTTTTATGAGAAGCAAATGATGAATTCGTCTTAGAACCATTCGCTTGATTGTATGACTCCATGTTTGGAAGGTTGGACAGATCCATGACTGAACTAAGAGTCTACAACCTCCGGCTAAAGTCGATAAGTCTCATATGGTTGCGCTAATGGCGGTCCTTGTTGATCCTTTATGCAATATCCAAGCATAGAGTATCCACGTCATGCATATGATAGAACATGTTTGTTGACTTTGGGCTTTCAGCTGAAGATTTCGAGGGTACCACGCATATTTATGGATATCCTTGTATGGAAGAAGCTACGAACATGCCACTTGCATAGCAGAACAATAAGCCCTATCTCTTCTATGCTAGGTATCAAAAAACTAGTTCCCCAGAAAATTGTTTCGCGTGCGTGCCATGCCATGATACTCTCAGAGTATGATGTGATTGTGATGTCTTTCTCGACACCTTATGTCATTACAGAATCTACACAGATCCGTCTCTGAAAGTCATAGTCTTTGGAATGCTTCCTAAGAAGACAGTTGCCAGACTGGGTCTAAATTACTATTCTCAAGTTTGTTATGTCTATCCTAAGTCGATACCGTTGTTAATAAACCGTAAGTAGTGTTATGCATTACTGGCGCATAGCCCGTCCACCTTCTGACCACAATAATGGCTTCAAAAAGCAGTAATTCAACAGGCTTGAAAATATCCGAGACTTGCTTTATTCGTCTTGTCATTTTGGGTATGGGTGTGCACTTCATTATCCATTGGTAGGTAACCTAGCCATGTTACCTGACCCCAGGTATGTACATATTCCTATACTAGCTGTACCCGTGCACAGAAATTGTATTATGCGTAAACCTAAAATACAGCAATACGAACAAAACAAAAAAAGAATAATGAAAATCGGCCCAGCGGTTATCGAGTTATAACGTCATTGAGTTTTATTCCATGGAAGATGTTTTATATGGGCCACGCCCCTTTGTCCAATTTTGACCAATCTTCACAGCACTACTCCTAGGCCAATACCTAGGATTCTCTGTTAGTTTCAACTCAATCGATTCGGCGGTTTTCGAGATATCAGAATTTTAATGTTTTTTTGTATGGGCGGTGCCACGCCTCTTTTTCCAATTTTGACCAAATAAAAGCCTATATAGAATAAAATAAACTAGCTTGCACTTCGTAACGATACAGAAATAAAATGATTACACTACAAATGCAGATACATGCAAAATCTAACCGGAATCATGAAAGAGGCCGCAGTGCCCAGTGTATCTTTAAAGATACAACCATTTACCGTTCCATTTTATGAGCTGGGTATCTTGTATTAGGTTCAAATAGCTGAATATCACTTCACATCATATATTTACAACCGCTAATAATTTTTTTATCATAGTCGTGTTACCATTTACAAAAATATTAAATAAAGAAAAAAATTTTATTTTTATTTTTGTTAAAAAATAAAAATTCCGTTATTTTGTTAATAGTTATTTTAATTTTAAAGTTTCAGCTCTTATTTTTTTACACTAGATAGGTTTTGAGTCAATAAAACCAAAATCATAAGCACAAAGTACATAAAGTCAACAGAAACGGAGAAATAAATTTTTTAATGGTTGTATCTTTAAAGATACACTGGGCATTTAAGGGTTAAAACGTGGTTAATGGATTAATATAAAAAAAACATGATATAGAACAGATTTTTGTCTTAAGAAATATGTGAACCGTGTTTGTTTTCCCGTTTTCTATTAGTACAAATATACAGCAGAAATTCTTGATTTAAACCCCGTTTTTTTACTGATATTTAGCTATCAGTAAAATACAACCGAAAAATTTTGTGTTTGCTTTTTTGAAGTACATACTTAAAATTAATCGTTGAATTCAATCTTGGTCTTAAAATTTTGCTTTTCAATTATAAAGTTAGTTCATCTAAAAAAATAAAAAAATAAGCGATTGATCTACAACTTTTCTAGAAAACGAATTTATTAATTTTTAATATGCTATGGTTAAATGAGTCAGTTTTGTTCTGTTTCGTGTTTTTACGGATGGACTTTTCTGATGGCTATGACCGACGCCTTATTTAAAATTTGAAACCTAAAGCCAATTATGGAATTGCCATTCGAGTTCTGAAATCATCGCTTCTTCTTCTAATAGATCAAAGAACAAAATTTTTACTGAAAACCTTATTGTTCTGATTTTTTAATAGTTTAATACACAAAAACATCTAAATTCTTTCTGCTAAATTAGCTAACCAGCTAAAAGTTCGAACCAATTTAGTTGCACTTCGAAAGTTCCCGTCAAAATCTATATTTACATTTGGCAATTCCCTATAATAGGTCTGTTTCTTTACTTTTAAATCTTAAGAATTGGTAAAACTGTCAGTCGCCTGAAAATTGACGGATGATTTGAAATTATTTTTTCTAATTTGTATCCATCAGGTCTGTCCAAATAAAATTTTTTTTCATCAGAAAAGAAAAAATTTTACTTACGGAGAGCCTTGAACTTGAAGCAGCTCTCAGTATCGCCCGCCTTTCCTGACATGTTGTTGCTTTGCTGACTCTTTCTTTGCGGTTTTTTCCATACTTCTCCAGGTCCTTAATAAAGCTGCGTACCACAGTGGCGCCTCGTCCATTCTTGCTGGCTATAAAACGGATGGATTTTCCTTGTTCCCGGTAAGCTGAAATTTGGCCTATTTCCTCCTTGGTTAATGTCTTTCCTTTACCTATAGTTGTGGATTGTATGAAGTTATTTCTTGAACTAAGCTCCCTAATACTCCAAGTATCCTTTTATTTGATTTAAAACATGGTAACAGGTAGATTAAGCCACTGTTCGTTATCAGGTGAGACGGAGTGTATATCAGAAAATTATTCGGGGATAATAATTATTTAGCGCAATTAATACAATGTGTCATATTCGCCTGGCTGAATAAGCTGCTAAATGCCCTTGTACTGCTTTAAATTTTCTCAGAACGAAGGCTTTTGAAAAATAGTTCCTAAAATGTCCATTAGCTATGTCACTTATTTCTCAATAAAGAGATTGAGGGTCATCATTCATTCATTCGAAAACCCATTTACTTGGAATTCAAACTTGATATTTTTGATCTACCGTCGATAGTGAGAATCTACTACATATACAGTGAGCGTCAAAAGTGAGTGAACACCGAAGCTCCTTAGAGTTTTCTTTGGGGTTTAAAAGCAGGTCTAAAAAACCAATAATCTGTAAAAAGTTTCATAACGAAATAACAATAACAAAACGTATTTTTACAGCACACCATATTTTTTATGTATTTAAACAAAATTGTTTTCAAACTCCAAAAATAAATGAAAACATTCATGTTCACTCACTTTTGACGCTTACTGTATGTGTTTGAATTCGTATGCTTCCTCTGGAACTCTTAGATCGAGACGACTGTTATTTGAGAATGGCCATACTACAGTGTTAGTGTATGGTCAGCATAAGCCTACAGTGAGCATCAAAAGTGAGTAAGCACCAATGATAAGCCATGGGCTTAAAGAAAGCTTACATTCAAATTCGGCTTTATTTCGCAAACAATATTTGGCGTTATTTTTAAACAAATAAATTCGGCCTTTTTTCGCTCGGCGTTATTTCACGGCACCATAAAATCTTCTTCCGGGGAAATTCTAATCGAAAGAAATGCGAATTCGCTTGTTATTTTAAACAACACTGGATTGCATATAAGCATTCTAATTCTAATATAAAAATGTCTTGTACTACATATTTTCGTAAGACTGGCCCCTTTAGGCGGGCGTTAGTTGAAAGACACTCCCAGTTCCCAATCCTTTGGCCGCGCTTTATTTAAAAAAAATACAGATAAATAAATCAAACAAACTGTTGAGTTTTTTTTTTATTTCAATAAAATAAATATTTTTTTTTGTTTTTCTTTCATATGGGGATGTATATTTTGTTCAATTTTTTTTTTAATTTTAGATATTTTTTTAGTTGACTTTCAGTACATTCCGAATTATTCTTTTACTACAATTCAGCCTATCAATATAAGTTAACTAAATTCATTTTCTGCTAAATCGACCGATGTATCTATTTGAATTTATTTTTTTTATTTGTGTTTTTTTTCTTTATTTAAATTAGACAGATTTATAAATATTTAGTATACATATATATGTATAATATATATATATATATTTAAAAAAAAGAGAAGACACAAAAAAAAAGAAATGTGTAAATTTATAATAGAAATAATAATAATAATTAAAGATACACATGCTTTTAACTCTTATATATAAATAACCACAAATGATTGAACAATAATATAACAAACATTAGTTAAATTTATAACCATACAATATCTATATAATATTTATATAGAATTTCATTTTCTTTTTAGGTATTAATAATAAAACAAACTAACTATGAATATTTGTTTGTCGGTAAGTAGTTACAATTTTGTTAAATAATTTATAAATTACAATAGGATTTTGTTTCTCGTGACTACCCAATATATGGTATACATCTACTAATGGCTTCATTCTGTATATTGGTATTTATAAAAAAATGTTTAACAGCTACTGTTATGTTACTTTGTTTCATCAAAATACTATACTGTGTATAAGCTCGAGTAGCCTTATTAATATTTTTATTTATTTATTTATTTATTTATTTATATATGTAATGATCATTTCCTATTTAAAGCACGCAATCCTTTTATTTTTATTTTTTTTTTAATTTGATATATATGTACATATATATATGTATTATAAATACAAATATGTTGGTTTTTTTTTTTAATGTTATTAATATTATTGCATTGTAATCGAATTTGTTTATATACAGTCGTAGCAACTTTAGGCACTGGTTGATACTATTGTTCGAGTTATTTAAAACTGTTTTTAATACGTTTTTCATTTTACTTACAAAAAAATCAACAAAGAAACTAAATTCGTTTGTGCGTTTATTTGCGAATTTCGTATATATAAAAAAAAACCAACACTTATGAGGTAAAGAAAGACAAAACAAAAGATTGCTTATAGCAAATTGTGTAGGAGAGACGTATCCGACAGACTACCATACATACACTTACATTGGAAACATAAAATGCATTTCGCTTACCGCATTGCAAGGAATCTAATAATTTTTTTTTAATTGAATGAAATTTATATCTTGCGCAAACGTTAAGTACAATTTTGATTAAGCTACACGATATTCAGTGATATAGACGAATTTGTGGCTACGACACTCTGGCAATATATATCTTTATATAGGTAGGTATATCATGTTGACGTAATAATACAATAGAAGAAGATGAGAGTTAATAAACTCGATATTATCGATAGCAAAAACCGTATTCCTCTGCATATCTACTATAAATAACACAAATTATAAGAAATAAATACTACAACGTACGAAACCTGCAATGACGCGTTGCAGCGGATTTCAGCTTTCCCCCCGGATAGTTTTCTTAATTTCGGTGCTCGCCAAGGACACATTCGATTGTTGGGATGCGGCTAGTGCGGAGTCGTCGTGTAGAAATTTTCCCGGAGCATGAGTGAAACTATTCATTGCTGTATTTCCAATATCGTATTGATGGAATTCAGCGGAAGATTTGTGATTTGGTTCCGTCTTTGATGAGTTGATTAAAATCGGCGACGGAGAAGGACTCACTGAAGGCAACGCGGATTTGTTCTTTGGGTATCTTAGGGAATTGGTGTCCATAATGCTTTGTTGACTGCGTGCCAAGCTGCCGTCGTTTTCGGATGAGAATTCATCGAAAATAGTTTCCTCGTTCAGCGCTGACTCGTAGTAGGATTCGGAGTAAATGTCCGACAGACTCATGTTGTCTGCATTGTCTTCAACTTCATGGACTTTTGTTTCGAAGAAACTATTCAGCACACTATTTTCGGGAGCCTTCATGTCGATCTGATGTTCGGCACTGATTTCGGCATACGATGTAGGCGAGGGCTTGTCATAGTCATTTACAATAACATTACTGTAGTCGGATAGAGGTGGCCACTTTGTATTTTTGCGCAGCTCATTCTCAATCGACAGGTACTTGCGATGCGATTTCTCAATATTGTGGAAACGGTAACGCATTTTCTTGAAGAGAAAGTTCTCTACAATTACGGACTCTATAAGTAGACTGACGACAAAATTAAGTGCTCCATAGATGAGCATATAGTTGCGGAATCCTTGTTCTGGCGGCATCACAAGCTCGAATAAATTTACAAAAAATTGCGCCGGGTAAATCGTAAGATAAATAACGACAGCTAAATTGATGAACAAAGCAAGGCAGAAGGGCAAGTTCGATATGATTGATTTGCGGTAGGGGGCGCCCTTGGAGAACACAAATGCCAAAGTAATATATTGGAAGCACGATATGGCAAACATTGTATAATTCTCATAGCATCCCAGATGATTGCCCTCTGGGTCGGGATCTGGTTCGAATGGGGTGAACCATTCCTGTTGATGTAGATGGAACCAGCCAGCTACTTGGAACACAACAACTGTGAGGAGGTGTAAAATTATGGAAGCCATCGGTGTGAGCGATATAAGTGAGCTGAGTGGTGCCTGCTTCACAAGTGGACCATCGTAGGCTTCGGTCTTGCCAAAGAAAAATGCGAAAATTGATATGAGACCAAGATCAATGTACAAATACTGCTTGTCAGTGAGATTTGAGTCAATCGAATAGAGGATCATCACAGATATGAATTGCACCATTGAGTAGGCGGCCATGTATTTGAAAATTCCAAATGATGTGACCAAAGCTGCACGGCCCTCCTTGATGACATTGGGAACGCAAGCAATTGTTGGATTACGGGATGTGAAAGGCGATGCAATCGATGACTCAGTCTCGGACAATGAGATGCCAGTGTGAGCTACTTTCAGCGCACCGCAGTCGTTTGCACCGTCACCGCACATTGCCACGTAGTAGTTCAGTTCCTGCAACTCCATAATGAGAGACTGCTTTTGATCGGGGGACATACGAGCGAAAATTGCACCACGCGTCACAAACCGTTGCACGTAATCGGGGAAATGCTCTCGAACAATAGACCATGTTTTGCCCACCATGGCGAAGCGATAATTGTTGGAGGGCAAATCGGGGAACATCTTCTTTTCATCAAAATCATTGCCATTCGGTTCAATTGTCGGGGTGACATCTGTTAATCCAAGTTCGACATCTCTATGTGTCCACGTATCACAGGTTTCCAAGCTAGCTATACTGCTGCTGTGGGTATTGATCGAACATATGTCACCATTTCCATTTTGCACAGGGCCACTGGGTGTGACAGCGCCTGTCAGATTGTAATAAAGCTCGTACTTGTTTGGATTGTCTGGATCTGTTCGTGTGTTGACGGTAATCACACTTTGTTTCTTCCCAACAATGCCGCAGTCTTTGGCAACGCTAAGTGCTGTTAAAATATTATCTCCTGTCACCATTACAGTCCTAATGCTTGCCAAGTTAAGGCACTTTATGACATCTGTTGTATCGGGTTTTAGTCGATTTTCGAGGATGACGAATCCCAAAAATTCCAAATCACATTCAATTTTATCACGTCCGATGCGCTGCACCTTGGGGTATGTCATCTTCCTTTCCAGCGGCTTATAAGCCAGCGCGATAATTCGATAGCCCTGTTGCGCATAAACGTCCAACTGGGCAAAGTAGTTGTCCGGTATTGTCGCAGCGTTGGACAGTGTGTGTATCATTTCTGGTGAGCCCTTACAGTACACATTGAAATGATCGTCAGTTAGCCGACGCGTGATCACAGACATTCGTTGCAAGGCTGAAGTGAAGGGGAACTCACGCACAATACCGATATCATTCATGCCGCCGACATCTGCCAAAAGGTCATCAACGGATTCTCTACGAAAATCAGTGACATCCTTTTCAATGCTACCGGTACTTGCGCGGTCTAAACAAATTAAAAAAAAAAAAATTCAAGACATTTTAACGATAGAAACATTTATAAAACTTACTTGACTTTGGTTGCCGTACAATAGTAGGGAAAAGCAAATCGTATTTGTTGCCATCTGGAACGTTGGCATCTTCTAAGATCCATCCAGTAGATTCGAACATCTTCAGATCGAGGGGGTCGCCTTTTTTCTCGCCACCCATAATGGTTATAGAATGACACGTGACCATGCCGAATAGAAAGTGATCAACAGGCAACCGATCGATTTGCTTGAGGGCTATTTGGAAATGATTTGTTGGAGTCTTTGGTACCACACCCCACATATCTAGACCATCTTCGGTAAGAGTTCCCGTCTAGGTGGAAATAAACGATTTTTATAGTTGGGAAAAAAGGTGTATTCTGTGCCTTAACTTACCTTATCGAAGCAAACACAGTCGATGCTGCCGGAAACGTTTATCGATCGCGGAGATATACAGTAAATGTTCATTTTCTCCAGCCGTTTCTGCGCATAAAATCGACCTACAGTCATTGCAGCTGGTAAAGCTGGCGGAACTACAATCGTTATCAAATCCAGAGATTCCACCGCGATCTTGAGTGGATCCACTTCACGTAGGATCTATACAGTGACGTTCAACTTTATATGGCCAAACAAAAATCAAGTTTTATTAGATTAAATCTTACCTTGCTGACAAGTGTGTAGATAAAACCGACTCCAGCAATAAGTCCAAGAATCGCAATAAACTTGTACGAGTCCTGCTCGAACTTGTAGTCAACTGGTGGTGGATAGAGAATCGATCGTATCAGTCCGCCTTTGGCAGTGATATTCCCAGTGTTGATGACAATGGCCAATACCTTTTCCGAACCTATGTACCTGGTTTGAATTACCTTTGTTCCGCAGAATAGTGTGTGTCGACTGTGTTCCTTCTTGTCAAATATCAAATCGCGTTTCATAGGAATCGGTGTTTTTGTTACGGGCACACTTTCACCTAAAAGCTAAATATGTTACTAAAAAATTGGCTTACGCTTGAGCATTTGCTTACCTGTGAGCATAGATTCGTCCAGAATACAGTTACCCGATAGTAGAACAGAATCACACTGCAAAGTGCAACCAGTCGATGGTATTTCAATAATATCACCGGGCACCAAGTATTGCGTCTTTGCATCTTTGACATCTCCTGATTCGGTTAACACATGTGCACAATCCGCATTCTGCACCGTGCTACAAAGGGCATCTTGGTTCTAGACAAGACAAACAAACACTGTAAATGGGAATAAGGTCACATGATGAATGCTGGCAGTACGCACCTTTTTCGTTTGAACGATTGACATAAATATTCCAAATGCTGACATCAACAATATCACAACAGCATAGTAATAGTAGTTGTAGGAGAACCAAAGGATCACAGAGAAGATTTGAAAAACATAGAACGGATTCAGTACCTCCAGAAAAAGTAACGTAAACACTCCCTTGTATGGCACCGTGATCTCATTAAAGCCATACACTAAGCGTCTCGCAAATTGTTCGTGTGCCGGTAGTCCCCTTATATGATGGAGGTACGTGCTAGGAATGTCTACATCTAAGCCTCTTAGTTTGATGAATGACTGACTTTGTGGGTCCCATACGTAGCGAAGTTGCTTACACAGAAATAGTCGCACCGTGTCCGTATCTGTATAGATATTTTAAATTTAATTTTACAAAAATTTCCAAATCCATATTAGATGGTATAGTATGGAACTTACGTTTGAAAATGCCCGAGGAAAAGTGAACTGATAGATGGAAGTTTTTATCTTCGATTTCATTGTCCGTTGGTAGATGGCTAACTAGCTTCGATCCCACTTCCATATTCCTAAGTATAAGCGTTTATTTAATTGTTATATATTCGTACAGGCTAACGCCCCTATTCCGCGAAACTCGACAAACGTCATTAAATATATTAATTCTGACAGGTCTATCGAGTTACACCACCTCGTGTTGTCTATAGGCAATAATGCAATCACGAATTACTGAGAAGCGAGGAGTAACAACGATTCTCGCTAGCTGGGATTGACCCTGACAATTTTGTCGAATTTCAGTCTCTGAAGTATTGACTAACATTAACAAGAACTCGAGGCACGAATAGTTTTTTTTTGCAGCCCAAAGTTATACAATTTCAAGGGAATGACACTTGAAAAACGTGTCACTTTTTGGACTGAACTTTTGTGATTTTCCAATATTTCGTGATGCATTTCTTTTTTGGGTGAAAATAAAATTAATGAAAATATAATGTACTCACTTTATGGAATCAGCTGTAAGCGTGACCACTTCCTTTACATAATAAACCTGATGCTTTCCCTGGTAGTCTTCTTGAATCAGGACCTTCTCGGCAATTGTAAGCGGGCACGGACAATGCGTAGCCAGTAGAAACCAATGTCGCCACCAGTGCATAACCAACCGAAGGAGACCAGCAGTCAAAAAAATACACACCCAACAGAAGAAGGTGCGAGTCCTTGAGCGCCGGTAGCCAGTGATCTTCATCTCATCATCTTCATTGGGGTTGAGGAGGCTCTCGCAAGGACTTGATTCTGTGTATAAACAAAATGCATACAATTACCACCGACCATTTCACCATGTTTTTTTTTTATCAATCGTCTACTATTTTATTCATTCGACAAAATTTAAACTCTGTGCGATCTTTGTTACCTAAATCCTAAATCGTAAAACGAATTAACTGCATTTTTTGCTAGGACTACTACTTACTAGTCATGATTCCAAATTAACTGCAGATGTTTAACTTTGACATGAAATCCATTAAAATTAAAAAAAAAACAACAAGAAAATTAACGTCTGACGCTTAACAGATAAATATCAAAGACTGAAAGCTTCACAACGCGTTCCCTTATCAGAGCGAAAACCTGTTGCTGCGACCGTTATTGTATCAGGTAAAACGTTCGTTTAAAAAAACCTCTCAGCAATAAAACCAATTTAAGATAACACGCAGGGAATTTAGAGTGGCGAGAGGGACTATAATCATCCGGTATAAGTACAAGTGCGATTTAATAGCAAACTATACGATATTACAAAACACCACCACAATACACAAAGTTTTAACACAACTGCAACCACGATCCAACGATTTGAACTGAAAGCCAAATAAAAGCCTATATCTAGTCGTCGCGTCGCGTCGCGTCGGAGGAATACGTGCAAATATAAAACAATATCAGTTGAATCTGATTGGATTGGAGAAGGAACAACCACGATCGCGTAAAGATTGATTTGATCTGTGTCGCGGTTAGTTCTGGTTTGTGGTATCGCCACCGGCCTTCATCAAATCTGCTGTAGTAACAGTTTGTCGCTTTGTTGCTCTGAATTGTGGCGGAACGGAACGCGACGACCGACGCACGCTGACTCATACTAACTGCATATGCAAAATTTGAATTCTAACTTTCAGCGTTTGCCAGGGAAATTCTACTGAGACACCGTGTGTCGTCTGGGGGTATATTGCTTAATTGCATTGTGTTGTTTATCTTGGTTATAATAGGTATTCGAAGACACGTGGGTCTTGTGAACACCTTAATTTTGCAATCATCGACAATGTATTCCCGTTCATGCCTGTGATAATCAATTGTTTACTGTAATCACAGTTGCAGCTAGGAGTTGATTGTAAATGGGGATCCACCCATGGAACCGAAATTAGCTGCAAGTGACAGTGACTTGTAAATTAGTGTTGCATCCCCTGCTATACTGTTGCATTTTCAGGCGCATACAAAAAGGGGAGCTTAGGTCACCCCATCATTAGATATGTATCACGTTTTGCAGGCACCATTCTTCTTATATACTAAATGCACTGCGACCTAGTTATGTATAGGACTTTAATGGAGTGTACGTGCTTCAAATTTATTGTAGTAGTCAACATTTATTGCGAAAATGTGTTTCAGACCATCAAACGCGAACAAACATGAAACACAATCTGAGTGCGAGCATTGGATTCGTTTACTCTAGCATATATTTGTAAGTTTATTTCTTTATGTCCTTTAGGTTAATGTTTCTGTCCGAAGAGTCTAGACTAAAGGAGGGCCATTGTCATAAGCCGCATAACGGACTTTGCCTACAAGCAGCCAGCGGGCCGAGGATTTTTCATGTATTGGTGCTGTACAAAATCAAAGGAGCGCCATTAACGCACGCATACTTGAAAAATCCTAGGCCCATGGTATAGCATGGAAAATTATTGCCGCCATTGATGTTGACATTTCGCACGTATTCACAGACGGGGGAATTAATTACGGGGAGAATCGGCTAGGTGCACGGAAGTCGGCGGTCTAGTTCTATGTGGTTTGTGGCCATTGTACTATAAGGTTTGTTCGATGTGGCCAGCCCTAGTGCGCACTGAGAAGTGTCAGTGAATTTTCGTGGCTGCCAAAAACCCAAGGAAACCCCAGAAATGTAGTTTCACGTCGAATACGAAAAATGCAATGAGACCTGTCACTAAAAACAATTAATATACATATTTAACACCAGCAATAACATTCAATTTGTTTAATTATTGATTGTAATGTTGAAAAACACATTTCTTTTAACATTTACTAGTGCTGCACAAGTCAATAATTCACAAAAACATGATTTCACACAAATGACAGCTACGATTGACAGCAAAATCCAGCATTGAACTCTTGCCCTGATTGAATACCTAGGGTCAGCTCAGTGCTCAACTAGGGCACGCAGTGCTCACCTCGAACACAGGTTTTCATTGTCAGTGCGAATTCAATGCTATATCGAAGGCCATAGGGCTAACCCTAACGCACTATGGCGTTCGATATATATAAGTATGGTTCTGACTCATGATTGGGTTCGAATATCATTTTTATTTCTAAAGTTTCAATTCCCGAGAATTGAGATGCTTAACAAGCTAAGTTAGTTGTCTTTCGGCATTAAAGAAACCATGCCCAGTTTGTATGGAAACATTTATCTGATTGGTGCTCTCGCACTCACGCCAAATGTCACAGGAAAGAAAGTGAATATAAAATTTCGAACTTGGGATTCGCATTTGTCATTATTAGTGATTCTACAGCGAAAGTAATAGATCTCCTTAGGTGGACACAAGTTATTCTGTCAATTATTATTTTAATTGCACTTTTTTACTGGAATCTGAAATTTCTGTATATTTTCGTTTGAATTCTGTATTACTTACTGTAGGCAAGTTAAAAATTCTGTAGATATACAGACAATTCTGTAAGGTATCCCTGTTGAGTACCTATTATAGATCCATCACTTTGATTTGAACAGGGCGGAAAATGGTTTTACGGTAGAGAAAATCACTTTGAGTTATCAAAGGTGATATTTCAAGTTTCTTTTTTCTTTTGTACTTCTGCTACTGCAAACCCCTTCTCTCTTCTGCTTCCCATCCGTAGATATAAAATAACCCTGCACAGCCCTGACGATTGTGGATAATAAGTTCGGTGATTAGAAATCTACACATATAGAATTACGTTCGTTTGAAATACGGGCTTTGGTAATACGGGTTTTTGGAATACAGGCATTGGGAGACGGGCTTTTGGATTGCAGGCAAACGTATCCAATTCAAAATTTGTCTATTCCTAATTCTGTTTCTGTTGCAATGTGTATGGGATGGTGTTTCTGTTCTTTGTCACGTGATGTCTTTAAAGGTTTTTGCACTATGGGCCACCTCTGGCGGACGTCCGAAAAACATCTCAGAAAGCTTCCCAATCCCAATTCTAGGCGTATTTTTTTGGGAAGTGAGTATAACAAAACCAAAAGTGAGTAGGTATAACCGTTTTGCATGTAAAACCAAAAGTGAGTACGAGCCCAAACGCAAAATAGTTGGTCTACAGAAGATAAAATAAAAACATGTGCTGATTCCTGAATTCTTTCCAACTAGACCACAATTTGTTGTTGATTATTTAAAGATTTATTTATTCTTAATAGATAAAGGTGATAAAAAGAAGGCGACTTCATTGAAATAATGTTATGGACTGAGCATATAAAACTAAATAACTTATTGAAGACTTTTTACGACGCAAAATAGTTAGTCTAACAGTCTTTATTTTCATTTTACCACTGTATTACTGCACCTCTGGCATTGATAACAGCTTCTAAGCGCCGTGGCATAGTGTCAACTAATTTTGACACTCTTAAGAGCCGAAAGCTTCGCAGATTTTTGTTATCTTGGCCCTTAATTTTGGAAGTGTCCGAGCTGGTTCTTGTCGCAGTTTTTGCTTCATTTTATGCCAAACGGTTTCGATTGGTGAAAGGTCAGGTCAGCTGAAAGGTCATTACACTAAAGCAATTCCTTCAGCAGTTAACCACGCCATTGTCGATCTAGCAGTATGGCAAGAAGCACCGTCCTGTTGGGAAATATAGTCTCCCTCACTTGGTTGAAGACGAGTTATTGATGAAAGAAGCTCTTCTTCTAAAATGTCTTGGTACTTGGCACCATTGACCAGTCCATTGACAAAATGTAAATTGCCCATGCCACGCCCAGACGTGCATCCCATACCATTAGAGGTGCTGGGAACTTGACTGTTGCTAAAGGCAGTCTTTGTGAAAGGCTTCTTTTGAATTTCTTACCACACGTATGCGTTCGTCACCAACGCAGACTTCGAATCTGGACTAATCACTCCAAATAACAGACCGCCATTGACTTAAAGTCCAGTTTTTGCGTTGTTTGGCCCACTCAAGTCGTTTTTTCTTCTGCTTAGGTATCAAAAGTAGTTTTTCTTTTGCATGTGTTTTTAATGAATTGAGAAGCTTTATGTTTTGTAAAATTCAAAAAAGCTTATAAAATTTATATGCCACATCTTTCATCGTCCGCTTACGAGGGTCGATCGAAATGCTTTTTTGAATTTGTTCTCTCCATTGGACAGTTATTGCTGCAGCAGTTTTGCGCCGATTTTCTTTTATTATTTTCTTTAAAACCCGGCAATAACGAGGTATTGCTATCGGTGGACGCGCAGTTTTCTTACTTGTCTCAACATTTTCCAATTTTTTGAATTTTGTAATAATGTTCTGCACTGATGAGCGTTCTGAGCAATTTTATAACTCGACAATCCCGTTTTAAATGCCTTAATTGTCGATTCTTTTAGGACTCGTAATAATGCAACGCCACTCGCCATGGTGAACATGAAACTGATGCCTACTTGCATAAAAACAGAGATCATTCAACAACAAATAGGGTTTATGCCATTTTTTTCATAACGGTTCACCAAAACACTATTTAAATAGTAATAGACCAAGAATTTTGCATTCAAAAAGAAAGTAGACGAACTCTTATGCACCTATCTTTGTTTGATATAATAGAGAAAATCGTAACGGTGGCTTTTTTAAATTTTGTTTCATTTGGCCTAATTTACTAAGAATAATTACTGTATTACATGACACACATTTTTAAATAATAATAACTATTTACAACCACAATAAATTTAAGTATGAAAAAAGATTAATCTGTTTATTCAAAAATAGACCAACTATTTTGCGTTTGGGTCGTATAACAAAACCAAAAGTGAGTATACCAGTTTTGCATGTAAAAGTAAAAGTGAGCTAGCTATAGATTGCCAAAAAAATACGCCTTCTGTCGTTCGAATTCGCCATAAAAATGTGCCCCGAGAATAAAAATGTAACGACACTGGTTGTCAATTTATGTTAAACGGGACTACTCTGTAATCCATTCTGTGGATTTGACAAAAGCTGATTTTCTTTCGTGCCCGTCAGCATCTTTATCAAGGTTTCCGAAAAAAAAAATCGAACTTCGAACATTAAAAACATGAGTTGGCAACGCATCAATCTGATAGTAAAATTGATATTGACAGTAGAACTTTAATAAGAAAAATTATTATCAATGCAAAATTTTAATTATTTATTTAATTAAAACGAACGTCAAACAATAAAAACATGAGTTGGCAACGCATCAATCTGATAGTAAAATAGACATTGACAGTCGATTTTTTTTTAATATTATCAATGGAAAATTTGAATTCTAACGACGCAGAGGTAAATGAAAAATTTTATAAAAATTTTTTCTTGTTTATTATTTTTTAATAGTTTTTGTCAACATGTCAAATCTCATTTATGACATTTCCATACAAGTTATCGATAACATAGACAAATTTGTTTTGGCTACACTTTTCTCTAACCCACTGTAAACCTCGAAGATTATCCAGGTTAAGTCTTTGCTATTTTTAGGGCGTCTGTCAATTGGGATAAAATATTATCCTCTGGCACTCATGAAAAAGTTAAAAGAAAAGTTAACCAAACTCCAATTTTAAAACAGAGGTTGTGAGTTTCTATTTTTGGGGCGAATGGAAGGGACCTAGAATTTTATGCCGAGTCTGAACGGCTGAATTCAGAAGTTTTTTCAGGACAGTTATACTCTCGGATGTTCTCAGACGTTCGCGAGATGTGGCGCAGTAGAAAAAAGCTTAAGATGTAATTTGTGTTTTTCCGGGGATCGAACTTGGAATCCCTCGAACAGTAGTCCAGGCATGGCTCTTACTGAATAAAAAAAAAACACTTTTAAACGGGCAAAATTAGATCAAGTATTTGTTTTCAAAATATTTTGTGTCTGATAATAAGCAGGTGTTGTTTTATCCCAGCTCGACTATACAGGTTAATTGACATTTCTCCTGATATTTGTGATATTTTCTTGAGTTACATTTGCCTAAATTTCTTCGATTTTCCTTGCTTCCATCAATTTGCCTTGCAACACAGCAAGACTGTGTTTTGACACCGCTGTCAAAATGGATACTTAAGGTGGGTTTCCACATGTCGGTTGATTGACAAAGTTTAACAGTGTTCTCGCGTTTAGGTCGGTTTGGGTACGAAAACTCCAAAACTAAAATCCCCGAGTCAATTATCCCCAAATCCAAAATCCCCAAAAACCAAAATACCCAAATAGATTTCGAGTGAATTCACAATGCATTTACAGTAAAATTGGTAAGGGGGACATGCTGCCCCCTGCTTGGAATCACTGTTGGATTTGGAGTAGGCGCAAGGTTAGGTAGATGAAAATTTCTTTAAATATTTTTAATTTGGGGATAATCAATTTGAGGATTTTTCAAAGAGTGGGGATTTTGGGGTTTGGGGATTTTGCACTTGTGTATTATATAGGCATTCCGTTTATGTCATTTAATGACACCACCGTTAGTTAATTTCCACTTATGTCAATTATTGGCAAAAAATCTATTGCCAGTTGATTGACAAACTTATGAACTTGATGTCAATTAATTTTCACAAAGTGACATTTTGTTTGACAATTTAGCTATTTCCACTTGTCTATCAAATTCTTTGTTAGTTATTGGCAAACGTTGTTTGTCAATTCATTGACAAGCAATTTTTCGCTATTTCCACTTGCCAATTTTTTAATTGGCATAAAAATAGCATTTGAAGAATTCAATCGGGATGGAACTGGCAAAAAGCAGAAACGAATGAAACGAGCTTTTAACTTTCCGGTGTTTTTTTTTTTTTTTGTGTATTGCAGAGTTCTCTTTTCTGTATCCCTAACTTATTATCTGCTTTACTCTTTTTTTTACGCTTTATCGATCCTTGAAAATGTTCAAAAATGTAACTGCTTCCAATATTTTTGACTTTTGCAATTGGCAACTAGGCAAATAGGGGCCTATTGTGAGAGTCGATAGTTGATCGTTGATCGACAACTGTGATTGTCGATTGCGATTGATATATTTGTCGATTTGACAGTCGCTTGTAGTCGATTTCAAATGTCTTGGAAGTGAACAAATTTTGTGCGTACGAATAGCTAAAATCAATCCACGCAATCGACAATTTTCGCGACAATCGCTGATCGACAATCACAATAAGGGCCTAAGTCCTCAAGACGCTTTCATTGATAACGAGGTGTATCAAACCTTTGAATGTTTCTTATTCCATTGCAAACAAATACATTTGTGTACTTCACATTTAAATCCGTGTTCTTTCTGACCGGTAAAACTAGTTACGAACTAGTAATTCTGACAGTGATAACATTTACGCGTGCAATAAAACAGCAATACCACCATATATGCCTGTACTTACTTGAGTATACTTTCTCAAAGTACATACTACGCAACTTATGGAATACCCAATAACACACTGAGGCTATTTAATTTATGAATCAGATAACAGCAGGCCCCTTAACAAAAGTTTCATTTAATCTACGTGCCATAGTTTTCTTATCAATATCAAGATAGCAAATAAAATATGTTCTCAAAAATTATGTTTGTAAACCCATCAATTTGTAAAAAGCTTACTTCCGTGTTTCTTTCTATATAGAGCATATAGGGTATCTCTATTTCGCGGAAGGTGCCAATCATATTAGAATTAGACTTATTATTTCAAAATACTGCTTATCGCTCGTTAGTCTATTTTTTTTTGTCACACGGCTAGTTGATAAAATTTATGTAAAAATTCGGAGAAGAAAGCAAAGTTCGCATTATGGGCAGCAACCTTTTTTCTCAAACTTTATTTTATTTTAACCAGTGATTTTGAATTACCACAATGGATTCTTCTAACCGATATTTAAATAGTGTTCCTTGTCCAACGGATGCTTTTGTTTTGCATTAAATCTAAGAAGATTTTTAAGGCAATTTTAGGTTAGGTCGCATGTGGCTCTTACAACGATTTAAGTATCCGTTTGAAATATGCATTTCTAAATATTTATAGTGCTTGTATTGTTCGAAAACTGAAGAGCACAACGGATATTCTGAAACAAATTATGTAGTTTAAAATATGGGAATTCTTTAAATTTAAAGTTGCACCTGCCAATTTTAACCTTCACATTAAATATACATACAGTGGCCGGCATAAGTATTTTGACAAAACCAAAGTTAAATCTGCTCATAATTTGAACTTACTTCATGTAAATTTTGTCATCAGTGGAAAGGTCATTTAAATTCCGTTGGAATGATACACAAGTTTCCTTAACCCATTAAGTCCCCTTGAAAATTTAGAAGTTTTGTAAAAGTCTACTTTTTTGACTTTTTTCCTCGGTCAAAAAAAATGTTTCGATGCAAAAAGTTTCTCCAAACAATTCTAATAGTAACTGCAAAAATTTTTTTTTTTTCAAAAATCTCTTCGCTAATATTTTTTATGATTTTTTGAAAATTGCTATTTTAGACACTTTTTCCTCATTTTCTGAGATCATCCCATTCAAAAAATCATAAAAAATATTAGCGAAGAGATTTTTGAAAATTTTTTTTTGCAGTCACTATTAGAATTGTTTGAAGAATCTTTTTGTTTCAAAACATTTTTTTTTAATCCTCAAATTGTGTTATTTTCGTCTACCTAACCTTGCGCCTACTCCAAATCTAACAGTGACCCCAATCAGGGGGGTTTCAAGGGGGCAGCATGCCCTCCTTACCAATTTTACATTGTGAATTCACTTTAAATCTATTTGGGTATTTTGGTTTTTGGGGATTTTGGGTTTGGAGATAATTGACTCGGGGATTTTAGTTTTGGAATTTTCGTACCCAACCCGACATAAACGCGAGATCTCTTAAACTTTGTCAATCAACCGACATGTGGATTAACCTGTATAGGCGAGTTGGGATAAAACAACACATTCAAAAAATCATAAAAAATATTACCGAAGAGATTTTTGAAAACATTTTTTTGCAGTCACTATTAGAATTGTTTGGAGAAACTTTTTGCATCAAAACATTTTTTTTATTTGATACCGAGGAAAAAAGTCAAAAAAGTAGACATTCACAAAAATTCTAAATTCTAAAATTTTTAAATGGGTAGGTATCTACTTAATGGGTTAAGGAAAGTTTTGTAGCATTCCAAGGGAATTTAAATGACATTTCCATTGATGCCAAAATTTACATGAAGTAAGTTTCATATTATGAGCAGAATTAACTTTAGTTTTGTCAAAATACTTGTGCCGGCCACTGTATATTGTTCGTCACAATAGATAAATTCGTTTCTTAAAATTTAACTTGGCCACTAAAAACGTATAGGTTCAGTTCGAGGACAAATCTTATCATTTTCATTGAACGTCAAAAACTGTAATTTATCATGTTTTATTGTTTAGCCAAGTACATTCGGTGTTAACTGGTGTGCGTTACTTTGTATAGGAGAATTCAATAGTATATAAAGGTAACAAAGTTTAGGTGTGACTTGACCCACAAAATTAGATCAAACACCCCTCGTAAATGTCTGACAAATACCCGAGAGAACGTATGACGTCTGAGTGTTATGAGAGGAAACTTTGAAATTTTAAAATTGAAATTCGAAAAAAAACTAAAAGACATTCGTGCAATAAAAGCAAATTACCCGCGGTACTAATAACAGTTATTACTCAATGTATATACTGGTTAAATTTTATGAAATCATTATCATGGAATTTTCCACACATACCTACATATGTAATTATCTACTAGGGACAAACAAAATATAGTTTAACTAATAATTTACTAAGGCCCTCCTATTTTTAACGTTCAAAAATAATATGGCGTTTGTAGAATATTAATGTCTTTTGGGGCCACCATTTTAGGTACATACACTTCCATCCACATGAATAGGGACAAGATTTTATAATAATTTTATGTTGTGTTTCTCTTTCTCATTCCTAAATATCGGTTTTTACTTTATGTTTTTATTTAGTACATAGTACTAGGCAACTTTTAGGAGCGAAAATAAATTCTCACAATTTTATTTTGGTTTTTCGTTGATCAAGTGAACTTTTTTTGCAGCACTTGAATAGGAATAGGAACAGAGACAATTGCTTTGCTGTGGATCAATTTATTGAAGCTAAATGTATTTTTATTTGTATCTCATTTTAATCGTTCTTCAATCAAAATGTGTAGTGGAGTGTAGTTTCATCTATAGCGATATTGCAAAAAAAAAATTTGGAATCAAGTCAATGGTTTGGAATTTTCACAAAACATCTACTAAAAAAAGACGGATTGTTGGAGAAGCATCAAATTCTAACTATTTCGCTTCGCAGATCGGATCAAATTTGGGAATCACTGCTATATTTGATAGGGTAGGACGAGTAATTCAGAGAGCTGGATATCTAAAAAGATTAAAATTAAAAAAAACGGCCTTACTCGTAATGAGACTCCCATGGTTTTTGCTCGAAATTGCATGACATGGAATAGCTAGTGGCATCAAATATTTTATTTTCGGACGAAAACTGGCGCCAGATCACGTAAAATGAAAACGATCGAACGACATCGTTTCGACAATAGCAGTCTCTGTTTATTGCCACAGATATGATAGAGACAGCATGTGTGAAAACGATATTGTTCAATCGTTTTTATTTTACGTGATCTGACCCCTGATTTCATTAAGATGGCCCTGATGGTTAAATTACTTATTTCGTGACATACGCAAAGAAAACCACTATCTAACTCGTCACCATAGCCGTGAAAGAGGTGCAATGGTATGTTGTGCGATCTCTTATTATGGCTAATGTTAATTGCAGTTTCTGGCATAAAGAATGAACGCGAATTACTATAAGGCTTTTCCTTACTACGATAATGTATTTGGACCCGTGCAATTTAATTTCCAGCAGGATAGCACCCCCCTTCATACCGCACGCGTGGTAAAACTGTGTATCCATACCCAAAACGTGCCTATACTGGGATGCCCACCTCATTCCCCTGATCTCAATATAATTGAGACTGTTTGGGGATGGTTGTCACGGAAAGTAATACGATTCCGGTTATAGTCGAAAGGCAATAGTTATAAGGATATAGTTAAGTTTATAGCGCTCGTTAAGAGCCAGTAAGCTAGAATAAGATGAATGTTAGTTTTAATTTAGATTTAATCATTTTTGTCTAGTTTATAAGTTAAAGAAAGTATGAATAAAAATGAAGTTAAAAGTCAAAAAGTCCGGTACACAATTTTCAGATATTAAATCATTAACAGCAGCCATCAATGCCGCATGAAGCGACATTTCCTACAGCTAACCTAGAATTTCACTTCCAAACGGTATTTATGAAGTTATTTCCAACAAATGCGGCTACACCCATTATAAACTAAGCTTAACAAAATAAAAAGAAATGAATTTGAACTGAATTTTGTTTTCCAATTAATATCCCTATTCAAGCGCGGCAAGAGAAAAATTATTTTTTTAGACTAAATTCAAAAATCATTTGTTTAAAAATAACGGAAAGATTTTGGTGCTTCATTTTGTTTTCCATTTAATACAAAATTAAAACATTAAATAAATATATATGTATCTATACAAATATTATATTGTTTTAGTTGAAAAATCACAAAAGAGAAACAAAAAATCTTGTCCCTATTCAAGTGCATGGGAGTGTACTGTATATGGTACATGTCAAACAAGTTATCTGTTATTTACGTCTAAATAAACAATTACCTGGGCAATTATTTTAATGCTCAATTTAAGTTAATCAAATTTTAATTATTGCAGTCACACCTCATCGCAGTTAGGGAAGGTAGGTGTAGTTGTATGTATTTTTTGTTAACTTTCTGTAAAAATCTGTGAATCTACTTGTTTCTATAATAATTGTTTCTGCTTTATTAAACGAATAATAATGTTGAGAAAAGATGAAATAGATGAGATCATCTTGGCAATTCCAAAAACATGCAGAAACACACAGTATATAAATTGCAAAATTAAATTAAGAAAATATGGAGGCGATCATCCCTTATCTCTTTGAGTTTGTGGAGGTGTAGCAGTCGACTTCCTGTCTGACAGTTCGAAATGCTTATTTTCTTTTTCCCTGGAAAAACTAATGGTTCTATAGAAACCCACGCAACTGTTGCCTCCATTATTGATTTCTGTACTCACGTTTGAAAAATGCTCCTTCTGACTTAATAAAAATACGAAAGTGTAGGTACCTACGCAGTCCTTTATCCAATTAAAATAAAAATACGTTCTGTAACTAGGTACCTTCGAATAATTTGGTGACTCCATCTTGGTGAGATAATTGCCAATTATTATCCTGCTTCGGGTGATAATTATAGCAAATGATCCCACTGGCACTTTTATTTTGCCTAGAATTTGCTATTGTGTTTCAAATGATTTCATATAGCACACAATTCTTTTTAATTGTAAAATTAAAGAAGTCGACTTTTTCTGTCAACGCACTCACTCAACGATGACTCACACAATATTATTTTATAACATTTTCCTAGTAATTAAATTAAATTTTATGTGACCGATTTTAAACAACATTTAGGCCAATGTCACTCGGTGTGTCCTTTTTTAATTATATAATTTTCGAAAATTTATTTTATATAGTAAATTCTTTGTTTATTCTTTTTAAGTGAAAGTCTAGTGGAAAAAGATAATCACCCCTATTCCCGCTGGCATTTGTCGTATACGACTCATGTTTCGTGTCGTTGTAAAACGATGTTCAGATTTTTTTTTAAACTTTTGTTAACATTTTTTTTTCCTTTTCCATGTGTTCGCCATCATTTCAATTCATCTGTCTCAAAAAAGTTAAAAACACCAACTAAAGAACTAAGTGAAATACGAGTCGTTTACGACAAACGCCAACGGGAATAGGGGGAATATCATTCAATTTCAATGTGCTTAGGCACCTAAATATGCAGGTGACAGTTTATCATAAAACTTTGGAAGAAAATCTTGCCAAACACACGAAACTTGCCTAGAGTTGGAGGCAAATCGACCAATCAGAGGCTTTTGACTAGTTAAGCAAAAGCGTATTGAGCGCTAAGACTTTACCAATAGCTTCAAGGGTTTTATTTCATATTGAACTCAGATAGCCTAAAAAACACCCTTTACTATATACCTTGTCATGTCGAATTCGTTACGTTTGCTACGTTTGCAAAAAATACGTAAATTTCAATGTCAAATAAGACCTTTTAAAATACCTTAATTTGTAACATATAACTAACAGCTTGTACAGCATTTGGAAGATACGTTTATTTACATTTTAGCAAGCATAAAGAAATTGCATATTTTTTTTAGTTTTAAGGACCTTATGGGGCCATATCACCATTACCAACCACTTTTTTCACTTTACTTTTGCAACTTTTCAGTGATGAAACAACCTTAAAGGTTGCAAGATTTGTCTTACAAAGCACGAATTTGCAAAGTGATAACTGATAAGTAAGTACTTGTGCAGAGCATTGTTAGTTTGCAAGGAATTCTTTGATTTCTTTCCAACAATAGAACAATAGTCAATAATTTATACCTTTGCATTTAAAGATGTGTGAGGTTCGTCAATAATAAGAAAAGAACATTTTTCATTTGCCAGTTAAGCATTAGTCGTGTAAAATGGATACCTATACGGACCGGCAAGATGTTAAAATAGAGCCCAGTTCTTCAGACTTAAGCTCCTATTACACATGTCAAAAATGTAGACGAAATCTGACGTCATTTAGACAAGAAAGTAATAACTTTACAGATAGGTCACGTCAACAAACAAAATACCTCCTTACTTTGTATATTTGGAAAATGGTTACTCTGCAAATTCATTTCTAAACTTTTCTTACTGAATGTACTGGCAACTATCCTTGAAAGAGGCCAAACACAATGGCCACGTTCCAATGACCGCTAGTCGTCTAGCAGATAATATCCCTGATGAAGGAACGCTGGTGCTAGAGATCTAGCGGCAGCGGCAAAGTGACATTAGAACCAATTTGAGTTCGTATTATTTTATCTTCATGAGAGACAAAAATGTATTTTGTGCCATCATGCCGCATATCTATTAGTACACAATAATTTAAATAAGCAAATACAATGTATATTAGTTATATAGAAGTGTGAATTCCCATTTTACACCAAATTGGAAATATTTGACTTCTGTACTTTCACTTTTATTTTGACAATTCGTTATTTTTTTCAATCTGAGTTTGACAATTTGATTTTTTAATTTCTGTGTGAAATAATTTATTGTGAAGAAGCAAAAATAATTAAAATGGAAGGAAAACAAAAAAAGAAGGTTCTTCAGCAGTTAAAGCGCTTGATCTAAATTGGTCAATCATATGAGTAGCCAAGAAATCGATGAATTCCTGTGCCAAGCGCTTGTATCACCGAAATAATTTCATAAATTTTGTATCGGAAAGTTCAAAGTAGTCTTGGGGTTCTCGGATATCTCAGTTAATTTGAAGTTGCTCCATTGTCAACTGAACAAATGCTAATCTCATTTCGCCCAATGTAGCCATTGTAAAAACACAATTAGTTATTAACTGAAATTATAACCAACCACACACAATCGCCAAATTTTTTTTTTTTTTTTTGTTGTTTTTCTTTCGCAAATCAAAACCCACATCCACAATATTTCTAAATCAATTTGAATTGAATTTTTTTTTCTCATGCCATTCTTTGCACAAAAAGTAGGTACATTTCGACGTAAAATTTTACCTCATGCGAGAGGTGAATACAATTTTCGCAGAGGTGAAAAAAACTTTGAGAATACCAATTTTTTTCGTATGCGAAAATTTCAGGCGAATTTGAGAATTGGGGTCCTGTTCCTTCACCTTTTGTAGTAGAAATGGAAAAGACTATGTAAAAATAACTTATATACGAAAACGTTAGGGAGCTTTTGTAGTTATCTATATGAAAATGACAGATGCATTTTGTTTTTCGATAAATTGCATGTGTGAAGAAGGCCTAACTACATTCCACAAAAATTGAAAAAGTTAAAAATTGGAGTCTCATACACTATCGCAGTTAGTTGCCCCCTTTTGCTAATAAATTTATCTAAAAAGCTTTTCTCTGACAAGAAAGTAAACCCAAAGAAAACACTTCCATTTTGTGCAAAAAGGCTCGTTTCCATGGCATTTTGTCCAAAAAGGCTCGTTTTCATGGTATCATCTATCATGTAAACAAAAATGCGACATTCTAGTCGCATTATAGCCCTCTATTGGCGAGATCAGTAGCTCGTTTTTTCGGGCTTTCAAAAAGTTTTTCATTTGAAAGTTGAGGTATATCTTTTACAAGGCTTTCACAAAATGTGCCCTTAAAAATTAGAGGTATATTTAACTTTCAAATAACAGACTTTGTGAAAAGTTGAGAAATAAATACAGATTTGAAAAGGAAAAAAAAATGTTTTGTGCAAGTAGTACCTATTTTACTTTGTGCCGAATGTAGTTAAGTCTTGAGTATGAATCCAAATACAGTGGATTCCGCTTTATTGTGACACCGGATAATCGGGACAGCCGTTTAACTGGGACAAATGCTAAAGAACGGAAACGAATGCATATTTATACCCGGTACCACACTGTGGTGAGGGTATATTCACTTTGTCATTCCATTTGTAACGCCCATAAGGAGGCGTTGTAGGTATGACAAACTATATATATTATTGATCAGCATCACTTTCTTAGACGATCTAGCGATGTCCGTCTGTCTGTCCGTCTGTCTGTCTGTCTGTCTGTCTGTCCGCACGATTACGGCCGTAATTTAAGAGCTATCGCTAACTTGAAATTTGGTACGTAAGCTTTTATCCACCAAACTGAGGCTAAGTTCGAAAATGAGCAAGATCGGATGAAAACTACTACTACCTCCCATACAAAAATATCGGATTTATATAGCTTTTTGATGATAAAAATTTAATTTAAATAGCAACAGTGAAGATAGCAAGTTTAAACTTTGCACATATTGTTTTAACAATATTTAAAATTTTTTGACAAAAAATGAGCTTGGTCGAATAAAAACTACCCATACCTCCCATACAAATATATAATTTTTTAATACTAAAATATTTTTATTTTTTTTTACAATAATATAGTACCGGGTATTTGAGCTTCGGCATAGTCGAAGATAATTGTCTTACTGGTTTAGATTAAATTTGTTTCGATTATTGTGGACAGCAGCCGCTTATTCGGGACATATTCATTTCATCACACATCTTAACACATTCTGACATAAAAATATCGCCACATTGCTTGTCTGTCTATCACCGAAGATGAGAAAGCTTATTGACCCAATGCTATTTAAGTAACGCCATTTTCTCATGGTGTTGCGCACCTTTTTGCCTTTGTGCAGTTCTAGAAGTGCCAAAGTGTGTGCAAAGCGGTTTGTTGTTGTTTTTTCAACGTGGCTTGCTATTAGTTTCGTTTCAGTAAATTACTGAGAGAAGTAGGTACATCGACAAGTAAATGTGAAATAATCGACATTATAAGTCAAATACTTTTTTGTTGTGTTTTTTTCGTACTTCATCATGACTTCGTATTATTGAGACAGCCGCTTAATTGGGACAAAACAGACTAGCCCAAAGTGTCCCAAATAAGCGGAATCCACTGTATATGGAAGAGTTTGTACAAATTAGCTTCCCGCCTTTTTCTGATACCTTTTTTATAATAAGCAATTTGTTTCTCATATCGCAGGAAATCAAAAGACAAGTGCACATGGCAAATAGTACAACAAATTTAAAATCATCTGTCATTTTTCAGGCGACTGACAGTTTTGCCAGTTCTTAAAAAAAAAATAAAAAAAAAAATAGGCGGCGCAACAGGCGGTAGACACCTAAGGCCTAGCTTCTCGCAACCATTCGTTTTGTGTGAGTTTCTATTTTTGGAACGAATGGAAGGGACCTACAATTTTATGCCGAGTCCGAACGGCTGAATTGAGAAGCTTTTTCAGGACAGTCATACTCTCGGATGTTTGTCAGACGTTCGCGAGAGGTGGCGCAGTAGAAAAAACCTTAAGATGTAATTGCTCAAAGAAATTTGTTGAGTAGTAAAAACTAGTAAGATTCTCAGTGGAGGGGTCAATATCTTGCTCTTTCGAAGGCGCTCTGTTTTATGAATTTTTGAAGTTTTTTCAAGGAACAACATTGAGTAAAAATTCTTAAGAATTAGTAAAAAGTAGATTTAAAAGTAAAGCAACTGTCCTAATGTAGCATAAAAAAAAATACAATTAGGTGTAAACAAAATCATTTAAATATCTGCGTTCTTTTGAATTTTGTAAACAACGGAAACATGTCGTTAGAAAATGGCGTTCAACTTCACGAACAACTGTTTTGTGATATTAATACAATTTAAATTTTTGGAAAATTACTAGATATTGAACTAATTTAAAGGATTTTTTGTGGAATTACACTTACCATGGGATAATAACTGAGAGTTTTGCGAAGTGCGTTCAATGATTCCTTCCAAGGTAGTCTCATCGTCAATCGAATCGAACTTTTGCGATGACAGATGTCGCGGACCACCGGCATCGTTGAGACCACTTAAGGAATTATAAAAATCCTTGCATATAGAGCGCTGTTGCTGATCTTGATAATGATTGTAACGATTGTGGACAGCCTTCTGTTCCGGCCAAAGTTGATGGGGGAAACTAATTTTGTTAACTTTTGAAGGGGTTGCGTAGTTTTCTGATGGCTGATGATTCATGGTGTTTTTTTTTATATTTAATTCGTTTGCGTAATAATAATAATATTGTACTTAAGTATACTATAAGATTCGTAGAATTCTGGATTACAAAAGCAAATCCGAAGGTGTGTGTGTGTGTTATCCTTTTGTTTTTTTTTATTCGTATTTTATTTACAAAAATGCTTTCCTCCGCTTTTTTGGTCGGGCTGCTTTGTTTTTCTTGATTTTTTTGTTTGTTTTTTGTTATACACGTAATTTTCGCAATGGAGAAAACCAAATCACAAAAGGCTGTTCGAAAATGTTTTTAGTAGAAAAATGCATCGAAATAACAACAACGGTAAAGAACACAGACAATTATATATATGAAATGCCGTATCAAATTGATATACTATATAATATGTAAATGAGGTTTATGTTAATCCAAGTTAACAACAATTATATGTCAGCTTAGAGAGTCGTGCAGTGACCCTTTTTGTTTGGCCATGTTGCTATCAAAAGCCTCCATTGATCATTCTAATAACCATAGAAGATGTTACAATGCGGACCGCATTTGGCTAGCTAATGCGTACAAAAATGTGGTACCAGAGTGTGGAAGGCGGTGGTGTCGGCGGCGGCGTCGGCGTTTAGTGTCAGATCAATATACACACACAAACATATGCATATATAAATAAATTGGCAGTACTGTGGCTTTCTTTAAATATATATCGAATCAGTGTTTGGTCCTGTTTAACTGCACTTTATAGATCTTCACGATGTGTGCTAAATAATAATGTTATCTTTTGATCAGAATCGGGTATTAAATGTGAATAGCAACTCTATAAGCATTTGACAACGAAAATATTCTCAATCATCATCCAGTGATGGACTCTGTGGCTGCATCGCATGCTAGGACACTGTACCTCTTCGATGCTGCTCCTGTTGCTCCTCCCCCTCCGCTGCCCTTTTCGAAGATGAATTGCTCTATGTATTCCTTCTGGATCAGATTCAGCAGCAGTTCGATCGATGTAAATCTACGGACTAGATATCGTTGACTTAGGCAATATTTATCGGCGTTTCCTGAAATCATTACGCTTTTCAATGAACGAGTTGGAAGTTAATATGTGCTTGCGATTTGTGTTTGCGTTGCTTCTTCAGTTGCTGATGTGCAAATATGTTGTCACTCTGTTTCCAGCTTTATCTAATGGTTCTTTTATTCACAAAAGTTTTGTTTTTATTTATTCGCAAATAGTTTGAGTTTGAGATTTTTATTTATATATATTTTTTTTTGATTTAACGTTTATATTTTTTATTGATTTAACTTCACGAAAAGCACTTAACACACGGAAGGAAAATTAGAAACTGGAACCTGTTTTAACAACAACAATAAATTGTTGTAAACATTTTTTAATAATTAACAATGTGTTTTGTTCGCTAATACGATACTTCATATTCATTGCAATTCGCCAAATGTTTCTGGTTGAAATTCGTCTACACACAGTTTTTTTTTTGTTTTATTTTTTTATTCTGCAGTTAAAGAAATTTTCTTTCAATTAAATTATCCTTAAGCGATATCAATTTTTCCACGGCGAACTTTTAGACACGTTAAGACCTTTACCGCACATAGATATAATGAGTTTTCTCAACTAAAAAGAAAAATCGAAGGGACGACGATTTCCCATTTAATTACAGTCCGTTTGGCGTTTGTATACATCTGCGCTGAACAGGTAAGTCTTTGTCGTATGGAATATTTCAATTACTCGACTCCATTCTAAAAAGGAAACGTTGTCGTCCACAAATCAATATAAAAAATTTGGCGACTGCGCGGAAAACGCCAGTATAGTTGGCGTGCCAGTTGTACAATATTAAGCGTAATATGAAGGACAATATTATAGTTACTAATGCCAAATGGATTATTGTATTAAATTACTAATGACAGGTAAATCCTGTTCGATACAAGACAGTGTTGTCACTTTGTGTGATGGAAAAACGACAGAGAATGTGCTTTTTAATTATAGTCCCAAATTTATGACACCCGGCAACAAGTACTATTATGTATCTCTACTCACATTGAATGTGTCTTGATCATTCAAAAGAGCGTGAGCACTATTTTGGATTGTATTTCATAAGAATGTTAAATGACTGTCCAATCATGATTGAATGCATAAACCACACAAGCAATGTATGTCAATGAATCTATATTGATTTGAGGAAAACCTTGCACATTTATTTGATTCCGTTCGTTTTATATTTCGCCGTTTCACTGTATATGAATCTGCGTCAACCACATAATTGGCATCAATTAACTCAAGGATTTTTCGGTTCGCTTATCGAAAATATATATCATTTTTATACTGTTAATGTCAAAAACAATAACAAACACGACCCAGTTTATCTATACAATATTATTTTGATTTAAAAAAAAACTGTAATTTGTTGCCAATATTATGTAATTGAAGGTTATAACCTCAGCCAATGGATTTTACATTTACCACTTGATTTGTGTTATATTCCTGATTACATGCTCGCCCTTAAATAAACACAATTCATAACATTAGTATTATGTATAGTTTTATTTGAAAAAAAAAAAAAAAAAATCTAACAAAATAGAAAAAAAAAAACTGTCGAAGCCTTTTCGCTTGATAAGAAGAGTGTGGGTGAAAATGTGGGGTATGAGATTCCTCGTGTAACTAATGCAAAACTAGCTGTTCAGAGAAATCTTCTGAAAGAAACAAACAAAAAAAAAAACACCTAGATAATTTATTAACTCTGTTTGCCATTGCGGATATAATACCTTGTGTCATAATATGTGCTTTGATCTACGTGTCTAATATATATTTTTTGCTTAAACAAAAATCCTTTCGCCTTGTGGAAAAACTGATGCGTTTTTTTTTGTCCGAATAACAAAAGAGAAAGAATTATGTTTGACATTTATGTCCTAAAAATCACATTTAGTATATGTACCCTGGAGCACGTTGTATGGTTTTTCCGGATATACAATTCTTTGACTGGTGTAAAAACGTAATTATTTGCAGTAGTTTTGTTTGACAGGTATAAATAACGATTTACTTATCCTTTTTGTTAGAAACAAAAACGAATAACAAATTTACTTTCTTAGGCAAAATGCATGAAAAACCGATAGCCGAAACGAATATGCCACATTACAACTACAACCCATCAGACAATAATCACGAGTACTGAATTCGCATATAGTATTAGTAGGTATATCGTAGCGGGGTATTTTGAAAATTTCATAAAATGCTCCGGCTATCCATCTCTTTTTGTTGCAAATAAACACGTTAGCCGGTCAACAATTCCTATCTCTGTTTTCTCTTATGGTTCTGCTTCCGCAATGGTGAGATAATCGTTGACACTGTTCACTCCAGTGGAGAAAATGTGGTATGGTATTGCCTTGCGTCTTGGTCTCGGTCTCCGCGCCATCCTCTTTTCCCATGAATTCAACTGATTGTAAAGAATGGTGTAAATAATGCAGCAGCTGTAAAATGAAACCCGAACAGAACAGTGAATTTTTGGTAAATCTCGTTTGGCATTGTTGGGTTGAAAATATTCCCTTTATGCTGGCCGCTGACACTAGGGTTAGGTATGCCTAAATTTGTATGCATCATTGTGCGAAAATAACATTTTCTTAGTCATCTTCTCGATTTATTAGTCATTCGGAATGAGTTTGTCGCAATATCCGTCCTAAAAATCCGTCCGTAGGGTCTTCCCCATGAGTTTGCGTCAATTCCAATCGTTTCCGATAGTGATTTGCGTAGTTTTGAGTTTTTTTTTTTGACAAGTTTTTTTTTTTATTCCAATTTTTTTTTGTAAAAAGATTCTATAGAAAAAAATCTAAATATTTGTTCTTAAAATGGTATAAAACTCCATTTTATTCAATGAAATTAAAATCAAGGCAAACAATTTTTTATAAAACTGAAAATTGGGCAACGCTGGAAATATTGAGCTAGAAGTTTTTTTAAAAATTTTTACTCAATGTCGTTCCTTAATATAAAAAATTCGTAAAAGAGAGCGGCTTCTAGAGAGCAAGATATTACCCCTCCACTTAGAATCTTAGTAGTTTTTACTCAACAAATTTTTTTGAATAAGAATTGAAACAACTGTCAGTCGCCTGAAAATTGACAGATGATATGAAATTTGATTTGGAACGCGGGTAACGACTATTTGGAGCTGGTAAACAGCTGTATCTATCAGGTCCGTCCAAATTACATTTTTTTCATCAGAAAAGATGAAGGTTGCAAAATTTGTTGCAAAATCAAGCTGCTGGATCTTACGTGCCGCATTCAATGGTGGTTTCCTCTTCATTTTTTCATGGCGAATTGGCAGCCTTCTGTATCACGCGATAAACAGTCGATCTGCTAGCTGTAACTCCAGTTTCTGCCTCAATTTTACTTACGGAGAGCCTTGAATTTGAAGCAGCTCGCAGTATCACCCACCTTTCCTCACATGTTATTTGCTTTGCTGACTCTTCCTTTGCGGTTTTTTCCATACTTCTCCGGGTCCTTAATAAAGCTGTTAACAACAGTTGCGCCTCTTCCAATCTTGCTGGGTATGAAACGGATGGATTGCCTTTGTAATATTCGATGTATCCTTTTATTTGATTTAAAACATGGTAACAGGCAGAAAAAGCTACTGTTCCTAATCAAATGACACGAAAAAAACAGGACAATTTTATGACCCTTTTGGGAAAACTTAATCATTTTTCTTTTTAATATAAACATAATAAATCCTTCATTCCTTCTGCAATTGGTTTTTCCCAGATTAGCAAAGGGTTTGAAAAATATCGTGAAATTAAAACAAAAAACTGCCTGTTCCTAATCAAGTGACACGGAGTGTATATACAATGGTAAATCTGAATGCAAGGTTAATTTCCTGACAGGGAAAAGCAGAAATGTCTACCCAAGTAGATTATATACGGGAAATCGACTGTCAGAATTCAAACTAATTCAAACAATCACTTAAAAGGAGCCCCTGATGATGAATTAGTGGTGTAGTTCGAAATAGCTATCATTCTTACCAAAGAAATTCTCTCAAACAATAATTCATAGACTGAAATTCGACAAAATTTCCCAACAGTAATTGTCAGGGTCAATGCGAACTAGCGAGAATCGTTGTTACTCCTCGCTTCCCCTCTTTAGTGAAACCGAAAATAGAAAATTCGAAAACGACCATCATCATACGTCATCAGTTCTTACTGTATTTTTGGCGCGAATGGAAGCGACAAAAATTCGTTCATGTATGAGCAGACCAGACCACTCAAATCTAATAAAGGACTGGAAACACTTTGTGCGCATAATCATTTTTCGAATTATGGCTGCCAATAATACCAAAAATTCGCTGTCAAAAACTGTTGAAGCACATGGCGCTATTTGACGTGCTATTTTTACTGGCTATAAATTCAAAAGCGGTGATCAACGGTCGTTATATGTCAGAGAATCCTCTAATTAATAAAGCATTTTATGTATTTTCAATAACTGTGCACGATGCACCGTTACCGAATTCCTGATATGGTTATGGTTATGGTGCTTGTCTATCGCATTTACTTTTCTCAGAAGGCGATGAAATTCAAATAAAAGTAGGTAGGTAGTAACAAAGCAGATTCGAAAATAGGGTCAGTTGAACAGCAGGTATATGATTGGTATTAACAAAGAAAACTCTGACAATTGCAAAATACCAACAAACCTAAAATAGCACAGGGTGTCTATAAAATTTAATTATTATTTTGCATTATTTTACTGTTTTCTAAAGTACAACTTTTTTTTTTCATTATAGGTAGATGCATTTCTTAACTGTATTCATCATCACCTACATCAAGATTATAAATGGTGAGTTGTACATTTATAAAAACAAAATAAAACAATTGGCAAAATTAATAATTTGCATTAAAATAATGCCAACAATATTTTACATATTTACCCTCATCACTGACTCCGTAAGAGTTTTCTCATTATTCCAATTTCCACGCCTACTTTTCATATATTTAAATTTTCTTCATGTTTCAAACTTAATGAAACTGATGCTCGGTACAAGTTTTCAAAAGGAAATTGGCAAATATTTCCAAACCCTTTGCCCTAGAAAGCTGTAATTAATTTTTCTGTCAGTCGCATCCGTTGACAGTTGGCACAGCGTGACAGGAAGCACTTTAATTGGTGGAAATATTGAGATAAAGAGTGAAACTGTAAAATGCTGCAGAAAACAACGTATGCTGTCAACGAATGCGACGGATTTTATGGGACTGTTCGTTACGTCGAATACGACAATCCGTCGACGCAACGGATGTGACGGATTCTATGGGTCGGGGCCTTAACTCTAATGTCGATTTCCATTGGGAAAAAAAAAACACTTTTTTTAAGATTCAGAGCAGTTTTTCTTCTCTAGAAATCAGCTGTCTGTCAAAATCATGTTCCATTGGGGGAAAAAAAGGAATTTTTTTTAAGATTCAGATCACTTTTGCGAATCTCGATTCGAGGGAGAGATTCGCACATACTTTCACCAATACCAAGACAAGTGACATTTGTCAAACTTTGAGGTTAGGTAGTTATTGTTAGGGGAGACTGGGGCACATTTGATAGTGTGGCACATTTGAACGTACAAATTTTATAGTGAGCTTTTCTTTTTGTGTAAAATGTATATTTTTAAGGCACAAATTCATTTGAAAACGTATAAAGATTCGTTTTTTGACAAATGTGAAAAATATAAATATTTGCGCACATTTTTATGTCGCTTGACTTATTGGGGCAGGTTTGAACAAAACAGTCGGGACACATTTGAACTGTAAGTAGCATTGAACTAAAAGCTAAGCTACCACCACCAATCAACGCTCCGGGAATATCGAGGACAGCTGCGGTGATAATTCTTGTCTTAATTTTTTCAAAATGTCTGTTCTGTTAATAAAATAACTCATTTTTATAAAGTTTCTTCAGTCATTTGTAAACTATTTCAGTAATTTCAAAATTTCAGTTTGCTTTTGCTAAGTCGTTTTTGTTTTCTTTATTAAAATAATAAAGTTAATTTATTTTATTAAAAATAAATACAAACCTTTTAGTAACTTATTAGCTTCTAAAAGCAATTATGTACAAATACTGTCGCTCAAAAGTGTCCCAGCCTAGTTCAAAACTGCCCACATGGGCGATACCTTTGAACATAAGGACCTACTTCGTTTTGATATAAAAATAAACTATACGCCCTTACTAAATTTACGTAGTTATTTGTCCAAAACAAAGTTTATTTGCATTTCTTAAAGTGAGAATACTTTGCAGTCTAATAATTTAAACAAATAGGATTTTATGAGACCAAGCAAAATGTGCCCCAGTCTCCCCTACCTATTGTGGAATAAATTTGAAAATTGAAAATGGATAAAATGTAGACGAATGGACCGTCGTAGCCATGCCAATGGGGTTGATTTCATGGGGAAGGGTGAAGTTATAATTCAAAACAAAACAAGTAAGCAGTTATTGTACAAGTGCAAGTAAAAAACTAACAAATAACAATTCAATTTTATAAACACAAATTGCAATTTAAAAACAGCTGACTGTCAAATCACACACCAACACAAATGCAAAAAAATGAATCTCGTTTCATGTTCCATTGGGCAGGAAAAATCTGAGATCTGAGAGCAAAACGGTAAAAGCCCAATGGAAATCGACATAAGGTACCAAGTGATTCCGTTTCGGGAACAGAATTAGGAACAGGAATTTTTTTCAGCAATAGAATTTAGCGTTTGACAGAATAGACGGCAGCCATGTTTTTTTTTGGATCTGTTTCAGTTTTGTGTAGCTGAGCGAGCCACGTAAACAGAATCAGTATTTGATACAAAATGAAAAAGCTTTCTGTTTTGTTTCAGTTTTTGTTCATTTGGTGCCTTCTGTCACTTCGTATCTTTTGTCACTTGGTGTCTTTTGTCACTTGGTGCCTTTTGTCAATTGGTGCCTTTAGTCATAAAATGTATGGGGATCCCAAACATGTTTATAATATACTGTTATACAATCTTGCGAAACTGTTATAGCATGTCATAAACTAGAACTGTCACTCATTTTAATGTTTTCATATTTTCGAAAGTAGGGACAAGAATAGATTTATATTAATTTTTCAAATTTATATGGAATAGCACTTTCCCATCTATTGTGGTATGCTCAGAATGGAGAAGTAATTTTTTTTCACAAGTGTTGCTTAAACGAAAAAAAAACGATTCCTGGACCATGGTTTTGTTTTAAGATTGTTAAAAATATCATAGTAAATATAAAGTCTAGTCTAGTACTATTCACATATTTTTCAACAAAATAATCTTCTTATCATACACAATTTACATTTTTTCCTACAAGTTTTCTTTGACGTTTAAACTTGACAGACTTGACATACAAGTAGTCCACTTGTCAAAGAGACAGTCCCTTTATTTTGCTTAGCTCGCAATAAACCTTCCTTAATGTCATGCCATTTTTACTGTGATCTCAAACACCCTGCACATTTTTTTTTTATTACCACTTGAGCTTTATCAGGTCAAAAAGTCACATTCGCGACACATTTTAGTGACAGATTCAAAGAATTCAAAAAATCATTAAAACCGTCCGGTGACTTTAAATAATATGGTTTAAAAGTTGAAATTTGTATTTTCATTTTTAACCACTGACATTTTCCAACTAACCTATACTCAGTAGTTATTCATACATCTTTTAAATTATTGTTTATCAGCTTAGCCTCTTAGATAAAAGAAACACAAAGATAATTTATCAACTTTTAATTACTCATTGCTGACAATAAATTGTACTTCCCGTCACTTGTCGTTGTCGTTGCCGGCCAGAGGTTTTGAAATTTGAACTCTTGCATTTCGTGACAGTTGTGACGCACGCAAACACAAACACCAGCAGATTGATATCAACAAATTTTATTCGAATAAATTGGGAATTTAATTAATAATTCCGATCACATATACCTACAGAGAATAAAAACAAATACACTCTCCCTTGCACCATATTTGACGAAATTCACCTGCTATCTAGTATATGAATGTTGAGTTTACTATGCTTTCTAACGAATAGTATTCAGTATTTAACTGTACGTACTTACCCATTGGACCTCGTAGGAGTGGTGAAAAATTCACTCAAGAAACACACGCAGCAGTAGCAGCGGAACCACTCGCGGACAAGAAACACGTTTTTGATTCTCTGAATCACTGGCATGAAATATTTGTCAACTTTTAGTTTCTTGTTTTGATTTAGAAATAAAAAAAAAAACGAATTAAAATTAATAATTTTTTTAAATAGAATTTTCCATAAGCCTTGTCGGAATCGGCCGTCCTTGAGTATTGCCAGCTTCTTTAATTGAGCATTATTCTTGCTTCTTTGTGCTTTTATTTGTTTTCTTCAAAGTAATTGGAAAGTAATTTGATTTTTTTGATTGCAAAGTTTTTCTTAATTTTTTTTTTTTGGTAAATTAATGCCGTATCAATAATTTGCTAACGTGGATTTTGTTGTCTACCAAATTTCAATACTGGCCGTAGATTAAAAATTGAATTGAAAACAAAATCGCGTCTCGCATTGTTTTGATGGTTTTTTTTTTTTTTTTTTAATTTATTTATTATTTTTTTTGTTCTCTCTTAACTGACCGATTTAAGTCGGATGAAACGTGTGTGTTAAACGAGCGCGTAACTGATAAGTTTTCAATGCATACAGTATGCTTGTATATCAGGAAAGAGAAGTGGACTTACACTGTCCATCTTGGTGCACACACAAGCGACTATCAGTCGCAAACTGTAAATTCCTCGACCATTTTTCTGGTTCCGATCGAATGAAAAACATAAATTGTACTCGAACATTTTATTAATTGTACATAATTTGTTTACAGTAAGAGAGAGAGAGAGATGCAGAGGAGGGGGTTCTAAATGAGACATTCGCTTGATTATTGTAGGGTTACACTCGCATAATTGTCTGAAGGGTGTCTATTGTTTATTTTAACCTGTACCGATTACTAATACATCATAAATAACATGTACCATTACGACGCATTTGTACGGGTACCCTCGTTCCAGTGTTTGGAAATATTTATTCGTACATAACAATTCCAGTTGTTGATCATGCAACGGTGTCGATTTCGAAACAGATCAATTCGATCGTTTTTCCTGCCATCGAAAATTACCTTCGCACGTCCAGTGATAACTGTTGTTTCGTTGACAAATGACAGTTAATTTGACATTGCAATAGAGCATTTAAAGAAATTTAACGTGTTTTTGGCTTCTTTTTTTTTTCTTAAAGACAATGGGCCTTGCCAATAATCATTTTTAACCTTCAACTTAAATATTCCGTCGGTCCACAATGGACCGTGCGTCGGCCATTGTGACTTCGTTAAAGTTAACATGGACACTAAAAATGATTATTAGTACCGCGGAATATTTTTTTTGACAATATGCACGGTTACGAAGTCACTATGGTGAAGATTTTCATATAAAATTAAATAAATTGTGACCTTCAAAGTTGAAGGCTAAAAATGATTATTGGTAAGGCCCAAGGACAAAAAGTGTTTGGCATACTATAGGTTCGTTCGACGTGGTTAGCCCTATAGGACGCACTTAGTGCGCACTGAGAAGTGCCAGTAAATTTTCGTGGCTGCCAAGGAAACCCCAGAAATTTAGTTTCATTTCGAACACGAAATACAATCCTAAAGCTAAGTACACACGATTGTAAGATCTTACAATATTGTCAGATCTGTCAATGCTCTGACAATGACTGACAATGAGCTTACAATAGCCAACTACCTTACAATACAAAATTGTCCGTTCACACGGTTGTCGGATTTTGTCCCAAAGTTTAACAATTTCATTGTCAGATGGATGTCTTACAATTGTCTGACAATGACTTTTCTGACAACGTTGTCAGGTTGGAAATTGAGTGTTCACACGGTCGGAAGATAATTGAGTATGAAAAATTGGTCGATCTGTTGTCAGACATTGTCAGATAAATTCAAAGTCTTGTGGGTTGTTTTTTGTAGTATGGATAATGCAACAAAATATTGTACTTGCGAGATTTTAACAGCCTACGTGTTAGAAGGCTGCGAGGATGATGAATTGATACAAAATCGACGTAATATTTTGAAGAAGGATTGGGTGGCCCGTTGTCAGAAGGAAGGATTTTACTCCTAATAGCAAGCTGAGGAGCCGGAACTTTATCGCAAATTTTTGCGAATGGACTCAACACAATCCGATGATATTCTAACTTTGGTGACTCCACACATCCAGACACCAATATGCGCACGATCATGCAGGAAATCGAGACGGTTTCATTGCCAACTTGACCCAACTTTTTTTTCCCTTATTACCTTTACTTCTTACCACAGTGCTTCTTTGGGTAGTTTATACTCTGCGCATCCAACCACCCCATTCACTCTGTATTTTTTTCCTGTACAATTTTTTTTTTCGACTTTTGTAATTCCAATTAGAATTTAAATTCCAATTTCCAAAGTTGTTCATATCATTTTCTGAATTATTTTCCATCGATTAAAAGCTAACTTCGAGGCACTAGTACGATAACTACGGCGCCAAAAATTGATAACGGTATTTTATAGAGGGGTTAAATACAAGCACTTTTTACTATGGGAGGGGGGGTCTATCTGGCTTCGTTTAGGCGGGAGGGGCAATTTAAAAAAAATAATACTTAAAAAAAAATAAATTGAGAAACAATGGCAACACTTACAATAAAGGACTTTATGAATATTGTAAGCCAGGAATCTGTTCTTTGATATTATTTTTAAATCAAGTTATAGCTGTTAATAGTTTTTGAAAAAAATACTTTCAAACTTGAAATTTAAGGAAAAAAATTAAAAAAAAAAAGTTTTATGCTGATTTTTTTCAATATTAGGCAAATAGATACTTAATTTGTTTGTAGTTTTTACTGCCTAAATGAATACTTAATCGAACACTCAAAACCCGATTGAGTTATGTCTTCTAATTTTTGAGAAAATTGAAAATTACTTTTATATGTCGCTCCGCTTAGAGTACAAATTGCTACCCTTGCGCCTTGAAATGTGTGCAACCCCCCTGATTGGGGTCACTGTTGGATTTTGGGATGGGTGCAAGGCTGAGTATATGCAAATTTTCTTTAAATTATATTAGTTTACCCAATGTCAATAACATTCTTCAGATACAGTGTCTGGCCAGAAATTTCACATTGGTAGACAAAATTTTGCTGATTTGCATTTTACACAATTTAGAACGGCTTCCTCGTTTTGAAAAATACTATAGTTCTTTGTGGTTAGTGTTGCCATTGTTTTTTAATATTTTATTTTAATTTTATTTATAATTTTTTTTTTAATTACCGCTCCCGCCTAACCGGAGCGAGATAGACCCCCCTCCCATAGTAAAAAATGTTTGTATTTAACTCCTCTACATAAATCCGTCATTAGTTTTCATCGCCAAAATTATTTTACTTACCCCAATTTTTGTGCTAAAGTTTCAAGTTTGAAATTGTATTTTTCAAAAAATATTTAAAGGAATAACTTGATTTAAAAATAATATGAAAGAACAGATTCTGAGCTTTCTAAAATGTTATAGTATTTTATTATAAGTGTTGCCATTGTTTTTTAAAGTATTTTTTTCAATTTAAAGTATAATTTTCTTTAAATTACCCCTCCCGCCTAAACGCAGTAAGATAGACCCCCCCTCCCATAGTAAAAAATGCTTGTATTTAACCCCTCTACAAAATACCGTTATCAATTTTTGGCGCCGTAGTTATCGTACTCTCCCCAACTTCGATTTCGTACGTAAACCATTGGTTATATTGGCTGACAATGAAGAAATTGTAAGCTATTGTCAGCTTCCATAAACAACGACATCTGATAATATCCAATGAGTCTTACAATGACCTAATTGTCTGACAGTAAAAAAAATGGTGTGTTCAGACTTGTTCAGACGATCGTCAGCAACCTGACAATTTCATTGTCAGATGGATGTCTTACAATTGGCTGACAATGTCATTTCTGTCAATATTTTAAGACAAAATTGTAAGTTCAGACGGTTGTAAGACATTTGGGACACATTTTTCACTGACAGATCTGACAATTTTGTAAGATCTGACAATCGTGTGTACTTAAGACCTGTCACTGAAAAAATTTAGTAATAACATTAAATTTGTTTAATTATTGATTGTAATGTTGAAAAACACATTTCTTTTAACATTTACTAGTGCTGTGCTGCACAAGTCAATAAATTCACAAAAATGTGATTTTCACCCAATATTGCCCTGACTGAATACCTAGGGTCAGCCTTTGTGCTCAACTAGGGCGGCCCAGTGCGCTCACGTCGAACACAGGTTTTCATTGTCAAATGTCAGTGCGAACTCAGTTCTATATCTAACACCACAGGGCTAACCCAGTGCGCACTAGTGCGCCATATAGGGTCCACGTCAAACAAACCTTATGAATGAATTTTCCTAATAAATGACAAGGGACATTTTTGCACTGCAGTGGTCCTTCTCTGTATATCTTTCCAAACGTGAAATTTTCTGAAACAGAATATTTGGTACTCTCTATTTCGAAAGCGGAATGAAATCTCCAAATGCCAAAAACATTGATATACGAAAAATCAAAAGTATTACAGAGTACAAATTCAAAAGCGGAACGAAAAGCAATTTCGAATAGGAGTGACTTTTTTAACGAAAAAGAGAGTAGGGCCCCAGATGTGCCAATTAGACAAATAAAGTTAAACTTGAGTTAACTCATTGGCATGGTATGGAATCACTTAGCTTACAGTGACACTAATGTTTTTTTGTTTTTTTTTATCTACTTTTATAACATTTGAAGAAATATACGTTCCATTTAAAATTTGTTTATAATTAAGGTTGGATAAGGTTATGTTAGTAGGGCAGGCTATTTTCACGTAGAAGTCAGGAGACCCATCCTCTTACAGTAACCTTCGGTTCTGTTGAATCTTTTTTTGATATTGAATTAAGATTTACTATTATGTAGTTCATATATCCATTTCTTGATATTTTAATTCAATGTTTTCTGTAGCCCACTTATATTGCATTCCACTGATAAGAATGTAGCCATAATGGCCCCGTGATACGTTTATCGTTGGAATAGCAATAAATTTCCTGCGAAAAGTTTGTCGGTCATACGTCATACCAAATCTATAAAATCAATCGCTGTGGTTCTTATTACCTAATCAAACATAGCCTTAAACTACACTGATAAGGAACGGACTGGGGGAAGAATGGCTTTTAGAGAACAATGATCCACTGTAGATATCGTAGCATAATTTATTGTTACCTGGAGTTATTTTGTTTTTGTTTAAATTCAATTTGTAAAAAAGAAAGAAAGAGGAGAGTCTGATAAGTTTTAGGCACCAACTTTACGATAGTACAGAACAAACGCGGCAGAACAGAATCCTTAGATACTTAATGTGGCGCTAAAAAGCGTCTTCAACCAGCATTATATTTGGCCAGCTGTCTTTAATTTCGCGCTAGCTAAGTTTGTTAAGGTTCCCTTCCACTTGCGTGCGCTACCTGAGTCGTGGTCTTCATAAACTGCGCCGTCAATCGGGTAGGTTTGAAGACCTTTCGGGTCGCGTCCATTTGCTCTACATGACCCAGCCACCTCAGTCGTTGGACCTTCAGCGACATCGATCGATGTCGACATCTCCTCCTCCATTCACCGTCTATGCAGACGGGACCGAAAATTACTCGAAGAATTTTTCTCTCAAAACAAACCAAGAGTAACCTCATCCGCTTTTGATAGAGTCCCAGTCCATGCCTCTGCACCACTGGGATGAGAAGGACTGGGATGATTAGGGTCTTATGTGCAATGTGACTTTAGTTGTTCGAGAGAGGGCTTTCTTAGCCCAAAGAAACCACGATTAGCTAGAGTTATATAGGTACTTCGTTTAATCTCAGCGCTGGCGTCATTGTCTGGAGTTCATATCAGAGCCTAGGTAGACAAAGTCTCAAAGTTATATTTGTCTATAGTGACATTCTGTCCACGACGTCGGTGTTGGGTGTACTTTGTCTTCCCCCCATTGACCGCCAAACCCATCTCCGCCGCCTCCGTCTCAATATACTCACGAACGCGCCAGTGACGTCTGCCAATTATGTCGATTTCATCGGCGTAGGTGACTAGACTTGTGCACTACTCTTTCAAGAGCGATGTTGAAGTTGAAGACAGCTCATCGCCTTTTCTAAATCCTTTTTTGTAAGCGAAGGTCTCGATGACTTCTTTACAGACCTACGGACGAGTTTGGTAGGGATGCTAAAACTAGACACTGCTCTGTCGTAGGCGGCCTTTTCTCCAAAATCTATGCCGCAGTGTAAATATTTGATCGATGGTGGATTTTCCTGGCCTGAAGCCGCACAGATAGGGACCAATCAGGTTGTTGACGAAAGGCTTCAGGCAGAGAACACAATCTCAGTGTTGATTTTGAAGGTCGGTGTTTTAATTTGAGTAGCATCAAAATTGTACAGAAAATAAGTGATTGATTGGTTTTGGCTTAAAACGGCCATTGATTGAGAAATCCATCACAGTGAAGATGAACGCTTTTAAGTTTTGTGTTCATTTGGAAGAATCGGCTTATATATCCGAAGGCGCTAAAAACTTGCATAGATTGTCTGTTAAATTATCCAAAAAAATTGTGTTGAAAGGATTTTGGGCAAAAGTTATGCCTGTGTTCTGGCAGACCATCCACCTTTTTAGAGGAAGGCAGTGAAATATCATATGGAGTCAAACCCAAAAAGGTATGATTAAATATGTCAAATCAATTATTGTTTTGTTTTTTTTTTTTATAAGCAATAATTCTGTTCAATGCTTGCCACTATGGGCTTATTCAGTAACCCTCAATTAAGGGATGTGGTCCTACTATTACACATGTCAAAAATCGTGTCAATTTTGTACACAATTTTGAAAACAAGAAACTTTAAGACAGAATCTGACTGAAATTGACGTCAGCATGTTAAAAATTGACGCGATTTTTGGCGTGTTGAAAGAATGTGCAGATGGAGTTGCTATTAAGATCTGTTGCATTCATCATGGAGAAAAACAGTCCCGTTCTTCATCTTCACCATGCCTTATAAGCATTTCTAGGCGGATTTCATCAAATCCGTCTTGAATATAGACTCTTCTCGTCGTTTTTTTAACTTTCTCGTATACGTAGTAAGAGAAATTTATTGTTTTCGTACAAAATTTCGAACTCGAGATTTTGATCAATTCTGATATTACGATGATAGGGGAACTCAAAAAAGTGGGTCTCGCAATTCTGTCCGTCCGTATGTCTGTCTGTCCCACCCCTGGGGAATCTAAACGCTTGGACGGATTTGCTTCAAACTTCGTATTTAGAGTTTGTGGGTTTCCCGCTAGGGACGTTTTTGTTTTTTTATGCTAGCCCTAATATTAACGGTGCCTTCCATATAAAAATTTTACGAAATATTACGAAATATGTCTAAATTTAGATTTTTTCGAAAACGGCTCTAACGATTTGAACCAAAATTGATAGTTGAGTTAATGTAAGCATGCTTAACATGACTGCATACCCAGTTTTCGCTAAAAAGTCCAGCAACGGCAGTTTTGAAAATTGGCTTTTTCTCGAAAACGGTAAAAAACGATTTAAAAAAAAACTTATTTTTAAGGTACTATTGTCATACTTAACTTGATAGCAAACTCAGTTTTTCTCTTAAAAGACTGCGTCCTTTGATATCCACCCCAATCCCTAATAATAGTACTTTAAAAAACTGCTCATATCTCAAAAACGCCATTTTCGATTATGATAAAAATGTTACTTTCAGGTAATGCTTAAATCCATAGTAATATCATTTGCTCAGTTTTGAGCTAAACAGTTGCAAAACAGTGTTTTTTGAACCATGAATGCGTCCTTCGATTTCCACCCCAATCGCTAAAAATGGTACTTTAAAAACTGCTCATATCTCGAAAACGCCATTTTCAATTTGAATGAAAATGTAACTGCTAGGTAATGTTTATATCCTGAATAATACGTCGTACTCAGTTTTGCGCTAAACAGTTTAATAACAGTGCTTTTCGAATCCAAATTTGTAACATTTGTCAGCATAATTTTACAAAAAACCGCTCTAACGATTTCGATCAAAATGCATATTTTGGACAACATAAGCATTCTAAACATGATCACGTACTTAGTTTTTCTCAGAAAACTCCAATATAGCCGTTTTATGAATATTTCTCAAAAATGACTACCCAAATTCCGACAATTGAGACCACTTTTTTAAATAATCAAAAATGGGAATACGAAATTCATCGCCTACTTGCCTCCTTTAAGTGTCAGTTGTTCGGGGTGAAATTTGAAAGTAAGTAATAAAGTGTTGTAGTTAATACGTATGTTTATGTAGTATGTATTACTTTTTATATTTTAATTAACAAGGGTTGAGTTACTAAACCTGAGTACATCTTAAGTGGGTATGATTTTGAACGTAAAATTTGCTGAAATAACTCTGAGATTCTGCGAGATTCGCAATAAACGAGAAAGTTTCGTGCGACCCAGTCGTGCACATTTTTTCATTTGAGTATGAAGAACTTTACCTCGGTTTCGTTATGATAAATTAATTATATTTAGCTTGAAAAAGATTGTTTCCTATTTTTTTAAATTATTTATGCAAAATTGATGTATGGTGATTTTTTTGCTGTTTGGTTTTTCAGCCTGATTTTTATGACAGTCGACGCGTGATTCGTGACAGGTGTCAAAGTAAAAAATGCTCAGTTAGCATTGCCATTTAAGCCCGAATAATGTTTGCAAATTATAGAAATTTATTATCAAAAATCGTCCTCAGTAAAAAGATGTGTTAAGAGCACTTTGTCCATTTTATGGACGTCGTAAACGTCTTACTAAGCAGGCTACGTTATAGATAAATATCAAAATTGACGTATACGGTCTGCAGAAGCATTGCAATAATTGCCAATGCAAATGCATCCACAAAAGTGTAGTGCTAATGACGATAGAAAAACAGATGAAGTTCTAAAATGAAAAAGACTACGATCAATTTCAAATAACAAAAAAAAAAAAAAAAACAATTTATTTAGCCGTATTTGTTCAAAGATGATGGTGGCAAAAAAGTAACGGTCAATGGTGCTCGCTATCGTTCGATGATTTCGGACTTTGTTTTTTTAGCCCATAATGGAAGAGCTGGGTTTGGTCGATATGTGCTTTCAACAGGACGGCCGGCGCACAGTGGGGCCCTTTGTATGGGGGAGCGGAAACAAATCTATAAAATCTGAACTAATAAACTTAGAGCAATGAAATTTTGCACACCTATTTCTATCGGGCAAACACATCTTTAGACAAAATTTGAAACAAAAAAAAAAAAAGAAATTGGAGGTAGGAGAAATGAGGTTGAATTAAAAATTTAATATCTCAGCCCTCCCTCAACGGATCAATTTTATTTTGCATTTAACAGAAAGCCCTATATTTCCAATTATTGAAATTCTTACTTTTGTAACATTACCAAAGTCAAAACCGTTTTTTTTTGTCTAAACCAGCGAGAATAATATACACTACACTACGTTCAAAGTGGTCTCAGAGGGGCTCCAATTTTTTCAAAAATAGTTAGCTGAATACTTTCTTTTTTTCTAGCTTTCTAATAAATGTAACCACTAGACGTAGCTTAGTGTAGCTAAAACTGTAGCTCAAGGGAAAGAACAGTAAAATATTAATTTTAGTGCACTTGGTACTACCCTTAATATTTATTTATCTATTTATTTTTTTTCTTTTGGAAGCTGAAGATAGATATTATTCATTAAAGAAATTAAGTTTTAGCAAACGGTTATAAAAATGCTACTTTTCTTGTCAAAGAGTTATTAAAAGAAAGGGCAACTTTGGTCCGATGTATCTCGAAATTTCTCTGACATAAATTTCTCAAATTTTGGTAAAACATAGAACAGATATATACAGATACACTGCTGGTCAAAAAAAATAGGTGTGAGAAGAAATTTTTTATAAAACTAATTTTTGTCATATTTTTTCAATTTGCTTTTTGTTTTTACAATTATATTAATAAAATTTACATTATTTAAGAACTATTTAAAATAGTTATGTGTTTATTTTTCGAATAATTAAAAAAAATAACAAAAACTTTTGGAGTTCTGTTTTCCGCTTGGACAAAAAAATAGGTGTGTTCCTAAATAATCATTAATTGTAGATTTAAACATTTTTTTTTGTTTTTTTTTGTTTAACTTACTGTAGTAACCTGAGTATCCTCCATTATTTTCAACAACTTTTTGGAGTCGACGTGGCATTGATCCTACCAATTTCTGGCAAGTTTCGGGAGGAATGGAATACCATACTCTTTGCACTGCTAATTTTCTTTTCAGTCCATCCCAAAAGTTCTCAATTGAGATTTGGAGGTTGACTTGGCCATGAAACCACAGAGATGTTTTGATCCCGAAACCAATCTTTCACAATACCGGCCGTATATTTTGGATCGTTGTACTGTTGGAAATGCCATCGGAGGGGCATGTTTTCCTCGGAAAATGGAAGCATGACATTTTCCAAGATGACCCTATATCCATATTTTGTAATGATATTATTGACACGAAATTTAGGATCGACACCATACCAGGAAAAACAACCCCATACCATTATATTTCCACCACCATGTTTAACGGTCTTCGGTCTATAGCGAGGATGGTATTCTTTTCCTTACGTTACGCCCACAATCCGAGGAGAACAAATTTATTTTGGTTTCGTCACTCCACAGAATATTCCGCCATTTTTTCACTCCTTCAGGTCCGTTCCAACTTCTATGGCCTAAGGCAAATTCTTTTCGGGACCTTACGTTCCTAGCTCTTAGGAGTGGAACTTTTCTGGTGACTCTTCCTGGTAGATTGACGTTCTGTAGTCTCCTGCGGATTGTGCGTGCACTGATTCCATCCCCAATGTGTGCGCCTATAGTCCTTGACGAAACAAACGGTTTTGACTTCGCTAAAAGTAAAATGCGGCTGTCAGTAGCAGCTGTGATTTTTTTCGGCCTTCCTCTATTTTCTATCTCTAATGGTGGCTTAAGAGCATTGGTTACAAAGTTCTGTGACCTTCCTAGGGCATCTGCTATAAATCTATAGGTTTTACCCTCACCCCTTAACCGCTGAACTAGTTGCCTTTCTTCCGCAGATCAGTGGACTTTTCGACCCATCTTAAAATATGATTTAACAAAAAACTTAAGCAAGAATTCTGATAAAGTGATTAAAAAACAAACTCACCTTTAACCTTCACTTTGTCGCATAATAAAAACTCCTTATCCTGACAGCGAACACCCCGGTGTAGAAATTGTCTTTCATTAATTGAACTATTGAACATTACAGTATTTACCTACTACAGAAACAAGTGACTGCAATACAAACAAACACAAGATTCTACCTGTGCCAATATTGTCAATATTATCCTTGGATTTAACAATCTTTGAAGACGAATTCTACATACAACTTGGGGTAAATGTAAATCTACACCCAGGTGTATACAGTCAATGTGGTCGAAAATATACTAAAAATTTCGAAATTTCTGCAAAATATTATATCAAAAAATGTTCATTATTATCTCTTTTCCGGGAGTACAGATCAATTCCGTCACTGAGCTAAAACGATTTTAGAATTGGCAAAAATTTAACTGAGATATTTAAAGGTGAAAACTGGGATATACACCCGGGTGTATACCGTCAAGGTGAAGGTTAAAGTTAATCACAAACACTTTTGAAAAAAGTCTTGTTGGCAAAACAACTGGTATTTAGCAGCAAGAACAAATCAACTAGCAACAAAGCTCCTCACACCTATTTTTTTGTCCAGCAGTGTATATCTTTTAAAAAAAATTAAAAAAATCAATATTACGCGAATCCATGGACATATTGCGATGCGAATTTCGTGAGCAATTCATCTAACGTTTTGGACCTGTGAACTGGCCGCCTAGATCGTGCAATTTGCCGCCGCTAGACTATGTTTTGTGGGAATATGTGAAGTCTCTCGTCTATACGGATAAGCCAGCAACTATTTGTATCAGATGTTGTATCAGTACGCCCCGTCGTCCTTTATTATGAATTTTATATTTTATTCCAATTGACATATTAGAAATAAATGAGGCTTGCTATAGCTATACTTTATATAAGTACGATTGCTAGATTCTACATAAGACAACATATTTCTTGTAATTGGTGAGATACCAGTCGATATGTTGGAAAAAATATGCCAAAATTGGACATTCCGGATGGGCTACTTGAAGCATAGTTGCGGTCAACATTTATACGGAACTAGTGGACCCGGCGAACTTCGTCTCGCCCCAATTTAACGCCTTCAGATAAACCCCAGACTCCAGAGTGATAATAAAACACAGATAGTTCAAATTTCAATGTGATTTATTTGAATGGAATCAAAATCAGTAGAGAGCTATGTGATAAACAATGTTTTTCGATTTGTTTTCCGGCCAAAAAACGAACAACGAAGACGGTTTGCCAACACGCGAATAGCAACGTACAGTTGACCGTTCGAAAAACTGGGAAATTTGTGATTAATTCCACAGACTTCCAACGACTGGCCTCTATTTAATGATTGTCATCGCAAAAGTCAATCGAACGGGGAACTGAATCCGCCTGAATTGGATGGAAGATCAGTTGGAATAATCGGAATTCGTGGGATAAGGACTTCCTCTCCTTTGAATTTGCCCTTGATGATCGTCGTTTGAATCACATTGTTCTTCAGTTTCTTGATGGACAACCGCGTACCGTTGCAAAATTTCGGATGATTCAGATTCCGCAACATGATTATGATCGATCCCACCTTCAGTTTTATATTATGCGGTGGAGTTCCTGGCACATCAAGCGAGTTCAAAAATTCCGTCGGATAGTTGGTCGCTTCATCCTCGTCGGTCACGCTGTCAAGGGATTTGTACGAATGCAGTTCTCCAGCGATTTGACTTTGAATAATGAAATTCAAGCTATCGACGTCCTTATTCTTCGCAGCTAGTATTGCCTGTTCACTATTCCAATCGAGATTTTTATAATTTCGTGCAATGTCGGGGAACACTTTGGTGATGAGTTCCTTCTTCGATGATGTGAACTCTCAAAAATTGGCCGGGAACGATATCAATCCAGTCGAAACATCAACGGGAATTTGGCCATTGCCAAGCGCCAGCAGTTGTCTCGAGAATTCAGATTTAGCAGCAGATGGGTCGTTCTGCAATGCGACTCTCATGTTCGTGGTCAATTCCAACTTTTTGACATGCCGCCACAAAGACGACAATTTCAGGCATGAATTAAATTCATCGGCAGCAGTTAATTTCGGGATGACGGGAAGCGTTTGACGAAAATCTCCGGAGAGCAATATCATAGCCCCAACAAATCGTCTCAAATCAACTCGTAAATCCTTCATCGTTCGGTCAACTGCCTCCAATTCTCGTTTATGCGCCATCGTCCATTCGTCCCAAATGATGATTGTGTATTCTCGCATCAATTTCGCCGTCGCCGAATTCTTGGTCATTGTGCACGTTGGCTTGTCAACCGTGAGAAGATTCATCGGCGGCTTCAAAGCGGAATGTGCAATTCGACCGCCTTCCAACAATGTGGCAGCAATGCCAGATGATGCAACAGCCAACGCATTTTGAGATCTTAACCAAATTGTTGCCAGAATCAAAGAAAATGCCAAAATTTCGTCGAAACAAATTCAAATATTTCGCGTTTTCCGGAATTATCCGAGTTTTCCACTAAGAATTTTCTATTTTTCCATTCGAAAACCCATTCCGGAACAATTGCACACAAAATTCCATACAAAAAATTCGATTTTTCCAATTTCCCGACTTTTCCGGAGGGTTTTCCCAAAATTGTCTTTCAAAAGAACCTTCTCCTGGCAATTACGAACAACTGAAAAGAAATTGGCGTTCGCAATTCTTGAATTACTATACATTTTTGCCACCATTTTTATATATATAGATAATATTCAAAAAGTAAATGGTAAGAAATGACTGATTGACACTAATACAAATTTCAATCAATTTTGCAAATTTTCGTTGTTTTTTTTGTTCAAATCTAAAAACTAAACACTTAAAAATTATTATTTTTTTCACAAGGTTCTTCAGTGGTTAGTTTGCGGATTCAACATAAGATAGTTTAGTTAAATTTGACAAAAAATACAAGAGTAGGCCTAAAAGCCTTTCAGATAGGGCATCAGATTGTACATTTGTCTCCAAATGCATACACATGAATGGTTATGAGGAGCTAGGCCTAACGCAACCTTTGCTACAAGTTTCAATCCTCAAAATTATAGACTGTATATATTTTTCGGAGGTATTTTTTTCAAAATGTAGGTCTTTAATAGATCCACAAGCTTGGTGGGTTCAAGTTTCTTATTAAATTGCCTCGGCATTATTATCTGGCGCGAAAAAAAAGCAGTCATGAGATAAATATCTAATAAATATGTAATAATTTATTTTATTTATTATTTATTTATTATTTATTTAGTAATAAAATTTAAAATCTTCAGTCTGCATCCATTTACAGCGCGACCGCAAGTAATGGGTAGGTACCTATACCTACCTACCTTTTGAGATCTATTTATCAAATGCATACTCTAGCGATATGTATACAGGCTTTTTGGTCGACGCAATAGTCACACGTCTATAGCCTGCCTAGCTTGTGCTCATGTAAAAACCTATAAGAAAGACGAATAAAAAAACAAGTTTGTACCGACCGAGGGATGGATGCTTAAATATTTATGCGGTGTGCTAAAACAAAACAAAACTTTAAAGCAAGCTTAAACAACAAGTTTTTTTTATTTGAAATCAATTCTGCAAACCCCCACCCCTCGTAGTCGTAGTCTCTAGTCTCTAGTCTCTAGTCTCTAGTCTGTAGTCTCACTCTCAGCTCAGCCTCACCTCTGACTCTGAGATGAAGATCAGTTTAAGTTAGTTACCCCGCATGAAGGTGGGAATACCAAACAAAAAGTGATTAAACAACCAATGATCAACAACGACTATCCGTATCTAGATATTTCTCCCTCTGTACTGTGTTGCTATATTTTTTTGATATCGATTATTCAATTGACCAGCCACTTTCGACCACTTTACACCAGGAGCTTTTGTTGGCAAAGTAGCTGAACCGGGCTTTAAAAAAAAAAAAAAAAAACACAATGTTTTTGTTTCTGTTGTTGTTGTTATTTAAGACTCTTGATTTTTATGGACGTGGCTGAAAGTTGCTGCTGCGTCTTTTTTGCGACACAGAGACGCCGTCGTCGTTGTCAGATACCAACACCGGACAAATTCAATTTCTCCCCCCGTGCGTCGCGTCGGTCGGTGGTCGGTCGTAGTGATGTAATCGAGTCGTGAGCGAAAAGGAGATGGAAAAGGCGTCAATTCTTCATAGGTACCTACAGAGGGTGGATGGAAATTGTATCTAATTCCGATGCAAGTCGGTCGGTAATATTTTTTTTTGCTATGTTTAGACAAAGCTTGTGGTGCAGCAAAAGTTATAAAACGTAGATTGATTATGATGCAGATTCTATTACTCCTCCTTCTACACAGTCTCTCTCTGCGTGCTTACCTCGAATACGAGTAGTGCTATGGTAGCTTTGGCTTATACGAAAACTGTTGCTGGTGCAGATGCTAGAGCTCTGTATAGCTCTTAGCTGTATTGCGGTTGCTTGGTTGGTTGGTAAGCTAGTCGGATGTTATCTCGTTGGGCTTATTACTGCGAAGTGTTTTTGGTTTGCGTTACATTCACATGGTTGTTGTCATTGTTGTCATTATCAGTTCAAAAAAAAAAAAGAAAACAAATTATTATTCAATTTGCCTATAAGCCGTCGAACTTGCAGTTTTTTATGTCTATTTTTTGTTTATTGCATTTCCTAGTTGTGGATCCTAGTGGTGACTTGTTACAAGTTGGCACACCGCACAGTGTGCCTTCGTGTGTCGGTCGGTATCTCGTTTGTCGATCTATCAGGTTTTTCCTTTTGAAAATCAAGTGCAAGTAAGCTGGCTTACTTTTTTCTTTTTCCTTTTTTTTTTTTATTTAACTTGCTTACACTTACGTTTCTTTGTGAAATCGCTAATTTATCTTGTTTTTCGCTGGTTTTGTTGTTGTTCCTCCATTCTATTTGGTAGTTAACAATTAACCGAGAAATCGGTACTGGGTTGTCAAACAAGTGGTAAGATTTGTAATGTTAATTTGTAAGGCGGTTTTTTCGTCGGTCAGTTGGCTGATATATTTTTTTTTCGCTCAGTCTGTTTGATGACAATAAGTGTACTAGCAGCAACAGCAGTATAGGTAGTTTGTGTTGTCAAGAAAGAGTTTTCCGTTTTCCGTTTTCCGTTTTCATGAACGACAACGAAAACAGGACTGAGCCGAGAGTTTAAAAATTCGTTTTTTTTTTGTTTTCATCATTTTGTTTTTAGGTCATGTGGGGCACATTATATTTGACATGCTATACTCTCCAATAAATAAATGAATACACATGTGCGTTTACATTTGCGTACATATATAAATAGAATTCAAGAAATGCAAAAAACTGGAAGTGGTACCAATAATTTAATTGTAAAATTGCCAACAGGTGTTGTATCGTCAACGATTCTCGGTCGCGCGGCGCAAACAAATATTAGGTAGGTATGATATATATTTTTTTCCGTTTAGTATCCGACCATACGTACACAGATGTGTAGTGAGAATCTCGCTATAGTATAGTCAGATAGTGTGAATGTGCTTTTATAATATTGTATTTATCTACTTGTATTAGAAAGAGACTGCTACTATTGATCTTTGATATTGTATTGTAATTTGAAGCAAGAGGAATATTATTTAAGTAATTGTGCACCTCTGCAGAAACAGAAACAGAAACCCTAGACGGATGGAATTGGCATATTCAGAATTTTCATAAAATTGTACAAGCTAATCGTAGGTATATGTCAGAGTCTGTGGTCGGTCGGTTGTTGAGTCTTGTTTCTCTCAGATATATGTATATTGTGATTTTTGCAAATTGAATAATAAATTTGAATAACCGATTCGGATCGAATAAATAGAAGAAAACAAGAAAAGAAAAACAATTCTCAGGTTACTTTGATTGTCTCGTCTTTGGAGTCTCAATTTGGAGTGGAACGATGAATAAAGCCGTACTGATCTATACCGTACTTGGATTGACAATGATACCATTTTTGATGGTTCGAGCCTACCGTGAACATAAGGTTTGTTTTTGTGTGTGAGTGTGTGTTTTTTAAAGATCAAATTTGTATTTGCCGTATATAGGTTCACAATATAGTCTTGTATCCAGATAAGCATTCCTGGTGTAAGACAACAACCATCAAGCAGGTGATAAGCTATCCCGGCTGCACATCTGTTGAGATAGATAACAATGTTTGTGTTGGAGCATGCTTCAGCTACTCGATACCTCATACAGAGCCCTCAGATCCAGGAGAGGTAACATATTGCACGACTTGAGTGGTTTTGTAAATTATGTGTTTTATTTGTACCTACTAGGTGATTGTGCCATATTGCGATAGCTGTCAGCCGTCGGAAACTACATGGCATCAGGTACGCGACTAACGATTCTCCACGGACTAATCACAATACTCATGTTTGTTTTTATCTAATTTGTCAGATAACCTTGCAGTGCAATAAAAATGACGCAGACACCCCGTCACAGTTAATCAAGCATGTGCAGATAATTCAAAACTGCTCCTGTACCCCATGCGAGAAAGATAGTCTCAGGCTGACAAAGTTCCCTGAGAACAATGACGAACTCTTGCTGCAGCAGAATGTCGACACCGAGCTGCTGGATGCTATTTACACGAGAAACGAATCAAATTTCAGCCACATGGACAGCGATCGTTGGCAAAAGATGCATTCGGTCTTAAACCAGAAGCTAATAGCGTTGCTGAAAAGCATCCAGACCAACAACACCGATAACGACAAGGAGCAGCTGTTTGATCTTTTCAACGTTATACATGAGTCAATGAAGCACAAGGTCAGAGCCAAGGATATCATCGATTTTATCGAGACATTGCAAAATAACAAAACTGAATTGGATACCGAGCGGCTGTCCGAGTTGTTACTCAAGTTTGAGCATTCCAAGCATCATAAACTGGAAAAGGAGCTTAACCTTAACCAAGAGGATCCGATTGGTGATGAAATTGTTAGTCCAGATGCCAAAGAAGATGCACCGCAAAAGCAAAACCTTCCGTCGAGTCTTCCAATAGCTGTTTGGGTGCAGAGTCCCCCAACTTTGTCCGGCGAAGTCGATTTAGAGCCCCGCGAACATGAACACCGCCCGCACCAAGATGTGTCTGAGAGTTTGCCTGTAGTGGACCCATCAGTCGGCGAGCATACAGTTGTAGGTGAAGAAGTCACCCACCACCATGTTCATCCTCATCCGCATACCCATCCGCACCCGCATCCGCATCAGCACCATGTGAACGATAACGTCGCCGCTCATGGACACCTCTCCCGTGGACCACACGGAGCCTTAGTTATTGAACCCGACCGAATACACGAAAAATTGGATGTCAATGCTCACGAATTAAAGCCAAATCATGCCGGCACTTTGCTCAGCTATCACAGTCATTCCGGGGAAGGTAATGCACACAAGTAGAGGATGGATGCATTGTTTTTTGGGAGAATGTGCACTTTTTATTATTTTATTACATAAAAAATTGTCCTTAATTACAATTTTTTTCGTTTTCGTTTTATCAATTATACTATTGAAATATATTTATATAAAAAAAAAAAACAATATTTATGAAATTTTGTTTAGTTATCCTTTGGTTTTGTGAGTTTTAATTTTTTATTTTTGTATACCTAGTGTAGAATAAAACAAATCAATTTCTATTAGAGCGTTTTGTTGTTTTATTTTTTGTTGACACACACTCATGACAATGTGAACAATTTCCTTCTACTACAATTGGTACAATAAAAGGGAAATTCCAAATTCACCACACTTGCTTTGGGTGTTCTATCTGCTTGGTGTGCGTGTGGTGTAACTAAAGTCAATAAATAGGATTCAAAGTCTACCACACATTAACAGTACTCGCCGTCCTCGTCACACACGCAAGAGTCCTCCTGCATTTCATCGTAGAATAGAAGAAGAAGAGCTTTCATCTTCTAGTTTCAATTTTCTACTATGGCGATGGTCACATCCAGTGTTTAGTTTATTGCTCTGCTTGGTTTGGTTAGTGTGATGTGGGTGGTTTATGGTTACCCGTTTTTCTTTAGTGCACAGTCGAATGAATGAGAGATATTTGGCAGTGCGTCCGCTAAAAATATTTTGTGGTTCGTGTCGTGATTCACATTCTTTCGTTTTTTGGTGCATGTTTACTCGGTTCTTTATTTTTATTAGCTACATATAGTAAACTGTTTATCGTTTTTATATTGTGTGATTGGAAATTATGTTGCAGCCGCAGATTTAATAAATGAAGTAGTGTTGTGTCGTGTGTTCTCATGTTTTTTTTTTTCTTCTTCTCGTCTTCTGAAATCGTGCTCAATAATATAGTGTAGATAGTGTTTTTTTTTATAATCTGTTCCTCGAAATGTAATAAGAAAAAAAAATAACAAAAATGAATCCGAATACATAAGTTATACAAATAATCAAAAGGCTATCGATATTCGGAGCGTGTGTTTAACGAATAGATCGAGGTAAGTGAAGTGAAAGCATGTCTATCCTCTATCTGTGTTTCGAAAGACCCTCTCCTCCTCAGAGTCTGGCTTATCAAATGCAGCTGTGTACTGGAATTGTATACTTTTTTTTTATCACTACGAATACGATTCGCATTTGTTTTGTGTTTTACAAGTAGGCTTCTTCATCATAAAGAAATTAATTTTAACAACATTTTAATGTTGCTTCTCTAACAACTTCTGTTCTCTCCCTTTTTATGTTTCGTATAATCGTATAAGAAAATGTGAAAATTCTCCATCCTCTTTTTTTTTTTTTTTTTTGATGTCCATCGTCGTCCGTGTCCATGTCCATGTCAGTGTCCGTGTCAATGGACTAAAATAATTGTTATTCATTTGCTCATGTTGCAGTTTACTTAACTTCCTATGTATTTCTAACCGAATAAACAGCAGTAAACCGTTTGTAGGTAAAAAATATGTATAGGCGAAGATGAACCTGCACTAGGTAGATATGTAGTTTTTTTTTTTTTTCCTGTCTTCCCTTTATGGAAGTATACATCTGGTATCCATACGCAAACATTACGGGTCGTGTTTTGTAATGATGTACCTATGTACCTACCTATTCCCGTTTTTTTTTTTTTTTTTTTTTGGTAATGCTTATGTGTGCTGATTTGACGATCTGGAATGAACGACTTAAATTTACAATCTATCGGGATTGGAAATGTCGAATGGCCTCAACCAAACAAAACAAACTTTTGTATAACACTTTATTTTGTTTATCATTGGAATACACATACATACCTCCAATTTTTAAATAACTAGTGCATTGACCCAACTGCGAGAAATGGTTCTTTGTTTAATAATAGCTTTTTGGTTAAATCAATTTTTTTTTTTTATTTCGTTTACCTATTCAGTTAAAATGTTGCATTAAGGAGAGCAAGGAAAAGTGAAAACAAAAATTAGTTTCGATTTCGATTACGATAACAAAAGTAAGGATAGACATAGACACGCAGGGAACACTTGAAGGGCCCCCCCCCCAAATATCCTATTAGAGGGTGGTTTTTCTTACTACATACCATAAGCATAACCAAAATAATTAAGAGAGGGGGTTGTTGTTAGTTTCTTGATTTCGCTATTTTAACAATGTGCACGGAATTTAAGGTAGAGCGTTCTCGAATGCATATACGATTGCTAAGGTTGTAAGACAGAATTCTGACATATAAACTGAGCGATTTTTTGCAACAACTTTTAATTTAATAAATTGGAAATGTCCGGTGAAATGTGTCACGGCCAAATTTCTGAATTTTAATTTGAAATTTGAGTTATTGTCCGAGATGGTTTTTCTAACTTGTCCGGTTTTACCATTATTCAGAAATTGGTACACGGTTGATGATGAATATTGGTTACATTATAAAAAATCCGAATAACCTTTTTTTTTTTTTAAATACATAATTTTATTTATTTTCATTACAAAGATAATTTATTTGTATTGTTTTTTTTTATGATTTTAAATGGCCTCTACTTGACATTTAAATTCATTTTTATTCAGTCTTTCTTTAACTTACATATTAGACAAAAATGAAAAAAATCTAAATTAAAACTAAAATTTATCTTATTCTAGCTTACGAGCACTCTAAACTTAAAAATATACACTGCCGCTCAACTGAATAGGTTCAACATTTTTTTTATATAGAATAATCAGGCCAAATAAAGGGATACTTCGATTTTTTTTTTAAATACTTCTCTCGGAAAAGGCGAACCTATAACGGGGGAGAGTACGATAACTACGGCGGCAAAAATTGGGTATTTTGTAGAGGGGTTAAATACAAGCACTTTTTACTATGGGAGGGGGGGGGGGTCTATCTTACTCCGTTTAGGCGGGAGGGGTAATTTAAAGAAAATGATACTTTAAATGGAAAAAATTAGACCCCAGATAGACCCCCCCTCCCATAGTAAAAAATGCTTGTATTTAACCCCTCTACAAAATACCGTTATCAATTTTTGGCGCCGTAGTTATCGTACTCGTGCCCTATAACGCTTCAACAGCAGCGCCCTGAGATGCGTGCAGATGTATGTTAGTTCTGCACTTAAATTGCTGCAAATTGTATACTTCTGGTAATATATCCCCAGGAAGTGAGTTCCAAAGTTTGCTTGTCCTGCAACAAAAGAGTTTTGGAAAGTTGATGTCCTCGCGATTTTCAAGTGTACTGTATGGTCAGGAGCATAACCAGCCTGTCTTGTGGGGCGCCGTTGCATTTCGAGGTTTAAAGCAGCGTCAAATCGTTTAAAAGATTGACCGAAGCCAAAATGTGGTTGGTAACTTTATTCGGAATGAATTAAGCTATAATAACAATATGAAAGCAGGGGCTCAATATGCGACAAAACCAGCAGCCAGAAGACTTATCAGCAGAACTGCTTCAAATTTCCGACGTTCTGCTGCTAGAATCAGGGAAGAATGCGGTGCTAATGCAAGTCTGGCATCTGGAAAAGGCATTATTCGGAGTCCCAGGCATTTGAAGAGACTGAAAGTAAAAAAAGAACACAACTCAATGATGTGCGCAAAGCTGCACGATTTCAGTTTGCTCTAGAGCATATGACGGCATCTATTGGTGGCTACATCTATTGGTGGCGGCATCTATTGGTGGCTACATCTATTACATTCACGACCTGCGAAAGGATGAATGTGTTTTAGGTAGCTACCACACCTGTGCAGGGGGCATTACGGTGTTCCGCACATATCGTATTATGGGACTTGTTACATCGAAAATGAACGCGAATGTATACAAAACTGTACTAGAAAATACTTTTCCAAATTTTTTCGAATATTTTTGAATGCATTTTCCAAATTTTTCGAATATTTTTGAATGCATTCCATGGACAACAGCCCCATTCATACCTACTGGTAGGGTCGTTAAACAGTGGATAAACGACCAAAATGTAAAATTGCTCGAGTGGCTGCCATACTCCCTGGCAATAACTATCATTGAGAACGTTTGGGGACTATTGTCACAAAAAAGTATATGAAAGCAGGAGACAATTTGATGCAAGCCTAATTAGCGCCATTACAAAAGCCGGGTCAACAATATCGCTGGGAATTATTGAAAAATAGTATAAGTATTTTCCAAATTGTATCTATGAAGTTATATTGATCAAAGGAGGTAGTCCTACATACTAAATTATACTTAAATATGTATTTAAATGTGAAAAAACCAAAACTGTGAATAAATACTTTATATAATATTTTTTTTAATGTTAAGTTTTTGAACCTATTCAGTTGAGTCAAAATAAATGGGAATTTTTTGATATGTTTTTGGAAAAATAATCATAAAAATATAAATACGCAAACTTTCGTGTTTCATTAACAATTTATTATTTTTATTTCATCATTATTTATTTCATTAAAATCGGTTGGTTAAAGATATATTGTCGTTTTACTTTATTTAAAATGTTGAACCTATTCAGTTGAGCGGCAGTGTACTTATAAAATGATACCAGTATCCAGTATTTATGTATTTAGTATAAACGTTTTTTTTTTTTAATTAATATCTAATATAATTCCAGTGTATTCAGTTCATTGACTTTGTTATTACTTCATTCAAAAAGAGTATACAATATTTTTATTAATATAAGCTTGTGTTAAATTTAGCGAAATGCGTTGACATCAGACTAACATCAACTGACAGCGGGGCCCTGTCTGTGATTTTTTTTGAAAGCATATAGGTACTTGCCTCACATTTTTATACTCTCCACAGGTATATTCACTTTGTCATTACATTTGTAACGCCAAGAAGTACTCACCGGAGACCCTATAAAGCCTAAAATCCCGAAATTCATAAGATTTTGGAAAAGGTTTTTTGGAGGATTTGGTATTGAAATCCCTTAAACTAAAATTCCGTTTTTAAAATACCTTGTATCAAAATCACTCACTCTTGCATTAAAATATCTTGTCTTCAAATATCTTACAGAAAAATACCTCCTTGGTTGCCACTCAACTGGAAAGTCAGGGAATTCCAGGGAAACTCAAGGAAATTTAGGGAAAATTTGCTTCATTTATGTTTAATTTTACCAAAATGTTGTTAACAAAATACCAGTGAAAAAAAAAAAACCATTTAAAATGTTGGTGAATTGTGTCTCTGTGCAAAACTAAAAGTGTTTTTCGGCACATTTTAATTTCGATGGCATTAGAATTCATCTTGACAGTTCTATCCTGTTGAAGTGTGGAAGTTTTAACCAATTTTGTGTTGATAAGCGTACGATCCAAAAGAGAGAAATTAAATTTTGTCTTTTTATAACCTCCACAGGAAAGTATATTCACTTTGCCATTACATTTGTAACGCCGAGAAGGAGTCACCGGAGACCCCATAAAGTTCTGAATCAGGATCACATTCTGAATCGATTTAGCCATGTCCGTCTGTTGAAACACGATAGCGTCCAAACGAACTGACCTAGGCGAATGAAATTAGAGGACTTCTTTTTACAGTCGTTAGGTTGGTATTGAAAATGGGCTATGTCGGTCAAGTAGTTCTGGTACCTCCCATACAAAACCCACATTAGACACAATGAGTGTACAGTACATACTAACTCGCATGGCAAACATTTTGCTTGCTTTTATGCAGTGCAGGGTATCAAAGCATCGGCCAGGCCGATGATAACACTTTTACTTGTTTTTATTTCGAAAGTGGTACAAACATGTGCTAATTCAAGTTCTATCCGAAAAGCACTTTCGAAATATTTGACCTTTAGGAACGAAACTCTGAGGAAGGCGCCTAAACTCTGGAATCTATTTTTTGCGTTCAGTTGGCTCGTCAAATCGATCGGAAAAAATTAAAAAAAAAAAACAAAACTACCCACAGATTTTTTTTTAACTTTCAAGCATTTAAATTGTCTTCATAGTTATTATGATATAAACACAAAAGTACTTTCTTATACATTTAATATCACAAGACGTTAATGAAATTGAAATTCTGCAAATAAGTTAATATTTTAAGTGGCAATCATGTGGCTTGAAACATTTCAACTAAATGTCAGCCTAGATCTCAGTGAAATAGTCGTTGCTAAAATTGTCGGTGACCCTTTTGTCTGCCAATAAAAACCCAGAACAACGACTTCGACCTTATGTGGGCGCAGTTTTGCAGTAGTTAGTGTGCTGAACTATTGAGCAAAGGGTCTTAGGTTCAACCCTAGGAAAAAAATACAATATAAAAAAATTTTTTACCGATCGATTCAACAAGTATAACGAGCAAACTGAACGTCTTAGAACAATTTAGACACATTCTAGCTTCTAACAAACTTTCGTTTGTGGGAGTTTTTATTTTTCGGGACGAATGGACACAAGGTATAAACTTAAGGTATTTTCTGCTGCACTAACGTCTTCCAAACAACCTAAAGAACATAGCTGTCCTGGGTTAGCTTCTCAATTCAGCTGTCGAATCATGGCATCAAATTGTACAGTATGTACAATTGTACATACCTTCCAATCTTCCCAAATGTGGAACATTCTCTATTTGAGTAGCTAGTTCAAAAAATTAACTAAACAATTTTTTTTTTTTTTTTTATAAATGTAAATTTTTGGTCAGGGAAAATCAAGGAAAGTCAGGGAAGTTTATTTTGAAAAATAGTGGGAACTTTGTAAATCCGGCGACCAATGTCCCTCAAACGGACTTCAAGAGAGATTTATCACACCAAAAACATAAATGTAAAAGAAGAGCCAAGTTCTGTTATATAGAACAAAAAGTGTGTAACTCGTCAGCCACGAAAAGTAATGAGATCTAAATCAGCAGGTAGATTAATATCTATTCATATGGTCAGATTCCATGCCCCTTAAATGGAAAATTTTTAATTTTTGATATTTCTCCTTTCGTCTCTTCTTCTTCTCCTGTCGCTCTACCAAATTTCAACATTCTACGGCAATGGGAAGTGGCCCAAATAAATAATAACCGATTTTCCAAAGTGGGCGGATACCACGCCTCCTGAATGGAAAATCTCAAGTTTTGGACTTTTCCCAGTGTATGCACCACAGGATCTACATTCTGCCAAATTTCACGATTCTAGGATGGCCGGAACTGCTTCATAATTTTGATGATCATCATCTAAGTGAGTGAGTGAGTCAGTCAGTTACGGTTTTTGCGATTTTTGAAGTCCTGTATGTTGAGAACCACTAATGCTATAGAAATGAAATTTGGTGAGGTGAACCTTTTCAATGAGCACAGTAAATGTTTCAAGTTTGAAGTTTTTGGCTTAATTGGTTCCAAAGTTAGAGGGGGGTCGAAAACCGCCTGAGTTTGTTCCTGTAAAAAGGGTAAGTGCCTTTACTAGAGAACTTGGCTGGGGCACTGCCGTGCCCTTTGATATTAAAAAATATTTCTCTTGTTTGTGGACTTGACTTAACGAAAACTGATATTTTTTCATTCGTGGTTGCGGTGCTAAGACCAAATATCAGACAAAAAGAATTTTGGTTTCATTGTTCGGACCTTCCCTTTATGCACAGACGACAGACGTGGATATTGGTCTAATGTCCAACCACACTGATAAAATTAAAGGTTGAAATGTACGCATTGTGATGTCTGAAATTGGGAATCGCCAATTTTCTTAGTCTCTGTCGAGACGTTGCGCTGTCGGCACTGTACCTGCTTAGAAAATTCAAGTAAATTAAAAGATTTTCATAAAAGTGAATTTATAGTGATATATTAAATTTTATATATAAACCGGCAATAATGGATTTAACTAACGCAAAGCGGTAACCACTGGCCTCATTGGTTTTACTTGTACGTTTTTATAGTTGTCAGGAGCCAAACAGTTTCGGTTCTGCTTCAGTTTCATCCATCGCAGTGACGACGGTCTGTCTATAGGCCCTTATCCTTTCCGCTTTTAAGATTTCTGTGCGCGGTTCTATCATGCTTGATTGTTGTCATGCACCTGTCATCAGTTGCTCAATAAAACAGATTTCATTACCTCTCTCAGTACGTGACATTCGAAAGTGGGCAGTATTAATGGAATTATGAGCAAGTGCAAGGGCTCTACAGATCATTACCTAATTATGTATTTGGTTTTATTGATAAATAAGGTTATTTTCGATAGCCACCGTGCCTGGGCTGGAGCTGCGTAAAAAGTGGTAACTGCAGTTACTCCCTGTTCTTCCTGCTGTTAGGGAACTACTTGTGGATCCATCAGATAGGCCACTTGGCCTATCATAAATGTAACAAATATTGTATCATTTTCCGCTCTTGTCCTTTTCCCGTGTTGCCGAGCAGGAATGTTGATGGGAACCATTCCATAAGAGAGACTTCTTCGTACAAAAATTTGTCCAAATGATTTATTATTGCGATTGTTGTATAAGTGTTCTTGCCTAAACAGGAGCAACCTATAGAAATATAGAATATAGAGACATAAATTAAAAGGTTATTTAAAAGGCTCCTAGGACGTTAAAACTTGTGTATACCCTCGTTAGGTATTTTAATTGGTTTTTCGAATGTTTGGGATGGCACCCTCGGTCTGCAGACTATAGCCAGTTGTTGGCCATGGCAACTGAGCTTCACTCTACGTAGTGAATGTGTTTAAAATCGACGAAAAGTTGGTGGGTGTTGAGTTGGAGTTTGTGGCCTTTTGTCCAAGATCTGTCGCATTCACAATTTATTGTTAATTAAAGGCTGTTTTTTTTTAGAGCTATAAAAATTCAATACGAAATAAAACACTTAGCTGAAGTTAATCCCTAGTACTAATACTAATCATTTTTAGTGTCCACGCTAACTTTTACGAAGTCACAATGGCGAAAATTTCCATACAAAATGATCTATTGTGACCGTCAAAATATTTTAGTTGAAGGTTAAAAATGATGTCTATGTCTATGTCTATGATATTCACTTTATTTAATTGATGCTTTTATGCCATTACTGTTTAAAAATTAATTCGGGGATATGCGCGCCAAGGTTAGTTCGCATGAAGCGCATTCGTGAAGTCCAAATTTCGACAACTTTATCGAACAACTGGGGCCGTGTATCAGCAATAACACGGCGAATGTTGACTTCCAAGTCGTCCAACGTCTCTGGTTTATCCACATAGACTAGTGACTTTACATACCCCCAAAGAAAATTATCTAAAGGTGTGAAATCACAGGATCGTGGAGGCCAGTTGACAGGTCCATAATTATGCGCTCAGCAAATGTTCCCCGCAATAAATTGATGGTGTCGCGCGCCGTGTGACATGTTGCGCCATCTTGTTGAAACCAAAGCTCTGTCACGTCAATGCCATACAACATGAAGAAGTCAGAAATTATTTTTCTATAACGCTCCATTCAGTCATTCGGATTCTACTCAACACTGCGCTCCACAACGGCAATAACTTCTTCTGTTCCAACTGTTTGTCATCTTTGGGATTGCGTATTATCCACTAGAGTGTACGTGGTGCAAAAACGATTCATCGTGTTCCGAATAACTTGCCCAGATGGGCGATTATGTCGACCGTAAAATGAACGTAGCGCTCGATAAGTTTGACGAACCGAACCATGGTTTTCAAAATAAGTTTGCACGCGTTTTTCTGGCGTTAATCTATTCATCGTGAAGTGGCAAAACGTACCTATACCTATACTAACCACAAATCAACTTTCAACTGTCAAATTGTCAATCTGTAGAAACTGTGTTGCCCAAACCTCTAAAAAAAACACCCTTTATCAGCTTAAGTCGTCTATATCTATCCACCTACAATGGGTGGTAGGGCTCGGGCAGTGTCGACTCTGCATGCGGGCTTCAAATTGGTATCCCGAATACAAACGTCTGAATTGAGACGATTTTTCATCAGAGTTGTACTCTCGAATTGGCAACAGTGCCACTGGTTGCACAAATGTTAACTTTTATCTGGATTCCGAGCAGCCTTGTCCGCCTTAAAAAAAATAAATAGGCGGCGCAACAGGCGGTAGACACCCAAGGCCTAGCTTCTCGCAACCATTCGTTTTGTGTGAGTTTTCTATTTTAGGGACGAATGGAAGGGACCTACAATTTTATGCCGAGTCCAAACGGCTGAATTGAGAAGCTTTTTCAGGACAGTCATACTCTCGGATATTTGTCAGACGTTCGCCAGAGGTGGCGCAGTAGAAAAAACCTTAAGATGTAATTTGTGTTTTTCCACTAACCACTGCGCTACTGCGCCCACCCTTGTCCGCCTTACACTATCAAAAATCTTTTCAAAACTGAATATGCCGACGGTGTTTGTGAAAATGTGCAACGCCATCTGTAGCTGTAGCTGACTCTTTACACAATTTTGCACAATTAAATCTTGCACGAGTTTTGGACTTTATTTTGAAAGTGCAATAAAGTTCTTATTGGAAATTTTTGCAAAAGACTTTACTTCATGGCACCAATAAACCCATTTCTATAAATGCTATTTCGTAGATCATAACAATCTGGTAAAACAATTTTAAATTTACTTTTCTATTGTTCACAGAATGACACCACAAGTGATTGGAGAGGAAAACGTCATCGCATTATGTCATGTAACATCAACCCTTAAAAAATAAAACCAAGCAAGAAAATTCAACCACGAATACTGCTAAAAGTAATTCTATACATTATGGCTGGAATACATTTCATAATTTTAAAGGTAAGTGCTTTTGCCGTTTTAGGTTTTTAAATTATGTAAATTTTTAGATTTGTTGGAGGGATCATTTATATTTATTTAGATTATGGAAATCCAAATCAATTCGGACACATTTAAAGTGAGCCAGACTTGCACAATGAAAATATGACTCTTTTAAGTGCATTAGGTACTCATTGAGTAGAAAAAATGCAAACCATTTGTCTGAGCAACCAAATTCCATTGGAGTCCTTGCTATTATACAATGGCAGAAAAAAAAAAACGCATGCCAAACAATTGAATGGAGTACAAATCGGAAGGAGAGACTCTGTCGCTCAGGTGTAGATTAAAGGAGCAACGTTCTTTTTTTTTCCCTTCCTTTTACTTTATTCGTCTTTTGTTAGCTTTCGTTCGTAATCTCGCCAATGGAAAATAAACTCCTTGGTGATGTTTAGAGAATTCATTATATAGAACTGGTAATGGTAATGCTAAAGGACATTTTATGGTTGACATTATTTATTACTCTTCAAGGTTCATAAATGTGCAGACGCTTACACTTGTATAGAGAGGACATTTTCCATGTTCATTTATTGAGATTACGTTTTATGGTATAAGGTCGATGAACATCACCAGTCACCACCCACTAAAAGGAGGGAAACAACCTTTTGCACATAAATCAACTCTTCTCGACACTATAAGTTTGCATTCTTCAATGTTGCTTTCAGAGGAGTGAGTTTTTTTTTTTTATAAAAGTCAAAGTAATCAGTAGTTGACATTAGTTAGGAGTATAGGACTGTACGGAATGCAGTTATTATAATTAAATTTGAAAATATATATTTATTTTGAATTTCTACAGGTAAATGGTGTAGATGTCAGTCAAATGCCACATGAAGAAGCTGTACAAATGTTCCTAAAAGCGTCAGAGCCCATATTAGTTGAGGTCCGACGTCGATCCTACAACGTTGATTGCGTTGAAAGTGCCGATGGCGCAGGAAAGACACTGCCCAATGATAATATACCAAATCAAAAAGAAAATGTTAACTCAAGAAGACAATCGCCCACAATATCGCAATTGACATCACCAGCTAAACACCAAAAACCCAGCGAACCACCACCACCAATGACAGTGGATTCGCTTAAATTCAATAGTTTGGTCATTTCGTCCAGTCAAGGCTCTATAGGCTTTGATAGCTCTACGAAAAATAGACCCGAACGTCATGTGAATAGTAGTGGATCTCTACCAACAACAACTACGAAAAGCAATAATAATAGTGCCTCCACATCGTCTCAATACAACTCGAATAACCAAATACCACCCTATGCCATTGAAACGTCCAATCAAACAGTAACCCAGTCAAGAAGTGCGTCAGTTTCTTCGGCAACATCTCCTACTAAAAGTCTACATCTGCAGTCGGCAGCGTCTTCGCCATTCAAAGAGTTGCGGACGACACCGCTTGAGGATGAAGGTAGACGAATATCGAATAAAGGCCTAATATCGATTGGCATACAGACTGATAATTTTACGACTGACTTCATATTCAGCGGCTCTGAGCAAATAATTGAAAACGATCACAATTTATTCAGCGAATGCATAGCACCGGAAATCGATATAGAGGTAAGTGTACAGTCTTTTTTTTTTTTTAATATAATATTTTTTTATAGGTTTGTTATCTTTTTGCAACTAAGCGTGCTCTACTTAAACCCCGATAGTGTTGGTTTCGAAGGAGTTGGTTTCTTATTTAAACAAAAACTGTTTGCACAATCTTATTCAGCAAAAATAAGCTCAAATACTGCATCTTTTGGTTCTAATATCCTACTTGCTTATGGGGTGAATACATTTGCCTCGTTTATACATGAAATTCCCCTCTAGGTTCTATTTGGCTGTCTTATTATATGATCCTTTTATTGCGATTTTTGTTTTAACAACCAAAGAAAATAGAAAATACGCTTTCATTCCTTAAGTATGTTGTATCTATGCAAATCACTTCAAGACAACCTTCTCCATCAGTTTAGTTTGTCCGCTCTACAAATACCCAGCAAAAACAAATACTCTAAGCCAGTCGACTTCAATTCTCACATCCTTCCTGTGGTGATGGTGACATATTGAAAGAAATCTCATGGCATACAGCATCTCCAAGTTGCTAAACAAATTCCATCATTACCCACCATCATCCGTATACGTTGCCAGTTTGACTTCAATAACGCAGAAACCACTCAGACCAGAATAAGGCCACGTTCTCATTTAGAAAGATACGTTTTCTTCATTTATTCTTCAGCTTCTTTCCCTAAACAACAACCACCCACCCCCACAACAACACGGTACATGATGTTCATGTCTTCATGACATCAGTGTTTGTGTTGTGAGTTATGCAGCTGTTGAAGTCTCGAAAAGTGTTGTCTAATATCTGCATCTAAATTTTCTTCATTTTATTTTCCATCACCTAAGGCTTTACGCACATCTCGACGAGAAAAAATATGTTTATCTCAAAATGGGTTAAAGACGTTATTCTGACGGCAAGTGGTGATAAGGATGGTGGAGGTTGAACTAGTTTTTTTTTCTCCTTCAATGAAACTTGAGAATTAAATTAGAAGCATACGTAGGGACAGAGTATGTGTATAATACAATTAACTTCAGCTGGTGATGAATAAAGGAAGGCGGGTATCCTTGTTTGTCGTATACTTTAGATGTGTATCGAGAGGGGCTACAAAAATTCAAGGAATTAATAAAAGATGGTTTTCTTTTAATTTTTCTTCAACTAAACCGCATCCTTTTCTGTGACCTATTTTAACAATGCGAATATTCCGGAAAACATATTAGTATGGATTTTTAATTGGAAATTGTTTTTTTTTCTTAGTAACTGTCTTGTGCTATTTTCGGTCGAAATTTCCAAATCAATTTATTAATTAATTCTGATATTCCGATGATTGATGAACTAAAAGAAGTTTGCCAAGAAATTCTTTGTAAAGTTTTTGAGCTGACAGTTTGGGGATGTTTTTTTTTTGTTTTTATTTTAGTCCTCAGCAACAGATTCACTGGTGATTTCATCTCACCGAGAAGTGGAACCAATCTCTCCATCACTTCGGGGAATCGAAGATTGTTGCGCTTGATATTTGACAGACTTTTGACACCACGCTCTTTTGTCGAAAATGCGTGCTCCTTTAACTTGGCACCACTGCCACAGTTTTAGAGCTACAGGAACCGTTTACCACTCAAACGAATCGGCAATTTCTCCTCTTTTCAGCACAATTTAAAACGTCCAGCTACATAGGTGTTACCATCATATGGGATCGACGCGTCTCTTATTCAATGGATTAGAAACTAATTTTCTGGCTGTTCAATTCAACTTGTTTTAGATGGTTTCAAGTCTGTCACTCATCATATAAATGCTGGTGTTTCCCAAGGCTGCGTTCTGTCTCCGATTCCCTTTCTCATTTTCATAAATAATTTTCATAGGTTGATCCAGGAAACGAAGGTTAGATCAAGTCCACAATCTCTCATCTACCCGTATGGGAATTGCCCTTGATAATTTAGAGTCGATGGCGAAGAATCGAGAGCTATGGAAGAGGTCCACCTAAGCAACCCGCGACTCACTTACTGGTTAAGCGGGTCATTGAAAATGAATGAATGAATGAAAGATAAATGAATCCAATTCATTCCTTCGCTGATGACAGCAGTCTTAGCTTCGCATATTCTTTCTTTTCTTCGGCCGTAGAACTGGAACGGTAAGGTATGTTAAGTTCATTAAATTCCGACCTTGACAGCATTTTAAAATGAGGTTCAGCCAATAGAGTTAAATTCATGGCTTCAAAAACACAATGTTGTAGGCTGTCTCTAAAGTGAAATCAGCCATTATCCATCAATGGCACTTGCATCACCGAAACCGAAACCGGTCTTTGGAACGACCATGTACACGAAGTCGCCCAGAATTCTACGAAATGTCTAAGTCTATGTCTTAAACGGTTCAAGAAATATTTGACCCCTTCTGATCTGGCTACAATATCTAAGTCGTTCTTACCTACTTCCTTACTTTAGATGGCGCTCACAGTGCGGGGTGGACCACGGCCTCAACTAAAAAGCCCCTCCAGCCAGCTCGGTCCTAGCTAGTTGTCTCCAGTAACGCATACACCAAGTTGGTTGAGGTCACCTGAGGTAGGGTTTTCCTTTGCTTCGTTGTCCCTCAGGGGTGGACTCAAAGACTCGTCGGGCTGGTGCGTTGTTGTCCATTTTGAGCTTTTTGATTAGGTTAACGTCGCTACTACACACTCTGTCGATACAAACTGGGCCGAAAATCACTCGAAGAATCTTTTTCTCATCATCATTTTCATCAGCTTTCGATAAGGTGAATGCTTCCGCACCATACATCAGGACCGGGATGATTAAGGTCTGTTAAGGCGAAAATATCACTCGAAGAATCTTTCCCTCAAAGCGTGCCAAGAGGGTTTCATCAGCTTTTGATAAGGTGCATGATTCTGCACTATACAACAGGACTGGTATGTTTAAGGTTTTGTACAATATTTCATTGATTCTGCGGGAGAGGATTTTACTTCCTAGATGCCTTCTAGCCGGAAGAAACTGTGATTGGCAAGAGTGATTCTTCGTTTTATCGTTCGAACGTTTTCATTTTGCGTGATCTGGGCCCAGGATGCTACTTAACAATTTTTATAAATTTTGTAATTATGTATACGTTTTAAATTCGTATATAAAAAATTTAAACTGCTTCGACGTTTAAACGGATTTTATACTTCTACGTGGTCCGCTGTTTTATATAGTTTGAAATAGTTCGAAGCTTATCCGGATATTTCGCGCGCCGTTTTCGGGGATTTAACGAAAATTATCTCATAACTATGCCTCGACGTCGTCCTTTCGTAGTAAACTAAGGTATGTAAGGCCATGTAAACGCAAAAAATACGGCCAAACGGATGCTTTGCTCTGAAGTAGTCCTACGTTAATCCGGATACTTCGCTCCAATTTCATTCGATCCGGTATCCGTCTCTTACAAATATGTAGTTTTTTTTTTCGAATTTTTATATATTTATATGTGTTTCTAGGAAATTACCTTGCAAAAATCAGACAGTAATGAACGACTGGGTTTAACTGTGTGCTATAGCTCAGGGGGCGGCAATGGGTCTGGATCTGATGATACAGACACATGCACAGAGGTGTATATAAGCGACATAGTGCCAGACAGTATTGCAGGCAGAGATGGCCGTCTACGACAAGGAGATCAAATTCTCCAAGTGAATGGCAAGGATGTTTCCAACAAAGAGGAAACCGAGACTCTAATTGCTGAGAACAACAATGCTGTGACCCTGTTGGTCAGTCGTTACCTATATGGAGTGAGTTTGATTGTTTGTTTTTTTAAATTTGTGTTGCACGAAATAAAATGTATTTACTCCCATCTAGGATGACGATGAATTTAACGAACAGGCGGACTACTATGACGACGATGAACAAAACTTGGAATACGCTAATTGTTTTCTAGGGAATTATATACTGAGCGAAGATTTACAAAAGGCTGCCAAAAGCAGTCAAGATGCTTCACCCGAAAAAAAGGCACCTGTTGAAGATGTAGCATTGCCTGCGCCTGACGCAGTACTTCCAAGCACAGAAGTTATCGCCGCTACAACATCAAGTTCTTCTTCCAAAGATCCCCTCAATCATCAGAATATTCGGGCCCATTTGGAGCAGGTGAACCAGGAAATTGCGATATTAGATTCACGAGTTGAGAATATGATGCTATCACAGCATGCGAAGCCGCTTAAAATTGTTGAACCATGTGTGGTCCAGAAACCGAAAGAAATCAGTGCAGCAAGCAGCGTAATGCAGGTAATGGACTATGACACCGAACACATTTACGAGACAATACCTGAAGACTCTGAGTCGGAACCATTTTACTGTTCGCCATACGAAAGCTCTGAACATCAGAATCGAATTGAGCAATGGCTCGGCATGCAGGACGGCTCTGAAATAGGGGAGAACAGATTGCGCTCACTGCAGCACAAACAGCACAATATTCAACAATATCATGACAATTTGGTGGTTTGGACAAAGGCGAAAAATGGAACTGTTCACAGTACGAATTCCAGCGCAGGGGATGATCATGAAAACAGTTCCAGTGCATACAATACTGGTGGCTCGTGCAACAGTAATACAATGACACCGCTAACGTTGGAACTGAATGCCAACTATCGAGATCGTGATCACCATTCCCAATCAACATTAATACTCTGTCCATCTAAGCATGTCGTGAGTCCTATAAATGAGTCAACGCCTCAGCTGCGATTACAACAGGAGTCGATTGACAGTGCTAAAGCCTCTTACCGCCATTCAAAAGAAAAATTACTAAGTCCTACCCACTCCAAGGTTTCTCAGATTATATTGAATAAGCAAAATAAATTTACTGTCCCACAAAAAATTGGTAAGTTTTAACTCAAATGTTGTACCTACATTTGTAATTTTTGTCTTCTTCTCTGTAATAGATGTAGCAAAATCCAATCCTCAAACAACCTCGATCTCAGCAGCAAACACAATGTATACAAATGTAGCTAATCTGCAGCAGACAATGCTCTTGCAACAGCAGCTATTTCGACAAGCCTTAATTCACCAGAGGGTACCATCGAACTCCGTACCTTGCCCGCAGTTTACAGCACCAAATTTAAGTCAATACCACTTTGTTAGTAGTCAAGAGGTTAGTTTTAACATTTTGCATAAATTGGCCTACACAAAGCATATTTTCTGTCTGTTCCAGGTAAGCACTGTTAAACTCAACACCCATCCAAACGAAGAGCACATGGTGTGGAAGGTGAAGCGTCGTCAAGACGGCACTCGTTACATAGTGCGACGTCCTGCCCGAAATCGATTCCTTCGTAATCGGGCAATGCGCATTAGTGCTGAGCGCAATGATCAAACGACAGAGGACGATACAATTTCTGAAATAAAAACCGGCCGCTACTGGACTAAAGAGGAACGCAAAAAGCACATTGAAAGGGCCCGCGAACGACGTCAACGACAACAGATAATAATTGCTAACAAAAATAACGAAATCACACCCACTAACCCTGAAGTAATACAAAAGATTTCAAACGAGAAGCTTCTTCAAATGAATCCGGACTTGCTTGCGACAAATCAAGATAAACTTCAGCCGAACTTACATACGCTTACCACACCAACTACTGCCAAAGTATATAGACAAAGCACTCCCACTGGTCAGAGTTTTACGAAAAAACTGGTGAAAAAAATCACCAATAGTCCTGTAGTAGAGGTCAGTCCATCTGTGTCTGTGACTGGAACCACAACAACTGGAACCATTAAGTCGACAGCGACACCAAGTGGTAATAAAATGGTAGGTCTTCTTTCGGTTACAACTGTCTAATTGACTATTGGTGGTGGCGGTGACGAAATGACGAAATCGGTTTCTTTTACAATTTTCCTTCCTTTGTGAATAGCTTCAAGGCGTGCCGGATAACAGCTTTCACAGCAGAGTCATCCATCCACCTTTGTAGGCTAACAAATCGAATACGTTATCGATATTGGCTGCATTTAGCTTTACTATATAATTTCTTGTTCCACGTTACGAGCCTTAATATAGTTTATACAATTCTTTTTTTTTTATCATTATTATTATTTGTATACTCAAAAAGTTGACATCCATTTTAATCGTATTTACTATATTGCTAAATACATATTTCTGATACATTTCATATCTAAGGCACATCTTTAACAAAAAAAAAAAAAAACTATAACTTGTTAATCTTAGTCTTGTATTCGTTTAACAAAAACAAAGAAAAAAAATAGTTTAACCAATGGTTAGTTAAAAATTAATTGCAAATCATTGTTTCATTCAAGAAAATACACTCTCTTTGCTTGAAATCGTATCTATTTATACTATTAAATGTACACACGTATATATATAAAGAATAAAGCGATTGGAATATATTTTCCGATTGAATTAATGTGATATAGTTAAGAATTGAATAGTTTCTTTAGGGGACATTCATTACAATGTTAATATTTCGACCCTCTGTTCCCCAATACGTAATAACTACCAATAGCAGACAAAACAAAACAAAAAACACAGAACGAATATATTTATTGTAAAATTTGATGATAGTGTTTGTTGAATATAAGTACATGCAATTATGATAGTATTTGATCTTCCTAACAAAAAAAAAAAAAAAAAAAAAGCATTTCATAGAATACAATACATTGTTCAAGAAAATATAAGTAAATAAAGTTATCGAATTGTTTATTAACTATAAATTCAAAATTGTATGTATTTTCCAAACAATTCCTAAACTTAGCTAGGTACTCCATATACATGCAGTTAAGGGAAGGCCCTCAGGCTAAGGTGAGACAGTCTTTAATGGACTTTGCAAGGCTATAAGCATTTTCTTTTACACAGATTATGACTCAGCATTGGTATGCAACATTCTTCATCAGGCCAGGCAGAGTAGGATCTTCAATGGAATCGGACCAATCCCTGTGGCGTGATGCAACTTTCGGTGTTAATATTTTAGAAAATGTATTTCCAAATCCATTTGGCAGATGAATATTACTGTAATAATGTAGTTGTGGATGAAATGTATTAGCATATTTGATTTTGCATATTCTCGAGCAACTTAAGAAAGTGCGTTTTGTTTAAACTATTGTAAATACATGCCTCGGTTATCAAGTTGTATGTTGTATGTATGTTGTAATCAATATTAAAGATAAGACGTATATTTTATAAAATGACTTGCGTTTTTGTTGGCTAAAAAATCACTCATCAAGAGCATTCAAAAATTGGAAAATTTGCTTAATAATGGTGGACAATGAAAATTCAACCACTTCAACCGTAAAAATCCCCGTCAAACGCCATTCAAAAAATTGCTTGGAAAATATTCGTAAAATACTAGGCACCCAGGAAACACAGCAGGTACCTACACCACTGTCTGAAATTTCACACATCTAAGAAAACCTGCTGATGAGTATGCAATGAAAATAGAATGCCATACCAGCAGGAGCACACAACATGGAATAAGCGTGGACAATATTCAATGCAAAAATTCAACACGTATAACACTTATGCAATCCAATTGTAAAACATGGTAAAACTCCACCCATTCGTAAAATTCATCAAAGAAAATGTTCAAAAATTGCTTGGAAACTTATTCGTAAATTACCAGGCGATCAGAAAACACAGCAGGTACACCTTCCAAGTATATTTGTTAACGAGTATGCAATGTAAATAGAGTGGCATACCCGCAGGTGTACGTAGCACAGACAAATTAGATGTCACTGATCTAGACCCTAATAGTATGCAATCATTAGCATGGACATAATCCAATGCAAATTCGAGATATAACACTTATGAATGGTGAATAGTGGTTTACGGCAAATTCAATTGAGAGGATGACATTTTAGCGACTACACCTGTTCCTGTTATATTTTCTGGGCGCCTGGGTATTTTACAAATAATTTTCAAAGCATTTTGAACGTTTTATTTTGACGGGTGGGTGAGTTTTACGCGTGGGTGAATTTTACGGGTGGGTGAGTTTTACGGTTGGGTTGCATAAGTGTTATACGTGTTGAATTTTCATTGAATATTTATTGTCCGCGGTTATTCGGTTCTGCAATTGGGAGTTTTTTTTTTCGGACAGCCATCCTAGGTGTGGTCAACTTTTTTCGTAGGTTTTGTTAGTGAAATGGAATCAGTTGGACTGTCGCTCGCTCCATATATTCTTTTGAAGAAATGTGTATAAATGAAAACAAATACCTACCCACATACATGTAAGTTTATTTGGAAGTTGCTTATGGAAATTATTACAGGCATTGGATTAGCAGTTCGTCATTTGCAGCTTGTATATAAACAAACGAAGCTCTATACACGGAGCGGCGAAGTCACAAGTAATCGTCATGCGGCCTGAGCTGCAGCTTGTTATTACTTAAACGTATTGCAAGACGTCCTTTTTTTTTTTTTTAAATGTTGATTTCGGCTGAATGAATTGACCAATATTTGTAGCTTGGAATAGGCTATCGTGGACAGTAGACCTTAAGCTATTACTCGACGGCATCTTGCCTATGAAGATAAATGAATAAAAAAAAAAAAAAACGCAACCATAATTATAACACCTTTATTTCATTGCGATAACATCGACCAAACTTATTCTTAAAATTGAATTAATTTGTATTTTTAAACCCTGTCAAACACTTCACTTTCAAATTTACACGCGGCTTACCAACTAAATTCAAAGACAACCAATCACCAGCTTTTAATTTAAAAGCATCTTTGCTAAATTAGCTTTTAGTGCATATATATTACAAAGTCTAGTACATATACCTATTGGCTGAGTCGTTCTCGAATCTTAATCTTCTTTGCAATAGCAGCAACCAGTGCGGCACCTTTTCCACTGCCGTCTTCGGCCAACATAAATTTGCTCTAGAAAATAAAAATATATAATTTAGAGCGTCTTTTGGATTCCTATACATGTGTTACCTTTTTGGAAGGTGCCATCTTTGCGGTAAGTTCCGCCATCCAATGGCTTAAACGCGGATGGTGTTTATACACAGACCCATCAATGGCGACAGTAATTTCAGCCTCTTCCATTCGATTTAACAGCACCGACGTATTGATGGCCAATAGTTGAGCGGCTCGCATCGTTATCAATCCGCAAACATAGCGAATAATATTGATGTCATCGTAGTTGTAGTCCTTGTCAAATTTTAAATCCAAACTGCTCATGATATCCAGTAAATTGTCATTTTGTAAGTTGATCGTGTCACTGAAAATGAACAAACAAAAAATACGCGAAAAATCGTAATATAACAGTTTGCTAGACGTACTGTTCAATTTTGGAAACATTATCCGAACCAAATGTCCAAGGCCTGGGAAATTTCTCTTTGGCTATGGTGGGCAGAAATAGCTTCCGCTCATACAGCTCTTCAAGGATAACTCTACAAAGCTCGCCGAGATACTTGCCACTGATGTACTTCTCAAACCTATACATTGGACAGAATTTATTATTTAAACTTGTCAGTTTAGTTTGTGCATCAAACCGCTTACGTGAATGAATTTTTCAACAAGGAACCTTCATCCACGGCTCGATCAAAGTTGGTCTTAATAAAGTCCAGCACTCCATTGTCGCCGAAAGCACCCCATTCCACATCAATAATTACGTGATCACCATGACTTTGGGTCTCCCAATGCTTCACCCGTTTCGCTGTTTCCATATAGCAGCCATTTGAACCGGTACCCAGAACAATGCCAATCCGAGTGTTTGCATCTATACGAGCACCCTGAACAAGAGTTCCAGTTGTGTCATTCAAAATTGCCAATATTTCGATATTGTGCCTGTCTAGCTTAGTCAGTGATTGTCGAAGTTTCTGCACAGCATCCTTGCCAACCATAGACGGACAATTGAACGATTTCGTCCATGTAACCAAGCTGCCCGAGTCCAGACTATGTTGTCGCATTGGAAACGAGAAAGTAAAACCCATTGGATAGATTGTATTACTCTCTAGATGATTTTGCTTGGCAAAGTCATCAACACACTCGGCTAAGTAGTCGAACAGAACATCGCCACAGCCTATTCGCAATTCATCTGTTATATGATAGTGCTGCACCGTTTCCTCTACAATATTGCCGTTGTTTAGAACCATAAGGATTACCCTAAAGTTCGTTCCACCCAAGTCTAGAGCCAGGAAGACACCTTGCTCTATGTATGTTTATAGGGAAGATGGTATATTTATTCAATTGGAACAGCAATGACCACTTACCCGTGCCATCTGGCAGCTCTGGGATATATGTGTTTTCCATTTGCAACGAGGATGGCTGTTCATTAAGGGCTCGTTCCATTTCATCAATAAATACATTTCTGATCTGTTCTATGGTTGCCTCACTAAGAACAAGTTTGCCAAGTAGATCGACTACCTGAAACAGGAATGGTAAAACTAACTGTTTAACTATACGCTAAGAATGATTATTATTATTTTCCGTTGCAGGAACTTTTTAAATTATTCCCAATAATACCCCGGAAATTCGAGTCCATGTCCATCAGAATCTGCACCGCAAAAATGTTAACTGCCTTCGAAATCAATTTATCTAACCAGGCCCCTTCAATGTGCCATACGATAATGTGTCAGACACCCACTAAGCCATAGCCCATTAAGATACATTTTTTTTTTGCAATAAAACTATAAAGACATCCGACAAAATCTCATCTGAGTATGTAAATAATGCTTCATTGAATAAGTGGCGGAGATATACAAGAAAAAATAAATTACGTATGCACAAAATCCATGTGGACGTTACTTTATCATCACGCAGTAAGAACAAAATTGTATCTAAAGTATTGGGTTCCTGTGAATGAAAATCGTTTGTTACGACGACGACCACAACAGTCGACAGCAACTAGCACGTCAGAGAGCGAATAAAATTCCCTAATAAAAGTACTTAGTCTAATTTGAATAGAGGCGACAGGCACTGGCACTCTATTTTTAGATGACTTTGCACTTTGTATAGATGTGACCAGGTGGAAGGCCGGAAATTTACTTAAGAATAAAGTCTATGCAAACGTGGGAATGGGATATTTTTGGGGGCGGTCTTGTCTTGATGTAGGAATTATCTTCAAAGGGATATATATATTTTTTTTATAATTAATGAGAGACTACCATAGTCCCACAAGAAATAACAAAGTGGACATCATACCGTGAACCGTACCATCAGGCAGGCATCCTCTAATAGGTAGACTCAGGATGAGATGGTTAGATGAAGTTCATAATCAAGTCTATGGCGGAGAAACGAGAGCGAGGAGGGTCCATTTGAGCATACATACACCCGCGACCCACTCGAGGTCGACCATTGGTTCTACGGATAAAAGATAGATAGAAGCGAGTATCTATTAGTCATGCACAGCACATTGGCTGTCGGTTTCAATGTTGCAATGGATATATATTTTTTTTTTTTTTTGGGGAATACCTACGACATTTTGTGACTATAGGGTTGAACCCCAGGGCACAACATAATTACTGCTGCGATTTAACCAACTCTGAATAGTCTGACATTCACTCTTGAAGGTGTACGTATGTATATTGGGATGAGTACAAGTTTATGTCACTGAAGGCCAATGTCTCTGTTTAATGCGGTTTATATGATTAAAGTACTAATTATGGCGAATTGTGAATCAAGAGTGAGGTCAATGCCGTGCCGTAGTTAAACAACAAACCTGGTCTGCCTAAGTAAAGACGGTGCAAACTGGAATTTAGTCTTAAATTAGAAACTCATATAGATTCTCATCACTTAACAAGTTAATTTTACGAAGTACTTTGTATAAATGTCAATAGTATATGAAGCAGTCATGCATATAGTCTAACAAAATGCTTAATTTTTTAAGTGCATTAAGTGAAATTTTAAATAATAATTGATTTTTTTTATGTTTTTTTATTTTAATAGTATAGACATATTGTCGTTGAAAAGTAAAGAAAGAAATGGTTTTTGGCGATAAAAATCCAAAAATTACACCGATCTTTAGAATCTTTTTTAAAAATATGTTTGTTTTATGAAGAGAAGAGATTTTTGATTAAAAAAAAATCCTGCTGAAAATCCGCTTCAAATATTCGCATAGCAAAAAAATTGGTATTCTCAAAGCTGTAGGTATGGAGTTTTTTTTTCCACCTCTGTGGAAATTGTATTCACCTCTAGCATTAGGTAGAATTTTACGTCAACATTTAGTTACTGATGGTTGTGAAAAGAATGCCATGAAATTCAAAAAATTGGCTAAGAAATATGGCGTTATGCCCAAATTGATTTGGAAATAACGCAAAAAAAAAAAAATGCATAAGGATCAAAAATAAACAACAAGATGGAAATAAAGCCCAAATGTAATTTGCAGTTTAATACGTATGGCGGGGCCATGCTGCATCCCTTTAACCCCCCTGCTTGGGGTTATGTCAGATTTGGAGTATGTGCGAAATTGGATATATTGAAGGTTTTTTTTTTGCGTACAAACACCCACATACTCCAAAATCCAACAGAAAACCCAAGCAGCGGGTTGCAGGGGGGCACCATGGGGGCATGCTACTTAGTACACTATTTATACTAAAGGGTCCGCCATCTAACGTTTTTTTTTCAACTAGTGCTTATTTCGCGAATGGTAACACTTAGCTCATGTCTGATTTGACAGATTATTAGTTTTATCCTTCCGCTGAACGAATATGGTTGTGTATACGCTTGAACAACGCTGGGAAATATTGCGACATTACTTTGAAAATCATGGTAATGTTGCAGAATGTGTGCGAAAATTGCGTACGGATTTTGGAAGAAGAGAAGCACCGTCAGCGGGTATGTAAACAAGCAAAATTGTCGCATTTGGGGCACAGAAAACCCGCACGCATACATTGAAAAGCCGATATACCCAAAACGAGTCACTGTTTGGTGCGGATTTTGGTCCAGAGGCATAATTGGGCCATTTTTCTTCGGAAATGAGAAAGGAGTGGCCGTTACAGTCAATGGCGATCGTTATCGGGCCATGTTGAACGAATTTTTGTTCACAAAAATTGAAGAGGAGGATATTGGCAACATTTGGTTTCAACAGGACGGCGCTACGTGCCACACAGCCGAAGCTACACTCGATGTTTTGCGCCCTGTTTTTGAAGATCGCATTATCAGCCGCAGAGCTGATGTCGTTTGGCCACCGCGGAGCTGCGATTTGACACCGTTGGACTATTACTTGTGGGGTGCCGTAAAAGATAAGTGTTACGCCGACATGCCAGAGACAATTGACGCTTTAAAGGACAATATTCGTGAAGCCATTGGTGAAATACAGCTGCACACAATCGATAATGAGCTTAAAAATTGGACCGATCGTGTAGGCTACTGCATGGCCAGCCGAGGCAGCCATTTGAGTGAAATTATTTTCCATTATTAACCGGAAGGATTGTACTTTCAAATAAAAAAAGAAATTTGAGAAAATATTCAGTAGTTTTTTTTTATAGCATTTTCAAAAACAAAAAAAGTTATTTGGCGGACCCTTTATTTTGGGCTTTTGATTGCTTGTAAAAAAAAGAGCCTCGGAAAGGAAATAACAACCAAAATGACGAAAAATTTTGCAACAACAAATTAAACGAGTTTTTTAGGGCGCTATTTCCAAATTGATTTGGGCGTTATTATCTAACCCAAAAAATATTGTAAATATATCAAACTATTTCGATTAAAGACGAGCGCTTGGCAGGGGAAAAGTCAGTCGAGTAACAACATTCGAAGAGAAATTGTCGCATGCGGATTTTCAGAATTGGAAATTTCACCGTTTCGCATGAAATTGAAGATTTTGACAGATAAACGTAAGAGAGAATTTTTGAGAATTGGGCTCCTTCTTGTGGCACTGTAGAATTTGGGGTGGATGTCTGCCCAAACCCACTAAGCTAATTTTGTACCTATATATACCATAAAAACTTATTGACGTAAAAGGTTGAAATTTGCTCACAGCATCGGGTATAACCTCTAGTTAGACAACAAATATTCATGATAGCGACACATCGACTTCGACTGGCTGTAGAGTTATTAGTAATTTGGTAAAATAAAAATATTTTCCTTCATACAAAAAACTTTGTATCGAAAAGAGAAATATTGGCTGACATTTACATAAACTAACGTTAGGGAAACTATACCTTAATTATGTAGTAGTTTATATGAACTAACAGCTGATGTATGTAGGTACTTATGTAAGGAACCTTTTTGACTAGTTTTTTTTTTTAATATGTTTGTTTTTCTGTGTAGATTAAAAATAAAAAGATTTGCGGAAGGTTGTTTGTAAAAACTGCGTTTTTTTAGCATTCAAAGTTAAAAAAAAAATGTAATAAATTGAGTGTATTTTTAACATTTTTTTTATCTAAAATCCCTTTTAAAAACAAATATAAAAAAATATATGATGAAGATTGGTCTAATTGGCCAAATAAGCAGGTGACCGCAAAAGTGTATAATTACCAAAGAAATAATGATAATGATCGATAAATTTGTTCACTTTTATGAACAGCTCCTTAAAGGACCAACTACCTACGCACAAACGAATAATCGCAAGTTTTGTCAGTCTGTTCACATGAACACTTTTCTAAGTCGCGGCAGTTCGCGAATTTCAGCCATCACTTTCTACCCGTAATGTCTAATTTGAGGTTAAGTCCGAACGAATTTTTTATTCGCTAGTTTGTGGAACGTGGTTTAATGGTGTGGATTGCGAATAAACTTTGGCAATTCGGGCCGAGGTGTTTTCGTTCGCGGCAAACAGTTTGGAATTCGAATTTTCGTTATTTAAACTGTTTATAAACTTGTTTTCTTAATACATTTTAATGAGATAAAATAATAAAATGTGCAATTTTCTGTTTATAAAAAGTGACTTGTTCGCATTTTATCAATTCGTTCATTCGCTCCCATATGAATGGGCCTTAAGCCACCAAGTGACAAAGAACAGAAACAGAATCTGAAACAGAACAGAAAGCTTTTTCGTTCTGTAGTAAATTCTGGTTTGGTCTACGTTCCTCGCTCAGCTACACAAAACTGAAACAGATCTAGAAAAACTGCCGTCTATTCTATCAAATGCTATCATGAAATTATTATGGCCACTAAAAACATTTTTTTCGTCTCGTACTCGTAGTCGAATTTGCAATTTCAAAGCCAGGAATCTGTTTTAAATTGTCTAAAATAATGCAAATTAGCAAAATTTTGTCAACCAATGTGAAATTTCAGGCCAGAGACTGTAACTGAAGAATGTTGTTGACATTGGGTAAACTAATATAATTTAAAGAAAGTTTGCATGTACCCAAAATCCCAGCAGGGGATTTGCAGGAGGCCAGCATGCCCCCCATACACATTTTAAAGCGCAAGGGTAACAATTTGTACTCTAAGCGGAGCGACGTATAAAAGTAATTTTCAATTTTCCCAAAAATTGTAGGACATACATATATCAATCTGGTTTTCAGTGTTCGATTAAGAATTGATTTCGGCAGTAAAAACTACAAACAAATTAAGTAGTATCTATTTTCTCAGTATTGAAAAATCAGTATAAACTTTTTTCCTTAAATTTCAAGTTTAAAAGCATTTTTTTTCAAAATCTATTAACAGATATAACTTGATTTAAAACCAGTAAGACAATTATCTTCGACTATGCCGAAGCTCAAATACTCGGTAATATATTGTTGTAAATTAAAAAAAATATTTTAGTATTAAAAAATTATATATTTGTATGGGAGGTATGGTATTTATTCGACCAAGCTCATTTTTTGTCAATTTTTTTAAAATATTATTAAAATAATACGTGCAAAGTTTAAACTTGCTATCTTTACTGTAGCTATTTAAATTTAATTTTTAACATTATAAAGATATATAAATCCGATATTTTTGTATGGGAGGTAGTAGTTGTTTTCATCCTCATCTCATCTTCGAACTTATCCTCAGTTTGGTGGATAAAATACGTGCCAAATATCAAGTCGATAGCTCTTAAATTACGGACAGACAGACATCGCTAGATCGACTAAGAAAGTGATGCTGATCAATAATGTATATAGTTTGTCATACCTACAACGCCTCCTTATGTGCGTTACAAATGGAATGTTAAAGTGATTATACCCTCACCACAGTGTGGTACCGGGTATAAAAATATCAAAGAAGAGATTCCTGGCTTTCAAAAATCCTAAAATCCTTTATTGTAAGTCTTGCCATTGTTTTTAAAATTTATTTTTTCATTTTAAGTATTATTTTTTTTTTAAATTGCCCCTCCCTCCTAAATGAAGCCAGATAGACCACCCTACCATAATAAAAAATGCTTGTATTTATCCTCTCTACAAAATACGGTTATCAATTCTTGGCGCCATAGTTATCGTACTCGTGCCACATTTTTTTATATAAATTTTTGTTTAACCACTTTTAATTCGCAAATCGCAACATTTTAAATTTCTTTATGGTTACATTTTTGTGGCTCACTGGAATTACGCCAAAAAATTGAAGTGGAAAAACAGCCCAAAAACCTTCATACAAATTTGTGACATTTTTTCCTAGGAACAATCGCCAAAATATTTTGACACAAATGCCGCTAATTTTTTACCATTTTTTCCAAAACTCTTTCGGGCATTTTTTCCATTTAAGAAAATAGAGAAAACGCCCAAAAAAGTGTTTTGGAAAAAACACAAAAAAAAAAGTGAAATAATACCTCAAATGAAAAACGAGACCGTAACCCCCCTGCTTGGGTTTACTGTCAGTTTTCGGGCCTTATTTCATTTTTCTTGGGCGTAATTTCCATTTAACTTCTTGGCTTTTTTTTTTTTCAAAAATGTGGCGTGATTTCCTGGCATTCTGGTGATTTTTCTGTTTTATTTTTTGGCGTTTTTGCCAAAAATATTACGCCGCAATTATTTTGGTCTTTTTTCCAAAATACTTCTTTTTGGAGTAATTTCAGGGAGCCAATTTTTGTGTATATAAAAACTCGAAAGAAAATAAATTAAATCTACAGACGACACCTGATAAAAATACAGTTTTCTGACATTTTTTTTCCATTTTTAGAAAAGGCGAAAAGAAAAACGCCAGAAATATTCACCCATATTCCCGTTGGTGTTTGTCGTATACGACTCATGTAAATCCGATATTCTGATTTTTTTTTTTTAATTTTTTTTAATGATTTTATTTCGATGGCTTAGTGTTTACTGTAATTTCAAATCGTTTATCTCAAAAAAGTTATAAAGACTGACTTAAAAGATAACTCGAATAGGGGGCGATTGTTTCTGAAATTTTTATCAACCATAGCTAATTTAGAAACTCTTGAAAAGTTTTGGAAACTTTTTAAAATCTTTTTTCCTGCGGGTATTTTCGATACCAGCTATATTTTCCGGACAGGTGGTATTTCGTGAACGATTTTTCAAAGCCGTTCGATTGGCCGGGATATTGTTTTGAAAATTTTAAATACCTACAAGTTATTTTCAAAACAACTTTACAAAAATAGTAAAAAAAAAGCCAATATTCAACTTGCCCTTACCACAGGATATAACAAAGGTGAATAGGACTTTTTTTTTAATTTTTTGTCTAAAAAATATATTTTTTTAAAACTATTCCCCTTATCAAATAATTTACTATCATTGTGCACTGTCAAACAAATTTAGTAAAAATGTCTTATCTGAATTTATATAAAACGCACTTTAGGCCTATTAAGTGACTCTGAGGTGCACAAAAATTAGCAAAAGGGAACGGACAATAATACAAGTTTTTTTTACGTCTCACGAGAAGAAAAAAGTGTGTCTGAAACTGTTCTATTTCTGGTTTCAAAACGCTATTTGGAATTATGTACATATGTACACAATTTTATGCACCTACTTCTGAGGTGGAACACTATGTGCCAAAACTGGGGTAGCGATATAAGTCAGCGCGATATATCTCCGCTCGAACTTATGTCGTTTTCAAGCGACATAATCTCCGCCTCAAAAAAAAAAAAAAAAAATTAAATAAGGCCCCAAAACTGACAGTAAACCCAAGCACGGGTTTCGTTTTTCGTTTGGGGTCTTATTTCACCTTTTTAAAGCGACATATCCGCCAGAAAAAAGCGACATAATTCCGCTCGAAAAGTGTACCGCGGACATATGTCGCTATGCCTCAAAACTCTGGTTGGAAAATATTTAGAATAGTAAGAGTCGTGAATGCGGACACAAATACGGAAATGCGGACTTATCGGTATTGAGTTTCATGTAAGTATTAGAAAATCACATATATAAAAGTAACATCAAAAGGGAACGATATTGAATGGAAATTGCCGCAATAAAATCATGTCATACAGTTTTCATGGAATTTTATAACATTTCAAAGAACACTGATCCAAGCTAATCTCGAAGCAATAGCAATGCATTGATAACCCGACATGTTCGAATACCATATTTGACCTTAAACTTGTTGCAACAAATGCTGTAAGGAAGAGATAAGCAATTGACGTTGTTCTAGCCATAAATTGATATAGTTTTATTGGTTAGTTTTATTTTATTCAATTTTATGGTTTCGTGGGCTACTTAAACTTTATTGCATAAATGCCATGCATGTATCTAGTTTTATATTTTTGAAATCACACGTTTTTTGTATATGTAGAGGATTTTCTTTTACACTACAAAATTCAATTCAATGGCAAAATGAGTAAAGAAGGCGGAAGTGGTGGCGAACGGTTTTGAGAAGACGACGACAGTAACTAAAAATAAATAGGTGGCGCAACAGGCGGGTAGACACCCTAGGCCAAACTTCTCGCAACCATCGCAACAATTTTATGCCGAGTCCGAACGGCTGAATTAAGAAACTTTTTCAGGACAGTCATACTCTCGGATGTTTGTCAGACCTTCACAAGAGGTGGCGTAGTAGAAAAAACCTTAAGATGTAATTTGGGTTTTTCCGGGGATCGAACCTGGGATCCCTCGCACAGTAGTCCAGCACACACTGCCGACGACAGTAACTATTTGGTCTAAAAAGACGCCAGAGGGCTACACTTTTGCCAAGATCTAACAAATTTGGCAAGACCCTCCTACTTACTGATGGTTACAAATGGTTTTATAGACCTTCTTCAAGACCCTAAAGAAAACTCAAACGACCATCGGTGTTCACTCACTTTTGACGCTCACTGGATGTACTTTCAAAGGAGTAGACCCTATAAATTCTATAGATCGCGTTAAGAAATTCCAGTGTCAAAAAGGGGGCTTGAGCGATTCAATCAAGCTACATAACCTAAATATGTAAATATAAATATTAGTAAATATTGGGCTATGTTTAGCTGTTAGAATTTGATGCCATATTTGAATGGCTGAATCGAGAAGCTTTGGCAGGACAGTTACACCCTTGAAAGTTCGTCAAACCTTCGCGAGAGTGCGGTTACACAAGGTGTAATCGCGCTTGAGGCCAGAAAGCCCGCCCTTAATAGTCCAGCACAGTAACCACGATAAACACACTTATAGAACGTATATATAGAAGAGAAATAGAACCATTTTAGGAACTGTGGAAATGTTTATATTTTTCCACTGTCATTGCTGTCATTAATAAATTGAAAGGAGATTCAAATAATGCACCCTCAAACTATAAGCAGCAACATGATGTACCTATTAATAGTTTGACACCACAACAAATAGACTTAATTTAGTGATTAGTGGGTTCATGCTCACCTTTTGACAATTCGTTTCATTGCTCAAAGTAAGCTCCGCAATCTCAAACATGATAAATGGAAGACGTGTTCGCAACCTTACAAATTTCCGTAAGCTATTTATCAGGTTTCCAAAAAAAAAAACACAACAACTCGAAGACAGTATTTTCGAAAAAAAAAACAAGCAAACCACAAACTTTATATTATTGGATGTCGTAAGACCGCTTTACTTCTCGACTACTGACTGACTATAATACAGACCGGCATTTGATACTAGATTTTTGTGTATCACTTTATTTCAGTATTTGATTTTTTTTTTTTACGGGATTTTATTCAGCGGTCCAGAAGCTTTCTAATTTAGAACAGTAAATCAATATGATAGCCACACGTTTAAATAGAGCCTACTAACTATATCGCGGATGTCTCTTCTTGATCGATCGTTGTGAGAGATAGCACAGTTTAACCCTTTGGTTCTGCACCGGAATTCAAGATCGGCGGCAGACTGCACCGCTATACTTCGAAGAGCTTAATGGGGGCCTGCAGAGCACATTTCACATAATCACAATCTACAAAAGTCTGTTGTATGTCTATAGGTCGTGTGCGAAGTGCTACCAACGAAATAAATCTGTAGTTCATGTAGGGTAGATTGTAGAGGGTAATTGGACACTGTGCTTGTATTTGTAATAGTGGCGGCCGGCGGCGGCGGCGACTGGCTACATAAAATAAATTCTCCAAAAGATGAGTGGGTATTGTTTGATTTTTTTTTGTGTAACTGCGGCTTATAGATTATTCCGAAAAGTGTTGGATGATCGTCCGTGTCGTAAAAGAATTGAAACAAAAAATGAAACGCTTGTTCGCAATTTATATATAAATATTTATTATTTTCAGATGCATTTGGAAAGCAACAGATATTATGACACTTTTGAACCGACAAGCTTATTATAAGCAGTATTATCTATGTGTTTTAATCCCTTTGCTTACTTCGTATAATTATTTTCTAGTTTTATTCTTAACTCCGGAGTTTCGTTCCATTTATTAGCTAAGTATAGTTTATATACATAATTATATTGATTAACTATAAAAAAGTTAAATCTCACTGGCTGTATGGATAAGGAGCTGAGACAGGACAAGCTAATATTTATTTATAAAATGTACAAAATAAGATCGATAAATAAGTATTGATGAGGAACTCTGGGTGATTACTGATTAGCCGTCGAACTTCAATCCCTTTAGGTTGAGGGTGATGGAGATGATTTCCTTTGGCGGTGGACTGCTGCGTTTAAAGACTTTCCTCTCAAGTAGATCAGTCTCGGCGTCAAGAGCACTGCTGGAGTCCTGCAAGTCCCTCTTGCTTCGTGAGAAGGCGTCGCTGTTGTCTGTGTCGTCTGCGTCCTCATCGTCTTCGAAAACGTTATTGGCGCTGAATGAAAGTCCGTTAATTTCATCGAAGAGCGATGTGAGTTTTGAATTGCGAACGGTTCTATCATGGCCAGGATTTTCGAAAGGTGGAAGATACGTCGCAGGGACCCTGCTTGTGCCTTGGTAGCCCGAATCGGGGCAACGAGGGTCTACAGACCCGGGATAACAATATACGGGTGTCGTGGTTTGGAAAGACTGTCCACATCTTATATCAGGCGAACCAGGGTAGCACTGTGGTGAGGAAGTTGTAGTTTGTAAAGGCTTCGTAGTCTGTGGACATCTGGTATCCGTTGAACCGGGATAACAGCGTGGTGCTGGGCTGGTTGTTGGTCTTGTAGGTTGCGGACATCTTGGGTCCTTTGAGCCGGGGAAACAACCGGGTGTTGTTATTTGAGGACATCTTGGGTCCGAAGATCCTGGATAGCAGTTCAAGGCAGTGGTTGTTGTTTGCGGACACCTAGGATCTCTTGAGCCAGGGTAGCATTTTGGACCGTCAGTTGATGGTGGCAAGTACGTAGATGGTTGGCGTGTGGTTTGTGGGCATCTGGGATCTGTTGATCCTGGATAACAGGTTGGTGCTGGGCTGGTTGTTGGTCTTGTAGGTTGGGGACATCTTGGGTCCTTTGTACCGGGGAAACAACCAGGTGTTGTTATTTGAGGACATCTTGGATCTGTTGATCCGGGATAGCAGGTTGCTGCTGGGCTGGTTGTTGGTCTTGTAGGTTGCGGACATCTTGGGTCCTTTGAGCCGGGGAAACAACCGGGTGTTGTTATTTGAGGACATCTTGGGTCCGAAGATCCTGGATAGCAGTTCAAGGCAGTGGTTGTTGTTTGCGGACACCTAGGATCTCTTGAGCCAGGGTAGCATTTTGGACCGTCAGTTGATGGTGGCAAGTACGTAGATGGTTGGCGTGTGGTTTGTGGGCATCTGGGATCTGTTGATCCTGGATAACAGGTTGGTGCTGGGCTGGTTGTTGGTCTTGTAGGTTGGGGACATCTTGGGTCCTTTGTACCGGGGAAACAACCAGGTGTTGTTATTTGAGGACATCTTGGATCTGTTGATCCGGGATAGCAGGTTGGTGCTGGGCTGGTTGTTGGTCTTGTAGGTTGCGGACATCTTGGGTCCTTTGAGCCGGGGAAACAACCGGGTGTTGTTATTTGAGGACATCTTGGATCTGTTGATCCGGGATAGCAGGTAGGTGCTGGGCTGGTTGTTGGTCTTGTAGGTTGCGGACACCTTGGGTCCTTTGAGCCGGGGAAACAACCGGGTGTTGTTATTTGAGGGCATCTTGGGTCCGAAGATCCTGGATAGCAGTTCAAGGCAGTGGTTGTTGTTTGCGGACACCTAGGATCTCTTGAGCCAGGGTAGCATTTTGGACCGTCAGTTGATGGCGGCAAGTACGTAGATGGTTGGCGTGTGGTTTGTGGGCATCTGGGATCTGTTGATCCTGGATAACAGGTTGGTGCTGGGCTGGTTGTTGGTCTTGTAGGTTGGGGACATCTTGGGTCCTTTGTACCGGGGAAACAACCAGGTGTTGTTATTTGAGGACATCTTGGATCTGTTGATCCGGGATAGCAGGTTGGTGCTGGGCTGGTTGTTGGTCTTGTAGGTTGCGGACATCTTGGGTCCTTTGAGCCGGGGAAACAACCGGGTGTTGTTATTTGAGGACATCTTGGATCTGTTGATCCGGGATAGCAGGTAGGTGCTGGGCTGGTTGTTGGTCTTGTAGGTTGCGGACACCTTGGGTCCTTTGAGCCGGGGAAACAACCGGGTGTTGTTATTTGAGGGCATCTTGGGTCCGAAGATCCTGGATAGCAGTTCAAGGCAGTGGTTGTTGTTTGCGGACACCTAGGATCTCTTGAGCCAGGGTAGCATTTTGGACCGTCAGTTGATGGCGGCAAGTACGTAGATGGTTGGCGTGTGGTTTGTGGGCATCTGGGATCTGTTGATCCTGGATAACAGGTTGGTGCTGGGCTGGTTGTTGGTCTTGTAGGTTGGGGACATCTTGGGTCCTTTGTACCGGGGAAACAACCAGGTGTTGTTATTTGAGGACATCTTGGATCTGTTGATCCGGGATAGCAGGTTGGTGCTGGGCTGGTTGTTGGTCTTGTAGGTTGCGGACATCTTGGGTCCTTTGTACCGGGGAAACAACCAGGTGTTGTTATTTGAGGACATCTTGGATCTGTTGATCCGGGATAGCAGGTAGGTGCTGGGCTGGTTGTTGGTCTTGTAGGTTGCGGACACCTTGGGTCCTTTGAGCCGGGGAAACAACCGGGTGTTGTTATTTGAGGGCATCTTGGGTCCGAAGATCCTGGATAGCAGTTCAAGGCAGTGGTTGTTGTTTGCGGACACCTAGGATCTCTTGAGCCAGGGTAGCATTTTGGACCGTCAGTTGATGGCGGCAAGTACGTAGATGGTTGGCGTGTGGTTTGTGGGCATCTGGGATCTGTTGATCCTGGATAACAGGTTGGTGCTGGGCTGGTTGTTGGTCTTGTAGGTTGGGGACATCTTGGGTCCTTTGTACCGGGGAAACAACCAGGTGTTGTTATTTGAGGACATCTTGGATCTGTTGATCCGGGATAGCAGGTTGGTGCTGGGCTGGTTGTTGGTCTTGTAGGTTGCGGACATCTTGGGTCCTTTGAGCCGGGGAAACAACCGGGTGTTGTTATTTGAGGACATCTTGGGTCCGAAGATCCTGGATAGCAGTTCAAGGCAGTGGTTGTTTGCGGACACCTAGGATCTCTTGAGCCAGGGTAGCATTTTGGACCGTCAGTTGATGGCGGCAAGTATGTAGCTGGTTGACAGATTTCATCGGTTGAACCGGGAACACATCCTGGTTTTGATGTTGTTGGTATTTTTGGGCATCTGGGATCAGGAGATCCTGGGAAACAATTTAATGGCGAGGGAGTGGTAGAAGTTTGTGGACACCTGGGATCTATTGATCCTGGATAGCACCTTGGTGCTGGGCTGGTTGTTGGTCTTATAGTTTGCGGACATCTTGGGTCCTTTGAACCGGGGAAACAACCAGGTGTTGTTATTTGAGGGCATCTTGGATCTGTTGATCCGGGATAACAGGTTGGTGCTGGGCTGGTTGTTTGTCTTGTAGTTTGGGGACATGTTGGGTCCTTTGAACCGGGGAAACAACCAGGTGTTGTTATTTGAGGGCACCTTGGATCTGTTGATCCTGGATAACAGCTTGGTGCTGGACTGGTTGTTGGTCTTGTTGTCTGTGGACATCTGCGATCTGTCGATCCTGGGAAGCAACGGGGAGCCGGCGTTGTAGTCGGAATTGGTTTTGTTGTTTGCGGACACTTAGGATCTCTTGAACCAGGGTAGCATTTTGGTCCGTCAGTGGATGGCGGCAAGTATGTAGCTGGTTGACGTGTGGTTTGTGGGCATCTTGGATCTGTTGATCCTGGATAACAGGTTGGTGCTGGCCTGGTTGTTGGTCTTGTAGGTTGGGGACATCTTGGGTCCTTTGAACCGGGGAAACAACCAGGTGTTGTTATTTGAGGGCATCTGGGGTCCGAAGATCCTGGATAGCAGTTCAAGGCAGTGGTCCTTGTTGGGGTTGGTCTAGTCGTCTGCGGACATCTGGGATCTGTCGATCCGGGGAAGCAACGAGGAGCCGGCGTTGTAGTCCGAATTGGTTTTGTTGTTTGCGGACACTTAGGATCTCTTGAACCAGGGAAACATTTTGGACCGTCAGTTGTTGGCGGCAAGTATGTAGCTGGTTGACGTGTGGTTTGTGGGCATCTTGGATCTGTTGATCCTGGATAACAGGTTGGTGCTGGGCTGGTTGTTGGTCCTGTAGATTGGGGACATCTTGGGTCCTTTGAACCGGGGAAACAACCAGGTGTTGTTATTTGAGGGCATCTTGGATCTGTTGATCCTGGATAACAGGTTGGTGCTGGGCTGCTTGTTGGTCTTGTAGGTTGGGGACATCTTGGGTCCTTTGAACCGGGGAAACAACCAGGTGTTGTTATTTGAGGGCATCTGGGGTCCGAAGATCCTGGATAGCAGTTCAAGGCAGTGGTCCTTGTTGGGGTTGGTCTAGTCGTCTGCGGACATCTGGGATCTGTCGATCCGGGGAAGCAACGAGGAGCCGGCGTTGTAGTCCGAATTGGTTTTGTTGTTTGCGGACACTTAGGATCTCTTGAACCAGGGAAACATTTTGGACCGTCAGTTGATGGCGGCAAGTATGTAGCTGGTTGACGTGTGGTTTGTGGGCATCTTGGATCTGTTGATCCTGGATAACAGGTTGGTGCTGGGCTGGTTGTTGGTCCTGTAGATTGGGGACATCTTGGGTCCTTTGAACCGGGGAAACAACCAGGTGTGGTTATTTGAGGGCATCTTGGATCTGTTGATCCTGGATAACAGGTTGGTGCTGGACTGGTTGTCGGTCTTGTAGGTTGCGGACATCTTGGGTCTTTTGAACCGGGAGAACAACCAGGTGTTGTTATTTGAGGGCATCTTGGATCTGTTGATCCTGGATAACAGCTTGGTGCTGGACTGGTTGTTGGTCTTGTTGTCTGTGGACATCTGCGATCTGTCGATCCTGGGAAGCAACGAGTAGCTGGCGTCGTAGTGGTAATTGGCTTCGTTGTTTGCTCACAGCGTGGATCTCGTGATCCAGGGTAGCATTGCGGACTCCCAGTGGAAGGGGGCAAGTACGTAGATGGTTGACAGTTTTTATCTTTTGAATCTGGAGTACATCCTGGTCTTAGAGTTGTTGGAATTTTTGGACACCTAGGATCTGGAGAACCTGGGAAGCAGTTTAACAAATCTTGAGGCGTTGTCGTTTTAGGGCAACGTGGATCTGTTGATCCTGGATAGCATTGTGGACCTGCAGTTGGAGTAGGACGGGTCGTTTGAGGACATCTTGGTTCTCTCGATCCAGGATAACAGCGAGGACTTAGTGTTGTAATTGGGGTAGGCCTTGTGGTCTGAGGGCACCTGGGGTCTCTTGATCCAGGATAGCATTTTGGACCATCAGTTGATGGCGGCAAGTATGTAGATGGTTGACCTGTGGTTTGTGGACATTTTGGATCGGTTGATCCAGGATAGCAACGTGGCGCCTGTGTTGTGCTTGGTACTGGTCTAATTGTCTGCGGACATCTAGGATCGGAAGATCCTGGATAACAGCTGAAGGCAGTTGTTCCGGTTGCAGTTGCTCTAGTCGTTTGCGGACATCTGGGATCGCTTGAACCTGGGAAGCAACGAGGACCTGGGGTTGTAGTAGAAAAGGGTTTAGTTGTTTGCGGACAGCGTGGATCCCTGGATCCGGGGTAGCATTTCGGACTCTGAGTGGATGGTGGCAAGTACGTGGATAATTGACAGTTTACGTCTGTTGAGTCAGCTGTACAGCCCGGTTTCGGGGTAGTTGGTATTTTTGGACATCTTGGATCTGGAGAGCCTGGGAAGCAGTTAAGTGACGTGGGAGGTGTTGTTGCTTCTATGCACTGTGGATCTCTTGAACCCGGATAGCACCGCGGAACTGGAGTTGAGGTAGGACGAGTTGTTTGTGGACACCTTCGATCTGTTGAACCAGGATAACAGCGTGGGGTCAATGTTGTAATTGGCGTCGGCTCTGTGTCCTGTGAACATATTGGATCTGTTGATCCAGGGAAACATTGGTTGGCTGGGGTTATTGTAGTCTTTACAGGTTGACGGCATCTTGGATCCCTTGAACCAGGATAGCAGCTGGTTGCTGTCGGTGGGATCTGTGTCGTTGGCTTTGGGCATCGTGGATCTCTTGATCCTGGATAACATTTGAGAACTTCCGTCAAGGGCGGCAAATAAGTTGATGCTTGACATTTTTCGTCTGTCGAACCGGGAAGACATCCTGGACTCTGAGTTGTTTTTGTGCATCTGGAATCAGGAGACCCTGGGAAGCAATTCAGTGGCTCTTGAGGCGTCGCATCCAAGCAACTTGGATCAGTTGAACCAGGATAACAGACGGAGGCTTCAGTTGTTATCTGACGACATCTCGGATCCCGCGATCCTGGGTAGCATCTTTCAGTAGTGGTTACTGTTGGAAGTGGTCTATTAGTTTGCGGACATCTACGATCTGTCGATCCCGGGAAACATCGAGGAGCCGGCGTTGAAGTAGGAATAGGCTTCGTTGTTTGAGGACATCTTGGGTCTCTTGACCCGGGGTAGCATTTTGGACTCTCAGTAGATGGAGGCAAGTACGTAGATGGCTGGCAGTTTTCATCAGTTGAACCAGGTGGACAGCCGGGTCTTGGAGACGTTTGTATTTGTGGACATCTTGGATCCCGAGATCCTGGAAAGCAATTTTGAGGTGATGATGTTTGCAAGCAGCTTGGATCAGTTGATCCAGAGTAGCACTCTGGGGACTCTGTTGTAGTTATCTGTTGACATCTTGGATCTCTTGACCCAGGGTAACAACGTGGACTTGAAGTTCTAGGAGTTGTTGTTCGTGTGGGCTGGGAACACCTTGGGTCAGTCGAACCTGGATAACATTGTGATGCCGTCGGTCTGGTAGGTTCAGTTTTGATTGTCGTTCGACAACTAGGATCTCGCGATCCAGGATAACAACTTGGGGTAATGCTCGTTGTACGAATTGGTATTTCATTTTCAGAATCCGGAGGTACACCAGGTACATCACATCGCGGTGCATCGCATTTTCCACTGCACAGCTCAATATCACACTTAAGGAACACTTGATTCCGATCAGGAAATTTAAAAGCATTTAGTGTATTGTACACAACAGTTGTGGCCCCATCTCTATTCGGTTGATCACTTTTTTGCCAAGTCCCGAAAAGTTTGGCTTTCTTTGAACATCCATTTTTATCCGACAGTTGCAAGGTGGTTGTGCTTTTCGACGAGTATTCCTCATTATCGAACGCATAACAATCCCGTACCGTAATATCGTATTCCCTGCTCGGATCACGCAAATAAATTAAAATTGATATGTGTTCCCCGATTTTAATTATTCCACTGATCGGGCTGTTGTTCGGATAGTCACCCTTGAGAATGTCCATCCAACATTCGACGCCACCAGTCAATGTTGGCACCTGAACTACCTCCAGCATATCGACTACAAACGGCTTAAAGATCACCGTCTTTTCCTGCTCCCCACTTCTAGTGCACGTTATACGTCTAGCAGTGTCCCAGATTTCTTGCACATTCTCATCTGATTGAATAACCAAGATGTTATCCACAGATGAGCACACTCTGCATGAAGGTCGGCTGCCACACCCATTAACAGGAACTTTAAACGTATAACGGTTATTATTGCTGCCAGCTGCAACATATCTAAAATCATACGAATTAATATTTATGAATTTGCTTACTTTTAATTGATATTTAATTTACATTACCTGCATTTGGGATCGTTGAAATAGCCTTGGCTGTAAATAATACCGTTGAAATTCTCTTCGAACTCTATATTCACAAGAATATCATCTGCTTGATCGCATTTTACATCGATTTTCTCTACGTGGACATGGCCTCTCCCGCCTAGCGCGATTTCGTTGTCCCTATTTCGGGAAAACCCACCAGAAACGGTTATGAGATCATTTTGCCGGTTCACTCTCCTTTTTCGTTCGCGACAATTGACCGAGGATATCTGGTGGATAGTTGGAAGTTTTCATTTTCATTATTGTTCTCTCAATTAAGTCAGATTTGTAGTCACTACTCACCGCCAGGGTCAATAGTATGACCAATAGCAATGGTCTCATGACGACCATGGTTGTTGGGAGAGTCCAACTTTTCGGGAGTGTTGTTTGATGGTATTATCTAAATAGGGTATATTGTCAAAAGGTTGTGTTAAGAAAAGTATTGCCTTTACGTTTAATCGAGAAAAGAAAGAGTTTGAGTATTAAGTGCTATTTTTATTTCACAGAATTCAGTCATCCAACAGACGCGACGCGGCAGAAGTCAAACGTTGTGTAAAGATGAATAATAGTCGGTGCGAAATGGATTATGCATGCATATTTAACTTTAACCGCTGTTCAAGACGCCCAGCTAAACTATAGAATAAAGATACTATAAAAATAAAGCCTGTTTAGTTGATTACCGGCAGGCAACCGGATCTCAAATCATACATCAGTGGAGACCATCCCCAACTATGAACTCTGACTCATGTGCCGGTCCAAGCCAAGCTATTTTCTGCTCATTCATGTGTGGGAGTATCATTCACAAAAAAACTGTGTCAGCAAGTGACATATGTATATGCGCTGTATCCTTCAAAATAATATGTAACACACTCATGCAACAGCTTGGTATCAGTGAACTTCTAGAAGTTGGCCTTCAGAGTGCGTCTGCCTTAGGTTGTCGGCGAGAGGGGCTTATTTTGTTGGTTTTGTTTGCTTCACTGCAATTCGGTGCATATTTGCTTACCGAAATTTAAATTTAAAATGTAAAAAATTCAATTGGAAACCACTCTACAGTGCAAATAAACTCACACGCCTATTCAATGTTTGTGAAGATATAAAAAGTGAAAGGCAAACGAATCTGTTATGTAAGTCATAAGAATCTTAAAAACAGCTTTCCCAGGTTTTAATCAAACTAATGAGCTGTGTGCAGTGACAATGAAGATGTGATTATAAATTAAATGGGATATTAAAATGATGTCCACACTTCAGAAATCTACTATCTACCTTCAGCCTGATGCAATAAGGCGTCTAATTAAACAACAACAACAAACCTAGTTCCGAAAGAACAAAACTATGTGAAAGATGTATGAAATTCGGACATAATACGCAACTGATTTTATTGTCCACACAATTCCTTCAGTCCTTGGGAAAATTCTCTTTCTTTTGACATCTCGTTTGTTAAGATTAATTCGGTGTGGAAGCCGCAATAAAGATCAGTCAAGCGATACGACAACACAGCAAGAGCGGTATTTTTTTGCATGGGCGTTCGTGGGGTTTTCTTTTGCACAATAAATTATTTCAATTTGTTTATACTCGTAGTTGGTTTAAAAACAAGCTGTCAGTAATCAGCACTTCATTCGCTTCGAGCCGAGCTCCCCGGAAGAAGATTTCGTTCGCTGGCGAGTTCATCTAAGAATCCCACATGAATCGTGTGATATGTTTGTCAATATATTTTATAAATTGTGCTATAACAAATTGCATGTTGTGAACGTAATAAATCATCTTATCTTGCCAATATATAAGAATTGTCTGCGAACCGAACAAATAGGAACATCATGCGAAATGAGAAAAAATATGAACAATTTCTGATGGTAAAGAAGAATATTTCTGAAGAATTTTAATATTGAAACGGACTACCTTCATTCGCAATAAATGTTCCACGTATGCACTTAACATGACTTATAATCATACTTATTCCCGTTGGCGTTTGTCGTATATACGACTCATGGTGTCATGTCGTTGTAAAAATGATATTCAGGATTTTTTCGAACTTTTGTTAACGATTTTGCTTCATTTTCTGTAATTTCAAATAGTTGTCTCAAGAAAAAAAAAAAAATTACAAACAGTGACTTAAAACCGAAATAGATAGACAATACAGGGAAATTGGGGTTTTCTCAAGGGCACCGGGAATAGGGATGAATGTTTCGTGCTGTCGCTTTCATTTCGAAACGGAAGGCTCTTCCCTGCGAAAGCCTGACAAACATCCGGCAGTATATTTGTCCCGGAACAGCTTCTCAATTCAGCCGGTCAGGCTTGGCATTCAATTGTAGAGGTCTCTTCCATTGTTCTCAAAAATAAAAACTCACACAAACGAATGGTTGGTTGTGAGAAGCTAGGCCAGGCTCAGGGTTTTATTTTAGGTTCAAAAAATGCAACGATTACTTTTTGCCTCTTTCAATTTCTGGCAGAAACTGTTGACTGGCATGCAGCTCATGATAACTACTGCAGATCTTGGAATCTATCTGTAAATCTAACAAAATCTAAGATGATGATATTTAGAAATTGTGGTGGGTAGTATTGTCGAAGTTTAAAGTGGCCTTTTCAAGGTGAAGATATTAAAATTGTAGGAGAATATAAATATCCTGATCACCCCTAACTTAAGCATTAATAAACACGTTCAATACAAATTTTCTGAAGCTAAGTGTGCAATCTGTTCAGTTTGGGAAAAATGCATCAATAATATAAAAGTTAGCCAAGTTATTTCGATCCAGCCTCCATTCTTTTGTATGCAGCCCAAGTGTGCGTACAGTTTTGAGGCTGTTGAGAAGTTCCTGCGATAATTTCTTAAGCAAATATTTACTTTGCCTAGTAGTACCCTCAACTATATATACTATATTTGGAAACAGGGACGCCCCTATGTTTCTGAAAACATTTAAAATGCATTTTGGTTACATCGTAAGAGACATTGAGCTGGAGGAATAAAGGCTACAAAAAAAAAAGTACTTATGCACATCATAGGAACAATAAGAACAAAAAGAAAACTAGTTCAAGAATGGGATCGTCTGGTGTCAGAATGTGGAGTAATCCTAAACATTACACCCGATACCCGCAACCAGGTATATGCACTCTCATTCTCTGAGAAGATAGTCTGATATCTTATTAAAAACTGGCAATATTATATACCAAAAATACGTCAATGAGGCCCAATATTCTCAATATAGGTTGTATTACAGCAAAATAAAAAATCGACTTCAAGACCGAACATATTTTTAAACTGCTTCACGACTGATAAAATAAGCACTCTTGTCAAAATGAGTATTTGCTTATGTTTGAAACCCTTAAATAATATTTTGAAGACGTCAGAAATCCACCAAAATATATAAAATTAGTTTGGGTTGTTTAATGCATCCGTTAATGCCACCATTCACGTATTTTATAACACAATCTTTTTGTTTGTAAAATACAAAATATGTATATTTTCTAATTTTCTAACCAATAACTCGGGTCCCAAGCAAAATTTCCAAAATCCCAGAAATTAAACTGATTTTCTTTATATTATCATCCCGCGTTCGAGAGCTGCGCCATACGTACTAAAATAGTACTAGATTCTTGAACGCCTTTATTGATGCAGTCCCTTATAACCGCAATGCAAACGAGAAAATTAAAATCTTTTTGTAAGAAATAGTTTAGATACCCGCATTTTGATCCTAGTTTTGTACGGACGTTCCCAGACAAAATAGGATCTAATTTTGTTCGCGATTGTTGTTGTTTTCTTCAAATGATTCCTAACCCTAATTAGAGATAATTTGTCCTTCACAGGTCTTTCTTCTGCTTTTACTGATTGATGTTAATGCAAGAAATGATTCACTGATTGAAGTAAAAGAAGCCTACTCTTTAAAAATCGTTAGAAATATCTCCATAATGTAGAGCACAAAAATGAACCCAATGCACATGTTTACCCAAAAATTGTTAAATATGCTTTCGACATCCGACCCCTAATAAAGGAGCTAGTTTAATTCATTCCAAAATTTACCATAATCACAATAGCCGCACCAACATACATATGCCGAAAGTCCAAATTGGTATATCTAACCTTGGATGTAAATAAAAAATTTCACGCCTTTGCAATCGATACTATAACCCAACCTCTGCATCGATTTCCCAATGTCCAACAAATCAAATTGACATCTAAACTATAAACTAAAACATTTTATATTTGATAATGGCGTTAACATTTACAGTTTAATTAATAGCCAGTGCTTAGCCACTAATGAGAAATGGTCATAGCAATTATACAAGACCCAAGCAAAACGTGCAGATCGCGATCGCGACTCATGCCGATCAGACCGAAGGTAAATTCATTCTTAGAAATGGCAAAAGATCATCATGGCCAATTGGAAATCATAGGATATCATGAACATGATGATGGCATCGATTTCTCATTCACTTGGATTCATATAAAACTAAATAAAATATTGCTGCCTTTTTTGCTAATTTAAATCGTAAACATAAACAATTTACTTTACATCAATTTATTACTATATTCAGATACAAACACAGTTGATATTTGTTCAGAAAAATTCAAACGCAGTTTCACTTGGCCATTCGGATTTCTCAATGGGACCTACTACCTACGATTACCAACCGGTAGAGGGTCCGTCGCTCGTCTTGTGTTTCGTTTTGTATTACATAAGGTTCAATTATTTGACCTTTCGGCGAACTGCCTTCCAATTATAATCAATGATGCACGAGACATTAGAATGTTTCCCAAAATATACCCATACCTACCTATACACAAAAAGAAAACCATAGGAAATGAGAAAAGTGCAAGTCTTAGATAACCCAAAAAATTCGGTGGTTGTAGTAGGTGTTACGTCTCATATATAATATTTCGTAATGTTTATGGATTTTAGGCGGTAACTGACGGCACCGATCGATGATGGTACACAGACACGGTGCCGCTGCTGGCGCGCATTACCCAAGATGTCATAACAAAAGTAAACAATTTCATGAGAGTTATTGAATTTATCGTTGGGCATGATTCGAATCCTGGTGAAATCGAAATGGCATGAACCCAATTGAGATTTCGATTACAAAATGGGCTTGACTTATATTTGTCATAAGAACTGCTGCATTGTTTTTTTTATGCAGAGTTTGACTCGTTTTAGTACTTATTCTTGTTAGATAGTAATTTAAAATTACAGTTAAAATTATACAAAAGCGGTTAGGTTATGTACTGTATCATTGTACTGAAGGAACATTTTTAAACGAATGGCAGCAGGTAGGCCCTTACAAATTATATGTATGCGGCTGTGCCTTGTGATGGATGATGGAAAAGTTGGCTCGATTGTGGGGTCTGTCATATATAAAGATCTGACTTTATTGCGAAATTCAAGTTACAGGAAAAAAAGGAATACAAAAAATCCACACTAACGAACGTCCTATACAGAACTATTTTTTTTTATTGGATATCCTTTCTTGAAAAATATTTCGCATAAATGATTGGTTGACATTCGATAAAGGAACTCATTACTTCTTATGAGTCACTCAAAAAAGGACCTTTCAAAAACAATAAATTTAAAAAATTTAGTCAAATAAAAATAAATAGTTGGCGCAACAGGCGTGTAGACCTAGACAGTCTAGGCCTAGATTCTCACAAGCATTTTTTTTTTATATATTTGGGACGAATGTAAGGGACCTATAATTTTATCCCGAGTCCGAACGGCTGAATTGAGAGGCTTTTTCAGGACTGTCATACTCTCGGATGTTTGTCTGACGTTCGCGAGAGGTGGCACAGTGGAAAAAAAAACCTTAAGATGCATTTTGTATTTTTCCGCAGATCGAACCTAGTCCAACACACTAACCACTACTGCGCCCACATTTAGTCAAATATTCGGGTAAAATTTTAGGACATTTTGTTGCATTGTGTATTATTTGACAACTGAATAAGATCACACTATAGTCTTAGCTTTTGCAAAAAAAAAAAAGAAAACAAAAGAGCGCGTCCTACACAAAATAGTGTCCTTTTTTCTGAGAAATTGTAGACAATTTTACATCACATCAGAAGACAGTTCATATAAACACAAACTTGAATTTGTAAAAAAAAAAAATTACACGAGTCCTTTCCTCGAGACTTGGGGCAACTCATTTAATTTAAGTAAAAAAAAAAAACATCACTTGTATATTTATTTTATTTTCATACGTTGAAGAAACACCAACTAACCGTTTTTAACCGGAACTTCAATATGAAACTGAAAGTATTTTTACAAGATGAGAAAAGAGGAAGATACACGGTATTTGACGATGTCACACTAACTAAATGGAAAACTCATTTAATCTTAGCTTAAATACTTGTATAGCCATCTATCCAATCGGAGGGACTGTTAAGATTGAAGACGAAAATATACGATGTTTTTTTTTTGGAATGGTTGGTGTTGTTACCACCGCTTCTTCGGTGCTTCGGACGGTGTTTTGTTTGTTTTTTTTTTTTGCCGATGTTCGCGAGCCGCTCAAAGAGATACCGAGATGACGATGCTTAGGTTCAAATGTTTTTGTTATTAAACTGAGATGGGGGTAACCTAAGCACCATAGAGTGCAACAAAGTAAATTGTTATATGTGTGGTGTGTGTGTGTGATGCTTGATACGCCGCGAGTCAATTGTTTTGAGTGCGGTTGCAGGCAAGCCAGATTGGGGACGTTCAAGTATATCGGTATATTCATATAGTGGACAAGGAGGTTCACAAGTCATCAAATTAAAAAAAAAAAAATACAAACAAAAACTGTCTGTAGTTTGGCACAAATATTTCTGATGTCAGACGTGGGGTTGGTAATGTGATGAGATATTTAGATCTTTTTTTTTTTTGTTGGCTGTTTTTTTTTTGGAGAAATTCAGAAGTGAAGAACAAGGTTATCGGCGAATTAGTTATTATTTGAAGGAGAAATAATTTAGTACTGTACTTAGTAAAGTTCAGAAGGCACAAGTGTGAAACAATTCACGGTCGAAATTTACTATACCAAATAGTGAATGATTCAAATTATGGCTTGTTGGTATTGTATCTATCGAGAGATAGGGAGGGTGGATGAGGTCTGTATTACGAAAGGATCTGAAGTGAACTTCAGGGTCTTGTCAGAACAAATTGTTATAGAGACATATATTCCTCTAGGCTGACAAGATATTCATCTCTTTATCTTAATCCTGCTACACTGCAATTGCATATTCTGCAGCTTTCTCCCAGTCATAAAAAAAAATAAATTATGATTCTGCTGTAACCGTTACGGTGTGGACACTTGTATACTACGTGAGCGCAGTGCAACCCACTTATCAACGTATTTCGCAATCAAAATTGTCGTCTTCACGGTGCAAGGTGTGACCTATCAATTGTCACTTTTTGTGATCGTAAAACGTGATGTTTACAAGTTTTCTGACCTATCCCCTACTTTAGCTCTTCGTTGGAGATGAGATTAGGCCCACAAAGCTTTGATATGATGTACTGTGTATAATGAAATAAAATAATCACAGGCCATAGCTCTTTATCATCTATGTAATTACAAATTGTTAGCATTCCGAAAATTAGTTTTAATTAAAATCACATTGACAACATCTATATTTCGTTAAGGTCGCCACAGATACACACAGAGCGAAGAAGACTGCAAAATAGATAAAATCAACCTCATTTTGAGGTCAAAAGAAGAAAATTCCCATCTACGCTCACGTAATCCCCAATTATCAGATTTATCTTGAATCGGCCAAATCTTTGTGGCACTGCTATCCGGAATAAAGATGAAAAATACAACCGTGTCCATAAAAATATGAAGATTTTTCAAGACCTTGACATTTTATGAAAATCATAAAACTCATCTCTTTTGATGGAGCACTACATAGGGTCAATAATTTTTTTTTTGTTTGGTACAACTACAATCCATCATCTCTTGGCCGTTATGTATATGAGGAAGTAATGCCAAATTGTATTAACATGTTAATGGAGAATGAACAAATATTAATTTGAAGGTATATTTATAAAAAAAAAAAAAGAAACTGAATACACATAAGTAATGTGGCAAAATTTTACAACTTCGAAATGAAGAAACCGATACCAAATATCATCAGCATCACGCTAATTGTTCAAATTAAAACGATTTTATAACGGACAACTCTTCGCATAAGGAAGTTTCCAATAAACCAGATTGTGTTTGAATATAAAGTTTAGTTTAGAGTGAACAATTTACAACCTTATTAGATAGCTTTTCCCCAAATCGCAAAGGTTTTATTGTGAGTCTGACAAGTGGATTTTCATTTTATCAATTTCAATCTTTACGACTTTTTGAAGAATATTACGACCAGGGCCACGCTTTTTAAGAGTCGGCAAATTAAGGAAGCTACATTTATTAATTTGAGCAACTAAAAAAATCGGCAAAAAGGACAATTTTCAGAAATTAGCTCGGAAAAAAATGCTAAAAAATAAGAAGTGTGTTTGGATTTTCATTAAGTATAGATTTTTGAACTTTTAAATGTATACAAGTCGGCATTTGCAAAGGTTCAACCTTTCGGAAATGCCAATTTATATTTGTTTATCTTTATGTACCTTCTCCGAGTTTCGATTTTAGAAAGGACGGTCGGCATTGCTGAATTTTCCAACTGAATTTCTTAAAATTTAGCGAGTTTCGATTCCATTTTAAAAAGGACGGTCGGCATCGGTGAATTTTTCGACTGAATTTCTTAAAATTGTGCGAGGTTCGATTCGATTTTAAAAAGGACGGTCGGCATTGGTAAATTTTCCGACTGAATTTCTTAAAATTTAGCGAGTTTCGATTTTAAAAAGGACGGTCGGCATCGGTGAATTTTTCGACTGAATTTCTTAAAATGTAACGAGTTTCGATTCGATTTTAAAAAGGACGGTCGGCATCGGTGAATTTTTCGACTGAATTTCTTAAAATGTAACGAGTTTCGATTCGATTTTAAAAAGGACGGTCGGCATCGGTGAATTTTTCGACTGAATTTCTTAAAATTTAGCGAGGTTCGATTCGATTTTAAAAAGGACGGTCGGCATCGGTGAATTTTTCGACTGAATTTCTTAAAATTGTGCGAGGTTCGATTCGATTTTAAAAAGGACGGTCGGTCGCAGTGAATTTTCCGACTGAATTTCTTAAAATTTAACGAGTTTCGATTCGATTTTAAAAAGGACGGTCGGTCTCGGTGAATTTTCCGACTGAATTTCTTAAAATTTAACGAGTTTCGATTCGATTTTAAAAAGGACGGTCGGTCTCGGTGAATTTTTCGACTGAATTTCTTAAAATTTAACGAGTTTCGATTCGATTTTAAAAAGGACGGTCGGCATCGGTGAATTTGAAAACGACTGGATTGCTAAGCGAAGGTTTAGGAAAAAAAGAAAAGTCGGAAAATTCTCAACAGGTGGTGCTGTAGGCGCACATTTCGATATCTCGAAGACCATAGTCTCGATTGACCTAAAATTTACATGTGGTGTTGGGTATTGGCCAAGGAGTGTTCCTGTCAAAAATTGTACAAAGAGGAGTGGCGCCTCCGATACAAAAATCATCTTCTATGGGGTAAAATTCGATGACGTTATAACTCGATAACCGCTGGGCAGATTTTCATGATTTCTATACAGTCATATGAATGACACGGCCATTTTGGAAATATTGTTTGTCATTCACATTTGAATGATAATGTCCTGTACGAAAATATTTTATTTTTTTTTAGTAAAACGGTTAAAACACATCCAACAATTTTCCGTTTTCACCTTTAGAAATATTGACAAATTTGGCTCAGTAGCGAATAACGTAAAAAGAATAGAAATAGAAAACTTTTTTTTTTGTCAGAATTGGACAGATATATTCACTTAAGAAAATTCAGTTTGACGTGATTGTCGGACTTTCTGCTGGCTTCTTTTTAAGTTATTCGTTACCAAGCCAATTTTGTTAATATTTCTAAAAGTGAAAAAAGAGTATAATTGTAGACGCAAAAATAAAAATACTGCTCGATCTGTTTGTGCCTTCTCACACTAGGTGGCGGCGCGGTAGCGAAGTACCGACATGTTGTAGGAAAATCCGTAAAATGTTAACCATTTTTAAGATGGATTTTCGAGTAAAAATAGAACCACCAGTCCACTTTTTACAATAATCCCTCCATCACGTTGATGAAGTGTAACAAATGCATCCCAAATTCAGCCCACAGCGGTCAATCAAAACTAAGCAAAATTTAACGAAGAACCCTCCACTGAACATATATAGATAAACGATACAGCCGCATCAGGGATCACGCAAAGGACAATAAACCAAGTTGATTTTGTGAACGCAATTTCAAGAGAAAAAAAAGGTGGAAATAAATTATATGAAATATTATTAATAACTTACCCCGAACATGTTGATTGCACCACTTGCAAGCCATATCTGACAAATAAAAAAAATGTATGTATGTATTAATAAAAATGAATAAAATAGTTCTAAGGACCTTTTATAGGTCTTGATTTTTACCAAAGGAAATCGTGCCTTACACGCTCCATAATAATGACAGATATTTTTGGTCCGACTTTGGAAACTACAAGAAGAATAGAAATTAATGCATTGACAAATGTAACCGTGCACAAGGAAATTTTCCACAAAGAAAATGTTGAAGATGCTCCATAAAAACTGTCTATAACATATCATATAGACTTAAGCTTAAGATCTCAGGCCAAATACCTGCATCCATGATCGAACGAATGTTATCGATTTTACTATACCTACAAGCCAAAAACTAAATTCAATTCAAAAATGTAAACCCTTATTCATCAAACTTGAATTATGAATTACATTAAAATATTATGAATTACATTTTTCGTTCGTGTACATAACCAAAAAAAAAAAAAAAAAACAAAAACTCAAAATGCGCCCTCAGAATCCTTGATTCTCCAAGACGATGAGAGTTTTCGTGTGACGAATAAATGAAATATTTAAAATATGAAAAATGCTCCAAATAAGTGACAGTAATTCTATAAGACCCGATTTCGAAAGCTTGCATTTTTCGCTCGTGTACATAACCAAAAAGAAACAAAAACTCAAAACGCGTAGAGGGCAACATCGACCTAGCCAGAAGATTGAAGGTCCAACGACTGAGGTGGATGGATGGGTCATGTAGAGCGAGCGAAACTAGAGACAGCTGACCAAAGATTGTAATGGCTGGAGACGCTTGTTGGTTGAGGCCCAGGTCCACAGCGGACTGTATAGCGCCACCTTAAGTAAGTAAGTAAGTAAGTAGAATTCACTCTTCCTAAATTGTCACAAGATAAGTAGTTTATCATACACTTGCTTCGCTTTCATTTATAGGCCCAAAAATCACAATCCAGTCACAAGGTTTTGGATCTACCTACTCCTCTGTGGATATGTAGAATAATTATATTTTCTATTCTTGACATTACGGGTCGCACAATCAATCAAAATTGCATATTAGTTGCATCCAGTCTTTGGTATCACAAAAGTTGATTTCTATTTTCAGATTTTATTAACGACTCGACAATTTATCGTGGAATTAAGTATATGCGAAGATTACACAAAAGACTGCCGTACGATTCATTTAAAAATTATTGCAGCTTGTAGATTATTCTTAATTTATTAGCTACTTGTTTACAATTCATGCGGTGTATTGTTAGACACTAGGTCAATATTCTTTTTCCTTTTTTTTTTAAATAAAATAAAAAATAAGGTGATCTGGTGATTCCTAAACCGGTCAAGAATCGATTCAGAAAACACACTTAAATTATGCAGTTATATTAGGTATATGAAATGTCAAACAAGTGAAACTTATTTGGGCAATACCATAAATTGAAATATACTTTGTAAAAGATTCATGTACAATTTTTTGTACTTGTCCTTGAAAATTTGAATTGGTAAAGCGTTGAATTATCGTCCCATTCCATTCGTCCCGAAAAAATAAAAAAATAAAAACTCACAAAAACGAATGGTTGTGAGAAGCTAGGCCTTGGGTGCCTATACGGACACGGACCTGTTGCGCAAAGTATTTTTTTATTTAAAGCGTTGAATGCTCGAGTACAATGAGAAGTGTTTTCGAATTGTTGTTCTGCCAAAAAAATATATATCAATGCAAACTCGGCAGTGAATTTCAATACAGATAAATGTCAGGGGCTGTTAAAAAAATGCGTGTTGTTACTTCACCTTTTGTTGAAGTCAATTTTAGATCTAATCAAGGAATAGAGAAGCCAGAACCAGGGACCTCTTTGCGCATCTATTTTGTTTCTTATTTTTAGTTTTAAATCAAGGAATAGAGTAGTCGCATTCAGTTTTTGGCTATGCTGTATGCAGATTGATTTGCAAGTCGGTCTGGTGGATCAGAGGGCCCCTACTTTCAATTTTTTTTCCGAAAGTCAATCTTATTTGAAATTGTACTTTCGGAACGAAATACAGAGTAGGGCCCCAGATCAAAGAAAACAAGACAAAAATAATGCCCATAGATCACTAAAGACTACAAAAGAAGAATAAATAAATCTCCCCTTGGTCTACGGTGATCCATGATCCATGCCCAACAAAAAGAGGACACCTTCAAAAATCTCAAATGAAAAATTGAAATATCGTTTTTTTTTAGGTAAAAATAAAATTCATATTTCTAAAATTATACCTATTTACAAAAAAAAATAAAACATTCTATTACAATTTCGACTTTAAGTCTATTCCGTTATTGTCCATTGGCTCGTTATTAGAAAATATTCGATCAACATTATGTGCAGAAATTGAAAAAAAAAAAAAAAAAAAAAAAAAAATAAAAAAAAACAAACTGAAATATATAGGTATGAAAAGTTCACTGTGTAATTCAATATTGTAAATTTGTTTTAAATATTCTGCCCATTTTTCGTTCATTTAAGAAGTTATTATTGTTTTGTTCTTGCTCTACAAACATTTTTAAGTTACAAAATTGGTCAAACAATTTGTTTTCGTTGAATTTGTTTGAGAATTTTGTTTAAATCAATCCATGTAAAATAATCAAACTCATCTAAAGATATTTTAAACACCTTGAATAAATCTCTAATACATTTTTTACACGTTTAAGGCATCATTTTCATTTCCACCTTTAATTACAAATGTTATGTCGTGTTCGTTCATACCAGAAAGATGCAGACAATTTCTGAATTTGTGTTGGAAAAAAGATTTGTAATAGTTTTGCGATGTCCCGTAAACTGGGAAATCCCAAAAAGAGGACATATTGCACATTTTTTTCAAAAAGATACCGGACATTTCTTTTTTTTTTTTTTTTAGATAAATAGAGGACGTCTATCTGAAGATTCACCGATCCATCGATCTGGTATTATGCCGTAATACGAGCGAAAATCGGTGATTTTTTACCACCCTATGACCGTCGCGGTGATGACAAAAACGCACGACATTTGAGGCATAAGTCGAAAACCGATACAGCTCATTCGTCATCGTGAATAGATCTTCAAATGGAGCACACTTTCAGTAGCCCATATAATACTAGGTCAGTTCCAACCTTCCACCATTAAAAAGGGGGTTTTCAGTACCTTATAGGAAAGGAAAAAATAACTATAAATACACGATCCTTTTAAAAAATTCAACATTACTTCCATGATACAACAGCTCAACAAAGTAGCAAAAAGTCTTCGAAACTAAAAAAAAAAAAAAACTCTCCTTATAAAGCGCGACGCGGATACTATGTCCCATAGAAGGAAAACATGTTTTGAAATACAAGTTCAAAATCACTGTGGGCCATGAGCATGAACCGGCAACTGCGGTAGTTGTTGCAGTTTATCACCAATTTACAGTATACAAAGGATTCCACTAGATTTGTGGTTAAAAAATAAATATATGTTTCCTATTTAAATCTCATAATGTCCATAGCCCCCACAAGTCTTTGATGCGGCTGATGGGTGCCCCATGTACTTTGGTATTAATCAATAGTCATGAATCATAGGACAGATAAATTAATAAATAAACTTGTTGCTTGGCTTCGCTGGGTTTCATTATCTTTCTGTCTGCAGCGCAGATAATTTTTTTTTTACCACCGTGATGACTGGCGTTTTGAGTACAAATCATTTTCTGCAAACAGAAAAAAAATGCAATATCCAAGCATCGTGTAGAAAAAGGCGTCGTGTATATATAATCACAATCAACTGTGATGTAACTTTATTTGATTTTCATATTATTTGTTGGTAGGCATGTGGTGAGGTATTAGGCTGAAGGTTTTAACCACTTTTTTTTTGTTAGACATTTTCGCCTTTCTATGTAGGTGATGATCTTTTCCTCATGGTAAGACAAACATTAATAAATTGTTGCATCCCCCCATGCCCCATGGCATAAACCGAAAGAAATGTATAGACACATAAATGTATCTTTTTTTGACTGTGGTACTGGCACCGTAATTAATTTGTCGTTTCTCGCTGTCCATATACTACCTTGATTAAATGTGTTGCAAACTTAATAATTTAAAATTAATTATGCAAATTTGGAACGCGTAAAATAGGGCTCTCACGTGCGTGGACAACTTCATTAACAGCTTGTATTGTGTGAAAGCAGCTATGGCTATGACCTTGCGGAAATTAGGGGGCTATGATGACACAGAAATTGTCATATTAGTTGATGCGTGTAAAATAAAATATCTATCCTAATGCGGGAGAATTTAAAGCGAAACATCAATATTGCGAGCATTTTGAAAAGTGACAAGTCAATTTGATAATTACGGAATATTAATGATGTCTGTCGGAATGACAGACAATGGTCTCTATATAAGAATAAGCAATTAGATGTCTAAAGCGTTTATTTTCCACGAAGAGGTTGAATAACTAATTTCGCATCCTCGTTGAGTGATGTGTACGGGTGTGCTATGTACGTGGGTAAGCTTTCAAGTAGAAATGAAGGCATCTTTGTCATTTTTCACTATACACGCTGCATCTGCATAGCAATTAGATGCAAAACGCAGGATGCGACAGTGAAGAATGCATTGATTACATCGTTGTCCTTAATTGAAATTGCCATGGAAATAACAATCAATATTCTGTAGGATGGGATGGGACGTATGACTTTTTCATGTAAAATTTCTTTCTTAAGACAGATTATTTGAGTTATTGGGATAAGCGGCACCTAACTAACACACTGATTGCATGAGAGTCTACGCATGCTATAGTAGAAAAATGATTGTGTGAAACATGTCGAACGTTTAAGTGAAGCAAAAACTACCAAACAAAACAACAAAAACTACTAAAACTATATTTGGTAAAGCAAGCTATTCTTGTTCCTATCAATGAACGTATAAAAATAGACCCCTCTCTATAAAAACGTATGTTTTTTGACAAACTAACGAAAATAAGAGCTAGTAATAAATTGCCTTTTATAAAGCGTGTTTGTAGGCGCAGGGACTCAGCGGTTAGTGTACTGGGCTACTGAACGATGGGCAGGTTCGACCCCCGGAAAAACACAAAAAGTGACCAGAAAAATTATGGACCGGACACCGAACAGGTGGAAACTACCTTTCTTTTAGAAAGTTATCTCCGTGTAACTAACTTCGTTAGTCTGTCTATTGCCTATGACAGTCTATCACTAAGAAGGGAGTTTGGTGCGTGGCAGAAATGGGTGGTTGAATCAATTGGTTCTTCTGCTTGACCAAAAGTCATTGGAGAGATTGTCTACTGGAAAATTATGGAGGGTAATCGTAGCAGTCTGCCCCCGTTTATTTTCTTTGACCACATTGTCGATCAGCGACCGTCCGTCATGACAATTGTCGATTGCTTCGATTGATTTTAGCTATTCGTACGCAGAGAATTTGTTCACTTCCAAGAGAAAGCATCGACCAGACATTTGTAATCGACTACAAGCGACTGTCAAATCGACAAATATCAATCGCTATCGCCAATCACAATTGTCGATCGATCGACAGTTGTCGCTCAACTATCAACTATCGACACTCACAATAGGGGCCAAAGACAAAGACTGGTGGTTTACTACGATATCTCAAAAAAAAAAAAAAAAAAAAATCTCGAATGTAAAAATCTCGAAAAAAAAATTCTCAAATTAATATTAAAAATGGTGTTAAAAAGTGAGATGCATATGGGGGGCATGCTGCCCCCCTGCAACCCCCCTGCTTTACTGTCTGTCTATGGGATGGGGTCTACCCCGATATCTCAAAAAAAAAATCTCGAAAAAAAATCTCGAATTTAAAAAATCTCGAAATAAAAAATCTAGAAAGCATAATCTCGAATGACAAAAATCTCGAAAAAAAAATCTCGATACGTATGGGGGGCATGCTGCCCCCCTGCAACCCCCCTGCTTGGGTTTACTGTCTGGCTATGGGATGGGTGCAAAAAAAATCTCGAATTTACTTTTTATTTTCGAGATTTTTTCGAGATATAGTCTTTCGAGATTTTTGTACATTCGAGATTTTTGCTTTCGAGATTAAAAAAAAAAAATTTCGAGATTTTTGTCATTCGAGATTACGTCATGATCCCATCTGGGGGCCGCCGCCTTGTCTGGCTAGTTTGTCCGCCTTGCAGTTTCCCCGAGATGTCACTGCGACCTGAAACCCAGCACAGGGTAACTGAACAACTCTGGCATTGTTTTACTAACTTTTATCTGGCTGTTGGCGTATCCAGGCTTTTATGGCTTTGCCTGACTGTCTATGTAAAAAGTGATAGCTTTCCCATCTATCTATCTTGCCTGACTGTCTATGTAAAAAGTGATAGCTTTCCCATCTATCTCGTACAAAGGCGAGTCGCCATGCTGCTTTGCGAAAGGCCATAATTTCCGCCTGAAAAACGCTGCCGTTTCTATGCCGTTCTACCATTCGGATCGATTTGGGATTATTCTTTTGTTTTATGTTAAAGTATTTAAAAGGAATTATACATATAGTCCGTTTTGTTCGGAATTAAATTGGGTAGAATGCCAATCTGGGAATTGTTCCATTTTTGAGAATCCCTGAGTCTTGGAGCTGCAGCATTGTGTCTAAAACGGCAGTGGGGCCTGACCTCTATAGGCCTGTTGTGTCAAATGTTTATTTGTTTCTAATAATATTTCTTGAATGGCAACGGTCTGCTGACTTATCTACAATTTGGCGTATTAGGAAACCCGTCGAGTCAGAAATATAGAATTCATTGTCGAGAACGATTTTTAAATTTAAATTTGACGAAACCGAATATTTTTCTTTGATTAAAGGGCCAATAGATGCGGCTCACGAGAAACCTTAGAAGCTTTCCAAACTTATCTTTAATTTGTATCCACCGATGTGTTACACATAAAACAAATTGAAAGTGTTTAGACTTCGTCATGTCCCAGTGGGAAAACCCGTCACTACCACCTTTCAACTTTAACGTGTCTTTGTTCAAGGAACTTATTCAAATTTGTACCTCGTATTTATGTAATTTGGAGAGCAAAAAATTACCAAAAGATCCGCAGAAGTTGCGGTGACGTGATGACTTTTTTTTCTTTAAACCTACGTTTAAATAAAATTAAAATTCGTTTACCTACTAAAATATTCGCGCATTGTGTTTGCCGATCTTAAACAATTGAAATTTCATGGAATTCTCATAGCCATACAAAATGCGGTGAATGATGTGATCATTTCAAGAATATAAAAGCCCAAAGCATATCTATGTGCATATATAGACTAGGTACTTGGTGTATGCTGCAGATGACAAATATATAGTCAGAATCTTGGTTGCAATTACAACCAGTTTCAGCTATTGCAGGTATTATGTATAGCAAAGAACATGATGTTCTCCGCTTCAATAAAAGCGAAATACTTGTCTTTACCTAGTCGCCAAACTGGATTTTTATTTTTTTTTTATTATTATTCCTATTAACTATTTTTTTTTTCTCACCCCTCCATAAAGCCCAAGGAAATTGCGAACAAAGCCTTATTTATTAATTTTTGAATTGAATGAAAAAATCGTAAAAAAAATGAATACACAGAAAAAAAAAATACCCAAAGGTAAGCCAAATCCGGCTCATTGATGGTTGGGTATCTATTATTCTTTGTCTGTTCGGGACTACGTAGATATTTATGTGATTTATGATTGCTGAAAACCAGGCGCTAATAAAACGTATTAATTCTTCGGGATTAATATTCAATTTAGATGTTACAGTCAATTGGAGTGTGATTCAAAAGGCTATTCAAAGGCGAAAACTTCAAGATATGAATAATTGCACAACAATAATAATGTTTAATTATTTTCATATTTCTTGAAAGTAACATTTATTTTATTGGCAACCTGTACAACTTTTAAAATTACCGCATAAATGCACTAGGGTTGGTCGAAATTTGCTTTTTATTTTAATTATTGATTCTAATTGCGATAAAAAGTGGCCAATTGGAGTATAACTGCCTCCGGATTACCATAAAAATTTGCATTTCTTACATTTTTTCTAGCAAAGTTTTCTGAGTTTCTTGCTCATCAAAGAAATGCCAGAAATATGATAAACGGTAATACAGACGTAGTCAAAAAATGAAGCATTATTAAAAGCCTTAAAAGAAAACTTAACATTGAAAAATCAAAAAGTGGCCACAAAAATTTCATCGACTTCTGTTTCTTTCCCTAACATATGTATCTTATTCGTCCTCCACATCTGAGGTAACTGAAAAGTCAGCCAATAGTTGCTTTAAGCAAGCAAGGAGAAAGAAAAATCACCAACTAAGGATAGCCCTCTGCAAATAATTACTTCGCATTGTCTCATACCTGCGAACGATACGGGGTGTCCGACAGAGCTATTGCCACCGTTGTCTTACAGGAATCTAAATTGAACAAGCCTATTCTTATTATTGGCAACGGGAAGGGAACGAAAGGAAGCTAGATATAGTATTATAAAGAGACAAGCGGTTCAAAAAATCGACGGTGATAGAAAAGATAAAATATTGGTTCAAGGGCCAGTTATAGCCATTAGTAAAAGTATCCGTAAAAGGCAGGAAACCGAAAGAAACTGAAACAAATAACCCCAACATTTCATAGGACTCAACTAAAGTTGAACCGACAACTAAAAGTAGAAGAATACATTTCATTAACTAATAAATCAGGTTCGAAGTAAAATTGATCCAACATCAAGATCAAGCAGATTTTCAGACGCTATTGGAAAAGACTTGAACAATTGCTAAAAAAATCTTTAATCAAATTCAAAAGCATTCCAGTTCTATAGAAATAGCTATATCAGGCATTTGTCCCAAAGATCCAGATATATATTCATCCGAGAAAATGTCACCTGCATTCGGATTCTTCGCCTCTGTTACATTGCAATACCAGCTATTGAGGACAAATTAATAACTATGTCATCAGAGTGTATGCTCCAACTCGACTCTGTATTAAAAGCCATCCGACTTGCAAAAATGGAGGTCGAAATTTATGGCATCTTCATCTTGACATCTCATTAGATACCTTTCTCCAGAATCTTAGGCTGTTATTGGTCGCGTGATAAAACGCAAAGGTTTCTTTGCGGAAAATTTATTACTAGCAATATTATCTGAACATATCAGAGAATCGACATTGGCACTGCTTCGTATTTTGAAATCCTGTATTGAGAACATTTGTTCATACATGAGTGACCCACCCTAATATGTACGGGCCACCTAAAGTTTTCTTGTTTCTTTTCTTTTCTTTAGAGAGGCCGCAGTGCCAGACCCCAATGAAGGCTCTCCCCACTTAATATCTAAAGGTTTTATTTTAAATCATAGGTTATTGACAGAAAGTCAGAATCATACCTCCGCGGAACGAAATGAGTCGCTTTACGCTTTAACAACGTTGGGCGCATTGACTGACGAGGCGCATTTTCATGGGCTACGTTAAATAAATAAATAAATAGGCGGCGCAACAGGCGGTAGACACCCAAGGCCTAGCTTCTCGCAACCATTCGTTTTGTGTGAGTTTCTATTTTTGGAACGAATGGAAGGGACCTACAATTTTATGCCGAGTCCGAACGGCTGAATTGAGAAGCTTTTTCAGGACAGTCATACTCTCGGATGTTTATCAGACGTTCGCGAGAGGTGGCGCAGTAGAAAAAACCTTAAGATGTAATTTGTGTTTTCCCGGGGATCGAACCTGGTATCCATCGCACAGTAGTCCAGCACACTAACCACTGCGCTACTGCGCCCACAATGGGCTACGTTAGCAAAAAAAAATTGCCGCATCTGGGGGTCGGTAAACCCCCACATTATTGTCGAGAAGCCAATGCATCCACAGCGAGTGACAGTTTGGTGCGAATTGTGGAGTGGTGGCATCATTAGACCATTTTTCTTCGAAAATGAGGATGGGAACAACGTTTCGGTCAACGGTGGGCGTTAAAGAGCCATGTAAACCGATTTTTTTTATTGCAATTGAAGACATGGATTTGGTCGACCTCTGGTTCATGCAGGAAGCCATGCTACACAGCCCATGCCACAATCGATCTTTGGCGCAGCAAATTAATTCCCAAATCGTGTTATCCGCCGTCTTGGCGATATCAATTGGCCGCCTCGGAGCTGCGATTTGACTTTTTTTTTCTGGGAAACCGTGAAGGACCGATGTTATGCCAACAATCCGGAAACGATTCAAGCACTTAATGCCAATATCATCCAAGCAATTCGTGAGCTACAGCCTGATACCATCAACAAGGTCTTGGAAAATTCGAGTGACAGAAGCCGCTACTGCCAAGCCACCCGAGGCAGCCACTTGAACGACGTTGTGTTCCATAATTAATGGGAATGTTTGTTCTTACTACATGGAATACAATACATGGAACAAATTTAATTTAATGCATTTTATTGCATTTTTAAAAAGTAACTTGTATTTGGCCCACCCTTTACTCGTATTGATCTTTAGAAAATTCGATAACACTAATCGAACCGTCAGGAGATAAGATACATTTTTTACAAATGAAGAAATGCTTAGGTTAGGTTAAGTTAGGTTGAGTAGGGTGTGCACCATATTGGACCCATCGCCATCCCTGGGGAACTTTAACGGTCAAAAAACCTAAACCACTTCGCCCAAACAATTAATTTCCCTACAGAATCTGAAAATTGTTCCAATTTTGTTTCCGAGGCCAACCTCCTCCAAATTATCAAAGAAGTACCTGCCAAGGTATTTCCTCCTGTACCGAGCAATAGCTTGACATTCGCAGAGGAGATGAGTTATATCCTCTGCGACATGTAAGTCTTCGCAATACCTGCATATGTCCGTATCTGTTAGACCTATTCTCTTAGCGTGCTTCCTTAGAAGACAGTGCCCGGAGAGCACACCTACTGCCATCCGTAGCCTCGATCTACTAAGCTTTAGTAGTTCAGCCGATTTTTTCCGATCTAGCTTAGGCCACAGAGCCTTTGAGACCCTGTGCCCTACTATATCCGCCCATCTCTGATCTGCCCTATTTTTAATATTCTCGAGAATAATTCTCTTGGCCACGGCTATTGGTGGTCTTATACCCTCAATTGTTTCATTAGGTGGAAGCTCTGCTCCGGTTTTGGCCAGAACATCAGCCCTTTCGTTGCCCTCAATATCGCAGTGTCCGGGCACCCAACACAATCTGACTCGGTTCTGTGCGCATAATGCTCTGAGCATTGTGCGGCAGCTCCTGACTAGTTCAGATTTGATGATGAAGGACTCTAGCGCCTTTAGGGCAGCCTGACTATCAATGTAGATAGCGATATTCTTGTTGGATATTGATCCCATATCAAGTAGATACGTCGCTTTGAGCACGGCCAGAACACACTGCATGTATCCGGAAGTCTTAAAGACACGTGTAAGTCTGTTTCCCTAGAGTATATACCTGACCCTGTACCCTCCTTAGTTTTGGAACCATCCGTATGAAGAAATGCTTACTAGGAGTATTTTGAGGCCGGGATCAGAATAAATTTTTCTGTCATAACAGGAAGTCGCGTATACCATCAAAGAGAAGCACTTGCACGTTTAATTAAAATATTTTACGACAAGTTCGCATGTCGTGATCTTTTTCACTGGCATGAGAAAATTTTCTTTGGCGAAAAAAATTCGCCACTTATAATCCCAACAGGATATCCTTCTAGTCGACTTGATAATCGAATGACACATTCATCTCTTAAATTGCACGTTTCTTGCCACATTAAGTAATTGTTTTGATTACTTCATATATATGAGTAGTTTGGCTATAAACATTTTTTTTTCTTCTCCCCGTCAAGAGATGAAATGCATCTCGAAATTTATTTGTATATGCTGTGCATGTGCAACCAGATACCAGAATATCATTAAAAAAAAAAATAACAAAAAACGTGATAAACTAGAAATGGTTAGGCAACCAACAGATATGGATGTTTTCACAACAAAAAATTGCCAAGTGGATTTTACCAAATACTATCTCCGGGATGATACAACTGGGAAAAGCCTTAGATTTTTTTCTGTTTATTTTTCCTTCATGTCAAATGCTTTCAATAGCAATGGCACATGAGTCATTTTTGTTCATAAGAGAAAAAAAATCGAGTAAAACCACAATAATATATATTGTAAATCTCTGACAATTGAATGGTCATTTCAAAGTTTGGCAACATGGGTAATTGAAGTTGTATGTAAATTGAGAACCGAATTCCCCCAGAATTGAACCAGTTCAAATTGATAAATATGGTAATCGAAGAAAACAGTGTTTGAATTTATATCGCAGTAATATAGGCGAACGACTAAGTTGAACGAACAGTGGTGAAGGTGGTGAAGGTTGCTATAACGCAACTCAGTCTTTTAACTTTTGTTTTTGGGTATCACCGTATCACTGATAAATGTATTGAATATTAATTCTGCATTTAAAATGCGATGCGAAGACAGCCTTAATTGCTTAGTTTGGAAATGCAATGTGTTAAATTTTGGAGAAGGTCTGCTGGGAAATGTTTACTGTTGGAATGTGGAAAAAGTGAACTGAACAGCGACCCTCGCTTGAGTCGGCTTTCTCCGATATTTTTTAATTTATTTCAAATTTTCAACCATTTACAAAATACGTAAAAATCAGTGGCCGGCACAAGTATTTTGACAAAACTAAAGTTAATTCTGCTCATAATTTTAAACTTACTTCATGTAAATTTTGGCACCAATGGAAAGGTCATTTAAATTCCGTTTGAATGATACAAAACTTTCCTTAATCCATTAAGTACCCATTTAAAAACTTTAGAATTTAGAATATTTGTGAATGTCTACTTTTTTGACTTTTTTCCTCGGTATAAAAAAGAATTTTTTGATGCAAAAAGTTTCTCCAAACAATTCTAATAGTGACTACAAAAAAAAAATTTCAAAAATCTCTTCGCTAATATTTTTTATGATTTTTTGAAAATTGCTAAAAATTACTACTTTTTCCTCCTTTTCATACAAAATTTTTCTGAGATCATCCCATTCAAAAAATCATTAAAAATATAAGCGAAGATATTTTTGAAAAAAAGTTGACAAAGTTGACACCAAAACAAGGACAAGTCTCTCGTGTCAGGTGTTTTTCTGTAAGATATTTCAAGACAAGATATTTTAATGTAAGATATTTTGAATCAGGTGATTTTGATACAGGAGATTTTAAAAACGGGATTTTAATTTAAGGGATTTCAATACCAATCCAAAATCCCCTTTTCAATGTGTTTTATAGTATTTTCGTTATTATGGATTTTCGGGATTTTGGGCTGTCGGTATTATGGATTTTCAGGATTTTATATTTTACAGACAAATAATTTAAACACAAAGAATTTTATGAGACGTCAAAGCAAAAAGGGTTCAAAGGTGCCCCAGTCTCCCCGATTTTTTGTTAAATAAATTTGTAACATAAACAAGAAAAGAAATAATAAATCTAGCAGTTTTTCATTAAGAACAAACCAGAAAATAATAAATTCTTTATTAAAAATAAATAGTTTTGGAAGGACTGGTATAGTAAAACTTATAATAAATGTAATAGTTGTAAAAAAAAACAAATTTCTTGTTGACGCAGTTCGCGCTTCAATAAAGCGTAGAAAAATTAAGGTTTTTAGGAAGCGAATTAGCATTTTTGGAAATCGCTTTGCAGTTTCGTTTTGATACGATTGTAGTGCCTTCAGTTTCTCAAGATTGGGAATATTTTTGTTTGTCTCGCGATTTTTGCTTCTTTTTGGGAGTTATTTGTTCGAGATTATCTCCACTGCAGGAACTCATCTTTTTTTGGTTATAATTTATAGTAATGTCTCTCTAATCCGAATCACCTTTAATCTAAATGTCACCATAATCCGAAGATTCAATATTTTTATTTTGTCTCATTATGTAGGTACTCTAATATCCGAACTGCCTCCGATTTTTGTACTGTGTAATCCGAATTACAGAATTACAGACGCTAGGTATAGTGAACTATTCACCAACATTTTTTACACAGACTACTCTAAATAGTGAACTATGAAAATCTCGATATAGTGAACTCAGATTTTTTTTTTTTGCAAAATTCAACGAAAAATGCTCCAATTTTGCAATGCGGCTGCATGTCAACTATTTTTCAGAACAATTTACCCTTAATTTGTGCAAGAAAAAACAGTGCAATTAAATTTAAATTTAAATAAGACACAAATGAAGGTAGCAATAATTATTTTTCAAAAATGTAACTATGTATTGAAAAAAATGGTATTTATCTGTGTTCCTCAAAAAAATATTTTTATCTCTGTGTTTTGTAAAGTTTGATACAATTTATTATTTTAGGGTTTTGAAATAAAAACTTTTATGTTTTCTGGTTTAAACTGTTGAATTAATAAAAAAAAATTGGAAAAAAAGTATTTATATCAAATGAAGCTTTGGCGAACTATTAAAAACTCCAAAAAATCTCTTAATAATTTTGATGTAGTGAACGGGTCTGGTTTTTATTAGTTCACTATATCGAGCGTCTTCTGTATAAATAAAGAATATACAACTTTTGGCTTTTATCATAACATCAACCCCCTCTCTTTGTCTATTGATGTTTTGTTATATTTTCCATCTTTCTTTGGCTCACTATATATTCTCATCTTTCTTGACAAAAAAAAAACACGAATTTTTCCTGCGTAGTTGCACTATTCATTTTTATTTCAGTTCAATAACATTGTTTATAATAATTGATACTAAATTTACATTAGCCTTCACAAATAATAATACAATTCATTCGAAACCATTTTTTTTTGTTTATGCAAATAACTTTACATTTAGAATATTTAGAATATATATATAAATATATCTTTTACAACTATAATTTGTTAGTATATTTAGAATATCTTTTAAGAATATTTAGAATATGTATGTATTTTTATTTATAATATTTAGAATATCGTAATGAATTGAATATGTATTCATATGTTTATGTTCTTTAAATTGTATACATATATTTCTATTTTCAACCTTATTTTTAATAGTTTTAATTTTTTTTTTGCTTTAATTTTTATTTTGTGAATTTTTTTTTTTAACTTTTGTATATATTTTTTGTACACAGATTTATTATAATAGAATTATGGTATTGTTTAATCGTTATCATTTCGTTTAATCCTGTCACATTCGTTAGTCAATTACGTAGTTCAAAAACTAATATAAAAAAATCATAGACTTTTTAAAGCAAATAAAAAAAGTAAAGTAAAACAAAGATAAAAGAAAAAATCGTATTAAGCCAGCTGCTTTTAGTGATAGAATTTGTTTCCAGCATTACAGTACGTATTGTATCTCCTCCATTTAAATTATAAGAAATGGTAAATGCAGATTCGTTTTGTGTTCCCAAGGAGAACTATAATTATTTTCTACCTGTTACTACTACTATTGGATTTGAGAAAACAAAACGCATTTTATTAAATAAATAAATATATAAAAATCCTTCATCGTAAACATCATGTATAGTAGGTACATTAAAAAGAAAATATTAGTTGGCGACGCTTAGTTGTTTTATCATTCTATATAATTTATTATAAAAAATAGAAAAATTAAATTGTTGTCTATGTCTGAAACCTTGAATATACGACTTAATTCAGTTACATGTACGTTACGTTTTCGGACTTTAAAAACCACTTTGAGCATACGGCTCTTGTCAGTTCTCATTAGGCAAACAATATGTCTACCTGGGCATTAACAAGCGGCAACAGTCAGTGCAGGGATTACTACTATATGCATTATGATGTGGCAAGAATACATTTTTGTGATTTATAATTTACCAAATATTGCATTCCTAATAAGAAGTTGTCATTCTTTCTAGAAACGCAATTACAATAATTTAAGGTAACTCGACTTGGAATAACGTGAGCCCTCCGCCATAGAAACCCGAGTCATGCTTGGCCACATAAAATAATATATTTATTATCTTATATCTAGTATATGGTTGTAATTTTAAATGTTTTTTTTTTTAATTGTGTGTTTCAATCCGTTGCTGGTCACCAATGCGGTAGCATTTTGTACAGTAACATGCCTTTATGATGTTATAAGCCAAGATCTCAGGATAATATGTATCATGTCAGAATTATACAGTCTTTAATTTAGCAGTTATAATACGTAAGTAATCATAAGCGTCATTCATGTACAACTATTAATATTTATTGTAAACTTTGTATTAAAAATATTTAATTTCTCCTCCTCTTCTTTATTTTGTTTATTTTTTTTTTATTTTTAATTTTTAAAATTTGGTGTTCTGTAATTCCATTTTTTAATTTAGTTTCTTTTGTTTCCATTTAGTCTTGTGATGATGTTCTGGATCAACCATGAAAACGAGCAGCATACTTGATCAAAAAAAAACTGCACAAACTAAAGTAACTAATACTAAATCAAAAACAACTCAAGCGTATAAGACCCGAAATAAACTTCTTAAACGAATGAAGAAATTAAAAAAAGGACCAGTTATTATACTCATCCTGCGTTTAGCCCCACTTTTGGAACAGGCCAACGCGCTGACATCGACAATTGGAGCCCCACAAATTGCATCGGCATGAGCTACTGAAACAGCAGTCATTAGGGCGATGATCACAAGCTCCACCACGCCTAATGCAGCTGAGTCTATGCACGTAGATGCTGGAAGAGCGCCTGTTTTATTAATTGTTAAAAAAAAAATATACCATTAACAGGGGTGGAAGTATAAGAGTCATGGTCAAGCATCAAGTGAGGAGAAAAACAAATGTACAAACATGTACAAAATTATAAAATTGTAATCAAATTGTCACTTACTTGTCGGCTGGGTTGCTGATCGGGATATTGTTATCTTCAATTGACATTGAGCGACTGTCATCATTGCCTGCAATAAGATAAGCAAAATTTGTCTTCTTATTTAAAGGCATATATTGATATTTTGATAAACATAATATATGAACAGTGGGAGTGGGACATGTGCGGTTTTTTTTTTGAACATTTTGTACTTTCTTGAAAAGAGAAAATCATTTATGGAACATCATTTCTTTCAATTGAATGTCACCTTGTCAACCCTGGGCTGGGATTCCATGAGAAGGGAATATTCAATCGTTTTCACTTACTCTGCTTGGAAGTCGAGGGATACCGGCCAATATCTTTGCTATGTTGTGTTCATACTAAGGAAGATAAACCACTAACCACCTATGGGCGGAGAGGAACATAAAACCGACTTTTCAGTTCGGATTTAGGCCCAAGAAGTCCACCATTCGCCCGCTGTTGAAGCTACAAAACGACATCACCATGGGACTCATAAAGAACAACAACAACTGTTGCATGCTTGCTAGACAAAGAGAAGGCGTTCGACAGCATCTGGACTACTTTTTAAGCTCATACAATTCAACTTTCCCAACAATTTGGTAAGATTGGTTAATAATTTCCCAACAAATGAACATTTTATGGACAGCTACATGACGCAATATAATCAAGGAAACGGATAAACGCAGGAGTACCCCAGAGGTTAAGAATTGGACCGATATTCTTCAACATATTAACACATCAGACCAACCACTCAACGTAGGAAGAAGCAAGACGCTGCTTTATGCTGATGATTCAATAACATTATACTACATCGCTATCACCAGAGATCAAGGACCTACTATCTGAAGTGGGGACTAAAGATAAACTGCAGAAAGACGGAACTCATCTGCACAGCTGTAAGAAGACGACCGACACCACCTTTGGCTAACCGCTGTAGTATAATCTAAATTACGCTTTCAGATATAGCAGCGAGGTTTTGTCGAAGACAACTACCAAGTATCTAGGCATCAACTTCACCGAGAGGTTCAAGTTCATCCCACATGTTAATGTTGCCCTTAAAAATAAAAAATTAAATAGTTGGCGCAACAGGCGCGGCGTGTAGAAACCCTAGGCCTAGCTTCTCGCAACCATTCGTTTGTGTGAGTTTTTATTTTTAGGGCGAATAAGAGGGACCTACAATTTTATGCCGTGATCATGTCTCTATAGGTAATTTTCGACGAAATATTGGCCAATAATGTGGCGACTAGGCATAGCGACATATCTCCGCCGACATATCTCCGCCCAGTACATTTTTCGAGCGGAATTATGTCGCTTTTTTTCTGGCGGAGTTATGTCGTTTTGAAAACGTCATATCTCCGCGCGGAGCTATGTCGCATTTAAAACGACATATCTCCGCCGAACTAAGAACGACATATCTCCGCGCGGAGATAGGCGTCTGTAAGAAAGTTTGGTGTATTTAAAGTATGGGGTGTGTGGCTCGCTAACAGGATTTTAACCCTTTTTTTCGCAGGGTTTAGCCGCTCACGCGACTTCGTCGCTCCGCTAAGGGTATGACAACAACTGTCTGGCAGGCGCCTGGAGCTAAAGTTTAATTATATTTACTCTGGGGTATTTAGCAGTAGGTATAATATTTTTAGTCAATAAAAATACATGCACTTTTCTGTGTTTTGAAAACGTCATATCTCCGCCAAACAAAGAAGGACATATCTCCGCGCGGATGTGTCATTTTAAAACGTCATAACTCCGCGCGGAGACGACGTCGCTTGAAAACGACATACATAACTTCGCGCGGAGATATGTCGTTCTTAGTTCGGCGGAGATATGTCGCGCGGACTTATGTCGCTATCCCTGGCGACATAAGTCCGACTACACCAAAAAGTTGCATACCTACCGCAGACGAGGTCAACTTATCACATATAAATTACCATTTCAATCTCACCAATGAAGTTGTAAGCGGTTGGGTTATTATTTTAATCGAAATTCGCACAGTTTTGGAAAAACAGCATTTACTTTAGAAATAAGTGTTTGAAATATTTACCGTGGTGCTGTCAAAAAAGAACGTGTAATTTAAAACCAGGAGGATGACGGAGTTTTAATGCTTGTAGGAGATCGTAAAAAATGTACCTATGCAATTCGAAAGAAGCTACCTGTAAGCAGGAAATGTATATGCACAAAGCCGAAGAAAGTCGAAAGTCGAAGGTCCCTAGGTTGAAAGGCGTCTTTGAAGGCCGTTAATGGGTGCAGTAGGTATAATGTCCATTCACTTTTGTGACCTTCACTCTTGGGAGCAGAAAATATAAAAGTCACGAATAGTGAGTTTTTGGACAAGCCCTAAAGAAAACTACAAGTGAAAGGTGGTCAGTATGAAATAGCTACAGTCACCTATTACTCATTATAGCTGATTGGTTTTTGTAATTTTAAAATAGTAGCTTGTCAGAATTTTGTTTGCCAAGACTGCAGGACGGTTTTACATGGTGTCAGGTAGCAGATTTATGTTTTGTTATAAAACAAAAAAAGTCAGACATATCGTTTCTTAGTTATGCATTAAGAGAGGCAATAAGGAATTTATTTTCTGAAACTTATATCATCCCAAATTGCGTGTCGTGCCACAAACAGGCTTACCTAAAAGTCGTGAATTTCCTATGTCGGGTTCTGTGATAAAAACTCACAACAACGGACCCAATTTTTTATTTGTTGTTTACATTGTAAAATGATAGGCAAGTGAAAAACAAACAATATTCAGATGTCACTATGAATGTCAGAGGTGAAGTGCTCACTATGAACTTGTGGGACATATGGACGAACAAAAATCTACAGTGGCCGGCATAAGTATTTTGACAAAACTAAAGTTAATTCTGCTAATAATTTGAACTTACTTCATGTAGATTTTAGCATCAATGGAAAGGTCATTTAAATTCCGTTGGAATGATACACAACTTTCCTACTTTAACTTTAAGCCATTAAGTACCCATTGAAAATTTAGAACCTTTGTAAAAGTTTACTTTTTTTTAAACAATTCTAGTAGTGACTGCAAAATTTTTTTTTCAAAAATCTATTTCCTAATATTTTTTATGATGTAAATATAATATATAATTAAACTTTAGCACCCCACCAGGCGCCTGCTAGACAGTTGTTGACATCCCCTTAGCGGAGCGACGAAGTCGCGTGAGCTGCTAAACCCCGCGAAAAAAGGGTTAAAATCCTGTTAGCGAGCAAAGCGAGCCACCCACCCCATACTTTAAATACACTAGACTTTTTTACAGGCGCCTATCTGACAGTTTTTGGTATAGACTTATTGAGCTATGTAACTGAAATCAACATGATTTGATTAAAAAAAAAAATTATTAAAATTTAGACAAACAAAAAAAATTTTCATTTCCTCAGGAAAAAAATATTATATTTATGTTTTTTAGGTCATTTTAAGCCAGAAAAAAAATAAAAAAAAAACATTTTGCACAGTGTTCATAATGGAAACCCGCCCCCAAAAATGGTTCTGATACGTGAACTGTACATCTGCGACCCTTCAGAAGAAAGAAACCATTTTAAGCTTATCAAAGAGAAGGAAACACCACTTTTCATTTTCACCAAAAAAAAAAAAATTTTAATCGAAAAAATGTCGAAAAAAAATATCGACATTTTTGAAAGATCACCGAAAAGAAGTTAATCGAAAAAAAAATCTTGAAAGCAAAAAATTCCGAAAACCAAAATATCGAAAACAAAAATTCTGGAAAATGTCGAAAAATTTCGAGATTTTGCAAAAACATTTCATTTTTATGAAATCGATTTCTATTCTAATACCCTAAAATATTATTTTTTCGCCCTTAAAAGGACGGTAATGCACTTAGTTCAACTTAACGTAGAAATTAAGCACTGTTTGTGATAGGCTCCATGGCACATAATGACCGTTAATTGTAAGTCAGGAGAATCGATGAGATTTTATTAAATCCACTTCCCCTACTACTACAATCTCTCCTATGCTCACTCCGTTCTTAGGAAATCGGCTTAAGCCCCAACCACACTTCTAACGCGTGGTCTGTTGCGGAGTGATGTGTCGCTATCACTGTTAAAGATTGCATATTATGTAGGAACATTTTGTCGCGTGTATTGTGTCGCAGAATAGTGTGTTAAGTCCTAAGTCCTTATGGTCCGATCGCGCCATACTACTGTACGGCAACACACCACACGTTACAAGTCTTGTCCTGGCCTTAGGTATTTAAATCTGTGAGAATCAAGAAAATATTCCTTCTCCGTGATTCTCATGAATTCGCGAACCTTAGATATGAAAGAAATATCTGTTTTTGGAATATTTTTCTCTTAAAATACCTACACAAAATTTTTGAAGGTACCGAAAGTCAAAATCTCAAAAATACCTGAAAATAATTGGTGTTATAAATCGCCGCGATTTTGAGATTTTTTTTTCGACATTTTGGATTCGATATTTTGAGATGCGGTTAAAAGTGGCCAACCCCAAAGAGTATCTTCAGGGTTGCGGTCGATTAACCGCTTTTAAAAATACCGATTCCAAAAAATCGATCAACAAAATACCGACAAAAAAATATCGATTATGAAAAATCTCGACTGATAAAAATATCGACAGAGAATAAGTCGATTTTTAAAATGACGATTTTAAATTTTCGAAATAAGACAGGAAAAAATGAGGTACGTATTGAATTTGGTATTTTTAAAAGGGGTTTACCACGATATCTCGAAATAAAAGATCTGGAATTAAAAAAATTTAGAAAGCATAATCTCGAATAACAAAAATCTCAAAAAAAAACAATATTTAATTAATATTAATTTTTGAGACAAGAACAGAATTAATAACACCAAATCTAAAAATGTTGTTAAAAAGTGAGAAACGTATGATACGCAACCCCTCTTCTTGTGGTCACATTAGGATTTGGAGTAGGTGCAAGGTTGGGTACATGCAAAGTTAAAATTATGTTGTTATCCCAAAAAAATATCTCGAATTTACTTTTTATTTTCCAAATTTTTTTCGAGATATAGTCTTTCAAGATTTTTGTACATTCGAAATTTGTTCATTCGAGATTAAAAAAAAAAAACTCTTCGAGACTTTTAGCCTTTGAAATTTTTGTCATTCGAAAATACGTCATGATCCCTCACGAACTTTAGTTAATTCGTCTCATCATGAATGAGGAACCAATCGATTTTCTGGCGATTGTCGTACACGACTCATGTTTTGTGTCGTTGTAAAACGATGTTCAGATTTTATTTTAACTTTTGTTCCCTATCATTTCAATTTATTTGTGTCAAAAAAGTTAAAAACACCGACTAAAAATCGAAGTGAAAAACGAACGCCAATATGGGTGTTTATTTTAATTTGTTAAACGCATTCCAGTAGAACCGCAACAAAATTTGAATAAGTATCAGTGTAGGAATGATTTGTCTAGTAAGATGACGCACTATAAAATACACTCAAAGGTGAAGAAAAGAGCTCATCTCGGTCGAAGAAGTACGACATTTCCTTAGACCTACAAGTACCTACTTTCTTTGCGGTTGTTAATTTGGTCATTTAAATTGGTTTCCTGAAACAGCACATACCTACCAATTATCTGACTGACATTCATTTTAGTCATTTTCTCTCATTACAAATTCTTCTCTTAATTGAGGGAATATTAGATATGGTTGACATGAGGAACTAAAAGGAAATTTCATTCACGACTTTAATTATGCATAATTTGTTTTACGAGTACAGCGATGACAACCGTCCCAGGGAGGATGTCACAGAACCCACAAAAATATACCGACACATTTATGCAAACCAGCAACGAACTATGCATCCTCAGCACCGACCGTTACGAAATGGCTTTCATAATTTATTTCCTTAAAAAAGAGAAACCCAATAAAAAAACACTCAATATAATGAATGTAAAAATTAAACATAAAATCATACAACGTCCCATATACTCCGCGTAACCAATGAAGCGAATGAGTGATGGACATGGTGGACACGGTGGTATTGACCGACTGTCATCACTTGACAGCGCAATGAGAATAAAGTGTTATCGCGGCTTTAAATATCAGAGACCTTTAAAACTGTTGCCAAACGCGCTCGTTGAATAGCCTCAAAAGTTCATAGGTTATAATATCGATATAAATCTGAAAACAGCTAGCTACTCGTATATCCATAGTCATTTGGACTCCATGCTAGCTAATGCGTTACCGAGTGAAGGACGATCAAATACAAATATGTGTTTTTAAGTGTCTGCCAGTCAAGCTTTATAAGAACCCTTTCTGTCCAGCAGTGATGCAACTTTGTAATGCGATATCGCAATTCACAAGCGATAGATAGAATATCTATGACTGGGTATTTCTCATATAAAATGCTTTCCTTTGGGAATTATGTCCTCAATATATCTATAATCCATAACGAAGAGGGATTATTTTTAGATAACCAATATCGGGGGTAATTTAATTGAAAAAAAAAAAAAAAATAAAAATAAATAAAAAATTCCTTACACCATACGAAAGTGCAAACTTGGGAATTCTTTATGAAACGTCTTCATGTACTTTTGTCTGGTATGACGTGTGCGTAAGAAAACATGTTCTAGGTAAGCAGATATCTCTTCGTAGGCCACCTATTGAACTTGGCGGTCTGTATGAACTTTAGATGTGTCACGTATGATTTATGTCTGTAATTTGAGAGTTTAATGAATTTTTATTCGGCTAATGATTAAGGGGTGAAACATGAGGATGCTGGGCGAGTAATCGCTTGATTTTGATTACTTTATTTAATTTGATGCTATTTATCTACCTTCTATATACACAATGTACACAATCAATAATTACAGATTTATTGGTAGATATTTATTTGATTAATTTCTTATTCAGAATAAAGCTTAAAATTATTTTTGCTTTGTTTGCAGAATGGCTTAAAAAAAATATTTACATTGCTATTGAATTTGCAGTCGCTCAAAGTGATCAGTTTTTGTTTGAGACTTTGAGTTTCGTGCAGTTTTATTTTTGGGACAGTACAATTAATTTGAAGATTTCGTTTCTATCAACTATTGGCGGTTCTTTTAATAGTTTTTTTTTTTTAATAGCAGCAGGGTCAGTTAAATTAAATCTTTTTAAGAGCACTCTTAGTTAAAAAAAAAGTAGGTAAATAAATAAATTACCTCTGGGGCCCTACTCTGTATTTTGCTCCGAAAGTGTAATTTTTCGAAGTCGAATATTTGCTACTCTCTATTTTGAAAGCGGAAGAAAATCTCCTAGCGTCAAAAGTATTGATATACGGAAATCAAGAGTATTACAAAGTACGAATTCAAAAGCATAACGGATTGACTTTCGGAACGAATTAGAGAGTAGGGCCCCTGGTTTGACGAGAATTTGTTTTTGAAGTTTGAAAATATTTTTTTTTAAATACCTATAAAAAATGTTATGCTGTAAAAATTAAATTCGTTTTGTTATTGTTATTTCTTTATCAAACTTTTTGCAGATTGTTGAAAACCCAAACATCGGTATGGTGTTCCTCGTTATGCTCCCGTTGATTAGATATAATACTTGTCAGCAAGTTTTTCAAATATCTTACCTCTAAGCTAAAGTAGCGTTGCCATCCGTCTGGGTTTTTCCGGACATGTACTCTTTTTCGCCTATGCGGGGAACATCCGGGATAGTTTTTTCTAGATTGTCCTAGTTTTTAAGTTTTTCATTGACAAGAGAAAAGGAAATTCGAAATTAATAGAGCTTGAAAGTGTCAATTTTATTCCCGCTTTTTGGTAGTGATTTTGAATCGTAACTTGTTGCTTCTGTATTTTGCAACATATTATTGTAATACCAACTTTAGTAATCGACAAAAGAAAGGTTCGAAAACACACGATGAACAAATTACTTGTGTTGTATGGAACTCAAAACTTAATGCGATCTTACCTACCTATTGAAGTCGATGTAGTCACTTTGGGCCTTACCAATAATCATTTTTAACCGTCAACTTAAATATTTTGACGGTTAAAATAGATAATTTTGTATGGATATTTTTGCCATTGTGACTTCGTAAAAGTTTGCCTGGACACTAAAAATGATTGTACCTACTAATAATCATTTTTAGTGTCCAGACTAACCGGGTTTAAAAATATAAAATTGTCACTTTTATATCATTCGAAAAGGAAATGACTTTCTCATCGCTCGGCAGTGGAACGACATTTGCGTATGTTTGAAACTCTAAAATAATATTTCGAAGACGTCAAAAATCCAAATAAAATATTAAATTTTTTTTTCGTTGCTTAATTCGGCGGGGTTTCTTTCAATGAGAAAAACTTTTTCTAATATTTTGAAAATTCTTGAATTCCAAAATTCACGTAATTTATTTAGGTACACAATCTTTTTGTATGTAAAATATGAAAGATATTTTGTCGCCAATGCAATGGTCCCAAGCCAAATTCCCAAAAATCAAAATTGATTTTCTTTATCTCTTCCCCTTTTCCCCCCATTGGAAGTTGGAAAAATATGGAGTATCTGACTAAGGAAATATTTCTATTTTAAAATTTGAGTTTAGTGAACTTATTTTTTTCAACACTTTCATTATGTGTCAGAAAATCCGCCGACAATAATTATTCAGCCTAATTGGTGGCATTCAAGAATCTAGTCATCGTAAGTGGACTTGAATTGTCTGGACTCAAATTTAACTGAACGCAAAAATGAACTTGAATTGTCTTTATGTCACTTTATGTCACTTTTTGTCAGGTTTTGACTGGTGCTCTATGTCAGGGTAATTTTCACATGCTCTACGCTAACCCAATAGAAACGTCAAAACTGAGTTCGCAAGACACATCTTGACACAAAAAACGTCAACTTAGTAGTAAGTCGAGAAATTCTTGACTTGGATTGTCGGTGTCGCTGACAGAAACGTCAATTGAGAAAACTGTTCACCAGTTCAGTCCAATGAAAACTCAGCAACATGAAGTTAGAGAGCTGTCGGACATACTAACTACCGCAATGAAAACGAGAAAGTTTAAATATTTTTGTAACAAATAGTTCGCAAATTTTGGTCCCTCGTTTGGTACTCCTTTTTAGGTCCTATTTTGTCTGGGAATTTTATGCTCGATATAACTACTTTCTTCAAATGAATTCTGGCAATCCTTATGCTAGAACAACTCCAAAAAAATTTAATAAATTAATATACACTCAACTCAATAAATTTGCGATTTTTCTTTACGACAGAACTTTATTTTCGCTCACTTTTGCGGTTTTGTGAGGCACGGATTAATTTCAAAACTAATATTTCAAGCTCCTAGTAAATGATGTACCTACCGAAGGTTGGTGATGAAATCTCCTTTTCTAAAATCCCCTTTCAAAATCCCCTGTTCCATAATCCCCTGTGCTGGAATCGCTTACTCCAAAAGATCCTGAAAGAAAATCCCCAAGGGGTCAAAATCTCACATTTTTGGATTTGGTGTTATTAATTCTGTCCCACGACAGAGTGAGATACATATGGGGGCATGAAAAAAACGAATTGATGCGAGAAACTACACCTAGTGGACCTTTTTCGACAAAAATTAGTTTCTTGCCTCTTTTTATGGAGGAATAAATAATATATAATAAGTAATTGTATAAGAAAAGAGTATAAGAAGCAACTATTTTTTTAATATATTGTATTTTAATAACTTCGGGGTTTTCACGGTTGGGACTGACAACAAAATTTGTCTCATTGGTCCTTCAAATAATAATAATAGAGAAACGAATTTAAGGCGAATTTATTTTAGTGACTCTCAAAAAAATTCTACTACCACAAGTCTGATTTCTTTTTGAATGTACTTTCTAAAATTCCATTTAGAATAGGTATAAGTATAAATAGGTATAAGGAAAAACAAAAACCTTCAAACCCTTCAGGGATTATTTCCCAAGCCTTCATTTAACAGATGTTCGGGTTTACTGCCCTTTTTCTATTTTTTCGACAATTTATTTATTTTTTGCTTAAGGAATAACTAATTTCCATTCTTGTATCCATGAAAACCCACGCAACATCACCACTGCCGCCGCCGCCTGCATGGAACAGTACCAATCTCAAGTTAATTTCCGACTAGAGAAGAACCGGATACAAAAATCCTGGGGTAGAGACGACTTCCCTCGAATCCAGAGCAGCCAAAAAAGTCTTGTTGGTGGGAGATTTCAATTTCATTCGAAATTAAATATTCAAAAGAGCTTAAAATTCTGCAAACATAACAGTAAATTTAGGTGTGAGAAATATTTACCGCCTCCACTCCGCGTTAGCTGGAAAAGGAGACTACAATTTCATCTCAATTTAGGTACGTCTGTTGTTGGCTATCTATGCGAGACGTTTGTTTTAACAAAATGTATGTGTGTTTGCATATGGAATGGTGGCAGGCACTCTGCCCCAAGCTATTGTCCAGTAAATATGTTCGGACAAGTAGCTCTTGAAACATGATATAGGTACCTATATATTTGATACGAAGCTTTTAAAGTTTATCCAGGACAAAAAAGAAAATACTTTCGACATATTGTCGGAAATCAGAATTTCTATCACCACAATTAAAAGCATATGTAAACAAAAGGTTTATCAGCCTTTCCTTACTCAACATTTTAAGAACTATACCATTCCCTAATACCAGCAGCTGTAGGCATGCATTTTTAAACAAACCACCTGTAACCACACCCATTAGAGGATATTTCGAATAAGTTTTCCGTATACCATATTTGAAATTCCAAAGAATTTCCCCCCCAAATCAAGGTTATGCTTCTTTCCAACACCCACATTCGCGCACTCAAAGTTTGTGTCGGCGTTTGGTACATAATTGTGAAAAATTTTAAAGCTTACTAAACCATTTCGCTATACTTACCGCTATCATAATAAGGATCTCCAGAAACCATTAATACTTCAAATGCAGTAATGCAAATTAACACGAAAACGATTGGAATAGCTCGTGTCATTTCGAAAAAAAACTTCTTAAACTTTGTTCAATAAATCGGTTTCAAAAATCACAAAATATTGTTAGTAACTATACAATCGCTGTTTGTTCGTATTTCTGGAGGTCTGAAACGGGTGCTTTTAAATTGATTCGTTAAAACCTAAATCACTGCTAATATTGTCTTAATAATTTTCACAAAACAATCACAGAGATATGCAATCACCTATTTGACTAGTCTAGTCGTGTCAGAGGATAGTTTGATACTAAACGCAAGATAGCAAATCTACTAAGCTGCAGCTGTACTCCACACCACCCACCTATAGATTTTTTTCTGAATTCCTTTTTTTGATGTAGGAGTAACAGGAGAAAAGGAATTCATAGAGCTTCAAAAACAGGACATGCGCTATGATTTTTGGGATACAGGATGCGAAGACCTAACAAGCCGGCATGATATACGAGTACTCGTCATGAAATTTGACTGCATTCGTCCCACACGAAAGTGCAGTAAAAAATATCTAGACTCGTGACTACACTTAAATTTAAATTTCAAGCTCCAGGAGGATTGATTACAATATTGTTGCGTTGAATGAGATTAACTGATTATGACACATTTCGTTGGTTTCAAATTCAAATCGAATTTTTATGGATAAAATCTCGAAAACCTTTTATTTGAGTTTTGTTATCATTCTATTCTCATGTTTGTATCTTATTCTCTAAGTTGCAACTTCCAAAATAAGTTGCCCTTATAAAATAAATTAAATTCCTCAATTTATTGGCAATTTTTGAATTTAATTGACACCCGCCAAATTGCAAACTCTTGATTGTAATGAAATTGTAATGTGTGATAAGAATGAGACGATTTTAAAAGCTACGTCTATACACAAATATACGAAAAACTAAGGGCTTTTACGCACATAGAAATTGTTGGGAGTTTTGTTTTTGGCTGGCCACCATAAATTGTCAGGTCTTTTAAATGGTACAGGTATATTCAATGGACAACAGTCTTTTGGATAAAAAAAAGACTTGTACATAAAATAAGTATGTAGATGGGTCCAATACTAGCAGCTGAAGTCCAATCGTTTTGGTATCTACACGTCTTCTTGTCTTTTTTTCCCTCACTCGAAATTCAAGCCCGACACGTAGCAACCAGCGAAAAGGTTGAAAAAGTTGAAAAAGAATTAATATTAAAAATGTTAAATCAAAAAGCAAATTCTTCAGTTTTTCTGATATGGTTACGTTCAATTTTCCACGCTTTCGTAATGGTTGCAATTTATTGCAATTAGCTATGTATTGTATTTTAAATTTGTCTGATGCTCTCGTCTTTCGATCATGTTTAATGTGTTACTAGACGACCACCACATCTACTTCAAGCGCACTCTGTTTTGTGTCATTATGGTCATTACGGTTGTAGCTAAATTTGAAAGACTGATTGGGTTGAAATAAAAAAGTAATCAAATAAAAACTACACACCCAACAACATTTTTAAATATATTAAACAAAAATATTATTTAAAAAAAATCAACAGAAACTATATGAGAAATAAATAATAGGTAATAATAATAAAAAATAGTTACAGAGTATTTTTTCATTTTACACTAGACATAGTTCCCTTAAAAGCTAATAAAATAAAAAAAAAAACATAAACAAACATTTAAAAAAAAATAAACAAAAAATGACTAACATTTTCTCTATCAACCAAAAAATAGTAAAATAGAATATACAAAGCAATATTTATGTAATTTATTTTTATGAATTTGCAAATATCATTCCAAGTTCATTGTTTAAGCGATATTCGTTGTCAACATTTCTCATTCTCGCAAGGTATGTTCCTCCCTCTTCGTTGTTTCCATTGGTTCTTAATATTGGGGAAACTGATGTGCTGGAAACAGCACCGTCAGGTTCAGCTCGAAACCCATTACAATTTTGTGAATATTCGGGTGGAAGACTTGTAAAGTTGTCATCGTCCATTGAATACAGTCGCAGTTGGTGGCGAATTGATGCCTTCTCGTGTGCACGTTTTCTTTGAAATTCTTCTTCGACCCTGTGTATAGCAAAAATAAATAAATATAATAATATTTTAGAAATTTGCCATCACAGTTGTGGGGGAAATAGAATTATGTGACAAACGACTCACAAAAAACTCTTGTTTATTATAATTCTAAAAAAACTAATTCAAAAAACAACTGAACTTTAGGCCAACTCATCTATTCTGATCTATCACAATGTGGTTGACTCGAGTCAAAGTGCTTGGCCACACATGCCTTCCCATGACTTTCATTCCTATGAACGAATTTGCTACACACAAGTCAGTGCAATGAAATAAAATTTGGCGGGTAAAAAAATAGTGAAATCGAAAACACAAACAAATTTTATGGAAAAGCCGAAGAGGACGCCCGTTTTCGACGTCTTCAAGGAAAATATCAAATGAGGATTAAAAAAAGCCAAATCGTTCATGGGAAGGCATGTGTGGCCCAGCACAAAGACTTTAAACTCTAGTTGATCGTTGGGAAACTTGCAGATTTATCATTAAAAGATTAATGTCAATGTCATCTACGAAACTAATAAGTTTTCATAAGCAATTTACATCCTGATTTTAACGACTTGTGATATGAATACTGTATCTAGGAGTTGTGATGTTATTACAAAACAATAAACACCCTATTCCCTTTGGCGTTTGACGTAAACGACGTATTTGACTTCGTTTTTTAAACGGTGTTTTTAACTTTTTTGAGACTCATAGTAAAGGACATCAAATTGTTAAAAAAAAATAGTTTGAACATCGCTTTACAACGACACGAAACATGAGTCGTATACGACAAACGCCAACGGGAATAGGGGTGAAAAAAAAAATGTATTTACTAATTTATCGCATAGAAAACAGTGCCGACACTTAAGTTAGAGTTCCTTACATTATTTAAAAAAATAAATAAATACTTAACAACACTTTTACAAGACTGTAGTAAATTAAAACCTAAACCGCGCAAATAAAACTAAGTAAAAAATGTACAGAATCTGTAGGTGAAACAGTCTCAATTGATTTATGAGACATTTAAGTGCAAATTTACTTCTCAAAAATAAGCCCCTTGACAAATGACAAATTAATCCTATTCTTATTGCTATCACGTTTAAATTGTGGACAAACTTTTACACAAATAATGTAATATGTATTACCTTATCATTGCTTCAAGTTCGCTTTTTCTAAGGGCTTCCTTCTTTTCGGCATCTTTTGATAGTCTCTCTGCTAGTCGGCGACGCTCTATTTGACGCACCGAACTTTGGAAACTAAAACGTTTGCTGTGCATTCGAGCCTGGAAAATTTACTTCTTTCAATAAATATGTAGGTGTACCGGATTATCTTCATTTACATTCTTACTAAGATCATCATCTATGACTGCCCTCTCAGTTGGTGGAATGACGAGCGATTGTCTTTTCAGTTCCTTTATAGGTCTGTTTGGCAAGTACATGACATGTTTTCCAGTAGCTAGACAACCCAAGGATATCGGCTGAATAGTAGCGGATAAATCCATATAGCTGGTCTTCTTGTTTGAGTCGGTCTGATTTCTGCAGGCAACTGGCGGTTCGGTATTGGGTGGGATTCCTGTCTTACTTAGAACCCAATTATCGCTGAGATAATTGCCCAAGCAAACGTTTCCAAATAAATTCGAGTCAGATGACTGTGTGTAGTCACAGGCACTGCCGTTAAGCTCTCCCGAAACTGAACGCTTCAGTTTCTGTAAACTTCTAAAGTCCGGCTTGCTCTGTTGAAAAATATACAGTCATAAATGTTTGAGATCGCCGCCTAGCTTCATTTTGGGTAAACTAAATATAAACTATCGACTTACCTTTTCACCATAGACCGAGAGCTGATTCTCCCGCGGCAATGACAGGCTGAAAACATGGGCAGCTGAAGTCGGGCTTGGCGATTCGATCAATTTCACTGCCACATCACCATCAGAACTAGTGTCCTCCTCGTCCAGGTCCTGCTGTGGCGTCCACGGTGTTAGGAAAGGCCCCACCACTTTCATCGGTTGATCGTCCACAGGATAGCCATCAAGGTGGGCGATCGCCATGAGTTCATCGTGTTCGTTGAGATTTCTCGGCTGTATTGGCTTCTCTGTAAGGTATGCATCATCGCCAGATATCCCACTGTCGCCGCTCTTGTTATCTGGGTAAAATGGACATGGTTCGCGGTATGTCCTATATATCCGGTCCTCCACCAGAAACGTATTTGCTGCCTCTAGGGCCAAGTTCGACGATAGGGGGGAAGAACCCGAAGGTTCCAACAATTGTTTCTTGTGCTCATCGGTTAGTGTGCGCCACGCAGCAACCGGACTAAATCGAGGGATTTCAAGTTGACGACGGGGAAGCGTAGGTCGGACGCTTACTTGGATGCCATTGTCATTGATGTCGCTGTTGCACTTTTCATTTAGCGAGTACACAGGATCGTTGTCTTTGCATGAGGATGTTGATGTCGATAGAATATCATCTTTTGAGGAGGTCGTTTTCTCCTTGGGCTTGGGGTCGTACGCGTTTGTGCTAATTTGTTGACTAGACGCGACAGATTTTTGCTTGGCGCTTTCCATGCCGAAATAAAAGGTTTTCTTAAGTTGCGGTATCTTTGATTGGGTTTCGGGCTTTGACGATGTCCTAGCTGGCGCTTGTAGTTTTACTGGTTTTGGTCTATCATTATTTGGTTCTCTTTGACGAGTAGAGGGCTCCCTTGGATTGAGCTTGTATTCAGATATGTAAGTGTTCTTTGTCAAAAGTCGAGATTTCGTGGCTGCCGCTAGTTCCATTTTGAAATCACTTCTTTCCGTTTTGAAATCAGTTTTGTGAATCGACAAGGGCAGCGCTGTCGATGGTTGTTGCGATTTTCGTTTGATGGTAGACGATATCTTCGGCTCGGGGTGTATCGCGTCCTTGTTGCGTGATGACAAGAGTGTGGCGTCAAACGATTTTTCTCTCCGAAAGCCTGGGTTTGCAATGGGTTCCACTTTCGAGCGGTAAGATGATCTGGTATTTTCAGGTGGAAGCTGAGGTCTTGGCTTTGAAATTGTATTGATTTTTGGTTGAACAGGCGGCGGCGGTCTGGTATATGCGCCCTGCAGAACCGTCTCTGATTTAGTCTTGAAAAGCCTTTGTTTTCTTTCGATCTCTTTATGAACCAATTCAGCGGTTGTTTGCCTCTCAATTGTTGACATTTCCTGATGGACTATACCAGCAGCTGATGGTAGCGGTGGTACAGGCGGAGCCTTCCGTTTCTTATTCTTTATCTTCACTTTGGATAGTTTCTGATAAGATTCACTGGAGTTGCATATCGATGCGTTTGGGTCAATATCCAGATCAAAGGTCGTCGTCGTTGCACTTAGATCGCGATTCGAGTCATAACGTCTATGTTGGGCATTGTTGTACGGCAGCTGATTTCTACTCACTCCATTCTGAGTGCTTCTCTTTCCCAAGTCGATAGTCAACTGAGTTTGGGACCGGCGGGTCATTACACGCGCCGCATTACTCTCATTCAGAGATTCGCTTGAAAGTTCTGTTATAAAAGTTTTGGATCGTTCCAACACCGGCATTGGCTGAGGCAAAAGCGAGTCTCTTCGACCACTAATTGTTCCGCCTGACTGTAGGATAGCACCATTTGTTGTTGACCTTAATCTTAAGTTCTCGTTTAATTTCGGCAACACTTTTATCTGCGCGTTTTTGCTTCCTCCGCCGCCGTCGGCTTCACTGTCATGATGTTGATTAGATGTTCTGCTGCTCGTTGGAATGCGGGAGAATTTGGAACGCGGTAGGGATTTCTCGCGCTGCAAGCCATACAGACTTGTCGGCTCCTCCTCATTCAGATACGACAACTCCTCAAGGCCTTCTCCGTGGCTCTGGCCTTGGTAGTATGAGTGCAATTCCTTGAGGCTTGACTGCATATGATGAACACTTCCCGAATTTCCCATCGTCTATTGGATTCTATATTGATTTCTAATATATTTAAAAATTCTTGTCTACCAATAACCAACACACATTTTTATTTCCCAGCACCAAAAAATTAATCATTTAAAATCCACTTAGTTAACCCAAATAATTGGAATGAGGTGATGTATGCCGAATACCACTGCGGGAATTATTTTTCACTGACAACCTACTTTCACGTGTAATGGATTATCCACGACTTACAGTTCAATTTGTATCATTTTTTTCATTAAGAACTATAACAATCGAAAAAGAAATATACTACCAATCGAAACCGTGGGTAATTGTCTGAGGTGATACCTACATCAGAGAAGGCGCGCACGGAGTTAAGTAGGTGAAATTGTTCACATGACTAAGGTTATACTCGTACGTATCAGTTGGGGTATTAAGGTTGTTTGCTATTGACTGGCTTATTGGTTTTGGATAGTACAAACGGTGTGCTGCCGTTAATATCAGAGAGATGCTTGGGCTGTAATAAAAAGTTTGTAACACTAGCATCAGCATGGCATCAATGTGCAAATATGTGATGATTTCATGTGTGGCATATAATTTTATTTATGAAAAAAGTGTCAGTCATCAAATCGGTTGACCATTCAATTTCACTTTTTGTTTTTTTTTTTTACTGTGTGATGCACGAACGATACTCTCGCATGCTGTGGAAGTGGCACAATCCACTTGCTATTGCATTAGCAGCAGCAGTCTGTCTTGACATGCTGCCTTAATGTTTTCGCTTTTTTTGTAAACTGGTTTTTTGCTTGCTAAAAAGGTTTAAATTAAATGAAGCCGAATGCTGTTTAGCACTTTGTTGGTAGTATGTATTTCGTATGAAGCAATTTTGTTTCTTAATATTGGTCCTCCTGAGGGCATGGGGTATTTTGTATTTATGCTGAAATTTACCTCTGGGCAGTCGTATTTTAACCCGCCGAGTCGCATTCTTGGCGGTAAGTTGTGGGAATCTTGCAGCGACTCCAATATGTATGTGATGAAGGTAGTCTTAATTTAGGAATTAATTTATGCATAGGTTGGGTCCAAAAATACAGCGAATTAATTACTATATGCATATTTATTAGTTGGAAATAATTACAAATATTTTCTGATGCAATTATCAGATGATACCTGAGGCCCCGTCCACACCACACTTTGGAACCGTCACGTCAAATAAAAGAAATAACCTCCATAGATCGATAGCTGCCGTACAGCGTTGCAAGATGAACCAGATTAACGAATTATTGTTGGTTAATTTGGAATGCCAAAATCGATTTGTGTCAAAGTTTTTAACCAAATTGTGTGTAGGTACTTCTAATCAGTTTAACAAATTGCGACAATAATTGATATTGTGAGTACTGTTAAATTTGACACGTTTGTGAGACGCATTGACAGACGAAGAAACATTGGACAACCTCTAAACACTTAATATTGGAATATGTGATCAGATCGATCTTATTAAACAAAAGCAGCTTGTCACTTGTCATAAAAGAACGCACTCGTATAAGTAATAGCGAATGGCTGAGTTCGAAAACGTCAACAAAAAAGTTTAAATGCGGTAACAATACGGCTGCAAGAAATAAGGCACCAATGAAATAAGGCCCCAAAAGAGAAAATGAAATAAGGCCCCAAATTTGGCAGAGCCAACAATACACTTGATGATGTTATGTCTACAGGGATCCCAGGTTCGATCCCCGGAAAAACACAAATTACATCTTAAGGTTTTTTCTACTGCGCCATCTCTCGCGAACGTCTGACAAACATCCGAGAGTATGACTGTCCTGAAAAAGCTTCTCAATTCAGCCGTTCGGACTCGGCATAAAATTGTAGGTCCCTTCCATTCGTTCCAAAAATAGAAACTCACAAAACGAATGGTTGCGAGAACCTAGGCCTTGGTTGAAACGTTGGGTTGGCGTTGAAATACTGTATGGTCAAAATTCTGTTTTCAAAATACTGTATTTCAAAATACTGTGTTTCAAAATACTGTTCAAGACGCCCAGCTAAACTATAGAATAAAAATAATATAAAAATAATATCATCAACTCAATCGAGGATTTTGTTTGTCAATTCTATTTTGATTTTAACGAAAATTGATAAGAAAAATATTGGGAAAATATAAATATGCTGTCGAAACACTGTATTTCAAAATTCTGTATGAAGAAAACTCTGTATTTGAAAATGCTTTTTTACATTATCAAATCCATTTTTCTTTGTATTGTACAATTGTATAATAAATTTTTTTTTATAATTTACTATCTCCCTGAATGTCACCATAGTTTTATAAAAACAAAGTGCGTCGAATACCTTTAGCTTTACCTTTACCTGTTTTGCCTTAAAAAAAAACAGAATTTTACTACTGCGATCCAATTCAATATTTTTTTTATTTGCATCAATTTAGAATTTGTTGTTATGTATCTTTATGTTTAGGTACTCATATTATTTCTTTGAAGTATTAATTTTACTCTTATCTTAGACAAGGCGCGAATTGAAGTGGTGAGGCAGTGGCGTAGCGGTGACATAGGAGTGGTGTGGCGATGAAATGGCGGCAAAGTGGTATGGAAGTGATTTAAGTGGCAAACAACGTATAGTGCCACGAATTCATCAGTTCTTAAAACGTCCTACTTGTGTATTTTCAAAAAATAAATATACAGAATTTTGAAAGGCAGAATTATGATCCGCTCCCCGGCCGGCGCCGAGAACGCCGACAAAATTTCTTTTCGTCCAATGGAAAACGACATTACTTTACACAATTTGTCGCTTTGGAACGCTTTTTAAACATTGCATTACAAATATGGATAGATGTCGTTTCAAATGACAGCAAATGCAAAAACTTTAAACGACGTATATCTTTCATTTCATCCGGTCAAAATAAAAATGGAAAACTTTGAATTCAAACAAATTTTAAGTAAAATGGTTTGAAGCAATTTTTGCTAATTATTAATTGAGAAATAAAAAAAATTAAACAACAAATTTTCTCGAAACGGCATATTTTATATTCACAGCAAATGTCATCAAAAGTCAAAGGAATGCATTTAATAAATTATCGCTGCATGGTTTGCTCAATAATTAAACCAAACATGAGAGCGACCAACCACCTATGAACAAACGAATATTCGCAAGCTCTGACAGTCCATTCACATGAACAATTTTCTTGGTCGCCACAGCTCGCGAATTTCAGCCATCAGTTGTAGAACGCATTTTAATGTTTTGAACTACGAATAAATTTTGACAATTCGGCCTTCCAATCTTCAAACAAACAAACCTTCCAAACGAACAAAATCTTAGGGCGATTATGGATCCAAAAAATATTCCTACTTATAGAGAAATATAAATAATTGCGGCCTTTTAGATCTTAGTTTTTCTAAAATCAAAAAAGTTAACTTTTAGCTTTATTTAATAAAAAAAAAAGGTTCAAATTTGTACGACAGAAGTAATTTCAATTTGAGGCTATGCGAAAAGTCGTCCAAAACCGGAAAATTCAAAATGACTCAATATTTATGGATTAAATTTCATTATGAAAAAAGGCCCAAGAAATTATGCAAGAAGACCCTAAATTGAATGTGAGATACCAGAAAAATCCAGAATGTTCGCCCAAAAATAATTGGCGCTGATTAACATAATTAAAGAAAATGAGAAATAGCCCAAAACAAATTTGAGCGCGTTTTCATCATATTATGGTATGGAGGCGATTTGTCAGTTTTAGGGTAATTTTTCGTAGCAAAAAATAACATAATTTTGGGCGATTTTTCAATTTTCACATTAAAAAGTTCGGCGATTTTTCATTTTGCTTATTTATTTCATTTGACTTATTTCAAGACAAAAATAACGGATCAACTTACAATAAAGTACTATAACATTTTTCAAAGCCTGGAATCTTTTCTAAATTGTCTATAATACAAATCAGCAACATTTTGTCTATAATGTGAAATTTGTACTCTAAGCGGAGCGACATATAAATATAATTATAACTTTCGATATTTTTTGTGCTATTTGGACAATTTTTCATTTTACAAGTGTGGCAGAAAAATTTGGCGGATTTTTAAATTTTTGTCATTGGCATTTATTTTTCTTGGGTCTTCTTTAATCACTTTTCAGTTTTGGATTAATATTCTTAGGGCAATCCTCCATAAGCCGAAAATTATATCTATTTGGGTCAACTTTCATTTTTGACATTTTGTGCGATATTTTATTATGAAAAATCAGCAAAACCCAAATATTTTTGGGCGGTTCTTCAGTTCTCGGCTTTGGGCGATTTTTGGCATAGCCGTAATTTGATGGGTTTTTTTTTACTGAAGTACGTTTTTTGTTCTCAATAAAATGTAACATTGGTACCTACTTTATGTTTTAAGCCCGTGTGTCAATTGCGCTAAATAATATTATTCTCGGCTGATTTTCTGACACTGAAAGTAACTACTGAAAAAAGAAGTGCACTAAACTCAAATTTTAAAATCGAGATATTTCTTTAGTCAGATACTCCATATTTTTCCAACTTTCAATGGTGGGAAAGGGGGAAGGGATAAAGAAAGCTTATCTGGGATTTTGGAAATTTTCTTTTGACCTGAGTTATTGGCTAGAAAATATATTTCGTATTTAACAAAAAAAATGATTGTGTTATAAATTACATGAATTTGACATTCGGGGATTTTCAAACGATTTGAAAAAGTTTACTCATTGAAAGAAGTCCTGCCGCAATAAGCAAACAAAAAAAAAATCAATATTTTCGGTGGATTTTTGACGTCTTCGAAATATTATTTTAGGGTTTCAAACATAAGCAAAAGTTGTTCCACTCCCAGAGAAGAGAAAGCCATCTCCTTTTTGAATGGTATAAATGTTACTGGTATTCCATATTATTCACCTAAATATTTTATATTTTTAAAGTGATTACATCGACTTCAATAGGTAAGATCCCATTAGATATTGAGTTCTGTCAACACTAGTAATTTTTTCATTCATTGTTTTCGAACCTTTCCTTTGTCGATTACCAAAGTTGGTATTACAATAATATGTTGCAAAATACAGAAGCAACAAGTTCGGACAATTTAGAAAAAAACTATCCTGGATGTTCCCCACATAGGCGGAAACGAGTAGATGCCTGGGAAAACCCGGACGGATGGCAACAATTTTACTACGAAAGAATTAAGGAAATCCTTAAATTAAGCAATGAAAACGTAACGCATAGAAAATTAAAAAAAAAAATGTTTTTTCAAACTGGGGCTGTACTAAAGTTCAGTACCAGAGAAATGAAATCCTTCTCGAGGGAAAATATATACGATCAACCTTTTCACTTTTTAAATTTAATTGCTTCCCCAAGGGATGACCCAATTATCCTATCCCCATCTAATACTGAATAGCATTCTAAATAGCATTAGTCGTGATTTAAAACTAATTGAGTACTTCTGCGAATTCTATAAATTCATTTCAATAGCGTAGATTTATCACGTGGCCCATACCATAGGAAATATGCCATTGATGTAACCTCGACTTCTATCATACGGCATACGTCATGTTAGAAATACCATCAGTTTGCCCTAAAGCCTCTTCTCAGTCTATGTTTCCCCCATGTAGCAATTTCCATACATATGTAGTTAAAAACAACGTGAATCTGTATCTCCTCATCAGTTCTTTCTATACCAAATTCCTCAATTTTCACGTGTAAACCCCCTTTGTAGCACGTGTCTTTTATAGAAAACGTCTGTGGCCTTGCGATGGTTCTCCTCACATCCTAACCTAGAATTATAGGACATTTTTGGGCATAATAAAAACGTTGTTTTCTATGACATTACACGTGATATCGATAATCACAAAACGTTTTAGATTTTCCAGCTAGACTTGGAAATAAAATAAAAGGTCAAACAGTTTTCAGAAGTTTCGAGATGTTACCAAAAATGATGAAAGGAATGAATGTTTGGAGATGCCACGGAAAATGATTGAAAAGCATCCCCTACTCGTTCGTGCATCGGACGTGTAAAGTTGATGAGTGGGTGGAATTGGGATGGTATCGATTGGAAAAATAAAAAATTAAGGACATAAATTGTGGGAAATCCATGGGGAAATTATTGAATAATACTCGACATTTACTTTACTATATCATATATCTGTGACGTGCAACTGCTGGCTGGATGCTGTGCTTGACGTACTATGTCCTATGACTCTAGGGACGTGTGTGGGTAATATACAAGCGAGCGTGGGCTAGTAAGAACATGTGAAAAATCAATAAAAGTTTGGGTATAGACGTTATTATGATATGATGCACAAACGCTTTGCTTTTGCGCAAATCCATTTTCAGTTTATTTTATTACAAAGAAATAAGGTTAAACATTGAGTATTGAAGTACATGCCCCCATATGTCACAATAGAATAGAACATTCTCCATTGTTTCTAACTTAAATGCGACAAGTTGCCGAAGTGAACTTCCTTCGTTATAATTTGCAGAGAACATTACAAGGGACAGCAAAATACATGAAATACCTATACTATGTATATGTCGAAGAGCTATACTCCTCCCAAAGCGTCGGTCGATGCTTCGGTGGTTTGGTCAAGTTATAGCTCAACGCATGTTCCGTACTCGATTTTCAAGAAATAAGCTATGGAATGTATCAAATGAGCCAGCCATCCTACATCTATAAGTAATTCCGGGATGAATCAACTCCGAAGCATTTTTCTCAACCTAATAATTTAGATCCGCTTGTAGAATATTGACAAGTTGCTCATCAAGCATCACTCTTGTATTCAAAAAGCTGATGCTAGCATTTTGGTAGGTGGTATAGGGGTTCGTACAGGAAACTAGGCTTAAGATTCCAGCCACCGCTCTTACGCTTTCAGGGATGACATTCATTCCAGCAGGTGACATAAACATTGACTGGTTTGATATAGTAGAGAAATAAAAACAAAAAACACAATCGAAATAGAAAATTTTTGTAAACAAGCTCTTACTGAGTCTACAAAGATGACAATCACTACCCAAACGCTAATCGATTACGTCGTAACGTAACAAATACATACACAACTGTTACAAAAACAATTCCGGAACTTAAGATAAGTGACCACGAAACGCTATTAATCCATTTCAAAAATATAAACCGTCGACATCGACGAGTGGCTGCTGCATTTAACGCAGCCATCAGCCACTAGATGGACTCGCAGAAATTTCGCGGGCCAATCAGAAGCGGCCTTCTATTCACAATTTAAATTTTTTGTCAGTCACTAGTTGGCACTTGGCAGGTAGCGGACGCAGTTTAAGCCGTGAAATCCAAACAATTTTAAAACCATGAAACTATTCTCGAAATTATTTTAAATACATAATAAAATTACATGAAGTTTTCATTCCTTATTGTTTATGAAATAAACGAACAATTGTAGAAAAAAATTAAGCGAACAAAATTGAATTCCTAAAATACAACAAATTATCGTTCCTAAACCAGCTTAGACACAGTGACGAGTGACCTAGTGTTAAATAGTGAAGACCCCAACATAATAATTGGAAGAACTGCAAGACTAGTACGAAAAACAAAAACGCAAGTTTGGACTAAAGTATTAAACGGGAGAGACAATAACTTGTGCAATAAAAGACTATACGAAGCTGTAAACGACAAAATTTAGCACGTTATCTGAAATTTAAAAAGTTTAACAGTGAGACAACATGGGACAGTTACCGTGCTACACGAAATCAGTATAAAGCTGAACTAGTTAGAAGAAAAATCAACAGCATTAGATTTGAAATTGAAAGAACTAGAAAGCAAAAAGCCTTGTGAAGAGTAATACATTTTTAAAGGAAACAAGACAGTAAATAAGGGATATTTACTTTAACGATACATGCATAAAAGATGATGAGACTATTCAACATTTTTTTTTTTAAAGAAGTGTTTTGGATACCTATCAACCAATCGATTCCGTATACACAGTTTACCAGAGTGCAGAAATTTCAAGCACAGTATTTCATTTTCAACGGGTAAGCGAAAAAGACATAATTCAGGGGGCAGATCACGTAAAATAAAAACGGTCGAACGATATCGTTTTCACTGAAGCTGTCTAGTGTCGAAACGATGTCGTTCGATCGTTTTCATTTTACGTGATCTGGGCCCAGATTATACCATCACTTAATCAAAAGAATGATTTCAATTACATCAGCCCAAAAAAAAAGGCTACTGGACGCAAAGGAGATAATCGGACCCGTCCTTGAGCGGGTAATTAATCGATCTTTAAGCAGTGAAGAGTTTCCCGAGTCCTGGAAGGAATCTGTTATTACACCTATCGAAAAGGTTAAAGGAACCGACAAATGCGAACATTTTCGGCCTATTTCGAAAGTAATAAACTGTTTCTCCTTTCTCGAAAACTAGTCGGGATTTCGTAAGAAACACTCCTGCCAGACAGCGCTTAATAGCATCTTAATAATATCGTGGAAAGTAGAGCTTGCAACAAAAAAAAAACTATGTGGTTGGTATACTTGTGTCAAAACTGCATAGATACGGCGTTAGAAGTAAATACCTAGAATGGTTTAAATCGTTTTTAAAAAGAAGGTATCAGAGAACGCTCGTTAATAGAGTATCATCTATCATCATTGATCCAGGGATCAATATTCTGGGTGCACCTCTGTTCACAATTATTATACATCAATGACATAAACCAACAGCTTAAATACGCCCAAGTAGCCCTATTTGCTGATGATTCCCTTTTATTTATGTCTGGAAAAAACATGGATGAATGTGAACAACGAATGACGAAACAACAAATGAGTGCGCAATATACATAATACAAAATATTTAGCGCACCCATTACTGGACTGCTGTGCGAGGGATCCCAGGTTCGATTCACGGAAAAAGAATAAATTACATCTTAAAAAGCTTCTCAATTCGGCCGTTTGGACTCGGCATAAAATTGTAGGTCCCTTCCATTCGTCCCAAAAATAGAAACTCACACAAACAAATGGTTGCGAGAAGCTAGGCCTTGGGTGTCTACCGCCTGCTGCGCCACCTATTTATTTTTTTATTTATTTTTATTACTGATTCGGCAGTGTTGCTTTTTTTCCTCTTGTATCAATGTGTTGCGCAAAAGTAAATAAGGGTGAATTTTTGCAATGAATTGAATACATCTACAAAGCACCCAATGTCAAAATTTAGCTGGGATTTGAGCTAATGTTTGGAGAGAAAAATTGGAAACTTTAGATTTGCTCGAGCAGCGTACTTAGCTTGGTTGGTTGGTTGGTTGAAAGTGTCTGTCAGCTAAAAACGCCAACACACTTAGACCAGTATAGGTCCATTGTGATGCCACGAAGAAGGATCAAAGATCTCCCTACTAGTTGAACCATTTTGAGCTCTTTACAAAGCGTAAGAGGCTTCTGATGTATATGCTTGTCAGATCGCCCAAGTCGTTGTAATGGAAGGCTCCTAAGTGAAGCTTCAGTAATCAGTAATGACACCTACTATAGTGCCGATATGCAATCTGTTGAGAGAGATCAATTTCTTAGAGCGTTTCAAATCCAGCTTAGGCCATATTTGTTTTGTCGCTAGACAAGTGGTTAAACTTGTCCACCTAAGATTTGTACTCTCGATAGCATTCAGCTTTCATTTTTGTTTGCGAATAGCGATTGGTATCCCTAGGGTGCCTTTATCCGGCAGAATGGGGTGAGTTGTTCCTATCTAGCGAGTTCATCGGCCTTACAATTCCCTGGAATGTCTCTATGCCCCGGCATCCAAATTAGGTGAATGTTGAACTGTTCGGCCATCTCCGTAAGAGACGATCGGCAGTCGAGGGCTACTAGAGAATTTATAGAGATCGAATCCAAGGATTTGATGGCTGCTTGGCTGTCCGAAAATATGTAGATATCCTTAACGGATATGACGTTTTTCTTGAGCCAGGATAAGACTTCTTTAATGGCCATAATTTCCGCCTGGAACACGCTACAGTAATTTGGTAGACGAAAGGAGAGCTTAAGATTAAGACTTTCGGAGAAAACACCCCCACCCCAAGGTAGGTAGGTAGGTAGCCGTCAGTATAGAAGTGAACTGGTTCATCTTCCGGGAAGGTATCTTCATCCTAGGTTGCTCTAGGACTTAGCTTAAATTAGAAAAATCTGCGTTTATAGCACTGCAATGGGAATGTTGACCTCTGTATAGCCAGAAAGAATCTTTTCGTAAAAAATCATGGTTTACAATCTTGCTATTCGAGTTTTAATAAAACCATCAGAACGATCAGATGAATTACAAAGTGTTCAAAGTCAAAAGTCCATACAAAATGAGAACAATAATTGAAGGAAGAAAGAAGTTTGAAAAAAAGTTAATAATATCTCCAACTAATATGGTAAAAGTCCTAACTCCATAAAATCCAAGAAAATTATTATTACTTTCCGCGCAGAAGCAAATTTGAAAAAAAAACCGTTGTTAAAAGGACACGCTCAAATATTTTTACATTGTCGTTCTCATTATGCAACACTCTTGTGTGTCGGTACTGTATACCCATTCAAAGGTACATTCAAACGAGGAGGAAGTAATCTTAATAAATACAAACAAAACATACCAGAACCATAAGAATTAAGGCAGATATTTACAAACTGAACAGCTATACCGATCACTTATGGTTTCAGATCAGTATGCAAATGAGTATTATTATTATTACATAAAAACAAGTTCGCCGTTCCCACTGATACTGATTACACAAAGTATGCAAATTTAATGTTGCCGATTTGCTTTTATTTTCTTCAAGTTTATTAGATTACACTTGAAAATATATACGCACAGATTAGTTAGTATAGATAGTCTATGTACGGGTATGTATAGTTAGCATGTCTAGATTAATATATTATGTTAATACTATGCAGTAGCATTACAGCTTTCTCCGTCGAGTGGCAATTTATTCGGCTTATAAGTTTGCCTTCTATATTGGCTACATCTACTATATGGAAAAGAAAGGGCTTGGAATTGAATTCGAATTAGTATCTAGGTAGTACTTGCAGATAGGACTATAAGCCTTCACCAAGGAAGATTAGTGAACTGTTAAATATCACAAGCAATTACCTATGTCTTAGTTTGGATTTTAATAAAAAAGAAAAGATAATTTTAAAAATACTGAATGTACAATAACACTCACCTGTGGCTATCAAATAGTTTTTTTTTTTTCTAAACTTATCGCCTATCCACACCTTAACACAATTTCTTTTTAGCCGAACGCGAAAGTTTACAATTTCTCTGCCATCAACAATTAGATTAACACAAATATGCGATGAACAAGATGGTAAAACTGCATCGAAGAAGTAACTAGCAATAAACACGACATTGTCAACAAGCACAAGCACCCGAATTATATTAAAATTTAAAGCATAAATTGGAAAATTAACAAATAAACAAACTACATGTTTAAAATGCTTATTAAAACACCACAAATGTTTATTTTATTTTAGTGCAATTCTTGTTGAATTGTACAAGATACCCGCAGACATTTCAAAGTGATCTTCAAAGTGGAAGATTTATTTTCCATCAATCTTGAATCGGAGAAAAAAAGAAGTAGGTACCTACCACTACACTTTGAACAGAGTTGCCATACTGTGAGTTGGATGTGATATGATCAGTACATTCTGAGTGCTTGGAATATAGTGCTATTTTTTTCTTTACACTGCTTTTTATAATAGCTGCGTTGCTTTCGTCCCTATCAAGGATTGCCGAAAAAAAAACGGACCTCGAAGAATAAAACATGAGTTGGCAACGCATCAGTAAATGTAGTAAAATTGACATTGGCAGTACAATATTAATTAAAAAAATATTATCAATGGAAAACTCTAGTTCTAATACTTTTGATGCATTTATAAAGAGAAAATTGCAAATTTTACTATTCCAAGTGTAGCATAATTTATGACATTTCCATACAAGTTATCGATAACATACACAATTTTGTGTTGGCTACATTTTTCTCTATCCCCGTGAAGCTGTTAACCCCGATATTAACGATATTTAACAAGTGATTTGTTTATTTTACTTACCTTTAGCCGTGACGGTTACGAAAAAAAACGCAGCTAATAAAAAAGTAGATGTAGTAAATTTGGAAAATGGCGAGTTAAAATTTTTTTTTAACTATAAAAAAATCCAGAATCGTGCGTTAAAACTTATCGGAGACATAAATATCGCGAACTCTATTAATTCGCTTGAACATCGCAGAAATGTTGCGTGTCTCTCGCTGTTTTATCACTTTTTTAACAAACAGTGCTCAAACGAAATCGCCAGCTGCATTCCCCCCTTCAGAAATTCAACCGCAATACTCGCCATGCTAGGAATGCTCATCAGTTTACCATTCAGCCTATCTTCGGTCGTACTATGAAATATAGAGATTCATTCATAAGCCGTACAACACGAATGTGGAATGCTTTACCAAACTCTGTTTTTCCTCCTTGTTTCAATTTACAAACATTTAAAACCAATGTGCATCGGTATCTCCTATCATATCTATCCTCATTTCCTTAACGCCCGCGCTGTGTAGTTCACCCTACATTAAAATAGAGTAGTCATACCCTCTTGAGCGCGTGTTTATTATAAAAAAAAAAAAAAAAAAATAAACATGGTGTCAATTTTCAGGCGAATGTCAGTTTTTTCAAAGAAAGTTTTTGAGTTAAGAAACGACTTTTGTAGCAAAAATGGATAAGACTTTCAAAATGGCAAATTTACGAAAACGTTAGGGTGCGAGTTTCAATTTTTTTTAACTATAAACATCTGTCAATTTTCAGGCGAATGTCAGTTTTTTCAAAGAAAGTTTTTGAGTAGAAACTAGTAATTTATCATTCAAGTTAAGAAACGACTTTTGTAGCAAAAATGGATAAGACTTTCAAAATGGCAAATTTACGAAAACGTTAGGGTGCGAGTTTCAATTTTTTTTAACTATAAACATCTGTCAATTTTCAGGCGAATGTCAGTTTTTTCAAAGAAAGTTTTTGAGTAGAAACTAGTAATTTATCATTCAAGTTAAGAAACGACTTTTGTAGCAAAAATGGATAAGACTTTCAAAATGGCAAATTTACGAAAACGTTAGGGTGCGAGTTTCAATTTTTTTTAACTATAAACATCTGTCAATTTTCAGGCGAATGTCAGTTTTTTCAAAGAAAGTTTTTGAGTAAAAACTATAGTAAGATTCTCAGGATAATATTTTTTACTCTCTCGAAGTCGCTCTCTTTTATGAATTTTTCAAGTTAAGAAACGACTTTTGTAGAAAAAATGAAAAAGACTGTCAAAATGGCAAACTTACGAAAATGTTAGGTAGAGAGTTTCAATTTTTTTTTAACTATAATCATCTGTCAATTTTAAGGCGAATGACAGTTTTTTCAAAGAAAGTTTTTGAGTAAAATCTAGTAAGATTCTCAGAGGAGGAGGAGGGGTAATATCTTATTCTCTTGAAGCCGCTCTCTTTTGCGAATTTTTCAAGTTAAGGAACGTCATTGAGTAAAAATGCGTAAAAATTCGTAAGAATAAAAAAGTAAAGGAACAGTCCTAATATGTCGGGCCAGACCTTTCTGACTTTTGATGGGAGTTTTCTTTTAGAAAAAATGGCAACAGCTTCTTGAAATTTCACCATAGAGTCAACACAAATGTTTTCTGTGATTTTGTAATATTTTCATTTTTTTATTTGTAGGTACCTTTTATATAGAGAGCAGATTTTTTGGCCCAAAGTGAAATATTGTTTCCTTTCAAAACTTTGAAATCTCACCATCGAATTTGTGCAGACATTCTCGTTTGATTATGGGAAATTTTTTCTTGACATCGCTTTACAATACCTAGCCATCGGCTTTTAATTATAACAATCAACGGTTTTCATAATATTGCTCTTTCCCTCTCATATAGTTTAACCTTTTCAGATTCATTATTTAACTATACTACAACCAGTGATGCCAATCGCAAATGAGATTTAGAAAGAAAATAGAAAATAAAGTGAGTAACATAATAGTGCTAGAAATAAGTGAAGAAGCTCAAAAAAAGTGTTGTTTTCAGTGTTTTCATAAAGTTCCATGTAGCTTTTATATTGCCCAGCTATGTGTCCTAACAATTTTCTAAACATTTATTACACAAATCATAAACATTAGTGAAGTTAGTGTCAGTTCTGTTTTCCCCATGACTGCCGAAGAAATGTGTTTGAAATGTATTTTTTTTGTTATGAGAGGCATCACGCACTTTTGTCCAATCCTGCCAGGTTTTGTAAAATGCTTCAATCAGGCAATGTTCAGATAGTGTTTTAAATAACTTTGTTGTAAGGGTGGTGCCATGGCCCGTTTTCCAATCGGGTTGTTTTTTTGGGCAATGCACATCAATAGGCGTATTTTTTTGGGAAGTGAGTATAACAAAACCAAAAGTGGGTATAACAATTTTGCATGTAAAACTAAAAGTGAGTATACCATTTTTGCATGTAAAAGTAAAAGTGAGCTAGCTATAGATTCCCAAAAAAATACGCCTAATGTCTACAATCTTACAAATTTAGCTCCCATGGGTTCGACACCCATTTAAAATTAAAAATGTATTTTTTTATACGGGAGGTGCCAAGCCCCTTTCTTAAATCTTGACTAATCTTCACAGGAACACTCCCAGTCCAATACCTACCCATTATTGCCTTAAAATTTGAGCTCAAACGGGTTTGGTGGTTTTCGAGATAATACGATTTTTAAGGTTTTTTTTTTATCTGGGAGATGCCACGCCCCTTTGTCCAATTTTAATCAAACTTTGGGCCAATAACAAATATTTTCTTAAAATTTGAGTTTAATCAGATCGGTAGTTTTCTAGATACATTTTTTTTTTTGATTTTTTCTTGTATGGAAGGTGCCTTTCGACCCCACTCTACCTTCGGAACCAATTGAGACAGAAACTTCAATTTAGAAACACTTACCAAGCTCATTAAAAAGGTCCACCTCACTAAATTTCATCTCTATAGCATTAGCAGTTCTCAACATATACAGGACTCCAAAAATCACTCACTTAGATGATGATCATGGTGATCATGAAAATAATGAAGCACTTCCGGCCATCCTAGAATCGTAAAATTTGGCGGAATGCTAGGTCCTAGTAAATAAATAAATAGGTGGCGCAACAGGCGGGTAGACACCCTAGGCCTAGCTTCTCACAACCATTCGTTTGTGTGAGTTTCTATGTTTGGGACGAATGGAAGGGACCTACAATTTTATGCCGAGTCCGAACGGCTGAATTGAGAAGCTTTTATTATATATACTCTCGGATGTTTGTCAGACGTTCGCGAGAGGTGGCGCAGTGGAAAAAACCTTAAGATGTAATTTGTGTTTTTCCGGGGATCGAACCTGGGATCCCTCGCACAGTAGTCCAGCACACTAACCAATGCGCTACTGCGCCCACACAAATGCTAGGTCCTACACTGGGAAAATTCCAAAACTTGAGATTTTCCATTCAGGGGGCGTGGTATCCGCCCACTTTTGAAAATTGGTTATTATTTAATTGGGACACTTCAAAGGTAATCAAAAGTAATCAGATCTAAACGCCAATCTACGCCAAGTTCTTAGTTTAAGGTTAGTTAAATGTTAAAAAAAATTGCTAAGTTTTTCGTTTATAAATTCATTATAACATACAATATATGTATTAGAATTTGAAAACTTGCCCAGTGAACCTACCAATTTTTTGTTTTAACATTTAACCTTCATAACTAAGAACTACACTGTAGGTAAAAAAAACGCACAATAATTTTTTTTCTAGTATATGTAACGTAATATTTATTGTTTTCTCTTAATTTATTTTAAATTTCATTATTTCATCCTTATGTGTTATATTTAGTAACATTCACGGTTGCTTACATAAATATAGATATATATTTAAAATTTAATTTTTTTTTTCTTTTTAAATACACGGTTTAATCATAATAATTAAAAAGTAATTCGTCAATTGCTTTCACAAACAAAAAACGGTCATACAAATAAAGATAAGTATTACACTAATATAATATATATATATATATAAAAAAATGGCATTTAAGAAAAACAAATACTTTTCTTTACCTTCAAAACATAAATCCAAATATTCCATACACATATTATATAATTATTGAGATGTTTTAGGTAGAGGAATAAAATAATATAAAAATTAAACAGAAAAAAAAATATTTTATATAATCTACTACATATTGTAATTGCCAAACAAAGTTTCGAATTGGATGTATTGTTATATTTTTTTTAAACTAGGGTAGTAACTGCTTAATTTGGTGTTTTGTAATTTTTTGTTTTAAATTGGTGTCTTTGCTTTGCACTTTATTTTTTTTTTTTGTAATTTTTAATCTATTGAAATTTTGTTTCCCAGACGTTTTGTTTTTGTTCAATTTATAGTATGTATGTAGTTATTGGAAGTTTTTTTTTTTAGTTTTCAAACTCATTGTAGGCAGTTGTTAATTAAAATTCATTTTAATTCCTCGTTAATTTGCAAAGGCATTTAGTTTGACCAAAGGGAAAACATAAAGATATACTGGCGAGCAGAGATGTCGAGCGGCGAGGACTCTATTTATTTTATAGTCATTGTATTACGCAGGAAGAATAGGTTATTGTTATTGAAAATCATTGCAAATAGAAAATGTATGTGAACAAGAGCGACTGGTCCCACTTGCTTAGTGGACAAACCAAAAATACCTTTGTAGCAACATATGTATTCATTTTTTGAAGTATACTAAAATGTGACTTAACTGTATACATTTATTATTTTCTTAATTATTTACTATTATTAGCTGCCAAGGAACCGATTCGAGATATTGAAGGTTCACGCTTGGGTGGGACAATAGGTTTATTTGGCGGAATAGGTGGTGGAACGCCTCTTGTTCCCACTATTGCACTAGGAGCAATTGGTATTGGTGTTACTGTCACGCTGGCTATAACATTATTGATATTGATGTTGGCGTTGGGAACAGTGGCTACGGCTGCATTCTGTGCTGTGGCAGCTCCAGTTAGTGATGCTGCTCCGGTTGGGGTTTGCATTTGGATACTGGAACCTGGAGGATTAGAGCAAATTGCATTGCTGACGGATGATGAGATGATAGGTGATGTGACGGATAGTTGCTGTTGTTGGATTGACTGTGGCAACTGGACTGAAGCTGAAGTGGCTGGTGCTGGTGGAGTACGGTGACTGACTGCTGGTGATACTCCAAGGACACTACACGCAGATGCTTGCTGTTGTGGTGGTTGTGATTGAACAGCCTAAATATGAACGATTTTGATTTATTTTTTTGGTCCCATTAGGAATAGAGTAAAAATAAAGAAGAATTATGTATACGAATTATCGTAGAAAACAGGATCGATTTATTATTTAAAGTGCGTGCTTGAAAAGTTATAGTCTATGAATCGTGTTTCCAGGTTAAAGATCTATTCTTCGTTTCCTATTATTAGATATATGTCGGTTTTCACTATGAAGAGGATAAACTAGAGACTGATCGGTACACTGATTCCAATTATGTCAATCGGAAAAATTTGATGAGAGGAACATATGAATTGGTTGGACGTGGCACGATGAGTATATGTGTGAATAAGTTGGAAATAATGGGACCGAAGTACAAGCCAACAACCAACCATCTTTAGATGGTTTAATTTGCCAACAAAACAAATTAAACCGCTGCTACATTTGCGAACAAAAAAAATAAATAAAACTTTATAAAAATATTGCTTTTTATTTCATTAATATCGGAAAGGAGCCACTTAACAATAATATTGCTTGAAAATCAGTAATCATGAATAAAAACTGACTTTAGTTTTGGTATTTTTCCCCGGTCCGACTTCCTCTCTCTCATTCTCACCGAAGTTTCTTTCGTTAACACCTCTTCATAATTTTCTGCGACACATTTTATAAAAATAAGAAATATTAAAATTATTATAAAGAAAAACTAACTAAAACAAAGTAACATAAATTATGATGCACTCAAATCCAACCACAAAGAAATGAAATCGGTCAAGTCTACACAATGCGACAAAAACACTTGTTTTCTCATGTCTGGTTTTAATGAAAATTATTGATGAAGTGCAAATACTACAAATTGAAAACAGACCTATGAACCAAAGCAATCAAACCACCCTTCCCATGTCTACTACCCTTTCCATGCAAACTGTGAAATGAAATGACACTCTATTGTCGAGACATACCTTAGCTGGTGGAGAGCTTATGGAAAGCGAGGATAATGAAAGATTTTGATCGCTCACTAGGATATTAGCTGCTCGTAAAGTCTGACCAGGAGATATGGACCTGGCGATTCCAGTTGCTACAGAGAAAGATTTATTGAGACTCGACAGAAAGAAAAACAAAGAAAAACAATCCTACTTGGACCAGATACTGGAACACTGGAAACAGTTGCCGTTGGCTGTACTATCTTAGCAATATTCACCAGCGATGAGGGTGTTCCGCAAGAGTCATCTAGGTATGCAAAGTTAGTTAATAAATAAGTTCAAAGATTTAAGAAAAAATAATTTATTTCTTCGATTTATTACCTCCAAGTGGTCTAGATTTAGCTGGAATCGTTGGGACAGGAACATTTTGTATGGCTTGAATGCGTATGGGCAAAACGTTCGTCTTTTTAAGCGTCTCATTTTCGCTCTTCAATTGAGTCACCTCAGCTTCGAGATCTTTTATTCTGTAAAGTGTATTCTAAAATAATAAAAAAAAAAAACATCATAAAAATAACACAACGAACCGTTTTTCCTCTTTTGCCAGTGTAAGCCTTAAGTTCTTCTTTTCATTCTCAAATGTAACAGTTTGCTTCTCCATTTCAGCCTCCATTCGAAGTGATTTCTTGCTTTCCTCCTCCAAACCTTCTGCTATAGAGTCCGAACGCAGTTTCTCTTCACTTAATATCTGAGCAAGATCTTCTGACCGTTTGCCCTCCTCTATGTACTTCATCAATATCTTCTTTCGCTCGGCGATCAACAGAAGGACAATCTGCTTTTGACGGCCTCGTTCAAATTCTAGCGTTTCTTGCAACTTTTTAACATCTTTCTCCAGTTTTTTGGTCTGAGCACGTTCAGCTTCCAGCTCTTGTCGCAGTTTTGTTCGTTCCATTTCTAGACCGTAGGTGATATCATCACCCTGTGCAGTGTCATGCTCATGTTTGCGTTTTTCCTCTTCAAGCTCTTGCAGCATGCGTTGATTGTTATCCAGCGAGTCTGTCAGAATGCTAACCATTCGCACATGTGTAGCACGTTGCTTGTGAACCATCTGATAGAGCGACTCCATTTGCTGTTCAATAATGACTCGTACTTCCATGTCGGCTTGCACTGCTGCCGTTGAAGATTGCCGACTAATGAGATTCCCACCCAAGGCGATTTTATCACGAAACATTGCTGCATGCGGATCATTGTGTAGTATAGGATTGGTGCGCAATTGTGTTATTAGGTGTTTAACGCGTTCGTTTCTGAGAGCGGCTATTACTACATCGCGTGCTTGTAGCTCTCCCTCCAGGTAAACTAACATCTTAATCAGCTCGCTGCGAGGCAGTTCAGTTCGTGATGATTTCTAATATACAAAATAGGTCAGAATTATCAACCCTATATTTGGCAGACAACCATCCAATTACTATTACTAACCTGGTTATTTGCAGCTTTCATTGTTTGAAAGTCAAACTTGTTGCCCAGTGTGCCGACAACGCCCAAGACAGCTCCAGCCCCACCCACATCTCCTGCACTACTTCCAACGCCAACATATCTTGCCGTGCCGTGACTTTCACTCCCGAACGGATCATTTTTATCCGAATCTACAATATCCACACTGGTCAGCTGATAATCTCATAAAAGTGTCACCTATCTACTCACCATATGCGTGTAGGCTGGTATCGCACGAATTACTCAATTCCCTCTCGGCAATCATGTTATTTTCGCTGGTATTCAGGGCTCCTGCCATTTCACCTTCTTCTTTCCAGTCAGAAGCGGAAAACTGCAAAAATTAATATTTCGGCTTGATGCGGGCGCAATGCAAATAATGGACCTAAACTATCGACAAGTTGGATAATTTGGCACTAGCCAAACTACTTCCCTTGCCATACAGAGGTGAAAATTCCTAGTCCTGCTGCTGGTCTAGGAATAAAGTTATGGACCTTTATGCGCACACATAAAGCAAAACAAAAAGGCGACCGTGTACTTAAAACGTGAATGACTGCGGGATATTTTATGATGTAAGTGCCGCAAAACTGTATTAACCGATCACATAGAACTTTGCTTTAATTCACACTATAACACGAAAACATTTTTAACCATTTCACACTACCCACGATTCACGACCAAGATAATATAGTTACAAAAAGCCGTCCCGATTTTAATTAAAATGTTCTGTTTTAGATTTTCTTCTATTCAATAGTTCGTTCTGTCTCTTTCGCAAAAAAAAAGGAAGTTTTCGTTGTAAACAAAATGTCCTGACAATAGCAATTGTTCTCGAGTTTTTTCCCCCCAACTTTTTTTTCTCAATTCAACTAAACATTTAGTAAACGCTTTATTTCCAATAAAAACTTTTTCTTTTCTTGTTAAATACCTATGCAGCACCGCGAAACTAATTTCTCTGGAACGGACACCCCTAGAATTTTATGAATTTTTGACGTACAAATTAGAATAAAAAAAATGTAACAAAAAACACACACTATAATACTGCTTAGTTTGAGGATAAGGCAAGTACTCCGGAAAAAAGGATAGTTTCCCTTTTTTTGTGTTATTTGTTCGAAGAATGCGATTATGTTTATAGCTACGGATGCATTGTATACAGCCAATATCCATATATTATCCTAGAAGCCAGAATGTGACAAAATCAGGACAACCCCAAAATTTTAATAATGTGTGTGTGTGTGTTCACCTCATGAGAGATGTTTATTACTCGTAGGCATGCGTTCATGTACACAATAGTGCTAGCCTATTAATCTGACAGTTTGTGTCAAAAATAATTTGACACTGCGCTCTCACTAGGGAAAATTTATGGAACATTTAGAAAATTTTCCTAAATACGATTCAAATATTTTTTGTAATATGAAAATCAATCGAAGTGTGTTAGTCGATTTTGGTGATACTTCTTTTGATTTCTTCGTCTTAATTCAGGGGTAGACAACTTCACTTCACAAAAGCCGGAAAATTGAAAAAAAAAAAAAAAAAAATAATAATAATAATAATAATAATAAATCGAAAGCCATGTGTCAAATAAGTAGCCTCGGATAATTTTCTGACATTATCGTGGTGGGAAACGAATTTTTAGCTGTCAAAAAATTATCTTATAGGCTAATTTGTTGACGTTTCTTTTTGCTTGAGTTTTGCTACAGTGTTGAAGAGGAAATAAAATGCAGAATTTTAATTAATTAATAAAGTAAAATACGATAAATCTCTTGTTTTATGAATGGATTTTGGTGAACTTCTTTTAAAACACTTCTATAAGTGTCAGAAAATTATGCGAGGATATTTATTTAGCCCGATTGACACACGGCATAAATTAACATTTAGAATGAGTATACAATGATCGCAAAACTCAAAACCCACCCAACTGATTGAGCTCAAATTTTAAGAAAATATTTTCTATTGGCCCCAAAGGAGTTTCTGTGAAGTCAAACTTAGAAAAAGGAGCGTGGCAATCCAAATACAAAAAGAACCTTAAAAATTGTATATCTCGAAAACCACTCCACCGATTAAGGACAAATTGTCAGGCAATCTTAGGTATTGACCCGGAAGTGTTCCTGCTCAGATTGGCGAACATTTAAACAAAGGGGCGTGGCATCTCTCATACAGAAAAATGCATTTCAAATGCTATTTCTCGAGAATCATGGGAGATAAAGTTGTCAAAATGTAAACATTTATTTGATGAAAAATATTTATAATTCCTGGGCAAATAGCTTAAATAAATAAATAGATGGCGCAACAGGCGGTAGACACCCTAGGCATAACTTCTCGCAACCTTTCGTTTGTGTGAGTTTCTGGAAGGGACCTACAATTTTATGCCGAGTCCGAACGGTTGAATTGAGAAGCTTTTTCAGGACAGTCATACTCTCGGATGTTTGTCAGACGTTCGCGAGAGATGGCGCAGTAGAAAAAAACCTTAAGATGTAATAGCTTAGGATATAAAAATGTAGATACCATTTGGTTATGCATTTGGAAGAACCCGATTGAGTGGCAAGCACAGCTAGAAGAGGGCCGCAACTGAAGGCAGTTGTTGTACAAAATCGTCTTTGAATAGTTTTCCTGGTAATGGTACTGAATTGGTTACAATTTCCAAATCAGTTTTTTTTGTTTGTTTGTGAGTTTTTATTTTAAAAATTGTTAGTTTAATTAATTTTTAATTTTTTATTGTATCTTGTAATATCGCAAGAATTTATATATTTCTATCTGGTTTGTAAGTAGAATTGAAATCTTTCAAAAATGTTAGCTGTCAATTTGAGAAATGTCGCTGCTTTTGCCATTTCTTATCATAAGTACATTTCATGTCCAGTGAACGCATCTGCATGTTTGTGTCGTCAATGGTGACGGCGATGGCGAATACGATGAAGAAAACGCAATTGAGCCAACATTTAAATGAGTGAGATAAAAAGGGATAGGAAGTAGGAAGTACATTATACTGCAATTTTTCCATGACGAATAGAATATGCAAAAACAATAGACGGAACACAACAACTAAGCCATGAATATTTGTTTTAATTTTGACATTGGATTCATAACATGAAACAATATTAAAGTGTTGAATATTTTAACATTTTCAGAAATAAGCATCTACCACAGCTCTAAGCGTTTGTAAAATGATTGGGCAAGTGTGGGGCATGTGGATGTGGTCTCGTTACGTAGGTACGATAAGGATGGTAGATACATTTGATGTGTGTACTGTCTCTCTTTATTGATTTTCTCAGCGTTCTCAACATTTCCCTGGCAATGGCTCTGTTCATAAGATGCTACGAGTTATGTGCAGTGAGCAATTCATTTTATTGAAATTATTTTCAGTATTTTTTTTTTGAATATTTGGTATTCAAAAAAAAACCAATGTTTAACAGAAAAAAAGTTTTAGTTATTTATTCATTTTGTTTGACACGTGGCAATTGCGTTCAATAATTATCTTCGGTTAATTTTCTGGAGTGTTGAAAAAAGAAACAATAATTCACCAAACTCCAATATAAAAACAGAATTTTCTTGTAATCCATCCATCCATCTAGCAAATTCCAAGGAAAAGAAAACTTCAAAAAATATATTATGTTCAGCCGCGAAGACCGTAACATTGACGGCTGAAAATTGGTTTCCCACCAATGTCAGAAATGTCAGAAAATTAGCCCAAGGTAATTATTTAGCGCAATTGAAAAATGGTTCTTGTATTTCAAAAATTCAGCCGCGTAGGTCGTAGCCATTGACTTATTATAATGGACTGCTAGTAGACGTAGACGGAGCGGAATAATTCGGAAATTCACACTTTTTTGAAATGGCATCTATTGTTAACAATAGGTCTGTTTTTTTTCCACATCTATCTCAGTGAAGTAAAATAAAGTAGGATTTTTAACACGCAATTACAACAACTATATAGAGTCTCGAAAGAGTCTCAAACAGTTCGTAGTTGTTGTAATTGCGTGTTAAAAAATCTTACTTTACTTTACTTCACTGAGATAGGTGTGGAAAAAAACAGAACTAATGATGCAACAATTTGAATTTCAACCGTTTTACCTCATAAATTCTCTCACGCCAAATAGGTGCCTCTAGCATTCTATGAAGAAATCCAAGATGGTTTGTCATTTTGTTTCACTTATTATTCGCTCCGAACCAAGAGCGCTAGTTTATGTTGGCGTCATTTTCTGGGCAAAATTTGTATGAACTGACATTTCACTAGCAGTCCATATGTAATAAGTCAATGGGCGTACCATAGCCCATTGACCGCTAAATATCCATCAGCAGGATGTGAAACACCACGTTTTTTTTTCCTTTTCGAATATGTATGTATGTAGAAATTTGGTGGCGACAATCATTGAAGAGGCGCTTAATTTTAGCAATGAGCATTATTAAGAGCCAATTATTAACTAATTCTCGGTTTCCACTTGTCGATTTGAAACTGAATGTATTTGTATGCCAATTAAAAAATTGGCAAGTGGAAATAAAGGAAAATTGACTGCGTTTGCCAATTACTGACAAAGAATTTGATTGACAAGTGGAAATAGCTGAATTGTCCAACAAAATGTCACTTTGTCTATAATTGACAGTGAAAATTCAATAGCATCAAGTTCATAAGTTTGTCAATCAACTGACAAACGATTTGTTGTCAATAATTGACATAAGTGGAAATGAACTGACGGTGGTGTCGTTCAATGACATAATTAAACGCGAGAGCTGTCAAACTTTGTCAATCAACCGACATGTGGAAACCCACCTTAAGGCCAAGGATTTTCAGTTTTATTGAAATAATAATTTTTTTCCAGGGGCCAGATTCCATAAAATGAGAACGATCGAACGATATCGTTTCGACAATAGCAGTCTCTGTCTATTGCCATAGATATGATAGAGACAGGTTTAGTGAAAACGATATCGTTCGATCGTTTTCATTTTACGGAATCTGGGCCCAGGCTTTTACGAACACCCTTTCTTTTGTATAAAAATTGTTAACTACCAAATATTTAAACTAAAGGACAATAAAGATCATAAGGTAAAAAAAAAAGTCTTATAAATATGGAAAATAAGTGATTATTCAGAATTTCTTTTGATGTACAGAATTTGAGTTGTTTTTGGACAACATTGACAAACAAAAAATGCAAATGTATGCAAAAACAAGTGGTTGTTGAGCGCTAGAGTTTGACAGTTTGATGTCTCTTAATTACTTTGCTTTGTGATTGATTGGCAACCGTGTTGCATTTGTTTTATTTTGTAAATGTATACAAATGTTGCTATATTAAATATTTAATTAAAAAAAATCATTCGTGTTGGTGACAGTGAGATATGGGAACAGACCCGTCCAGGCTGTGAGCAATTTCTTCAAATTAGATTATAATTATTAATATTTACCTTTTAAAGAAAAGTAAACAAAATGCTCCCACAATCACTGTTCTTGCAAAAAATCGATAAAAAGAAATATACAGCGCCATCTATGAAAACAACTACAACCAATACAAATCATCAGAAAATGGAACCCAGCAAAGCGAGTTCCGGTTTTAAATACCACAACTTTTCTATTATTGCAACCGGAAAAGGAAAAGAAGAAGAAGAAGAAATGGAAACCAAAGCACATCCTATTCAGAGAAAGAATTTATTCGAATGTGGACGGTTCATTGAAAAGTCGTCCACAATGCTATGTGGAAATTAAAGGTAATGTAGTAAATGAATTATCTTTCAAATGTAATCGGACACTAGTGTAACGCGCCATCTAGCGGCAGGCACGAGCGGTGCGTGTGGGACACACCATCTAGTGACGAACACGGAGTGGAGGGCGGCCATGTTGGGTGTGGCTCTTAGTTTTTTTTGGGGTGCTGAGTTTCCTGACAGCCGGCCGCATTTTTTTGTAATAAATATAATCGAATCCGATAAAATCTGATACATTTGTAGAAATAAACCGAAAATAAAAAAGGAATTATAACTCAGATGTGGGGTACCACAAAACACTAAAAGTATTTGTTAAATAAATTGCATAAGTTTCCAGTACATTCTAAAATGGTGCGCACACGCGCAGAAATAGTTCGCGTTCTGGAGGAGCTGGGAATCGACTTCCCACCTAGTGCTACAGTAGCCCAGCTACGAAATCTACTCGACGACTCTGGAATCGACGGTGTACCAGCAGAAAATGGACCAGCTGAAAATCCACGAGATGAAGAACCACCAGCAGATGCCTCCAGAGCGGATGATAATCCACAAGCGGCCGGATCACAAGCGAACCTTCTACCAGACCCTGAACCAGACGACTACGACAGCATTATCGCTGAGCTCGAAAAGAAAAAGCGGATACTAGTGCTACGAAAGGAGCTACAATTGTTGGAGGAGCATAACCTCAACAACCAACTTCAGCGTCTCAGCATTACCGACATCGATGGACTCGTCCCAACGTTCAACGGAGACGATGCGTACTGCGTTGAGAAATGGATCGCCGATTTCGAAAGCGTAACTAATAATGGGCACTGTAGTGACCACGTCAAATTTATGGCTATGCGTCGGTTATTAAAAGGAACCGCGGCTGTATACCTACGTACCTGCAGTGCATCTATATACACAGAACTCAAAGCAGGTCTACTAAAACAATTTAAACATACAATCTCTATGAGCGATGTATACAGGCAGCTTCAAGGGCGTTGGAGACGCAAGGGTGAAAATGTCATCGCCTACATGCTCGCTATGCAGGAAATTGCTTCCCAATCTGACGTAAGTGAACAAGAGATCATCAATTTTACTATCGAAGGACTGCGCGATCGCACTGCTTATACATCAATGTTATACACCGCTTCGACGTTGGACCAATTAAAAGAGCTTTTGGTGAAATACGACAAAAAGCGATTGACTGATCAGCTGAATAAAGTACAAAGTACAGCAGACATACCAAAGCAGCCTATGCCGTCAACAACAAGGTGCTTCAATTGCTCAGAGTACGGACATTTTTCGTCACAGTGCAAGAAACCCAGACGACCAGCCGGTGCCTGTTTCCGTTGCGGCAGCACAAGCCACACATTGAAAGAATGTCAACAGGAGAAGAAAGCAGTACATCTAGTCACAAAAGACGACAACGCCGACGAGGAATCCAATGCAGAGATCCACCAATATCGATTGCAGCCGTTCCAAAATGTAAGTATTACCTTTCGTGAGGGTATTAGTGAGCCTTTTTTTAATTACGATTCATTAATTGATAGTGGGAGTCCGGTTAGCTTCGTGTCCAAAGATATACTTCCGTTTGATGTCTACAATGAAGAAATAGTCAATTCTAATTTGAGTAGTATCACCGGTACTGAACTAAAAACATACGGTAAACTCGATTGCTTTATTTCAATATTTGATAGAACTAATAAATTAACTCTTTTTATAGTCGAATCAAATACCTTACCACAACCGTTGTTGCTTGGGCGCGATTTTCTTAAACTTTTTAACATTGAATTCATTGTAAATCCTCTTCTCAATAATAGTAATAAATGCAAAATTACTGAGTCCAATTCCGACTTGAATTTTTGTTTCCTTTTGTTGAAGGGTGCCACTGAAAATATGCAACAGACATATGAAAACAATCGTATCATTAATGCGGGGAAATTTGAAAGCGAAAATCGGGGAAAACAAAAGGAAATTGATCACATCGGAATAATTGATATTGGTTCCTTAGACGTAAAGTGTAGCGACGATGAGGCAAGTGTTATAGTAAATAAAAAATTAGAGTGTATTGATTATCATCAAGTGTTAGACGATTGTATTGCTGATAGTGACCCTCCTATAGTTAATAGCGAATGTTGTATTGCTGATAGTGACCCTTCTTTGGTTAATAGTGAATATTGTATTACTGATAGTGACCATTGTGATTGCGAAAATAAGGTGATTGGGGATGAAATGAAAGAACTGGTGACGTGCAATTGTCCCTCTAGTGAGCTATCTTCAGGAGAAACACTAACTTGTCTTAACGAAGATTCTATTCCCGACATATTTTGTATCGAAACGAGTGACTTAGGCTCTAAACAACTAGATGAGTATAATGTCAACTCTGAAATAAGTAAAGACATTCAGCTTCTCATTCGGCTTATGATTTTAGATTATGTAACCGAATCCTCTAAAAGACCATATTGTAACCATCCCCTGGAGATGAAAATTAGACTGACTACTAACAATCCGGTGTTTAGTCATCCAAGAAGATTATCTTATAAGAATAAATTCGAAGTGCAGAGAATTATTAAGGAACTATTAGAAAATAATATTATTAGACCTAGCGACTCTCCTTACGCTTCACCTATAGTTCTTGTTAGTAAAAAAAATGGTGAGACTCGAATGTGCGTTGACTATAGGGAACTTAACAAAATAACTATACGAGATAATTATCCTTTGCCTTTGATAGAGGATTGTCTAGAATACCTAGGAAACAAGAAGTACTTTAGTCTTCTGGATCTGAAAAGCGGTTTCCACCAAGTCAAGGTTGAAGAGAATTCAGTGAAGTTTACGTCATTCGTTACTCCCAGTGGGCAATTTGAATACATCAAGATGCCGTTCGGCTTGAAAAATAGCCCTTCCGTCTTTCAGCGGTTTATCTCTTTAATTTTAAAAGATTTTATAGAAGCAGGGATAATCGTTGTGTACATCGATGACATATTAATTGCTACCTGCACAATCGAAGAACAACTTAAGATATTAAAAGATGTCCTAGACCGCCTAGCAAAGTATGGCTTGGAGTTGAAATTAAAGAAATGCAAGTTCTGTTACACTAAAATAGATTACTTAGGTTATAGCATAAGTAGTAATGGAATACGGCCAAACGATGGTCATAAAGAAGCCATCCTTAAATACCCAGTACCAAAGACCGTGAAACAGTTGCACTCGTTTATAGGGCTCTGTGCATATTTCCGAAAATTTGTTTATCAATTTGCTACCATTGCAAAGCCTTTGTACGATCTACTTAAAAAAGACTCCCAATTTATTTTCGATGAAAATTGCAAACGGGCGTATGAAGAATTGAAAAATCGGTTATCGAATCCTCCTGTCTTGGCAATATATGACCCACACAAGGAAACGGAGTTGCACTGCGATGCAAGTGCCACTGGCTTCGGTGCTATTTTATTGCAAAGACAGTTGGACGGAAAGTTCCATCCTGTGTTGTATTTTTCTAAAAGAACTACACCCCCCGAAAGTAGATACCATAGCTTCGAGCTCGAAACGCTTGCTATAATATACGCTCTCAGACGGTTTCGTACTTACCTAGAGGGAATCAGCTTCAAGATTGTGACTGACTGCAATTCTCTTACGCTTATAAGAAAATTTTAAATCCGCGAATCGCTCGATGGGCCTTAGAGCTCCAGAACTTCAATTATACCATTCAGCACCGAGGAGGTGGAAATATGGGTCATGTGGACGCATTGAGCCGTAGTGAAATTGTTTTTGCCATTAATGATGAAGATATCGAATTCCAATTAGAAGCAACTCAGAGTAGAGATTCCAAAATTTTGAAGATACGTGATAAGTTAGAAAAAGGAAATTGTGGATTCTTTGAATTAAAAGAGGGCCTTGTCTATAAAAAAGATATGCGAGGCAATTTATGCTTTTATGTCCCAAGTGAAATGGAAGAGAATATTGTGAGATGCGCTCATGAAACTCTCGGCCATTTAGGAGTGAGCAAGTGTTTTGATCAAATAAGAAGCCGGTATTGGTTTCCAGAAATGAAGACGAAAATTGAGAAGTTCATCAGGAATTGTCTAAAATGCATAATGTATTCAGCGCCAGCTAGGTCCGATCAGAGAAACCTGTATAGCATCCCTAAAAAACCGGTACCATTTGATACCATACATGTAGATCATTTGGGCCCATTACCGTCCATTAAGTCCAAACGCAAGTATATTCTCGTAGTAATAGATGCATTTACTAAGTTCGTTAAGCTTTACCCCGTAAACTCAACTAGTACAAGGGAAGTAATCTCTTCACTGAAAAAGTATTTCGAGTATTACAGTAGGCCTGCGAGAATAGTATCCGATAGAGGGACTTGTTTCACGTCACTTGAATTTAGTGAGTTCCTGCTGAAATGGAACATAAGTCACATAAAGGTAGCGGTGGGATCTCCACAAGCTAATGGGCAAGTTGAAAGAACAAACCGAGTCCTAACTCCAATGCTCAGTAAGCTTTCCGAGCCCATTGAGCATTCGAATTGGGTAGATAAATTGAATGAAGTCGAGTTCGCTCTCAATAATTCGGTCCACAGCACAACTCATCAGACCCCGTCTAAGCTTTTGTTTGGGGTTCAACAGAAAGGCTTAATTGTAGATTGGCTGACCGAGTATTTGGAAGAGAATTCGACTGCTGATCGTGACCTTGACTCTCTTAGGTCATCAGCTTCTAATAAGATACAAAACTCTCAGCAATACAATCAGAAATATTTCGAGGATCGACACAGACCAGCTCGTAGCTTTGAGTGTGGTGATTACGTTGTAATAAAAAATATAGATACCTCACCGGGTAACAAAAAATTCATACCGAAGTTTAAGGGACCATACGTCATTTTTAAAAAACTTCCTCATGATCGCTACATAGTAAGGGACATCGAAAATTGTCAAGTAACCCAATTTCCGTACAATGGGATTATAGAGTCGCGCCACATTCGGAAGTGGAAAAACATCGTTATTTCTTAAAAACTCGGAGGAGGGCTTCACTCACGAAAGGCAATACCTGTAGATATAAATATAAATGTATATAGATATGTAATATGTTCATTTTCCAATAATCGAGGGCGATCATTTTGTCAGATCGGCCGAACTGTAGTAAATGAATTATCTTTCAAATGTAATCGGACACTAGTGTAACGCGCCATCTAGCGGCAGGCACGAGCGGTGCGTGTGGGACACACCATCTAGTGACGAACACGGAGTGGAGGGCGGCCATGTTGGGTGTGGCTCTTAGTTTTTTTTGGGGTGCTGAGTTTCCTGACAGCCGGCCGCATTTTTTTGTAATAAATATAATCGAATCCGATAAAATCTGATACATTTGTAGAAATAAACCGAAAATAAAAAAGGAATTATAGTAAGTTTAAAATTATATCACTATCAGACTAATTTTTTAAGAGAAATCCCGATACGCAAATTTTAACTCATTCCAATACAAACCAGTACATTTTTTAACAATAAAATATACAGAATCTACTAATAATCATTTTTAATGTCCAGGCTAACTTTTACGAAGTCACAATGGCGAAAATTTCCATAAAAAATTATCCATTGTGACCGTCGAAATATTTAAGTTGAAGATTAAAAATGATTCTTGGTAAGGCCCAATGTGTAGCTCAATCTTATCTTATCTTATCTACGATCTTATCTCTGAAGTCGTGAAAACGCCTACAGATTGGAAAAATGTCTGCCTTTCTTTTTAAATTGTAGCAAAAAATAGTAACAGTGAAAAATAATGATTTATAAATATAAATAAAGTCAATAAATAATATGTGATTAAAAAAAATTACTGACCTCAGCTTAAATGAAGTAATTCTCGTGTGGTTAAATACACAATAACCGTACCGAAACGTAAACTCAACCAATATAAGGCGTATTTTTTTGGGAAGTGAGTATAACAAAACCAAAAGTGAGTATAACAGTTTTGCATGTAAAACCAAAAGTGAGTATTACAAAACCAAAAGTGAGTATACCAGTTTTGCATGTAAAAGTAAAAGTGAGCTAGCTATAAATTCTCAAAAAAATACGCCTATAACCGATGAACAGTGTAGGTATTTTTTTTTAATAGTCTTTTTTTGACATTTAAAGCATCAGGAAATTTCGATTAGGCATTTTTAAGGGACTGTATTAATTATTTTAACACTAGGAAAATTTCGATTACACAAATTAGGCATTTTTAAGGGACCTGCCTTTTTTATTTCAACATTTTGAGACACTTACTATAGAAATTAAGAGACTTTACTACACTCGAGGGAATTATTCAATTAACGTGTGTACACACTTTCGATAACGATTCGATTTCGATAGCAGAATTATTGTGGTACACATTTACTAGCAATCTCCTTCCATTAGATAGGCACATCATCTTCAACATGTTAATGAATTAAAATAGAAAGTACGTTAAAAAATAAAATAAATAAAAAATGACTCCATTCCAATTTGACAGCAAATAGTAGATATTAGAAAACCGACTTTATTTAAAAAAAAAAACGATTTTAAATTCCCACTAGACGAGACTTCTTAATTCGTATTAAACATTCAGAGCCGTTTGCTGATACGACTCATAGAGATTTTAGTTCCACATAAACTCTTTTGTGATAGTTTATGCCATACAAACGTACCCCATAAGAATATTTGAGTAGAACTTAAATCGTTATGAGTGCAGCAACACGACATCATAACCGAAAGCGTATAAATTCGCTACCAAGATCTTATTATTATAAAGATTATTTGCTAAAAATGTGTACCAATCCACTTTTTGATGAATAAACGAGCGAACGAAGGTACCTGCAATTAAAAGAAAATAACGTTAATAATATTGTCGTTGATACAGATTAACAGAAAATAATGCTACTCATTGTTTTCCAATTGATGTTCCAACTAAATTCCATGGAAACTAATTTCCTCCTCACCTCAAAAAGTTTGAAAAAATTATATTCACAACCGACGAACTATCAACCAATTTTTATTAAGTCCGCGTACCACACAAATTCAGAACGAAGAAAATCACTGTTGAATTACAATCGAAATACACTCGCGTTGACCCGAAAAAACATTATATTTCACGAAAATTACAACAAATCGAATATTTAAATCATTTATTTGCAACAAAAATTATCTTAAACGCATTAAATTCACAAATTTTATGAAATTTAGAATTTACTCGTCCACAGCTGTCAGATGATTTCGCGTTACTGACTGACGAAAAAACGAAATTGCGCCACCTGTTGCTATTTTAAGACCTAGCTTAACGAAAGTTCAAGTTGAACGACAATATGTGGTGAATGAATTGGATAAATTAGTGAATTGGATAAATTAGTGAATTGGATAAATTGGATTTTTTATAACGAAACAAAAAAAAAAACTTGACTTTGGACAAAATAACGATCTGAATAACAACGAAAATATGCAATTTTTGGCTGTCCGAAATGTTTTGTTTTGTTTTGTATGGATAATTCACAGAAGAAACTTCCATTAGGGGAATAGAAGCCTCTTCTACATAACGTGCTCTATATTGCTCTAATAAATTTTGGTTTTCGATAATTGCATACTTAAAACATTCAAATTGAATCGTCTTTTATTAATTTCAAATCTACCAATTTAAGTATAGAATCAAATAGTTTTTTGAAAAGTTTTTAACTAACCTCAATACGTTGCACAAATCACGCTCACAATTTGTCCGCGTTACCTCGAAAATAAGGAAAAATGTTACATTCCAACGAATTTCCTATTTTAAACACAATTAATGAAAAAAGAAACCAACGAATATGCATCAAATGGAACACTGCAATCAAATTAAAAATTTATCACGTCCGCACTTAGTTTTCTGAGCCAATGGAGATAACCGAAAAAATAAAAAACTCGCGCCATCTACATGCCACGAAGTGGTAGTTTGTACGAAATCATGTGGTGTATGGATTGGGTAAGTTGACGAAATGTGGTATAACCGTCGGTAGATGGCAATTATAACACTTGGGTTCGATCTGAGGAAGGAATTCCGAGTTCAAAGGAAACCTTTTTTATTCACCCCTATCGTGGAATCCGCCGGGGGAATTATTCACGGAAAATAATACCTACTTTGGTATCGTCGAATCCGCAAAGTGAACAGTTTCCCGTTCCGGAAAAATTAGATTTGTACGTTTCTAACGATACATTCACATTACCCACACGGGGAACTGTTTACTTTGCGGTTTCGACGATACCAAAATATTCTTTTCCGTGAATAATTCCCCCCGGCGGATTACACGATAGGGGTGATTACCTTTCATCGTATTGTACGAAATTGGCAAAAAATCTTGCCTTACACACGAAACTTGCCTAGATTTGCAGAAAAATCGATCAATCAAAGGCTTTGACTAGCTAGACCAGGGGTCGGCAACTAATTTTAAGTGGGGTCCAGATACGGTTGAAAACTTTTATCGAGGTCCAGAAAAAAAAACTCATTCTGCCCTATCGAGGTGTATCCGTCGGAACGGAAAATTCTCCGATTTCATACAAATACGAATCGGAGGATTTTTGTTTCTAGGTATTTCACGCATTTCAGTGCGATCAAGTGCGTTTTTACCGATATTTTTGACAGCTTCATACGAATTTTCTTCCGATATGCTCCGACAGGAATTGGTTGCGGAATTTGTTTACTATACGATTTGCAGTGAAGTATTGATAAATCGAATGGAATTTCAGTCTCCGACGGAGTATGCGTAGCGGAAAAAATTCCGTTCCGATCGGATACCTCGATAGGGCTGATTATGTTTTTTATTTTATTTACACAAATGTACATTTAATGAGAGAAATTACAATGACGGTCTTGTGAGCCAGTATTTTAAAATTTGGTTCACGCGGGGAACAGCAAATGCGAAGAGTGTCATCAAGGTGGGCGTCTGATAATCTCGAACGATATTTGTTCTTCAAAAACATTTTGAGAAAGACGATTCGCATATATAAGTTGAGAAACATAGTAGCCAAGTTGATAGCTAGTTTTTAAAAATTTTGATACTTTTCCGAAACATTTTTACCACAAAATTCTTCAGTGGAAACAATTTTATACTTTTGCAAGGAAATATCTTTCTGCAGGTCAATTAATTCCATTTGCAGTGAAGCCTTTGAAAGACCGAATAACTTCGCAGCCACGTCAGTCCATTCTGCTACTGCATCGACTTCATAAGGTAATTTAAGGAATTGAGATAGCTTCCCAATATCTGCAAATTCTTGGTATCTTACAGCAAATTCGCCTTTTAGGTCGGATAGAAACTTTGAAAACACTGCCATGTGTTCTGCTTCAAAGTTCTCCTTTTTAAATTCAAAAATTGTTGGGAAATGAATAAATTCATGTCTAGCAATATCTTTTTCAAAAACATCCAGCTTACGACGAAAAGTAGACACGCTTTGTATCAGATCACATATTAATTTCCCATTTCCTTGTAACTCGATGTTAAGCTCATTTAAATATTTCATAACATCTTTTAGAAAAGCCACAGCTAGCACATTGCGTTCTTTTGTTATGAACTGCAATTGCTTCCTTGGCTCCGGCGTATCCAAGCTTTGCAAGAAGGAGATAACTTGTTCTTTAATCAGCCAGAAACGCTCAATAACTTGACTTTTACTTAGCCAACGAATATTGTTGTGTTGCAGTATCTAAGTCAGAATACGCCGATTCACATTCAGAAAGAAACTCTTTGAACTGTCGGTGCTGAAGAGCAGAACGAGATCTCATAAAATTAATCAACTTGACCAAACTGTCAATTGGATAGGTAGTCGGCATTATTTAAAAATATTTGAAGGTCCAAGGTTTAACCTTCCGCGGTCCGGAAACGGATCGCGGTCCGCCAGTTGCTGACCACTGAGCTAGACAAAAGCGTATTGAACGCGGCCTAAACTGCCAGGACGTTTACATGAATGCCCAGTTTGATAGCTGATTACTTTTATATTTTGCCTAAACCATTCGTGTATTTTTGCTTTTAGAAATTTCAGTTAATTTTGCTTGATGTTTTATAGAAGCTGATCTTATGTATAACCGCGAGGGTTTCTATACCCAATGGTTATTATTCAAAACAAATTGTTTATGAATCAAAATACAGAGACTTGGTGACAGTTAAAAAAAAAAAGTACTTTCCTCTGATACCTATATATTTAAAGTTAAAATGTGTTTCTATGATGAGTCTAAGGGAGTCCTGGGTTTTCTTCATTCATCATTCTTTTATTTTTAGATCATATTTCGCTCCGTGATATAAATGTTGTATTGTAACACAAGCTTTTCAGTATTCAGAAATATAACTATGGACGTTTGTACCTAATAAACATCATGTGCGTTTGGAAGGGGTGAACAACGAATAATTTACCAAAACCAAAAATGACAATAACCATCCCGACCGGCAAACTATCGCCACCGCCACTCGTTCGCCGCATAACTTCTGAATCTATTTTTGAGTTTCCCCCATTTGTAGAATTTTTCGCATTGCTATTATTATGCAAATTTTCATTTTTCGCATGCGTGAAGGTAATTCTTTTTTTTTACACACTGACTCGGCCTTCAAAAGGATATATCGGGGAAGTTGTGCAAAACTTAATTTGCATATTTTTTGTATTTTAATTCCACGGTAAGGTACATGCGCACGATGTGATTGCGGCTGCTCAATAAAGACGACGACCGACGACGACGATGACGACGATGATGTTGATGATGATGAGGACGGGGGTTAGCAGTAAGTGTTACGAGTTATTTCCATACTTTCGTTATTTTGGCAAATGCGAATTTCAGAAATATCAAAATGTTTTTTTTTTTTTAAATATATTCAAAAATGCCATTTGGTAGGGATGATGGTGGCGCAATGAAAGTCCGCTTCATTTTTTACGAAATGGGGTAAAATTTTAGGTAGGGTTGCAAATAATAGTGAATGGTAGCGGTGGGATGGTTTTTTTCATTTCTATGGAAAATATATTTTTTACTTTGTAGTTGTGTATTTGTGCGCCACACATTTGCCACATCGATGACGTAAACTAATTAAAAGATTGATATGGAGAAATAGGCGTTTGTTCAGATGGCTGTGACTTAAGATTGCTTTCGAGTTTAGGTCTTCTTGAGAGAATTCTCATTTAATATTAAGTACCTGCTAAATTATAGTTTAGGTTTAAGAAGAAGCAATTATTTCGACTGTACACGGGTAATTTCTATTAATGAAGATCTTTGGAAGAGATTTTTTTTTTTTTTAATAAACGCAGTGTTTCTGCAAACGATTTATAAATCGATCTCCAGAAAGCGCACAGATTTCTGCTAAGCAGTCGACGAAACTATAGAAGTGGATAGACTTTTCCATAAATAATTCTCAAAAGAGATACATCGAGATGCTTGCAGATAGATGATCGGTTTCCAGGAAGCGTGCTACAAAGTTTGCCAAAAACTAAAAAAAAAAAACAAGTAAAAGTGTTATCATCGTCCTGGCCGATGCTTTGATACCCTCCACTGCATAAAAGTCATGCAAAATGTTCGCCATGCCATATTGGTTTGGTATAGGAGGTACCAGAACTACTTGACCGACATAGACAATTGTCAATACCAACCTGACGACGGTAAAAAGAAGTCCTCTCACAAAATTTCATTCACCAAGGTTAATTCGTTTGGACGCTATCGTGTTTTCAACAGACAGACGGACAGACAGACGGACAGACAGACAGACGGACATGGCTAAATCGATTCAGAATGCGATCCTGATTCAGAATATATATACTTTATAGAGTCTCCGGTGAATCCTTCTTGGCGTTACAAATGTAATGACTAAGTGAATATACCTTCCTATGGAGGGTATAACAAAAAATATATCAACAAAACTCCCAAAACACGCTCTAAAATGCAACCAAAGAAAGGCCCAAAAGACGCTCCAAAAAACTCTTTGAAAAACTCTAAAAAAAAAACATTGAAAAACTGCCAAAAGAAATGCCCAAAATACGCCTCAAAAAACGCTTGTAAAACCCCGAAAAAGGCATTAAAAAACTACCTAAAGATAAGCCCGAAATACGCTTGGAAAAACCAGAAAACTATCAAACTCAAAAACTATCAAAAAAAAAAGGGCACTAAGTACGCCCCAAAAAAACGGTTCGAAAACTTGCAAAAAGGTCTGGAAAAACTTCTCAAGAAACGTTCCAAAATCAATCCAACGAAAGGCTCGAAATAAACCGAAAAATGCCTCGAAAAACGAATAAGAAAAATTTCTCAAACACGCGCTAAAGGAATGCTCTGGACCTATCTGGTAATATTGTTGAAAAGAAAAAGTTAAACCTAGGATGCAGAAATAAGTTCTCGAATAATCTCTGAACGCCGAAAGTTTGTTTCAATTGATGATGATTGATGAATCACATTTCTGACTCGAGGGGTTCAGTAAATCAGTAGCAATATTCTACTCACAAAATGCTTCTTTTAGTTTCATATCCTGGATATCATGTGATTGGACCTACATACAGTTACGTTTACGAAAATAGTAGTGCTGCTCTACACAAAACTTGAACCAAATGAAACGTTAATTTTTCCGTTGAAAAATATAAGGATGCAAACTTTTTGTTTAGATTGCAAAGAAGAGAATACAAATTTAAAAATTCCGTTACTTTCGGTCAAAATTTATTAACTTTTGACTATTTTAGAGAGATGCACTACTATTATTAATCGAATGGCTTAAAATAATTATAAAAATATCTAAAGGACCAATACATGAGAGCGAACGAACGAATTGATGAAATGCGAACAAACCACTTTTGATGAATTTATGAACTGAAAAATACATCAAAATGTATTAAGAAAACAAACGAAAACACCATCAACGCGAATTGTCAAAGTTTATTCGCAATCCACATAATTATATGTACCTCGTTCCACAAACTAGCGAATAAAACATTCGTTCGAACTTAACCTCAAATTAGAAATTGTTGGTAGAAACTGATGGCTGAATTTCGCAAACTGCCGTGTTCATGTGAACGGACAAGGCTATTTTAGTCGCTCTCATGTAAATAGTCCTTAATTCTGAAATATCCCTAAACCTTGTCAAAACTTTTATCAAATTAATGCAGCTCAATTCTTTTGCTAAACATTTTTAGCTCTTTGTTAATTTACAAAATATTTTCTAGGTCAATTTCCAAAATCGTGTGGCCATTTTCCATCAATACGTTTTCTTTCAAATAACTATTACAAACTTAAACGAATGAAGAGCCAAATTCAAAGTAATTCTAGGTGTAAGGAACGCCGTTAATTCGAAATTCCATATTCAAATTCAAGTAGCCTAGGCGCGCACAATCAAATATGACATATTGTCTAGAATAAGTAATGAACAACAACAGCCCAAAAAGTCATGAAGGTAATGAAAAATCTTTTATAAATACTTTTCGTTTTTTTTTTTTTGCATAATTTTGTTCAAACCTGTAAACTGTAAATACAATAAAATGTATACATTTACACTATTAATCATAATTGTGGGTGAGGTGAGACGAGACGAGAGAGACAGAGAGAAATGGGGAGGAGTAGATAAAGTGGGTGTAATGTAAATACATATTTTGTTCTCTGTCTGATTCGCATACCTTTGGGTATGATTGGAATAATTAAAAAGCCATAATAAGTTACATGGCCAACAACAAGAAAGACAAATAGTTTTTGTAAGTATAAGAGCAAAATGTAATGGTTCCATTCCGCACGCATATGCAATTATAGTATTTAAGCCATTAGGTGTGTGTGCTCTATGTTTTCGAAAACTCTCACCTTTTCGATTTCACATTCCTTTTAATATGTGTGTGCCTAATTAGTCACCTCACCACCAGGTGGTATTTGAAGTAATAATACTGTTAAGATGAATACTGTTGACAGTTGAATTCTAAATACAGTAACACTGACAGTTGAACCAACTTTGGGGGCCAATTATATTGTGGTTTGACTTGTTCATTTGAATTGGTTTCTAAAGACTATGATAATAATCAAAATCTCAATCAATTTTGTTCTTCACTCCTAGTCATATTCGGTTTCCAGCTTAAATTTTACAATCTCACAATGACGATTTGTATGGAAACATTCTCTACATTTTAAATGCTTCGTCAATCCATTGTCAAAATAAGTGTAGGATGTTCAACAAAATTTCTATAAAAACATTTGTTTCCTTTAATTTATTTTTAATAAAACTTTAATGACAGATAAAACGATAACGTATACTTAGCCACTTATTTCATTTCATTTTATATTATTTTATTCATTATTCTCATTTTTACAAAATTTATGATTTTTTTGTTTTTTTTTTTTTTTAAGTTTGTTTAAGTAAACACAAATCAAAATTAACTGTCAAAATGTTCAGTTGCCATTGGATCTATTTCCTTTCCCATTCTTTTCTCAGGAAAATTTGAAAAATATTAAAATTTCAAAGGGTTCTCCAGCTAGAGGCAAAAAAACAAGTAAAATTGTTATCGGCTGGTTGATAGACTTAAGGTGGGTTTCCACATGTCGGTTGATTGACTAAGTTTGACAGCTCTCGCGTTTATGTCATTGAACGAAACCACATAATATGTCAATTATTGGCAAAAAGTCGTTTGTCAGTTGATTGACAAACTTATGAATTATGCCATATGCCAATTAATTTTCACTGTCAATTGTAGACAAAGTGACATTTTGTTTGACAATTCAGCTATTTCCACTTGTCAATCAAATTCTTTGTCAGATATTGGCAAACGCTGTTCGTCAATTCATTGACAAGCACTTTTTGCCTATTTTCACTTGCCAATTTTTTAATTGGCATAGAAATACGCCAGTTGTCAATTTCAAATCGACAAGTGGAAACCCAGCATTACGCCCGAACAAATTATTATTGAATTTTATTACCAAAAATCGTGCTCAGTTAACCATGTGTCGCGAATCCATATGGACATATTGAGAGGCGAATTTTTGGACCTGTGAATTGGCCGCCTACATCGTGCAATTTGACGCCGCTGGACTATTTTTTGCGTGGGATATGTGAAGTCTCTCGCCTATACGGATAAGTCAACAACAGCCGCCTTGGAGGACAACATAACTCGTACCAGTCAATATGTTGGGAAAAATAATGCCAAAATTGGATATTCCGGATAGACCACTTGAAGTGTAGTCGCGGTCAATTTAAACGAAATAAAATTCAAAAAGTTAATGTCATGAATTGATTCATCAACGATGATTAGTTCCCATAAGGCAAATTTTCGTTGTTTTTTTTTATTTTCATTTTGAAAACCAAAAGTTTTAATATTAAAAATTCTACAAAAACATAGAGAGCTGTGATGCATAATTTGCATATTTTTTTCACCATCAACAGAACCGTAGCGTCCGTCGCCTTAAAATTTCATATTATTTGCCAATTCGCTAGAGCTTCCTCTAAATGTACGCATTTTGTTCTTTCGCGTAAGTTTTGGCGATTCTTCCATTGGCATTCAGTGCGATGCCGACGTCACCCATTTCACGATGACGACTTCATGATCAATTACACCTTACAAGAATACATAACGTGAGTGCATGGAAGCACGTTTGAGAGCTTCGTTGTCGTCGTCGCGTTCCATGCATGCACCGCACGGCAAACATAAATTCGGAAAATATACTAAAATTTATTTTGCTTGTCTCTTTGTGTTTCTTCAACAATAATAATAATAATCAATTTGTTGTTCAGAATAAATTGCCACCCAATATTACGCGCCCATAACGTAAACGCAGTTAATGCCATAATTTAAGCAGGCTTACGGCTACGGCCTGACCATTAACACCCAACATTGTTTTCAAACTATACGAAGACGAACGTATTATTATTAATTCTCCCATCAATACAGAATGGCATAAACCGCAAACCCTCAACAGGCTACGAAAATGGTAAGAGTTGGAGAAAGACACGGCAAAGAATCAAATATTCTTTTCGAAAAAATTACCTACACATACGGGAATCGTACAATAAAAATGCCTCAGCGGATACAAGACTCTTTGCATTTTAATTACTTGCGCTTCACACAAATATCATTTTATGACGAATATAAGGGAGTGCTATTCGTATTTGTTTTTTTTTTACCAATGATTGGAATGGCTAACAAACTGAAAACAAAATAATACAGAACGAAAAAAAAAATCCAATTTTGATGAGAAAATTCCAAGATACAAATAAATTCCGAAACAAACGTCAATTGTGATCGAATGTCGAAAATATGTCCCAAAAGTAATAAAAAATATATTCTCATTTTGTCATGTTGTGGTCGATGATGGAGAGAACGATGAGGAATTGGTATTTTGAGGAGGTTTTCTTGTTTTTTTTTTCATCTCTTTTTGGTGAGCATGAGAAGCGGCAAAATTTTATAGAGAAGTTTAACACAAAAAAAATCGCAAGGAAACTAAGTAGAGGACGGACTGTTTAGGTAAAGTCTTTCTAATAGTCTTGGCATTTGAATAGAATTCATAAATTGCAGACAGTAGGTCATAATCTGGTTGAAGGACTGTATGATGTACCCCCATAATGGCTCCCTGAAATTACTATAATTATATTAAAGGACAGCTGTCCTTTTTTCCGGCTTTTTTGGTCAATTGTGTGTGGAAATGAATCAAATTAGTTCATTTGTTTTCCCATCCTGAATTAATGAACTAATTTGTTTCATTTTCATTTCATTTTCATTTCCACGCACAATTGACCAAAAAAGCCGGAAAAAAGGACAGCTGTCCTTTAATATCATTATTAAAATCAAATTGGTCGAGACTTCTGCGCTAAATTAATCCCTGAAATTACGCCAAAAAGTGTTTTGGAAAAAAGACCAAAATAATTACGGCTTAATATTTTTGGCAAAAACGGCAAAAAATAAAAAAGAAAATTCACCAGAATGACAGGAAATTACGCCATATTTTGAAAAAAAAAAAAAAAACAAAAAGCCAAAAAGATAAATGGAAATTACGTAAAAAAAAAATTAAATAAGGCCCGAAATCTGACAGTAAACCCAAGCAGGGGGGTTTCAGGGGGGCCGCATGCCCCTCCCCCCGTACGGTTTCGTTTTTCATTTGTTTAATTTTTTTTTTCATTTCATTTATTTATTCAATCTACGATTTACAATCAACAGATTTCGAATTACATTTATGAATTGTAATATAATAGTATCTATAAATTATATAATTTAAAAATAAAATTCAATGAGTGATGATTTTAATACACACGGATATAGGCTCACGCTGACCATAAGCTGTAGTATGGCCACTTTCTAATAACAGTGGTCTTGATCTAAGAACTCTAGAAGGAGCATACAAATTCAAACACATAAGTAAATTCTCACTATCGATAGTTGCAGATAAAATATCACGAATTAACATAACACTAAACATTTTTCTTCTCGATTCAAGAGTTTTAATTCCAAGCAGAAGGCATTTCGAATGATATGAATGATGAACTTGAATGTCATTATTGATAAATAAGTGACGTAAAGCAAATTTTAGAAATTTTTTTTGAACACTTTCAATTCTGTGAATATTTAAGGCAGTAGTAGAGCCCCAAACAACGGACGCATATTCCAGGACAGGGCGTACAATACTACAAAATAAAGCCTTAAGGGTGTAAGGATCTTTAAAATCTGCAGAGTTCCTTTTAATGAAACCTAAAAGTGAGTTCGCTTTTGAAACGATGTAGTTAATGTGTAGATGAAAAGTAAACTTTGCATCAAAAATAACACAAAGATCTTTAAAATCATCGACTACTTTTATTTGGGCACTGTTTAAAAAATATTGTGGAAAAATAGAATGAAATGTTCTATTGAAGTTTATGCAAGCACATTTATCGATATTTAACAACAAGTCGTTTGAACAACACCATGAACAGAAAGCATTTAAGTCCTCCTGTAAGAGTAAACAGTCATTTATTGTTGATATCCTCGCAAACAATTTTAAATCATCTGCATACATAAGACAGGAGCAGTGTTTTAGTAAGTCAGGTAGATCATTAATAAAAAGTAAAAATAACAGCGGACCTAAATGGCTTCCTTCTGGAACACCAGAGGTTACTGAGATTTCCTTAGAGAAATAGTCTCCAATAACGACATATTGTGTCCTGCCATGTAAATAAGAATTGAACCATTGCAGCAGTGAACCATAAAAGCCGTAAGCATTAAGTTTTTCTAAAAGAATCACTAAGTTAAGTCTGCTGAACGCTTTTACGAAGTCAGTGTAAATTACATGGACTTGCTTATGGCTTTCTAATGACATTACGCAGAAATTCGTAAATTCCACTAAATTGGAGACAGTAGATCTACCCTTCCAAAAACCATGTTGGTATTTGTTGACGTACTGCTTAATTGTAAAGGCAAACTTATCTTTCACAAGATTATCCAATAGTTTTGGAATAACCGAGAGTTTTGTAATCGGTCTGTAATTTGAAATAAGATGTCTAGAACCCGGCTTATAGACTGGATCTATTGTAGACACCTTACATTCGTCTAAAAAGATTCCCTTAGCAAGGGACTCATTAAACAAATCTAACAGCGGAAAACAGAGTGAACTTGCACAATAACGTAAAACGATCGGGAAAAATCCCAAAATGTCTGGTTTCTTTTGAGGTTTTAAATTATTTAAAACCATTAGAACATCACTGACATCAAACGAGTATGAGGAGCAATCAATAACAGATGGAAGTGAATGAATGTAACTATAATCGATAGAAGCTGACGAGGTGGAATTGTAAATACTTTGAAAAAATTCAGCGAACATATCTGAAATATTTTTAGGGTCACTAGATTGTATGCCATTAAAGTTCATCACATTTGGGAATCCTGTACTTTTCCGTTTTATGTTAATAAATTTCCAAAACGTTGTTGGACTATTCTTAAGGTTAGTTTCAACCGAATGAACATAGCTACTATAAAGAAATTTTGACAAAAAAATATACTCTTTTCTGAGACGAGAAAAAATTACATAATCGTTAGGAAAATTCGACTTTTTAAACTTTTTGTGTGCAGCATTTTTAGCGTTTTTTAATTTTAAAAGTCTGCTATTATACCACGCAGGTTGAGAATTTACTTTTTTTGCGAATCATGGGTACACACTCTTCAAGAATGTTGTTCAAAATAACTTTAAAAAAATTTGAGGTCTTATTTCACGTTTTTTGGTGTTTTTTCCAAAACACTTTTTTGGGCGTTTTCTCAATTTTCGTAAATGGAAAAAATGCCCGAAAGAGTTTTGGAAAAAATGGCAAAATTAGCGGCATTTGTGTCAAAATATTTGGGCGATTGTTTCTAGGAAAAAATGCCACAAATTTGTATGAAGGTTTTTGGGCTCATTTTTCATATTAATTTTTTGGCGTAATTTCAGGGAGCCCCCCCATAATGTTTGTAATCCAGGGGCCCTACTCTCTGTTGCTTACTTTTATTACAAATTGTACACAAAATATATACATAGAAATAAATAGGAAGCAACATTTGTTCGACCTACGAACGAACGAATATTCGAGAGTTTTGACAGTCCGTTCACATGAACGCTTTTCACTGTCGCAGTCGCAGTAGTTCGCGAATTTCAGCCATCATTCACTATCAGCAATTTCTCATTTGAGGTTAAGTCCGAACGAATTTTTTATTTACTAGTTTGTGGAACGCGTGTGGATTGCGAATAAACTATGACAATTCGCGCCGAGAGTGTCTTCGGTCGCAGCAAAATGTTTGAAATTCGAAATTTCGTTGTTTAAACTGTTTATACCCGGTACCACACTGTGGTGAGGGTATATTCACTTTGTCATTCCATTTGTAACGCCCATAAGGAGGCGTTGCACAGTGGGGTATTGGACTATGAAACATGACATTAATATTCAGTTTGGGCTGGGCAGCTAATTCTCAAGTAGCACACTGGTGTATAAATTGGTGTAAATTCGTAAATTTTGGTGCAAAATTGAGAAAACTGAAGAAAAATTCAAAATTTTGGTGTATCTGTCAAAATTGTCGGTATAAAAATTACACCATTGTCTTTCCTGTGCAAAATTTCAACATTTCTTTTGAAATTCGGTGCAAAAAATAAACCGATGTTCAGCTGTTTTTATAATATACCAATAATGGTGCATAAAATTATTCGATTCTGAAACCAACCAACATGGCATATTTTATACACTATATTTTGTAGATATTATACACCATTTGAAATGGCCAACTATATTTCGGTGAAGGATTTACACCCTGTGGAAATTAAATACACCAAACTACATAAGTGTGAAAAATAAACAACAAAATGTTATTGAAGTTATTCAGTCGCCATTTCATTCTTAACAAGCACTGTCTTTTTAAATTAACAAATATTAACAAAATTTAGTACCTCGAGTTTAATAATTATTTGAAGTGTTATCGTAGAAGGGAAAACTTTTTAAACAAATTTAAAAACATTGTCAAACCAGTTAACAACATCCAGCAAAGTCATCGAAACTTATTCGGAAATTGGGGAAACATCAACTTTTATATTCGGCCCAAAAACTCTAAAAATGGTTCATTATCTGAACAAAATATTATTTTAAATGCACCTAATATTGTATGTATTACAGGCAAATGAAATATCAAGTGAATCAATTTCGAATGATGATTTGGATGATAATGACGAAGTTGCGGAAATTGTATATCGCGAATTGGAACTGTCTTCGGAAGATTGCGTCATTGATGATGTGAACGCACATATTAATTTCATGTCTAAATTAGCTGATTGGGCTGTTTTATTGCGAACTGAAGGAAAATCTCAAAAGATGTACGTACTTTGCTCCATACAACACGGAATATTGCTATACATACAATGGGATATTGGTACTATGGCATTGAACTGTTTCCGTATTGCATTTCGTCAATTAAATCAAACAATGCAAGCTCTTCTCAAATTCAATGTTGACGGATTACCTCTCTTCCGAAGTAGCAAATTCCAATTTTGGCCTACTTTTGTATTTTGTTAACTGAAAAAAATGTTTGGAAATATAAATTGTTCTGAAAGAAAATCTCGTCCACTGTATATTTTTGTCACAGTAAATGCTTGTTGGTTAAAAAAATTCACACAGAGAGGTTGGTGTACTTAATACACTCATTGGTTGAATATGCACCATTGTATACACCACACTGAGAGTTCGGTGATTTTAATACACCATTTGGTAAAATATTCACCATTGAATACACTACACAGAGAGTTTGGTGTAATTAATACACTTTTTGGTAAAAATGCACCACACCGAGTTCGGTGTACTTAGTATTAGTGATACAGTGTGGTTCACTTGTTTAGGCGTACAAAAGTTACGATTTATTTCTTGTTTTTTTCGTATTATGTGGAACAAAGGAAAAAAAAAACTTATTTGGCAGAAAGATACATTCATACACTATAAAAAAATCATTACTAATTTCTTAATACACCATGCAAAACGTGTGCATTTTTTTTGGTTCACTTGAATAGACGCACCTGTTAAAAAGTCGAAAAACAACAAAACACCAAAATTGTTTGCAATATTTTTATTTATTTTAGTCAATTTTTAGTTATTTTAATAATGTGTGAGGCAGTACCATTGGATATAATCTCAAAAGTTATATTCTTCAAAGAGCCATAATGAACTTTGAAGGTAGGTAATTCAAGGATATATTTTCTCAAGAAGCTTTGATCGCTACAATCAGCTCTTGATTGTGTTGATACTGATTGTTGCTTCAAAAAATTTCACGGGGCAAGAGTTTCAATAAAATTAAAATTAGGCGAATGTGGGGGACAGTGCAATATTTTAATATTTTCACTGACAATCCATTATTTAACAAGGCGTGAATTGTGCGTATATGCACGTTATCCTTCTGGAATATCCATGGAATAAGTCCACAAAGGTGCTTTATTACGGAAAAAACTGTGTCCAAAAAAAGTTTTGCAAGAAATACTAATATTTTATTGGAAACGATTTCCAATTTAAAAGCGCCGAAGAATGAAATTGCACCACATATACCATAAGTACCCCTAATTTTGAATGATGACGGTTCAAAACATATTTTCTTTGTGGAGATCATGAAAGTAATAGTTATAGTTGCAGGACCATCCAAGTTAAACTCCTTTTTGTTCGAAAAGTCGTCTTTGCTTCAATTTCTGGAGACCACCTTAATGTTCATATCCCATGCCATGTCAGACCTTGAAAATTCAAGGCCTGGGTTTCTTGCATCCATGATTAGGCGGTGGTTTTTTTTTGTAGTTTTGTAAAATTTGGGTATAAAGCATTGACAATAGCACAACGCAAGTGGATTTGCTAAAAAAAAAAACCAGCAAATTCTATAATTTTGTTTGTAAATTGAGCGCCATAAGGCACTATTCTTACAATTTTCGCTTGTTTTGTGGTGTTAAAATTTTCACGATCCTTGCTTTGTAGTTCTTTCCATAAGATACTCTATTGTTTACAAAGTTTCTTATCAAGTCTTCACTTCGAGCTATTTTATGAGCCATTTCACGATTTCAAAAGCGTTTCGAGAGTTAAGCTTTAACTTTTGACTTTTCTGAACATTCAACACTTTTTTCCTGCCTAATTTTAATAAAATGTGTGCGTCTAAACAAGTGAACCGCACTGTATTTCTCACAATGGTGCATTTTTCTCATTTCTCTTTAACCTTGGTACATTTTTTGCATCAATTTCACGAAATGATACAAATCAGTGAATATTTTACACAGTTTCCAGCAAAATAAATGCACCGAAAACAGAATATTGCATATAACTTCTACAATTGTGTATTTTTCTCATTCTTCTTTTAAATTGGTGCATTTTTATATCCAAATTCAGGAATTGGTGTATATTTTGGACGACGGCCATATTTTTCAAGGAATATTAGGAAAAAATAAGATTCGGCTGGCCGCCATATTTAGAATGAAGACAATGATTATTTATTTTACTATATATATCGACTTAATCATGCCGCATTTTTTGTATTTTTGACTCGTTTTTAAGAGTACGTCTCTAAAAAATTTAAAAAACAACCAGAAAATTATAATTTTCGAAAAACTAATTTTCACGCATCGAATAAAAAATCTTTAATTATTAAAATTTTCGAGGCGCTCGATTTTTAGACGGGGTAGGACAGAAAATAAATCGACAGATTGGGCTTCGTTGTTAAATTAGGCACTCACATTGATATTTATTCATGATTTTCTTATGTCTATATTATGAATGTGAATACCTACTTAGAATTATAGAATGAGTTTATAATTCTAGCAGATACATCTTTCATCAAAAAATAAAAAGCGCTGTAAATTTTAGCTCAAACTCTGTTTCCGATGGAAAAAATAAACTTCGGTTTAAATTTTAAATCAGAATAAATCCTAAGTTTAGGATTTTAATACGCTAATGGTGTATTTTATCAATCTAATTATCGTGTATTTTTCACACTCAAGGAAAAAGTTTTTCACCAAAATGTGGTGTAAACTGTTTACCATTGGTGTATAATTTGAGCTAATTATCAGTACATAATATACACCTCTGGAGTATATTATATCCTAGTAACCAGAACAATTTTTATACCACTAGCACAATTTATATACCGAAAATCGGTATAATTTTTGTACAGCCGGTGTTAATTATATACGAGAACACGGTATTATTTACACTGAATCGAAATTAAATGTGCAAAAACTGCACTAAAAAGTGGTGTATTTTTTATATTGAAAATGCATATCACGAAAATGCATAAAATACACCAAATATTTTGGTGTATTGTAGACTTTTGTGCTACTTGAGTTGTTGGTACTTTAATGTTTTTTTTCTTCAACTCTAAGTAAATTCAATGAGTTTTGCAGTTGCTGGAGTGTTGTGAGTGGGGTAGTGGGGTGGTTGGGCGTGTAAAATTAAAATGTAAAAGACATAGCTATGTGTATATAATTTTTTTTAATTAATTCTCATTAATTTAAATGTAGTTTAAAAATATAAATTAGAAATAAGGACGCATCCAAAATAAGTATTGTCTAGGAAAAAATAAAAAGTTAGGTTTTACCCTGAAAAAAGTAGATATTTAGTAGTTGTCATATTAACAATCGGTAGTTGTAAATTGTGGTAATTGTCAAATTGACGAACAAAATTGTCGATATGATGAACATTTTTTGAAAATATCAAATAAGTTTAACAACTGCATAGTGGATAGTCAATATGAAGAACGTGCTGTCGTCAATTCTTACTACTAAACATTATGAAAAAAGTTGTAACAACTGCAGTTGTATGATGTACGCACTTTCAATACCCAAAATTTAAATGAAAATAGAAACGGTAAACTATAAGACACGTTTAGTTTTATGCGCGACTGTGAAACACATGATAGTCTCGGTAAACATCGAGTTAACGGTGCGTCCAGGTAGGCAGATGTGGTGGTTCGGCTACTGATGAGCCCGATGTGGTGGGTCATCGGGGCGAAACGCATTCTGGAGTATATGCTAAACATTATCAATATAATTATGTTGACACTCCACTGTAAATATAAATTCCTTATCCTAGCAGGTGTTTTAAATCATGGCGTTTTTATTTTAAAAATCGAATTCTTTATTACTGCGTTCATTACATTGAAAATTGCAAATTTAATTATGAAAATCGAGTTCTTCAGTTTAACAATTGTGATTTTCATTTCTATTTTTTATGTCTTACGACTGCTGGGCATAAGCACGTAGCTTGAACACAACATTTGTTAAAAAACAAACAAAAAAAATTAACACGAACAAAAATGGAGAAACATTCAAACAAATCCACACAATTCCACGCAATACAATACGAAAAAAGACATAATAACAAAGATTCAAAAAATTTAAAAAAGCGGAAAATCGCACATTTCCGCAGCTTATTTAAATATCTTCAAATAATACATACACCGAGCCATCACAATAAAAAAAAATCTGATCTGGGACTGCTTGGGAACATAAACAAATCGTCCATTACATTTTGTGGTTAAGGAGAAAAACTACTACCGGAGAGGTGTCTTCACATAAGGTCACCAAAAGACAATTTAAAACATTATGAAACATTCAATAATAATTATTTCTATTGCACAAACCTTCAGCCACTGTTTTCATTTCAAAAACTGTTGAATAAACACAATTTTTTAAAACAAAACTGCGAAAATGTTTAATCTTTTTTTTCTATTCTTAACATTGGAAACGTGGACTTGCAATAACGCTCAACTTTGCAATGTCTCTGTTGACAATTGGTTTGACTAATTCGCATGATGTTATGCTTTTCTTAAAACTACGGTATTTCTGTTGAAGTGTGCATTGTTTTTTTTTTTTTATAACCAACACAAAAAAAATTACGATTATGCCATGTTTCATAGTCCAATACCCCACTGTGCGTTGTAGGTATGACAAACTATATATATTATTGATCAGCATCACTTTCTTAGTCGATCTAGCGATGTCCGTCTGTCTGTCTGTCTGTCTGTCCGCACGATTACGGCCGTAATTTAAGAGCTATCGACTTGAAATTTGGTATGTAAGCTTTTATCCAACCAAACTGAGGCTAAGTTCGAAGATGAGCAAGATCGGATGAAAACTACTACTACCTCCCATACAAAAATATCAGATTTATATAGCTTTTTATGTTAAAAATTAAATTTTAATAGCTAGAGTAAAGATAGCAAGTTTAAACTTTGCACATATTTGTTTAATAATATTTAAAAAATTTTGACAAAAAATGAGCTTGGTCGAATAAAAAGTACCCATACCTCCCATACAAATATATAGTTTTTTAATACTAATATATTTTTTTTATTTTACAATAATATAGTACCGGGTATTTGAGCTTCGGCATAGTCGAAGATAATTGTCTTACTGGTTTTAAACTTGTTTTCTTAATACATTTTAATTATCTTTATCCTACTCGTGGAATAGTAAAATGTGCAATTTTCTGTTCATAAATGGATCAAAAGTGGTTTGTTCGCATTTCAGCAATTCGTTCGCTCGCTCTCATGTGAGTGGTCCTTTATTAAGCCGGAAACTTTTAACAAGCTATATACAATATACCAAATGCAAAGCTATATTTCGTTGGGCACATTAAGTGGGATAGATTTGTTCTGTAGTACTTTTCGGTTCAATTTGATCGTTTCTTCCTTCAAGAATACATAAATGCTCTCTTTACTCAAATTAAAACAAACAACAATTGAGAATCTGACAGTTAAATATTTATACAGCTGAATTCAAAAATAAAATTCATCCAATGAGTATTCTTCGAAATCAAAACTTTTACTCGAATAAACTGCTAGCATTCTAAGTTTCGAGGTAAATAAGTTCATTATCGAATGATTGATAGTGAACTTCTTTCCCTCGAAACTCAGAATGCGGGCTACATGAAATTTGGCCCCAATGAAAAATGGCCTCAAACTGAAAAATGAAAAAAGGCCCCAAAATATGGATTTTACGTAAATTTCTGTTGTTATTGCCTTTCATGTAAATTTTTGGGGTGGGGCCATTTTTTATTGGGGCCAAATTTCATGTAGCCCAGAATGCGAGCAGTTCATTGGAGTGAAAGTTTTGAAATCGAAGAATACTCGATTCGATCGAATCTCAGAATAAGCGTAATTATATTTTTTAGAAAAACTGTCAATTCTGAGATTTTTCTTCGTGCTCACGGTTTAGTACACTCTGGCCAATGAGTTTGTGATGGGTTTTCATCCAAAACTGTCACCAAAACTGTCAATTTTTAATGTGAAATTATATCTCTCCGGGTTGGTTTGGTTTGGTTGTCAGCTAGGAAACGTCAACTTAGACCAACAAAGGTCCATTGTGCTACCACGAAAAAACGAATACTTTTCTTTCCCTACTCGTTGAATCATTTTGAGTTTCTTTTGATTATTGATTTCTGTGTTTGTCAGATCACGTAAGTCGTTCAATGGAAGGCTCCAAAGTGAAGAGGACTATGGGCAGAAACAAAAGAGGTAAGGAATAGCTTTTCAAAATAGCTTTCGCGGTACTTGACAATATTGACAATATTTTTATTGCGTGCATTGATTATAAACCTGGCCCATCCGTATGATAAAAATGGGCCAGAATATTAGGTATATGGTCCTAAGTTCATAAAAAAACTTTATGGTCTTTATCTCTGCACTGTGATTGGAGAGTTGAAAGTCAGCTCAGGCTAGCAGCTATACTCTTTGGAGAAATGGAGTGTGTAAGTGTACCCCAGCGGCGATAATTTGAACCCTTCTAGATACTCGTACACAAATTTGACAGATCAGCAGGCCAATTTGTATTTTCGAAAATAAACACTTGGGTTCGCATTGATTGCGTCTAACGTATATTGACTTTTGAATACCGTAGTCATATTCCGAACGTCCTCCTGCTGTCATTTTTTCCGATAAAGAATTTTTCTGATTTGCATCGAACAAGAAATGGGACGAAAAAACGTTTGGATGCCTCTATACTTTCGGGGGTAGAATGACCAAGTGGATCCTAAGGCCGTGTGTCAATTGGGCTAAATAATTAACCTCGGATATTTTCCTGACGCTTATAAAAAGTGTTGAAACTCCAATCTTAAAACAGAGATTTATCGAATTTTACCCTATTAATTACATAATTTAAATTCAGTAAAAAGAAAACGTCAACAAATTGGCTTATAGGATCATTTTTTAGGAACATTTTTTGACAGCTGAAAATTCGTTGTCAGAAAATTATTTAGCCCAATTGACACACGGCCTAAATAATTTTCGATTTCTGACGGATGGAGCAGAGATGGTGGATTTAAGTTACAGACGAATGGACAGCTCCAGTAGTGGCTCGAGGTGCCGTGTAATAAAGTCGAAGGAAATAAGGCCGAATCGATTTTTTTTTTCATTTCAGATTGGAAATAATGTCGCACCTATTTTTTTGGTCGACTTGATTTCCAAAGCAAAATGATAATAAGATCGAAAAAAGGGAATTTATGTCGAAAATAAAAAAATAAATCCCATAAAAAAAATAAATCGCATTGGACCTTATTTCCTTCGACTTCATTTAAAGGTGGTATATTGGGAAACCAAAAAGTGGTAGAAAGTGGTAGATTTTTAAGACGCACCATAAATGCTGCTATCATGCTATTATTACCCAAAATAGGATGGATAATTTTTTTGCAAACATTCAGAACAAATTTTCTTGAGATCTGTAAACGTCATCTCACAAAGAATCTCCGAATTTTTTTTCTAGTACCAGTAGTTCAGTACCAGTACCAATTTTCCAGTGCACAAACATCTAAAATTATTCAACCACTCGGTTTCTATAGTGTGGATGATGGAAAATAAGTCTTATAGTGCGTAGGTATTTGTTATTATTACGCGTTATTGTTCCATTTTTTTCCCATCTGAAAAAGTGGTAGATTTGGATTTGCGGGTGGTAGAATTTTGGGTTGAGCAAAAAGTGATAGAAATACCACTTAAGTGGTAGAATTCCCATCACTGATCAGCTTATATCTTGTTCCTTCTCGTGACTTTAGGTACAAAGGATTATTCACATGGGAGCGAACGAACGAATTGATAGAATGCGAACAAACCACTTTGTATGCATTTATTATTTGAAAATTGCGCATTTTATTATTCCAAGAGCAGAATAATTAATTATCCTATCAAAATGTATTAAGAAAACAAGTTTATAAACAGTTAAAATAAAGAATATTCGAATTCCAAACTTTTTGTCGCGAAAGAAAACACCCTTCGCGCGAATTGTCAAAGTCTATTCGCAATCCACATGATTTATTCGCGTTCCACAAACTAGCGAATAAAACATTCGTTCGAACTTAACCTCAAACTAGACATTGCGGGTAGAAACTGATGGCTAAAATTCGCTAACTGCCGTGACTGTCAAAACTCGCCGATATTCGTTCGTTCGTAGATAGTTGGTCGCTCTCATGTGAATGGTCCTTAAGAGTTGCAAAAAACACCGAATTAGCGATCGATAACTTAAAATTGGCTCCAAGTGCAGACATTATCCTGATATGAGGAAATCTGTTGGCAGTTTCTTACGTCATCTCGTTGATATACTTTTTTTAAGCTAGAAGTCGTTATTCAGTTGTTCATTTCATATATAGCGTAAGGAGAGTTTTCCTGATCCTCAATTCCCCAAACATATACACAAACACACTTATCGTACTAATCTCAGTCAATTAACAAATTTATCACAAAAAAAAAAAGGAAGAAAAATTCGAATAAAATTGAACAAACATATTTACGTACACACTAAAATATCTCTACAGCACTTGTGTTGTGTCATTTCCTGCAATTGCTGTCTAATTATTGTTTAACACTATCAATTGAAGAATATACAACATAAGAAGGCCGACAGCAGAAAGAATAAAACAAAAAAAAAATCATCGCAGAAACCAATAAGCTACACACAAGAAGACCTATGCGCGCTATAAATCCCATAAATCTCAGGAGCACCGAAAGTGAATTTCATTACGATTGCAGATTTTACCCAAAACTATGAAATATCGTGCAAGAAAGTTCCACAGCGGCGTGTGAGAAGAGGGATTCCGCCAACATACCAGAAAGGCAGCCACGACGATCTCCTCCTCATCATCACCATTAGCCGCGCGATGCGACCGACGACGAGACGCGACGCGACGCCGGGCACTATGTTCTGCTGTGCGGTGCGCCCATTAACAACAACGCTTGTTGTCGTTCTTGTGTTTTATGTATGCCTGTTGCCTGCCTTGCCTGTGATGAACAATTCTCTGACACCAAACTTAATATTAATTTCTATGCAGTCCTTTGCTTTCGGCTTTCACAGTGCGAATTTTAAAATTTATTATAAGTTATTTGGAATATATTTCATATTATTTTGAGAGGATTCCTCTATTTTTTCCCTCATTCAGTATTTTAGTGAAAAGTGTGTGTGTGGGTATTCGTATTGCGGATGGTGATTAAGAAATCTTCACACTGCTCAAAATAAGTTACTGGACATTGAAAGGAGATCTAGATACAATAGATTGGTCATACCATAAATCGATCTGTGAATTCCAACAAGTGTCTGGCATAGAGCCCTATTAGGCAAGTTAGCGTCTTATGGATTACCACAACAACTCTGCGGATGGATGCAAAATTTTCTTCTGGGAAGATCGATCCAAGTTGTTGTAGATGGTGTATCATCTAATTCGTTTGCTATAAATGCAGGAGTGCCCCAAGGATGTATTCTTATTCCAACTCTATTTCTTCTCCACATCAACGATTTGCTTGGATCGACAAATAATAATATCTGCAGCTTTGCTGATGACAGCGCTCTTATATCCTCCATCTCGAATAGTGGGCCTGTGAATGCGGCTACATCACACAGTCAGAGATGTGAACAAATTAGTTCTCTAAATGATGATGGGGAAAAGACAACTTGGTTGTTATTTAATGCAAACAAGACACAGCTCACAACATTTTCTAGGAAAAATGCATCAACAGTTCCTCAGATCCAAATAGATGACCATCCAATCCATCCCAAGGACTCAATGCACCTTCTAGGAGTCACAGTCAATTCAGGAATCACATGGCAGGACCACATTTCCCATATCGCAAGATCGGCGTCCGCTAAGTTGAGCTACCTATTTAGAGCAAAGAGGTATACTTTAGCCCCAAGCATCTTCTCCTTCTCTACAAAGCTCAGGTTAGACCAGGCTTGGAACATTGTTCCCATATATGGAGCTCGGCCCACTATATATGGAATTCACTTAACCTACTTGACAGTATACAGAGACAAGCAGTTCGACTTATTGGAGACCCTACACTCACATCAAATCTTCAACCGTTGGTGCACAGAAGACAAATCGCTGACCTATGCTTGTTCTATAGGTTAGGTACTTCCATGGTAGATGTTCCGAGGAACTCAAAGACATTATCCCTCGAAATGCAACTTTTGGGCGCCTCACAATACAGGCTGCTATTGCTCATGACCATACAGTACACTTGACAACCGCGATGACATCAACTTTCCAAAACTCCTTCTGTTACAGGACAAGCAAACTTTGGAACTCGCTCCCTGGGGACATATTTCCAGAAGTATACAATTTGCAGCAATTTAAGTGCAGAACTAACATACATCTGCAAGCATCTCGGGGCGCTGTTGAAGCGTTATAGGTTCGTTGGTCTTGGTTTAAGAATTTTCGAGCTTAATTTAAGTTGGCAATGGTCTATAACATAGCCTTTGTATTTTTAAAATTAGAACGAACATTCTTAAAATAATCCCGCAACAGGATTAAAGTAAGATTTTTAAGCTTACTAAAAATCTCAAAAGAAGATTTTTCGGTCTTGTGAAAATGAGCTCAAAATAAGATTTTTGTACTTGGAATACGATTTTTCGAGTTTAACATACTTTCGTCAACGAATAAGCTTGAAATGACACTGATATTCTTGGTTTTAGCTCGTTTTTTTTTCTGAGTGTACCAGAAATGGAAATTGCCTTCTGAGTGGATAGCCAAGCAGCGATTAACTCCAATCCGATTGCTCGTCGGACAAATAACCGGAAACTGCACCATTGGAAACATGGCCAAAAGACTAGGTATCATTACAAATGACTTCTGCAGGAGTTGCAATGATGAAGAGGAAATAGAAACATCTTATGTGTCACTGCCCAGACCAAGAGCACCACCACTCTTGGAAGATCTAGCAACGATGCCTCTACCAGATTTAAGAAGATTCATCAACAGATCCGAATGGTTTTGTTAGTTGCATGCCCTATCGTGTACTATAAAAGAGTTATCACAATGGGCCTCAATGGGTTCTGAGTGAAAATTGCATACATGAAAACTGACCCTCTAACATAATCTAACTCAGGAACAAGACGCCTAGGTTAAGGCATTCTTCCTTGAAACTTACAGGAGAGTAACAAGAAAGTGGAGAATGATCTCATTAGTCTCTTCATCAATGTAGCTCCTGCAGAAGTCATTAGAGGGAAGGCCTTTGAAATTTTTACAAAGCATTATACGAATATATATATATATTTCCAAATCTATGAATAGCCTATTGACATATCTAAAATCCTCAGAACTGGGGATAAAACTGCGCCATATCTTCGAAACCTACAACCCGAACCCCTCAATATACAAAAAAACCGGCGAGTGTCGTTCATGCACCAAAGCCCGAAGGTTACGTACATCAGAGGCAAGGTATACCTTTGCAAAATCCGTGAACTAGTAAAAATTCAAATAAATGGAGCACCCATGAGCAAAAAACATGCATACACAAAATAGAAGGACAACCGACCAAAAAAGGCTTGGGAGTATGCTACACCTATTTAGGCATGCTTCATAGATTTCGAGAAAACGACCGAGTCCCATGACACGATGTAAACTCTGGAGTATGGAATTGACGGTTCTCTCTTGAGAGCAATTCAATCTCTTTACACAAACTGTATACAATACAAGCTCTGTTCGGTTCGGCTATACGACGTTAAGTCAATACCTTTCAGCGTTGACGTTAGACTTCGGCAGGGGTGCGTTTTGTCTCCTCTCCTTTTCATTACTTAAATGGACTAGATGTTACAGCCAGAGTATATCCATTATGTACTGTAGTATCCATAGATATACTCTGGTTACAGTGCAGTCTTTTGGCGAAAAACGTTTCGAATTGGGAGATCTGAGGATAAGTCATTTGCTCTTCGCTGATGACTTTTTCATTCTTGGGTCCTCTCCGACTCGATTGGTTTGTAGCCGTTAGTGTTGAAGCTGAGATGAAGGTGTGTGAAGGTAAATACCCAGACTTCTGGTCGTCTCCAGAACGCGTGTTCATTGCACCAGAGGTAAGAGAGACTGAGATACCCATCTTCGACCGATTTACAGTAATTTGCCTACAAGCTAAATTTTACGCTCTTAATAATTTAAGGTGCGCTAGTATTGTTCCATAGAAATTCGTATTGACAAATGTCAAAAATCCTCTCCACCAACACATTCGCACCTAATCTTTTTACACGGATAGGAACTGATGTACACAGATAGGAAAACAAAATGGCGGATTCCTGGCAAAAATTGAGGGGCCCAGCGGCAAGAGGATTCGGAGATGGGTATCTCAGTCTACCTTACCTCTGCATTGCACACTGAATGTTAGTCCCATTAAAACAGGTGGAGAAATTTAAAGTAACTGAGTTTTCCTGTCACATGGGTCAGGCTGGGTAATTTTGAGATAGCTCGCTCATTCTGTTCTTAGAAGGACTGAACTTAATGTCAGAGCTAAGTTGTCAGCCTTTAATTTGGTGTTTGTTCCAACTCTTACCTACAGCAGTGTTGTTATAAAGATTTTTTCTAGATCTTACAAATTTCGGTTTCATATCTTAACTCATCTTAAATGTGAGTGAACAGTACCTAAATCGCAAAAACGCATCAAATTTTGAGATTATGGCATAAATTAATGAAACAATACCAACCAAGTAAACAGGTTCAATGTAGTCAAACCATTTTATATCGCGGCATGTCAAGGTTTTTTTTTTCTTCGAAAATAGGTTAATAAGTAGAGTGTTTCATAAGGTTATAAATGTAGTGCGAGTGCACATGTTATATTATCTCCAGGTTAGGCTTCAGTTATAGCCATCAGAACACATAAGAATAAGACACATTTAGCCATAGCATATCATAGGAATTCAGTGGAATACTTCATGAAACTGGTTGAGAAGTTGAACAGAAAAAGTTTTTCGTACGGAAAAACAAAGAAATGCCTTTTTTAGAAAATTTAAAGACCAATAATTGCTTAATTTTTTTTGACGAATTAGTTTTATAATTCAAAAGCAACATTTTAAGACCAAGATTGAGTTCACCGATTGAGTTTAAGTGCTCCAAAAAAGTGAAACAATTTTTTTACGGATGCACTTTCCTGATAGCTATAACAGCAGCCTTAGTAAACTACAAGTTTGAACGAAATAATAAAAAATAAACAACTTTTGGAAAGACCAAAATTGGGTATGTAACTACCCTATTCTCTAGTCAAACTATTCTAATTTTAAAATTTACATAATTATAAATACAACCCGTAAAGTGAAGTGATAGCACTATTTTTAAATTTTCTTTCTTAAGAATTGAGTTTGAACGCTATATTATTCCAATGCAGAATTTCATTAAAATCGTTAATTTGTATTAACATCGTTTTTCCGACATTGAATCAGTTTGTGTTCATCTGCTAGGAGTGTTATAAAAAAATAAATAAATAGGTGGCGCAACAGGCGTGTAGACACCCTAGGCCTAGCTTCTCACAACCATTCGTTTTGTCGTACCGTGTAATGTACATAATATATTTCTACTCGGCATTTGGCAGACATTTTTTGAAGCCAAATTGAGACTTAGAAATTGTACAGAAAGAATTATTTACCATAATTCAGTAACTCGATGCTGTGCAAGGCTGCGACTGCGAGATTTGCGTTATAGTTTTATAGTATCATGAAACAGCTTTGTATTTATTTTAAAAATTTGTAGGCAAATAACGTTTTTAGAAATCATTTAGAAAGACTTCTGTTTTTTTCAGTACCTACCTTAATCTTTTTGAAAAGTAACATTTCCCGCTTTGACCTTATTTTTGGATCGATATCCTTGACAATTTCCCCAAACTTTTAGCTTAGAAAGCTCTACCGAACTAGGTCAAAAGTCCAAGCCTGCCATTTTTAATGTATTCAGCAAACTGACAAACTGTTTGGGAATTGTATTTAACAATGCAACTGTTTCAACTACATAATTGTAACAAAATGTTGAATTGTACTCTGCGAATCTTCAACTTTTCACGGCTAATTTAAATCGGACTCTGCAGGCGTTAAAATTTAGAAAAATTCTATTCAGAATCGCCGAGGGGGGTCCGGAGGGTCGTCGATATTAGTTATAATATATACCTAACTTAATGACAAGAGCTAATTCAGAAAAGATTTTTAGAATTTAATTTGAAATTTAAAGTTAAAATCTTAACATATCTTATTGTAATTCTACAAATCTTAAAAAATGCTCTAAAAACGAGTGAATATCTTCTCATCTGGAAACCTCCTCAATATCTTAAAAAATAAGATAATTAAGATCATATAACAACAGTGACCTACAGTTCCAATTCCTACCTACAGAGAACTGTACAAGAACAAGCTTAAATTTTCATACAAACCAAATTAAATTTAGTTTAACTCTTATACGAATAGCCTTTCGCTGTATAATTTTTTTTTTCGAAGAGTATACTCGAAATTAAAGCGAATCGGTGTGCCCTTAATAAGTTGATGGTTCTTTTTGTAATTGAATTCTTGTTGCGGTAAGTTTAAATAATAAATTTATTCGGCTTGTTGTCGTGTACATTTGCCGGATATTTTACCTAAATCTCGAGTAATAATTACTTGCATATCCATTTGCTAATTAATTCCAAATTTCATTTTTCTTTTTCTTGTTCTATAGGCTTTTTGTATGTGAAAATGCTGCCAGATTATTTTGGGTACTTTTGCAAATCTGTTGTTGCGGAATGTGCTAACCAGAGAAAATCTAAGGAACACGAATTGGGTGGATTTCTTTCGCTAATTACCGACGACGTTTTTAGTCAGTCAGTGTGCTTGGCTACTTAGGCAAGAGAAACAAGATTTTTTTTTGTGTGTGTTTGTTATAATTTACTTGAAGTTATGTTTCTCTAGTTATAATGCAAATGGGTTGTCATTGTATGAGATGCAAGAATGTACCTAATTATGCAAGCAGAATTTTCAAATCGTTTCTAGAAGAAAGTGTTTATTTGAAGTTATGGAAGTTATGTCCATGAAGGACACAAAATGGGTTTTTCTAGTTTTTTGTCCTTTTTAAGGCATTTCTGCTTTAAAAAGTCAGATTTGTTACTATTCAGATTGCCTGTAATGTAGGTACAAAAAAATCACAGAAATGAATGGCTGGGCCTAGGGACCTATTTCGCCAACTATTTATTTCATATTTTTTTTACCGATACTCCCCAAAGCGTATCATAAGGCTTTTGCGATGGAGTTTCAAAAGGTTTAAAAGACAAGCACCTGGCTGCTGGCTTCAAAACAGGAACGCAATCTCTTCCAGACAGCGAAGGAAACCCAGTCACAGAAGCGCAGGGAATAGTAGATGTGTTTAAGCCGCATTTCCAGCAGCTGCTTAATGGACATCATGTAGAGATAGGGCAAGAAGAGAACCCACCCCACGTCCAGTCAATGAAGAGCCAGTTCCACTACTTAGTATAGAAGTTGGCTAAGCTATAGAAAAGCTTAAGAACAACAAAGCCGCAGGTTTACCAGCAGAGCTCTTTAAATATGGTGGTCATGTTTTTGTAGGGAGCATGCATGGGTTGAATGAATACTTGGTTGATGATTCGGTGCATGCTCCCTACCAAAACATCACAACCGTATTTAAAGAGCTTCGCTGTTAAACCATTAGGCTGAAAACACACCGGATAAATCAAAACGTTTTTGATTCATAAATCAAGAAAACTTTTTTTATTTGAACACACACCAAGAAAAACAGAATGTAACAAAACAAAACTTTTTGTTTTCTTGTTTCGGTTGGTGTGCGTTGAAATAAAACAAAATGGAATTTGCGAGTTGGGACTTGCCATTAGTACCTTACCTATAAAGTTGTACCAATCTTGTTTTAAATTTTCAAGCAATTGAGCAAAAGGAAGCGACTATGTACACAGTGTTGGGTGCACCCGTATAATCTAAAACGAAATGCTCCTTATCTTTATAATTGTAGATAGGGCTTCTTACCTCAATTAAAAAAATCAAATTTTCTCCATCTATGCCCATATTTTTTAAAATTTGGCCACTGAATAAACATAGAAGCAAATAAAGCTGAAAGGTGCAATGAAAGAAGAAATAAAAAAAATCGGAATCAAAATTTTGTTTTGCAAAAACAAGAGGTCAGCTATCGGCAACGAAACATGTTTTTCTGTTTTGCTTTGGTTTTTATGTTTCGTTTCATTTGGTGTGTGTTGCGCCATAAGAAAGTATGCAATTATCGACAACGACGCTGATTCGAAACAGTTTTGTTGCATTCGGTGTGTGTTGCTCGTATACAATGGCATGTATTTTCGACAACCGCAACCGAAACACTTTAAAACAAAAACGTGTGTTTTGTTTCGTTTGCTCCGGTGTGTGTTGTCTCATAAGAAACCATGTTCTCTTGTTTCACGAAACAAGAAAACACGTTTTGCTTTATTCGGTGTGTTTTCAGCCTTAGAGAAAACACGAAAACATAAAAACGGCGATCCTATGTCTTGCGAAAACTATCGAGGCATATCCCTGCTAATGTCGCAAGATCCTATCCAACGTACTGTGTGAACGTCTTAAACTGTTCTGCAATACACTAATCGGCACGTACCAGACTGAGGCAAATCCTGGAAAAGACCAAGTCGAAATACACCGCACCTATTCATCAACTTCAAAGCCTCGTATGATAGCATAAATCGTCAGGATCTCTGTATGCGGATGGTCGAATTCGGAATCCCGGTAAAACCGATTCAGCTGTGTTGCTGGAAAACACGCGCTGCAAAGTGCAGTTTATTGGAAGTAGCTCCTCCAAACTATTTCACACATTCACCGAATTTCGGCAAGGAGGCGTGCTATCGTCTTCAATCTCGTACTGGAGCACATAGTGCGCAGGGTAGGTGTCAACACGGAAGACATTATCTTCAACAGGACCGTTCAGATGCTGGAGTATATTAATATCATCGGTCGTTGCCAGCGTGCCGTGATAGAAGCTTTCACGGCGATTGAAGAACAGGCGGAATCCGTTGGCTCAGAAGTTATTGAGGACAAGTAGGCTAAGGCCACGCAGTGAGCGACGAGCGATGCTTTGTGGCGCCGAGTGCTGAAAGATAAGCAAGGGTGAGCTGAGTGATACTGAGCTCCTTCGATAGAAAAAAAGTACTTCGGCGGAGGGCGAATGAATAAGGAGAAGAAGATACAACCGCGAACTCTATGAGATGTACCAAGCTGTGGATGTAGTCCAAAAAGGCAAACGTCGACCACATTGGCTCGGCCACATCGAGCGAATGGAAAATAATGCTCCAGGTAAGAAGATCTTCGTATCCCAGCCTCCAGGTTCGAGAAGACAAGGAAGACTGAACCTCCGTTTTAGAGACAACTATGGAAGCAGCGTACCAGGGATCGTAGAGGATGGAAGGGTGCTCAGTAAAAAATGTATCCCGAATCCATGGACGTATTCAATCCATCTAACGTTTTCGACCTGTGAATTGGCCACATAGATCGTGCGCTTTGACAGTCTCTCGTCTATATGGATAAAACAGCAACTATTGCCGCCTTGAAAGACAACATAACTCGTGTTATTGGTGAGATACCAGTCGATACGTTGGGAAAAAGAATGCCAACATTTTACATTCCGGATGGACCACTTAAAACGGAGTCAACGGAGTCGCGGTCAACATTTATACGAAATAATATTCAAAAAGTAAATGTCAACAATTGATTTATCGACCCTAATAAATACTTCACTCAATTTAGCAAATTTTCGTTGTTTTTTTTTTTGTTTTAATTTTAAAAACCAAACGCTTAAAAAATCACTCATTACAGTCAAAATTCAGGTAAATTCACTTTGAATTTAAGCCAAATCAAAACCACCAGAAAAACTTTCTTCAACTTATCGCAAACGACACTCGTTTCCCCCAGAACTACGAATAGCTGGATCTAATGTTTTCTTTTGTAAATGAGGCTAAAGTCCTACAGCTCATGTCATAGACCTCCAACATATGACACATTTAGAAGTGTTCAAGATTTCATTGTTCATGCCAATGACACACATCGAATGTGATTCAAGGAGAGGCTTACCGCCTTCAAAGTTTTTTTTTTTTTTTTTATCTTCGACAAGTAATCAAATTTAAAGAAAAATCCCAATAAATGACAAATACAAAATGAAATTCCACAAAAAAAGAAATCATTTCAAAGCAATCATTTTTATAGAAAAAAAAAATAACAAATATTTATCTCTATATAATTAACATTACCAACAACAACAATAAGAACAAAATCACATCTTTCACCCAGCGAGAGAAAAAAAAACGGGTAGGTTGGTAATAGATGATTGATTTTGCTTTATCGAGTTTTTTTTTCCCATATTTCTCTCGTATATGTCCCTTTTAATAGACATTTCGCTGGTCCTCTCCCTCCCCCGCAAACACATCATTTAAGAAAAAAAATATTTAAATCTGTTCTGAATTCAAAAGTCAACTTAAAGTGTCAATCAAAAAGACAATTAAGCATGGAAATCAAACACAAAGCAGCCAACAGCAGCCTGGGCTTCGAAATAGAAAAAAAACATGACATATCTTTGATGATTTTTTGTGCGCTTACGGATAAAACGAGTTTGTTTTTTCTCTCTTGAGACACAGATTAGAAACAAAACAAGAAAAAAAAAATGAGTATAAAAAACGAAATCAAAGACATTTTTTGACTATTTTTTGAGATTAAAAGAGGTTTATTTTGAAATTTGTTAAAAAAAAAAAATACTCGTATGGCAGACCCCAACAACATACACCCATGTAGAAGTAGATGCTCTGAAGTGGGTAGCCGCCGCATAAGTTATGGGTTATAAGTACCTACTTACTTGCTTGTACACTTCAATCAATTTGGTGTTCTAACGTTACATTTGTGAATTGAACGTGTCAAAGTGTAGCTGTACCTTTAGACATATAATGGAGTAGAGAGGAAAAAAAATATAATTATACCACAGGTATCTGAAAATTGTTGAGTGGTTGTCATTATCCGAATACCAATGGAATGACAAAATGATCCGGCTCCAATTGCATTTAGATATAATTTTTTTTCTCATTATATATATATTGTCATTGGGGAAAGTGAGGTTTAAAATTTTAATTCTTCATCAGTTTTTTTTTGTTCGATTAATGAATTTGTTAAATTGAATTTGGCTTTTAAATAATAGATACTTTTGGAATTGAGGTTGACTGGCCTAAGAGAAGTGACTGAGTCAGGTTTATCAGGTAAATCTGAAAGGCGGTTACTCCTATAATTTGATTGCACAATCCGCGTAAATAATATAATAGGGATCAATAGTCGAATTAATTCGGAGACAATTTCTTTTGACCTCGTTTTTATGTAGTGTGCAGTTTGTTTCAAGGCATATCGCGGAGAATGACTGAAAATTTTGTAGACCAACGATTAATCGTTTTATTTGAGGGCTAGTTCACCTCAATCCTGATGCACATCTTCATATCGCTAAATTGCTGCATTCACACCAATGAAAAAAGGTAACAATTTCTAGTTCCTATAAAAACAGAGACACAACAAGTTACAATGAAAGAGCCACATACGTGTATAAACTTATTCGATGCTCTAACCTGGCAGCCAAAGGGGTGCCTCAGACTACGAGAGAAGAAAATTTGTAATCCCAAATCGTCATGTATTTCAATCGACTATCCCGATTTTTTTAAGATATACAAATATCCCGTATTTAATTTGTAGTCGAGTATTTTCATTATAAACTTTTTTTAATTATTATTCAAAAATTTTATTAATTTAAAAAACATGCATTTCCATATAACTAAAGCCTATCGTTCACTCTTCAAAATGAAATGCACAATGACACATTTTCAAAGACAGTTCGCACACGACACAATAAATGTATGCAGCATGTTTACGATATGTTGCCGCAATAGTCCAAATAACGTTTTTACGAAAGAAATATTGGAAACATTTCTTGGACAATTCGAAAATTCGAGAACAGCGGATAGTGTTTTAATTTCTGCTCATTTTTGTATAAACTTGCGACTTCACGGTAGATTTGCGTTCACAAAACGATCATAAACAAGTTTGTTAAAATTTAGACAGAGCAACTATCGAGTCAGCTAGTAAGGATTAATAATCATGAAGCATGTGCCTGTATTCTGTTTCCCTTGAGATGTAAAAATTAAGCTAAGGGAAATGAAGGTACATTTGGAAAGGGACTTAATTTTAGTGCGGACAGCGTACCCACCAGACTTTTTAGATTTTAGGGCCTAGTACTGGGGGGTTATTCCCAAATGCGCAGCGGATAAGTATATGTTGGGGTTGCGGATCGCATAGATTCTGTATTTTATCAGAAAAAGTATACTGAAAGGATATTTGGTGGCTTCTTTTTTTTTTTGTTACCTACATATCATCATAGCTTGATTTCGCAGAAATACTTTGAAGGACACGTCTCATTTAAACATTTAAAAAATAGAGAAGTGACTGAAAGAAATCCTTAAAATCTAGTGAGTTTCGATTCGATTTTAAAAAGGACGGTCATGGTCGGTATCGGTGAATTTCAAGGTGGGTTTCACCGGGTGCGAAGCATTATTTTGTCTTAGTCGTGTGTACGACATAAATGTGTGCAACATGTTTTATGCCTATTGTGTTGTGTTTACGTCACGACTCATGAAGGAATTAAGTTTGTAGATTATGTCTTCCCTTCAATAAGTAATAATTAATGGAATAATCCAATACAATAGTGTTGTTTTTTTTTTCTCTGTTTGTTGCTATAATTTTCATAGTTATTTTTGTCTCGGGTTTGGCATCTAAAACTATGGTTACCGTAACTATAACTCGCAGCATGTGGCCCGCAGTTGACACTAAAATGACAAAGATCCTATAACATCTTTTGATAGAAACCAAATCCGAGTGGTCGGCGGGGTAATAATCGGACACTGCATTATTGGAAACATGGCCAAAAGACTAGGCATCTTTACAAATGTCATTTACAGAAGTTGAAGAGATGAAGAGGAAATAGAATCTGTGGAACATCTCCTGTGTCACAGCCCAGTCCTCCAAGAACGCCGCTACTCTTGTAAGACAGCATACGGTTCTTTAACGGCTTGAAAGATCTAGCAACGATACCTCTATTAGATTTAGAAGATTCATCAGCAGATCCGAGTGGTTTTGTTACCCTGACCCTCTTACCCAACCTAATATATATATGTTGCCTTTACTTTTCTGCTGAAAGAAACCGCTCGCATTAAACCGATTCTAAAACAAAGAAGAAACAAATGCCCACCTTCTGAAAATTCGAATTTCTACCAAATTTTCGATATGGCAGATAGTACGAGTAGTACCCCCTCTTTCTCTCCTGTAACTTGTGTCTAAACGAACCATAAATAATCTGCAATAATTGCACAAATTAGCCAAAGTGTTTAAAACGTACCATTATTCAGTTGTGTTCAAAATTCTTCCAGAGGAGCTCTTAAAAGATTCTAGTGAGAAAAAAATAAGTGAACAAACATCTGACACGGACTATAGGTACCAAAAAGTTTCCATGCATCTATGGCAGTATTCGTATCTATTATCAACAAAGTCGCTTAAATACTCCATCCAATCATCCAGCTCAATACTTTGTAATCAGAACCGTTTCGTTGTCGTTTTATTACAGCACTTCACAAAAAAAAAAACCCCACTTAAGCAGCTAAGCTGCCGATTGCCACCAGGCAAATTCAAATATTAACCACGACCCAATTTTGAAAAAGTCAACTGCGTACCATAATCAAAACAAATACAACGAATTAATTTGTATCACACTGTTCTCGTGTGATGATTTTGCAGATACCGATCCATGAACGACGACGACGACGCCGGCCGGCCGCCATGCGACAACGACCGACAGCTTGATGCAACAATATTGTCAAAATAGCGCATTATTGGTGACATTGTCTCTCATTTCGTTTTGAACACACTACGAGAAACGAGAAACCCGACCGCAAATCAAAGTATCCTTGGGAAGTATTATAAAACCAAACACTTGATAGTTTGTGAGTTATATGAATATCCCCATCCGGCTATGGGGCATTTTTTGTTGCGGTTCCAAACTGGAGCGATAATAATACAAATTCATTTTATTGCTAAGGTTTTATTGTCCTGCCGCTTTTGTTGATTTGTTTATTTTGTTGGCAACAATGTTACGGGTAAGCCGTATATGCATATAGCGCGGTTTGACCACCCCAATTGATTTGAAAGAGCAATTTTTTATATATAGGTACCTATAGGTATTTTATAATGAGATTAAATGAAATCACAGATGAGGTTTGAAGTGGCTTCTAATTTAGGACACAGTTTTAATAGGCGAGCTCAAAGTTGTTTATACTAAGTGGGCGCCTTTGCGTTAGACTGCTTGGTATTCGAACGGAATTGGACTGCACTATACGAGTATGAATGATTAGAAAAATGTACTTATACTTTGAATAAAAATAGCTGAATCGAAATTTTTGTTCATTCACAAAAATTCAAAAAATAAAAAATTGGTATAGAACACTTGTTCTGGCTGTTGAAAAGAAAAATGATAAGGGGACCTAAGAATTGATTTGAATTTGGATACATGAAGGGTGAACGACCGACACCCGTTATTTTTCTGTTTCAAAAATGTGGACAAAAATTTTAAAACACTTTACACTGAAAATATTGGACATAAGTAAACGAATAGAAAAAAGGACATGAATCTGTTAATACCATAGAATATTAAAGCCAATCGAGATTAGAGAAAACTTTTAGAAATGGAGGGAAGAATAGGGACCAAGGTTTTGTTAATTTAAGGGCAGTAAAGTCGAAGAATCTGTTGTAAATATGCATCTACTTATAGGGGGCCCAGAAATCATTTGAAGAAAGTCGTTACCGAGCATGAAAATCCCAGACTTTCCCGCACAAAGTAGACTTTCCCGCTAAAAAAAGACTACAAAACTTGGACTGAAATGCGCGTACTATTTGTTACAAACATATTTTAAGCAGTGTTGCCACTAATAAAAAGTGAATCCGGTCAAATCTGACCGAATGACCGGATTTTTATTTTCTAAATCAGGTCAAAAATTCCGGTCAAAAGTTAAAATGATAATTTTTGACCTGAAACCCGGTCAAAAAGAGAAAATACATACCTACCTATTAAAATTTACGAATTTTTAGGCTCACCTGCATTATCGATGTTTAGAAAACGTTTTTGTAATCTTGAGTTTGTGAACTTGTTTTTTATTTCGTTTGTTTAAAATTTACTGAAACTAATTTTTCATTTCATATGACATGTTTTAAGTTCTGAAATACACTTCTAGTGCATGGCCATACACCAATGAACGTCGTGTCCAGCGACACAGGTAGATTTTGAGTGAGTAAAGGAGAAAAAGTCTACTTTCAGAAATAATTCTGTCACGTTCTTTTTCGCACCATTGTGCTTTCGATACAAATCTTCATTTGATATTTGCGTTCATAGAGTGAGGACGTCAAAAACGGGCGCCCGCTTCGGCTTACCCATAAAATTTGTTTGTGTTTTCAATTTCACTATTCTTTTACCTGCCAAATTTTATTTCATTGTAATGACGCCTGGTTTTTGTGTGTAGCCAAATCGTTAATGGAAATGAAAGTCACGGGAGGACGTGTAGGGCCAGGCCATGTACTATACTAACTAAGGACGTGTGTCAATTGGGCTAAATAATTATTCTCGGATAATTTTCTGACACTTGAAAAGAGTAGTTCACCAAACTCCAATCTGAGATTTATAGAATTTCACACTTTAATTAATTGAAATTCATTGTTTAATTTCCTCTTCAAAATGCTAGCAAAAGAAAACGTAAAAAAATTAGCCTGTAAGATAATTTATTATCGTGCTCCCAGAGCAGAACTCCATGCGTGATGTTGTAGTTCCATTATTCGCATTAAATTGGTTTCTGTTTGAACTTGGGAGCATATGTTCGTAATGTATGGCAAAGTTATATTCAAATTATAGAAATCTATCTTTATTTATAATCAGTAGGGCAATTTTATTTTTCCAGTCAAAAAAGGGTTTTCCGGTTAAAAACATTTTTCGTTCCGGTCAAAAAACGGTTAGGCCGGATTTCAAAATTTTTTCCGGTCAGATATGCCGGAATCCGGTCAGAATGGCATAACTGATTTTAAGTTTCTCGTTTTCATTGCGGTAGGTAATTCATGTTTTAAGGCCGTGTGTCAATGAAGGCGTTCAAGAATCTAGTACTAGTTTAGTAAGTTTGACAGATCTCTAACTTCATGTTGCTGGTTTTCATTTCAGTTTTTTCAGTTGACGTTTATGTCAGCGACACCGACAAACCAAGTCAAGAATTTCTCGACTTACTACTAATGCCCCTTTTTGATTGGTCGTCCAGAACCGTCCGGAAGCAATCCAAACACTTCTGAAAGCGTTCGATTGACACTCAACTGACAGTTCTTCCCCTGAAAATAAGAGAAATTTGCTTCTGAATTTGAATTCAGAATCACGGAGAGTTCTTCCTGGACGACCAATCAAAAACGGCATTAGTAGTAACTCGAGAAATTCTTGAAGTTTTTTGTGTCAACATGTGTCTGGAGAACTCAGTTTTGACATTTCTATTGGGTTACCGGGAGTGCATTCCAAATTCGGCAGTAGTTAACTATTTTCACTACAGCGTTGACAAGCTGTGACAGTTCGAAGGAGGGGAAGTTAACTAAATTAACAAGAGGCAAAAGTGTGGTTCATTTCACTCATACTAACAAAGCAACTGTCATGGATTCACGTATTCATTTTTTTTTTAAATCAAACATGGATTCCAACAACAACTACTCACTACCACATGAAAAGTGAAATGTCAACATGAAATTAGTAACAATAGCTGTCCCAGATTCCAAAAAGTAACTAAATAAACAATCGTTGTTAATTTAGTTAAAATAGTCAAACCTGGAATGCAGCCCGGAAAGCATGGAAGAACGCATTTTGACATTTCGTAGAGCAACAGTCAGAACTGAACTTCTAAAAGAAGTGACATAACTACAATTTCGAGCTAGTTTTTGCGTTCAGGTAAATTTGAGTCCAGAAAATTCAAGTCGACTTACGATGACTAGATCCTTGAATGCGACCAATTGGGCTGAATAAATTATTCTTGCTTGATTTTCTGATGTACAACATACGAAAGTGGTGAAAAAAGAAGTTCACTAAACTCAAATCTTAAAATGGAAATATTTCCTTAGTCAGGTACTCCATATTTTTCTAACTTCCAATAGGGGGAAGGGGTTAAAGAAAATAAATTTCAATTTCTGGGATTTTGGAAATTTTGCTTGTGACCCGGGTTATTGGCTCGCTAGAAAATATATTTCAAATTTTACAAACAAAAAGATTGTGTACCTAAATAACTTACTTGCATTTTTGCATTCACGGATTTTCAAAATATTGGAAAAAGGTTTTTCTCATTGAAAGAAACCCTACCGCATTAAACAACCCAAAAAAAAATTGTATATTTTCGGTGGATTTTTGACGTCTTCGAAATATTATTTTAGGGTTTCAGACATAAGCAAAAGTCGTTCCACTGCCGGAGAAGAGAAAGCCATCTCCATTTTGAATGGTATAAAAGTGACAGTTCAGCAAAATCTATATATATAAAAATGATGGCAAAAATGTATAGTAAGTAATTCATCAATTGAGAACGGACCGATTTGGCTCAAATTTTGTTTCAGTTGTTCGTAATTACCAGCAGAAGATTCTTCTAAAAGAAAATTGGTATGGAATTTCGTGTGCAATTGTTCTGAAATGTATTTTCGAATGGAAAATAATGGAAAATCGGAAAATTCATTGTGAATCTTGGATAATTGTGAAATTCATTGTGATAAAAGACGTTTTGCGTGCATTTTGGGTGGAGAAGTTAACCTGCCTGCTCTTGGCAATGGCCAAATTCCCTTTGATGTTTCGACTGGATTACGGTTTTTCGCGCTGTCAGCTGTACGTTACCTGTTCGCGTGTTGGCAAACCCTCTTCGTTGTTTGTTTTTGCGCCGGAAAACAAATCGCTCTCTACTGATTTCGATTCCACTATCTGTGTTTAAAAATAACGCCAATTTGAAGGCGTTAAATTGGGGCGAGACGAAGTTCGCTGGGTCCGCTTTTTGTTTATATTTTTAAAGTGATTACATCGACTTCAATAGGTAAGATAGCATTAAGTTATGAGTATCTACTGTGGTGGACATATAACACTAGTCTTTTTTTCATTTAAATATCAAAAATATATCAATTACCAATGTTGGTAATTGACGAATATATTGCAGAAATCAGAAGCAACAACCAACAAGTTATGATTCAAAATCACTACCAAAAAAGAGGTGATAAAATTGACACTTTCAAGCTCTGTTAATCTCTTGACGATGAAAAAACGAAAACCCCGGACAATCTAGAAAACCTATCCCGGACGTTCCCCACATAGGCGAAAAAGAGTAGATGACTGGGAAAACCCGGACGGATGGCTAGGGCTACACTAGTCAATGGGGGCGTTCAATGCGCTTTTGCCTAGCTAGTCAACAGCCTCTGATTGGTCGATTTGACTGCAAATCTAGGCAAGTTTCGTGAGGTCGGTCAGCTGTGGGGACTGGAAATTTAGGCAAGAATTTCTGCCTATGTTCTTAGTCGATTTGAGAAATGTCATAAACAGCTGATTGAAATCGAAGAAATTTTCACTCCATTGTTGAACTTTGCTGAGACTTGTATGTGGTTTTGTTAGGAAAAATGATAAAAAATTAAATTTTAAGTTACTATTGACGGTGATCTGTAGGACATCGATTATAGCGAGGAAACGTACAACAAATTGACTACGGGTAATAAAATCAACACGTACATAGGTGTGATAATAATTAAATAAAATGAAATAGGTATTGGTTAAGTAGATATTGGTACTTGCATAAAACCATCTATAGAATCATTAATTTTACACTTCAATAATTTTATATTTTTCTTTAGTAGGTAGCCAATGTGTTGATCAGTTGATGTAAAAACAGCAAGTGAATGTTCAATTCTTAACACATGTGAAGCATTTGACATTTAACTTAGGAACTAGGCAATTTTCCGTTCAATGATAAACTGTCACCTAAATATTTAGGTGCCTAACCACATTGAACGCGGCCAATGACAATTTAAACGGATAACGTTCTGTCCTTTTATTTGTTCTTGATGGTTGTCGTTGCTATAGGATATGCGAATCCGATTTTTTGATCTCACAAAGTTGCATCATGACTTTTTAGTTCCATCCGTGTTGCGTCGTCGGCCCATCTGTCACGTGATATCCCTCACATATACGATGGGATGTTTTAGGACCGACACGGTAACTTCACGTATTGTTTGTTTTTATAACGGAAACGTTAATAACCATATTGCCATCTAACAATATTCAAAAGGCGCACACCCAATTAGACGAATGTACAAAAATAATTCTTAAAATAGAGAAATAATTCATTTATACAAATCCGAGTGTTTCCCGAAAGTTAATTCCAAACTCCAGTCACATACTCTCATATACGCTGCTTATTTGTTAATGAAATTCCATCAAATTTCGAAAAAAAAAAAGAATAACGTGCTAATGCTATAAGGCTGATTGCCGATAAAGTCAGCAATCCAAACGAAAAATGAGAAATGCATACTCAAAAAGCGAAAAGCCAACTTTGGTCGCGCACTCAACTCATATAACAGAACAAACTTATGTGTGTCCTCCCAGCACCCCCCTGCGTCAACACCTGGCTGCAAACATTTCCAAACCAAAATGGTCTATACTCGATAAGTCAAAGCCCACTGTACTTATAACAAAAAATGTTATGAATATTAACAAAATTTAATGAAGAAGATATAGATAGAGATACCCCCCGCGCGCAGGCCCACTGTCATGTCGGTCGGTATATACGATTCGATGGAATGCATTCATTTGGATTTTTATTTTTTTTGTTTAAATAAATTTTATTAAAAGCGTACGTATAGTAAGTATCAATATCATTATTAGGCTATTGTGTAACTATCGGTGTTAATTTGTAATTACATGCACGTACAGCTTGTGGCGAATGTACGCGCGCGTGAAACAGAAACACAGACCGGTGACAAAGAAAAAAAGCTACACAAGTGGAAATATCATATAGAAAGCAAATAGAGGATGATGATGATTCAAAACCAATTTAGAATTATTGATTAAGAAATAAAGTTATTCAATGAAATTTTCATTCATTATTTTGTGTTGTGTAAAAACAACGAGACGATGAAACTGTGTGTGTTGTGTTTTTGTAGGTTTGTTGCGCTCCTGTTGCATTCATATACTGTATGTACACGATTGTAATTTTTTTTTTTAATTATTTCTGTGATGCATATGCAATTAGGTGTTGCACAGCAATGTTTATTGCTGGATTAATGCACGTTTTGCAAATTTGTAAGGTCAATGGAGATTGGAGATGTTGCAGCTGCGGTGTTTGGAGTGCAAATTTATAATTTGTGTTTGGTTAGTCACTTCTAAGAAAATTCAAATATGGACCAAAAGGAAGTGATAAATTCTGTCATTGTTCTCGCAGTGAAATACATATATAGAGAAGATGACACAAGCTAATTAGAATTCACACGATTTTGCACGTGCATTGCAATAGGGAGCCAACTTTTGGAGACAAATTTATTCCGCAACTGTTTAAGTTGATTCTTAGAATTATAAAGAGAACCCGACCCATTATGTTATTTGGGCTGGCCACTTTTAACCGCATCTCAAAATTTCGAATCCAATCCATAAAATCTCGAAAACACAAAATGTTCAAAAAAAAAAAAAAAAATCTCAAAATCGCGACGATTTTTAACACCAATCTTTTCAGGTATTTTCGAGATTTTTTCTTTCGGTACTTTCAAGAATTTTGTGTATTTCAAGAGAAAAATATTACAAAAACAGATATTTCTAAGGTTCGCGAATTCATGAGAATCACGGGGAAGGAACATTTTCTTGATTCTCACAGATTTAAGTATACCTAAAGCCAGGACCAGCACCAGACTTGTAACGTGTGTTGTGTTGCCATACAGTAGTATCACAAACCAGTAAGAATAGACCGCCGACTTCCCGTGCACCTACCCGAAAAATTACCCCGTCTGTGAATACGTGTAAATGTCAGAATTAATGGCGGCAATGATTTTACATGCTATACCATGGGCCTAGGATTTTTCAAGTATACGTGCGTTAATGGCGCTCCTTCGATTTTGTACAGCACCAACACATGAAAAATCCTGGGCCCGCCGACGGCAGCTTGTAGGCAAAGTCCGTTATGTGGGAGGAGTCGACGGTCTATTCTTACTGGTTTGTGCAGTAGTATAGCGCCATCGGACCATAAGGGTTTGGACACAATACACAAGACAAAATGTTTCTACACAATATGAAATACATACCTCCGCAACAATCCACGCGTTGGAAGTATGGTTCGGGGTTTTGCCGATTTCATAACAACGGAGTGAACAAAGGAGAGATTGTAGTAGGGGAAGTGGATTTAATAAAATCTCATCGATTCTCCTGAGTTACAATTAACGGTCATTAGGTTCCATGGAGCCTATCACAAACAGTGCTTAATTTCTACGTTAAGTTAAACTAAGTGAATTACCGTCCTTTTAAGGGCGACAAAATAATATTTTAGGGTATTAGAAATCGATTTAACCAAAATGAAATGTTTTTGCAGAATCTCGAAATTTTTCGACTTTTTCAGAATTTTTTTTCAATAACATTTTTTTTTTGTGATCTTCCAAAAATCTCGATATTTTTTTTCGACATTTTGTCGATTTGAGATTTTTTATTTTGTCTGTGAAAAGTGGTGTTCCCATGTTATTTCCTTTAAATTTCCTTAATACGAAGAAATGAATAATTAAACACTACAATTTTGAAAAAAGAAAGCCATACGCACTTTATTGCGTTCCTTTATTCAATACGAGTATTGGCTGTTACGTTTTTTTTTTGGTTCGGTGTAACTTCTAAGATCGTCCAAGTATCTAATATGAAATGCATGTAAATATATGTAAAGGGTGTTAAATGTTTGTTCTCGAATTGGAAAAATATTTTCCAGAAACGAACAATTTGTGGTAATATTGGTTAAAACGATTTCATTATCTACAACAGTGAGCGTCAAAAGTGCGTGAACTAAACACCGATGATGATTTCATTTGTGTTTGTAGTTTGGAAACTATTTTTTTTAAATATCTAGACATACAAAGTGTGTTTTTTTCTGTCAAAATGAAATATGTTTCGTTATTGTTTTGTCGTTATAAAACTTTTTACAGATTGCTGGTTTTTAAGAATTTTTTAAGACCCTAAAGAAACTCTCACTAAACACTTAAGCACTTACTCATTTTTGACACTCACTGTATGTAGCATAGTTTTCGATTTCGATACTGTCCTACTTTGGAATCCTAAGGGAGTCCTTCTCCAGTATTCCTGATAAAAAACGGATGAAAGTTTGGCTGAATTTGACTACGACACACCGTACGAAGCAGTGATGCCATTCTGACCGGATTCCGGTCATATCTGACCGGAATCTGTTTACTCTGACCGGAGAAAATTTTGAAATCCGGCCTAACCGTTTTTTGACCGGAACGAAAAATGTTTTTAACCGGAAAACCCTTTTTTGACCGGAAAAATAAAATTTCCCTACTGACTATAAATAAAGATAGATTTCTATAATTTGAATATAACTTTGCCATACATTACGAACATGCTCCCAAGTTCAAACAAATTCTGCTCAGGGAGCAGGATAATAAATTATCTTATAGGCTAATTTTTTGACGTTTTCTTTTGCTAGAATTTTGAAGAGGAAATTAAATATTGAATTTCAATTAATTAAAGTGTGAAATTCGATAAATCTCAGATTGGTGAACTACTCTTTTCAAGTGTCAGAAAATTATTCGAGAATAATTACTTAGCCCAATTGACACACGGCCTTAGTACATGGCCTGCCTGGCCATACACGTCCTCCCATGACTTTCATTTCCATTAACAATTTGGCTACACACAAAAACCAGGCGTCATTGCAATGAAATAAAATTTGGCTGGTAAAAGAATAGTGAAATTGAAAACACAAACAATTTCTATGGTTAAGCCGAAGCGGACGCCCGTTTTTGACGTCCTCACTCTATCAACGCAAATATCAAATAAAGATTTGTATCGAAAGCACAATGGTGCGAAAAAGAACGTGCCAGAATTATTTCTGAAAGTAGATTTTCTATGCTATATACCTTTCTCCTTTACTCACTCAAAATATACCTGTGTCGCTGGACACCTCGTTCATTGGGAGGCGTGTATGGCCATGCACTAAAAGTGTATTTCAGAACTTAAAACATGTCATATAAAATGAAAAATTAGTTTCAGTAAATTTTAAACAAACGAAATAGAAAACAAGTTCACAAACTCAAGATTCACATATTATAAAAACGTTTTCTAAACATACCATAACATAAAAAGTCGTAAATTGTATAGGTATTTTCTCTTTTTGACCGGATTTCAGGTCAAAAATTCTCATTTTAACTTTTGACCGGAATTTTTGACCGGATTTAGAAAATAAAAATCCGGTCATCCGGTCAGATTTGACCGGATTGACTTTTTTTTAGTGGCAACACTGGTACGAAGTACGACTGTCAAAAGAATGAGGTTTTCAATGAAAATGTAAAATGAAATTTCGATTCATACAGATGGTTCCAAAACTAAGGAGGGTATACAGAGTCAGGTTCCCAATCTTTCATACTGCGACTCCCTAAAAAGGTTGAAATATTTTTGCGAAGTCCTTCTAAAAGCACTCTCTGTTGACGTCAGAGCTACATACTTATGTGGCTTGCTTATTATGTGGTGATTTTATTGAGAATGACTACAACTATACATAGTGCGGATGCAAGATACAGGATACACCATCAATACCATATTCCCAAACTGCCACTGCGTTCTTAATTTAAAAAGGACATTTTTGTAAGCTGGCGAAATGCGATACCAGTAGATTAAAAAAAACCAAACGTGCTGAAACGTACCTAAACGTCTGTTAGCTTTATTACGAAAAAAATGACCTTTTCTTTTACAAAGTCGAAAAAAAATTCAAGCATCAGCTTCCTCATCAAGCTTTGCTATATACAAAAATCCATAAAAGTGTCTGTGTCAACATTTCCCGCTAAAAATCAAACTGATTGTTTTTTTGGTCTTTCTTTTGCATCAAAATCTTTCCTCGATATACAATATCTGTTTATGCAAGTGGCATTTTGAAGCTGCAGTCGCATTCAAAACACAATTATTGTAGAAGACGGCTGGCGCACAATCCATGACTTAGCGTCCATCAAAGGGAGTGTGACTGTTTTTCATATATAAAAAAAAAATATATATATCTTAAACAGTTGGTCTTGGCGGTGACGACGACGCGACGGTCCCGCTACTGAATTTTGGTTTTGCATTTTTTTTTGTAACAACTGGACTTTGAAAATGTACCAGACGGGGATCGGGCAGCAGCATTATTAACAATTTGTTGGTTATTCTGAATGTGGATGAGAAAAATGCAACGAGATGGAGGTTCTGCGGAAATCGTATCCTGTTTGCCGATGGCTGGGTAAGAAGACGTAGGTACATTGGCTGTGCCGATGCCGTGCACTGTGCAGTCATCGCATCGTCCAACGAAAGTGTTTCGTTTGTTTATCATTTTGTCAAAGGGAGATTTGAGACAGATTTGTGGCACTTGGGTGTCTGTGACTTGAAGTCTTTTGTTATATACTTCAGTAAGCTCACGGTGTGTGGGATATTGCTGTTCTGTGGATTTTCTTGAAAATCACCATATTCGTGGAATTAGCTGATGTGCTGCGATGCAATTTTTTAATTGACAGGGTCTGTAAGAGCGAGTTGATTTTTTTTTTCATTTTTGCATTATGCATAAAATGGTGCATATCGATGTGTTACTCAGCTGAATGTTTTTGCTAATCAATGGGGTTGTAGGTATTAATAGATGAGTGCAATAATACGGTATTCATATACACTGGCGATCAATAGAATGAGGCCATTTCGATTTTCACTCTTTGTACTTACTTACTTACTTAGGCGGCTCTACAGTTCGGGGTGAACCGATGCCTCAGCTAATAAGCCTCTCCAGTTAGCCCGGTCCTTATCTAACTGCCTCCAGTTGCGCACTCCTAGTCGGTTGAGGTCGCCTTCGACTTGCACGCGCCACTTAAGGTGAGGTCTTCCTCTACTGCGATGTTTCTCCGGGTTTGACTCGAAGACTCTACGGGCCGGAGCATTTGTTCCCATCCGCTCTACATCTCCTAGCCATCTTAAACGACTTACTCGTAGTTTTTTGACCAGGTTGATGTCGCTGTAGAGCTCGTATAGTTCCTCGTTAAATTTCTTCTACGAAGAATCTTTCTCTCGAAGCGACCGAGGATATCTTCTTCCGCTCTGGATAGAGTCCAAGCTTCAGCGCCATAAAGCAGGACTGGGATGATCAAGGTCTTATACAGAATCTCCTTAGTTGCTCGGGATAGGGATCTACTACTCTTCTTGCCTTCTTAGCCCAAAGAAACAGCGGTTGGCAAGAGTTATTCTTCGTTTAATTTCTTCCGAGATGTTGTTATCAGAATTTATAGCAGAGCCGAGGTAGACAAAGTCCCTCACTACCTCAAAGTTATAGCTGTCGATCGTGACGTTTTGTCCGATTCTACGATGTTGGGTGTCCCTTCTTGTTGACAGCATATACTTGGTTTTGCCCTCGTTGACCGCTAGACCCATCTTAGCCGCTTCCGTTTCTATACTAGCAAACGTACCAGTGACAGCTCGCTGTGCTCTACCAATTATGTCAATATCATCGGCGTATGCAAGTAATTGGACGGACTTTTGAAAGATCGATTCGATGAGGTCGCTACCTACCTTGATGCAGCAGCGAGCTTTCTCCATCGTCATCCTACACAATCGAACGAGTTTTGCGGGGAAGCCAAAGCTAGACATGGCTCTGTATAGCTCGTCTCTATAGATGCTGTCGTACGCGGCTTTGAAATCGATGAAAAGATGGTGGATATCGATTTGGACTTCTTGGGTCCAGTATCTGCCTAAGTGTGAAAATTTGGATCGACGGTGGACTTTCCTGGCCTAAAACCGCACTGATAGGGGCCAATCAGGTTATTTACAAAGGGTTTAAGGGTCTTTATACCTGTTGGAAATTTTGAACCCGGAAACTTTTACTGCCTGGCAACAGATACATATTTTTCCAACAGTAAGTCATAAAATTAAAGGGTAAATAAGAAACGACGGCTTTAATTTCCCAAGATCAAATGAACTACTTACTTGAAAAGCGTATAAGAAGATGCGCCACTAGGATGAGGCGAATATTTCGTTGCAGGAGCGATCTTTTTCAAAGTTTTGTTAAGAATATTTAAAAAAGCGTTCAAAAGAACTGTTTTTAATTAGTTTGAAAAAATGGGTTCCGGAAAGACTTTGACAGCAACAAAAAGAGGAAAAAAATAAATGTTTTCAAGGAGCTAGGACTTTCAGGCCGAGAAATTGCAAGGAGGCTTGCCTCAAATTCGACTCTATCAGCGACTAAAATAAGGGCCAACAGCGGAGTATCAGCCGAAGGTAAATACGAAAAAGTGGTACTCTACAGAGAAGAAACCTGTTTTGAGGCAAGTACACACGGAGCATCGAATGAATTGTGCAAGAGAACATGTCGCTTGGAGCAAAATGTATGGCCTCATCCTAGTGATCGCCAGTGTATGTACATAGTATCGGAAAAAAATTAGAAAAGTCGACATATGAGGAGTTTATTTAATTTGAAACCTCTAGGTCCGAAGAACAAAAATTAAATCAATCGACGGAATAATGTCTTTTAAGGACGAAATAATCAGAAATGATAAAACTATCAGGGGCCGAAGCGTCTCATCCATAAACGAGCAATACTTGAAGGAATTTGTTTTTGCATCGTGTGTAAAATTTGTTGATTCCTTGAACTTATAACTCGTTTACGGATGCAGTGATTCGACACCAGAATGCAGATCCAGAAACCTCTTAAATTTGTCTTTCACTCTGAAAATTGTGTTTTTTAAATGTCAGCATCAGCAATAGTCTATGCTTCAAAAGTCTTGTAATTGTTCCATGATGAAAAATATCAAAAAAGTTTGGAACTTAAAACCAAACCTTGGGGTACGCCAACATTTTTACATTTAATCACTTTCTTTCTATGTAATGAATTAAGAATATAGCCAGTTGAATATAAAAATTGACTTGTTAGGATTTCGAGACAAATGCTGAATAGGCGGAATGTAGTTAGGTTAGGTTGAATATAGAGTTCATCAAAGAATCTGGGGAACCTTCACTGTCAAAACCTAAACCAATACGCCCAAACACTTAATTTCCCAACAGAACCTAAAAATAGTTTCAATTTTGTTTGAGAGGCCAACATCCTCCAAATTGTCAAAGAAGTACCTTCCAATGTATTTCTTTCTATTCCGAGCAAAGCTTGACATTCACAGAGAAAATGAGTAATATCCTCTGCGACATATAGGTCCTCAAATACCTCCACCTGCACGTGCCCGTATTTATTAAACCTAATCTCCTAGCGTACTTCCTAAGAAGGCACTGCCCAGAAAATATCCCTATCGCCATTCGTAACTTTGATCTGCTAAGTTTTAATAATTCTACAGATTTTTTCCGATCTAACTTAGGCCACATAGCATTTGAGACTCTATGAGTCTATGACCTACTATATCAGACCATCTTTGATCTGCCCTATTTCAAGTTTTCTCGAGAATAATTCCCTTGGCCACGGCTATCGGTGGTCTTATGCCCTCAATAGTTTCAATTTGTGGAAGCTCTGCTCCGTTCTTGACCAGAACGTCAGCCTTTTGTATGCTGAGACTTTATTTTAGGCTTATTTGACGTGGTCAGCACCAATGCGCACTAGGGCTAGGTAAGCACTTGATGATTTTTAAAATCACAATTTTTATAAAATAAAGTGAGTACTCAGTCGTCGAAGGCATGTCTAAGTAAATTCAAATATTAATTTTTACTCAAATTGTAAAAGAGCCAGAGAAAACTGGACCTTAATTTTCCTGATATGGGAAACAGTCTTAATAATTTAAACTACAAGTGTCGCAGCCTCTACGCTTTTCAAGAGTCGGCAAATCACGGAAGCTTAAGGAAATTTAAGCAACTTAAAAAAATCGGCCAAAACGAGCAATTTTCAAAAATTGGCTCCAAAATGTATAAAATTAAGAAGTAAGTTTGGATTTTCATAAGGTTTTCATATAGGTTTTCAAACCTATGTACACAAGTCGGCATTTTTAAAGGTACCCCTTTCGGAAATGCCAATTTATATTTGCTTATTTTTATGTACCTACCTTCGCCGAGTTTCGATTTTAAAAGGGACTCCTTAAAGGAACTCCTTAAAATTTAGCGCGTTTCGTTCCGATTTAAAAAAGACGGTCGGCATCGGTGAATTTGCCGACTGAACGCACTTTCCCTAAAGCATTTTATTTCTCTACAGAATTCGCTTGGTCGACAAGCCCCAACTCTTCTAAGTAGTTTCCCAAAACTTTATACCACGTACGTGCTATGTCATGACATTCGCACAGTATGTATGTGTGATGTATGTTTCAGTAGAGTAGAGTCTACACAGATCTGTGACTGAAAGTCCTTGTCTTTTGACATGCTTTCTAAGAAGACAGTGGCCATCAGACAGGATATTGATATTCTAAACTTTGCCCTGCTAAGTTTAAGAATTTCCCTAATTCCTCTGTGGTCTGTTTCTGACCACAGGGCCTTGGACAGGGACACGCTATGGGCAGCTATGTTGTTTTATTATACCTACTACTTTTGATAATTTCCTTGAAGGTACCTACTCAGTGGTGGGTTGACGTCAACTTGTTGATTTCTCGTCATTTTCCTGTCCTTTTTGTGCAACAATCCCTGACTATTATTATAGATTTGATGTAGTTTGATTCTAGTGCTTCAGCTAGGTGCAAGGACTTCCCCTAAAAAATGTTAAGCACGGCTGAAAAATGATTCTCAAGAAGTCGCAGGCGAGCCATGTTGGTACACACCTACATATGGCTAAATGTAGTTTTTTACCTACAGCATGACAAATAATGGAGAACAATCTCAAAAGGATGCGACTTCTTTCATATGCTTTGAAGGGCTCCCTGAAATTACGCCAAAAAGTGTTTTGGAAAAAAGACCAAAATAATTGCGGCGTAATATTTTTGGCAAAAACGCCAAAAAATTAAAAAGAAAATTCACCAGAATGCCAGGAAATTACGCCATATTTTTGAAAAAAAAAAAGCCAAAAAGTTAAATGGAAATTATGTAAAAATTAAATAAGGCCCGAAATCTGACAGTAAACCCAAGCAGGGTTCCGGGTCACGTTTTTTGGTGTTTTTTCCAAAACACTTTTTTGGGCGTTTTCTCAATTTTCGTAAATGGAAAAATGCTGGAAAGAGTTTTGGAAAAAATGGCAAAATTAGTGGCATTTGTGTCAAAATATTTGGGCGATTGTTCCTAGGAAAAAATGCCACAAATTTGTAAGGAGGTTTTTGGGCTCTTTTTCCACTTTAATTTTTTGGCGTAATTTCAGGGGCCGCTTTAAAGAATTGTGCAAAATTTACAAGCCACACACAAGGTGCAATCTTGTTTAAATGGCGTTAGGCAATAACGCCCAAGGAAATAGCGCCCAATCGATTTGGAAATAACTCCCTAAAAATGCACAGCGCCCTGATTGCACGATCTACACACATTTTAAAGACATTCCTTAAGTATCTAAACACAATCGATGAAAACTAATAAAATAACGCAGCTCTGTATAGTTACATCGAATTCCACATGTCAAACGGGGTGGGGGGTTAAAAAAAAATATATACAATTCATGTATTCAAATCCAGACCCCTCGAAAGCAAACACAAAATTCCGAGAAATATTCATCTATTCATCCATTTGGAGATGACAAGACGTTAATAGGTAACACCACCGGACACCCCGCTTAATCAATGCATAGTGCAATATCATTGTTCCCCATAAATACATATACGCGATGCACATATACTGTGAGACAAAATATTGCAATATGATTGGATGGACGGCAATAGGTCTCCCTCTATATTTACAAAGTTTTTGCAATAATTTACATTTTTCAGTATAACCCACAGCATTGCGGCAATTGTAAACTTAGAAAATGTGTGGCACTATTAGAGGGACCACCCCAAAGAAATATAGGTACTAAAAATGCACAAGCGGCAATAACAACAACGACGACAAACGACAAACGACAACGTCCACGTTGCGCATTTAGTGGGAGGTGCAAACTAAAGCTCTCAAAAATAATATACTTAAATATCTCAGATAAGCGTGCCTATTTTCCGCATTTCGCTTGAAAGGTACATAGATAGAAAATAACGAAACCAGCACCAGCACACCGCACATGGGAAGAGGGAGATAGATACTCTTGACGTTTATAGGTTTTAACGGCGCGCGACAGCGGCCGTAGAGTTTATTATTAACAATGGAAATGGAAATCATACAGAAAAAAAAAATTACAAAAAAATACTAAAACGTATATAGAGAAACTAAATTCCGGAACATGTTATGCCCTATTCCGATGTGTATGACTGTATGAGTAGCTAAAAAATATTGGAAGGAAGATATGATACGGTATGGAAGGCAGGCTTATTTTTTCACTATATCTGTAGATGGTGACTGAAAATAGGTTGTTAGAATTTACTTTATATTTACATACTGATTGAATTTCCCACTCTCAACTGCAATCCGTTCCTGGATAAATTCCATGACTAGGATGTATAGGATCAAGTCCAGATGGCCTTGAAAATTATAAATATACGTTAGATTTTTCGGGAAAAGTGTAAGAGATACAATAAGAGATCTGGGAATGAGTACCAATCTAAAAGGTTTATGTGCTGACTCCAAATCTGTGAGACAGAAATGATAGTGAGAGCTTTACAGTTTTGGTATCGAATAGAAGCCTCCTGCAGTTTTAAGAGGAAAAAGTGCTAATTGAAAACTTTCGACATGATCGTCTATAACTGCCTTTCAAACCATACAAGTCACTATACCTACATATACACAGAGTATAATGTTCTTTGACAAGCCATTTAAGTTTAATCGCAAGTAAACATTTTTAGCCGTTATAAGATGGTGTTGGCTTTAGCTAGTATGTATACCAGTCAAGAATTTTACATCGCTTACTAAGGCTACGGACAGAGTGCATGCGAAAAGCTAAGCGAAAGCTAAAGCTAAGGTTTGACAGGTCAAAGCTAATAAACTGCGCCCATATATTTTAATTACACTGGCCATAGTAGATTCGATGCTAAGATACATGCTAAGCGAAACTTGGCGCTAAAAGCGAATAAACTCTTCTGCTCAGTTTTTTAGCAAGAAATTCAAGCTAAAACGAAGCTGTCAATAGATTTGGGTATATAATAATCGAATATTTTTAATGACATTCAAAAGCATTCTGCAATTTTTGTCGGGATGTTTTCGGATGTCTTCGTAAATCTTTGTAAAGATGATAAAATTCGTCATATTTATTTCGTAATTTTTTATATATTGAACAAACTGTCTTTTTCCAAACAATGAATGGCTGAAAAATAAAATATTCAATGGAAAGTCCTCTTCTTCTAATGAATCCATTTCCATAATTCAAGGATGTTGTTAATTTTGATGCACTTCCGAAGCGTTGATGTTAGCGTTCATTATGGACACCATTCGCTTTGCTTGTAGCTTATAATCTTTAGCTTTAGCTTTCGCTTCGCTTCTCGCGTTCAGTCTGTCCGTAGCCTAAGGTGCCATGAAATAAAGTCTTATGCAAAAAGGTCCAAAACGTAATTTTGAACTTTTTAGGACTTTATTTCATTTTTGAAAGTGCTATAAAGTTCTTGGACATTATTGCACTCAGCTATTTAAAAGAAAAAGACGAATAGAATAAAACAGAAAATATTTTCCACTGATAGTGGTCTTATTTACTTGTATTTTTTTTTTCATATAATGTTTGGAATAATAAATACTCAGTCTATAATTTTAAAATAAAATCAGAAAAAGAGGGTGCAGCTCCGAACTTTACATACAAAAAACCTCGCACCCATACTCCAAATCCTACAGTGACCCCAAGCAGGGGGGTTGCAGGGGGGGGGGGCAGCATGCCACCCTATACGTATTTTACTGTTTATGCATTGTAGATATAATATAAATACAAAATCGTTTAGAAGTGCAATAAATTTCAGAAGTGCAATAAAGTCATGGCACCGTTTACTAATCCTATTATGGTCATAACATAAAAATTCTTTGCCTAAATTGGATTATTCTCACGGTGGTTGCGATTTCTGTCAAAGATAAAATCCCACCATCAAGTCAATATCAAGCGAGCAACTAACCTTTAGGAACTAAAATGCATCAGTCTTGAAATAGAAAAAATCTCCAGTCACTGTGATTTGAAATTGTAGTAAATGTGGGGTTTTTCCATAGGGACACTATGGTTCGGCCTGACAGATGTCCAAAATATTATCATTGATATTCTCCACTTTGATAAAAGATATCTTGTATATAAATTGGTTATAATGTAGTATTTCAAAAGACTTCACAGTGCTGCCTAATGCCCAAAACACATGTGCAGAAATTCTGAATGCTTCACTGCATGCAGTACTGCAGATGAAACAGATGTGGAGAATTTAATTTGCAGCGGTTGCTGTCAATGCGGAGAAAAATAGGTACATGAGTGAAACACAGACGACAAATAATTCCCGTCTTTTTTCCCCGTATGCATCAGTAGCTGAATTTAAAAATTCGATGCTGCCAAGTCTATTTAATTTAATTCACTGCGTTGCTATGCAGTGGATTTAGAAATAGAGGCATGTTGCAGTGCCGCGGTGGCTGCAGAATTTACATTTGTTTCACCACATAAGAACACGTGTATTCTAATCCTGCTGCGCAGTGAATTCTGCACGTGTGTTTTGGGCATAAGATTCGTCTTGTATGAAGAAATCTGTAGATTTGAAGTTACTATGCGTATCATTTAATTTTTCAACGACTGACGTTTACCGCTGTTCGGGACACAACTACGTCAACTTAACAAAATTATATTTTTACTAAAACCTGTTTATAAAGATAAAAGTTGGGTCCTTTCTAGTCAAACAGCATAATGGGTGGTATGCATAAAAAAAAAGTATTTACTTCAAGTAAAAGGTTTAAGTAAATACTGAGAGGTAGAAGTGGAAGTAGTAGTAGAATTTGAAGTAGAAGCTCCGTTTTCAGTATTTACTTCGTATCATTTACTGAAAAAAAAAGTTTTTACTTGATTGCAAATACTTTAAGTAAATACTGAATTTATTCAAGTAAAAAGGTACTTAGAATTCGCCGGATATCATAGTAAATACTTATTTTTTTTAGTAGATGCTATGAAATTTTCAAGTTAGTCGATAGCAACTTGAAAAATTTCCAGTATTTACTGCAGAAAAACAAGCACATACTAGTTTTTCTGCATTCCAAAAAAGTATTTACTACAAAAATCCATGCGTAGAGAAGTAAATGCTTTTACTTGAAGTAAATATGCACCTAATCTTTAGTGTTTACTTCATTTTATGCATGCCAAAAATAGTATTTACTTAGAAAATCCTCAGTAAAAGCATTTACTGTCTTTTATGCATACCACCCAATGTCTGGAATTTAAAGCCCTTGCCGCGAGCAAAGCAAGCCACATACCCCACTTTTACATTTCCTTATGTAGTCGTGTCCCTAACGACGGACGCCCGGCTGAATAGCATACACCCTTAATTTTTAATCATCACCCGTTATAAAAGGATTATGTTGTCAAAAATAAACAGAAAATCACTAAAATAGTCGAGTGTCAAAAATGTTTACGATATTTAATGTCATAAGCTAGCTAGATTACTCTCATGCAATCCTATCATGGTTCTCCCTTTAAGCCATGCCATACGAAATAAAGCCCTCATATTTGCTCAATGGTAACTATTGGAAAAGTAAAAAAAAAAAACATTGTAGGCGTATAATAAACTGTCAAAAATGTCCAACCATAACTTGCCATAACCATAACCAATCAATTTACCCTATAGATTGAGTACCTATAGAAATTTAAAAATCAACTTGAATCAAAGTTCAGACATTGTTCTCGTTTGTTTTGCCCTATTCAAAGTGGAATGACATAACATACGCCTAACGATGCATGCATATCGCGTTGCAATTATCTTTAAATATGAGAACCGCATAAGTTACCTATATACACAAATTTCGGATATTGGATATAAATTGGAGATTTTCGCTTTCGATTTGTTAATTGATAGCTTTATTTTCCCGAACATGCATAATATGTTTCTCTCATGTGTCAGTTGACATGTCATTGACATGAGCGCGAGCATTTGCGCGATCGAATTTCCAAATTAAGTGCAAAAAGGTACAACAAGAAAAAATATGAATACCTGCCGATGTGAGACCGAAAGGCCTTAAGTGTTGATGAGATATTAAGAAATACTTTAAAATTGATACCGCACATTGACATAAGAGGAATGACAGTTGAATAAATTAAAGGGCTTACTGCAATGGTTTACAATTTACAAGACCAAAGGTGTATCAGTTTTATCTATGCGAGAAATTCGTAAATCGGAAAAATCAGGTTAAGTGCTCTAAATTAACAAATCAAAAGCAAACATTCAATCAAACCAAAACAAATTGTCACACCACCCCTTTGGTGTTGCACATCAATAAATCAAATGACAGCATCAAATACATAATAATAATTAGCCGATCCTTTCCTCTATACATAGTAGAATGATCAAATCTCTTACCTTGGCCAATAAGAAAATTACGATCAAATGCCACAAAGTGTAGAGAAAAAAAAATGACACCCGTAATCAAAAACTAAACATCTACACCCATTTCCACACAAGCATAACGTCTACACCCATTTCCGAGGCACACACATTTATAAAAATCGCTTTTAGCATTGGAAGTTGCTGCTGGAACGTGGGCCACAACTAAATCTACGCTCCAAAATCAGTCGCCGGCAAAAAGCCACCAATCTAACAATTTACGCAAATGCGGAAACAGAAAGAGAGAAAAAAAAAAACAAAAAACTACCTCCACTTACTGGCGACGAATTCTGTTGAACGGAGACCGCCTATTGGTTGATTGTGGATTTATGTTTTTCCTGTTTTCAATTGACTGACCAAATTTGAAATTTATCACACAAAATGTTAATAATAGCTTTGGAAATGGAATTGTCAATGAAATTTGTACTACTTTCATGTGTATTCCAAAAAGTGGAAGGAGAAGTCTAACAAGAATGGAATTTGATATTTTTTTTTTTTTTGTAAAATGTACTAAACCCTAGGTACTGTGACAAGACTCAAACATAAAAAAAAATTATCAAAATGGAAAGCGGATATAGCTGTCAATATTTCATTTATGTTCACACGTATTTCTATATATGTTTCCACCCCAAGTTGAAGAAATCGCCATCTATTAGGGAAGGAGATTATTGTCATTAGTTACTCTAGTAACTTTTATCTCCTCCGCTCATTTTTGTATAAAATGCCACCAACTTCAGGTGAAACCGCGGTACTAATAATCATTTTTTAGTGCCCTGGCTAACTTTTACGAAGGCGAAAATTTCCATATAAAATTATCCATTGATTAAAATGATTATTGGTAAGGCCCATTGGTATTCCGAAATGAGAAGATCACCCTTTAAACAATTGAACTACCTAAAGGACGTCGTCAAAACTTTGCTTCGTATAAAGGACTATTCACATGAGAGCGACCAACTATCTACGAACGTTCGCGAATTTCAGCCATCAGTTTCTATCAGCAATTTCTCATTTGAGGTTAAGTCTGAACGAATTTTTTATTCGCTAGTTTGTGCAACGGGATTTGATCATACTTAAAAGTAGTTTGTTAGCATTTCATCAATTCGTTCGTTGCCTCTCATGTGAATGGTCCTTAACATCACAACCGCATCGCTCGGTGAGTCACGTTTAGTCCTTCGTAGATAGTGTGAGGATTGATAAATTCAAAATTAAAAAAAAAAACTTGTGAATATTCAATAACTTTTAGTTAGGTATTTGATAAATTAATGGACTAGATGTCAGTACGATACGTTTGACCGTCCCGTATTCACAGAACCTCGTAAATGCAAACACAGTATTCCGAAGTTGACCGTAAAATAAAAGCCTGTAAATGAATATTTTCAAAAAGGCCGTATTTTTTACGGCCTTGCACTCATTCCAAATCCTGTGCGTCAAAAGTTTGTCTTTGGAATTTTGAAACTTTTTTTTTTTTAAATATCTACAAAGTATTTTATTCTGGGAAACTGAAATACGTTTTGCTATTGTTATTTCGTTATCAAACTTTTTACAGATTGCTGGTTTTTAAGCAATTTTTCAAGACACATAAAGAAAATATAAAAGAACATTTTTGACGCTTACTGTATAGAGATTTGCTGAATTAATTTTCGATTATCAAAAGAGGCTTTTGAGCTAAAGTTGGAAATTTTTAACTGAAGGACCTGCTCACGGTCAACATAAGTTAGGTATTCCCCAGAGCCAGAATTTAAGACTTTATGCTATCCTGGACTTCCTATAGGTGGAGGTGACTATCTACTTGTTGAATTTCTGGCTCCCGGAAATTACGCCAAATTTTGTATTTTTTATATTTTTGAAAAAATTTCAGAATGTTTTTTTTTTTTGCATATACAAAAAATGTTAAGTTGGTTTGTGAACGCTTCACAATTCACGATTGAGCTCAAATTTTCAGAAAATCTTTAGTATTGATTTTTTGTGAACTTTCTTCAAAATTGAACAAAGGGGCGCGGCACCTCCCGTACAAAAACAAAACTTGCAAACGTAATTTCTCAAAACTTATGGGTTGTAAAGTTGTAAAACTTGGAATATTGATGTGCATTGTAATTCTTGAGCACGGACAAAGATGGGTGGGTATGGGTACAGCTATGTAAATATAAAAGAGGAAACTAACTGTCTGTGAGGGAATCTCTGTGTAGCAAATCCTGACGTCTGCCAGAGTTTATAGTGTTTTTGATTTTTCAATGGAAAATGAAAGACGATTCAATGCAACTCTATCTTTCGCACTCGCAATAGTCCGACAGAATTTTCAGATGATCCTGAAGGCCGATTCGTTCGTCATTAATGAGAAGTATTATTATTTTTTTTTTGAGTGGGGTAGGTTGGCCTTATTTGATGGAATAAGTAGATATTTAGCGCAAAACTGTGAGTTAAGGTGGTCCATAAATATAGTGATTGATTTGGTCATGTGTTTGAATCAATGTCTCGAAGGTACCTCAGGATTGTCGTCACTGCTGAGTTTTTTTTTTAAGGGCTATCGAAGTAAGACTCTTCTTCTTTGGGTAATTGCCATACATCCGCATAGATTGTCCGCTGTTTCTTGAAGAGTTTGCAGTGGAACTTCTATCGATCTTGTAAAGATCCCAACTAACATTTCAACTTTCTTAAGGCACAAATGTTTCAGATTCGACAGGTCAAGGCTTCTTTAGAGCTTCTGTAAAGCTTCTAGCAGAAGCAAACTGTTTACGGAAGTCTTGACTTCTATAACAACTTCATTAAGGCCTTTTAGAAAAATAAGATGAAGTTCTAAAGAGCAATTAAATTCATAGCTTCGTTTATTGTAGTTATCGAAAGAAGAGGAAGTTACAGTTTCTATAAAGCTTCGTTTAATAATTATTATTATACAAGCTTCTATAAGTAAACTTCTATAAAACTTCCAAGAGTTAAATCGAAACTTTATGGAAGACTTCTTTGTGGCTTGCATTATTTTACTAGCGAAGCTTTATAGGTATGAAGGGAGGAAGAATAAAACATCGTAGGCGAACATTTCTTCAGTTTGGTTAAAGGTCCGAACGTATATATTATGTAATGCTTCCGAAGGTAAATATGTAATGCTAATGGAACTCTTAAGAAAGCTTGTTTTGATAATAGAGAAAAGTTTCAACTGGTTAAGTTTTAACTTTGTAAAATGCATATTATAGGTAGCGCATATGATGAGTAAGGTACTTCTGATACTTAGAAGTCTGGGTTCGAATCCCGCGGGAGTTTGGGTTTTTTCTTTCATTCTATAGATTTGTTATCTCTTTTCATGTTTCATTCCAGGCCTAAAAGAATCCCAAAGAGACAGAATTAATACAATACAGAATAACAACCACATTCATAGAAAGAAAAATACTAACTTACTTAACTTACTTACTTACCAAATAAATGAAAAAATGAATGGAATCTGAAACATCTTTTTTTTTTTTTTTTACAAATTCGTAGTTTCGGTAAAGCTTCGATTATTGAGCTATTAGAGTCCTAATAGAAATCGTTTTAGAGGCTTTATAGATAAAATACTTTCGATAAGTGTTCGCCTTTCGGACCTTACCGAAGTTTTATAGGATTCTTTTGGAAACTAAAAGTAATCCTCTATTGAAGCTTATCGAAGCTGAAATGTTAGTTGGGATGATAGTGGATGATCATGGTGAGTATTTGTCTTAAACCAACCCTTACTCACATATCTGAACAGCAATTTACGAGTTTCTACTTTTTGTTTGTCTGTCAAATATTCATTTCCCCAATCAGAAGATTGCTGTTGCTTATTTAATTTGGTATCAAGTAGTTCTACTCAACACGTCAACGAACAAGCACAACATTCAATAATGATATATTGGAAAAGAATTGATGCTCATGTACAACATGAATATAGTAGATATTAATACCTACATGGGGAATATGCATTTTTTTAATGACTTTATTGCAAGCGTTCTCTATCCCTACCAATATACCTACCTGAATTGCTTAATAAATATTGAGCCGAAGGCAGCGACTTAAATTACCAACTTATTCCATATAAAAAAAGAACAATTGTCAGTAAAAAAAAAAAATTTAAAAATAAAAATTGCACTGGAATGCGAAAATTTGAAGAATGTTTTTTTTTTATTTGCGGCGCTTAACAAAAATCGCCATTCTAAGCAATTAATAATTACCTATGTTGTACAAACAAATACTGTCACTTCGAAGAAATGAACTTTGTAATATGTTTGTATATATATTTTGTTTGGCTGGCCTTTGTGAGTCACTTTACTGCGATCTCGAATGACATAATTATGACTGAGAATATTCGGAAAATGTTGAATTTACATATTGCAAGTGTGTCTACAATAACACACTTTTTTTGGGAGAAGTTTATCAACCTTTATTTATATTTACAGATCAAATATAAGACAGTAGAGAAGATTAATTTTAAAATGGAAATTTCTTTCGTGAAACAAACTAAACCCCATCGAACAACAATCTTCAATAAGGACGAATCTAAGGTTAAGCTAGAAGTTCTGAAGAAGAAAATGGTCAACATCAAATGTAAGAAGTTTACAGTGAGCAAAATGAAACCCTAAAGTTGGACTCGGGTAAGTTAACTAAATATCTTTTGTAAGCTTTAAACCATGCAGAATATTTTCCGGGCTTCACAAAATTATGCAGATCCATAAGAGAACAAGTGCTACAAAAATGTTACCCTGCAGTGGCTATGTAGTGCTGCGTACCAGGCAGATACAGTAACCACTACACCATGGCCAGTTATCAGTGCTCTCGATTCATTATGGTTTGCGATCGGGTTGGTGATGAAATCTCTTTTTTTTAAATCCTCGTTCCAAAATCCCCTGTGCTGAAATCCCTTACTCCAAAAGACCCTAACAGAAAATCTCCGGGGACAAATTCCCCCATTTTTAGATTTGGTGTTATTAATTCTGTCGCTGCGACACCTAAAAATGGTAAGATACGTATGGGGGGCATGTTGCACCCCTGCAACCCCCCTGCTTGGGGTCACTGTAGGATTTGGAGTAGGTACAAGGTTGGGTATATGTATATCCAAAGTTTATTTTATGTTATTTGCTTAATTTTACCACCAAAACTACACCGTCCTCGTCGTGGTCCTGGAATTCTGAAAATACCTTTAAAATACCTTTTCCCGACACGAAACCATTCTAACAAAAGGTATTTTGTCCCATAGGTGTTTTCACCAAAAATATTATGTCCAAAGGTCAGCCCATCAAAAAAAGGTATTTTGTTTAAAAGGTATTTTGAAAATAGGTATTAGGTAGGGTTTCCCTTTCTAACCCCTGGGGTTGCACCTACCTACATTATGGAGATCATATAAAAAGCTTTCAAAAATACACAATCTAAAAAACTAGGCAAAAACACAGAAAAGGCTTTGTTAAAATAAATAAGGAATCGCATAATATCATAAAATCATTATAGACGAATTGTGACCGTGACCTTCATTTTTATTTTACATACCTTATATAGATCAGACAGAAAAAAAAAATAAATAAATTCAAAATATGGAAGTATGAATGGCCTACCACCTATTTTCAAAAATATGTATAAGAATATGCTAACTATGACGACCAAAACGAGCTCGTGTATCTGATGTTATTCTCTACGTTGACAATGAACTCTCAAATAAGAGGGTGCCGTTTAATTGTATGATTTCTTTCTCTTTTTTTTTCTTTGTGACGACCAGATTAATGCTGTGCGTATAGAATGCATTTTACGATTTTTTTCAAATCTCTTAACGTACATGAGAATCACGATATTGGGGATGATTTCCGTTCTTCTTTTTTTTCTGTCTGTTTCCGACATGGTGAAGAGATATCACCAAGATTCGGTTTTTTGAATTAAAAAAATATAATTTCCAAAGTTTCTTCTACCGAGACAGGTAATAGTGATTTTTTGCTATATAAGGAATGTCACTGCTAAAAGAAAAAAATAGCAAGTAGAGGAAATTGTGGCTGGCAGAAAAATTCGAGCATCCAACCATCAGCTCACCGATTTCAACCATTACGACCCACCTTTTGCTATCACTAAAAACAGTAGCCACCCTAATTAATAAAATGTGAAGAAATTGAAACGCAAGACTTCCTTCTATTTTCAATATTTTCTATTCTATAATGTAGCTACCTATACAAATTAAAATGAACTTTAACCCCTCGCTCGTTTAGCTTCCGATAGAGTTGACAAACAGTTCGCATTCTTAGAGCAACCACCCATACGTGCGATAGATCGAAGCCGAAAATCCAAACGCTCATCCATAACAAATTACAACATACACCCAGCCCACTGTAGTCTAGTGGCCCATATAAATTTGTCACTTCTTGACCGATACCTTTCTAAACTCATCCAACATGAGCCAGGCCAGAGTCACAGTCACAGCCACTCCACTGGTGGTGATGCTAATGCCCCATAAGAGTTCATTCCAATTAGAGTGGCACAGGCATAAACATCCAATACAAAAACACTGGCCGATATTCACATTTCACACACAAGTTCCACAATTCAGTGAGTTCGCATTTTAAATAATATCGAAAATGAACAACCGCCAATGAACTACCCAAAACGAACGATAGTTGTTGTTTATGTTTTTCTGTTCTCGCTGCGCTACACATAGTTTGTGTCAACTTTGCAAGGTGGTGGCAGTGGCAGGCGCACAACAAACTAGTGACTGTGATGACAGTGGTGGCCGTGGGAGAGGTAGAGGCGGTGATTACACTATTCATTTGGTGGTGGAATGAATTTTAGATATTTGCTTCATTCGTTTATCGGGATCGGGGTTGTTAAGAACACTTCTTCTGCACAGTCCGCCGGTTCAATTAGACCGTCGTACGTTGTTGTGAATGTCGCGTGTGTTGTGTACATTTTTAACGTGCATGCAAAGTTGCATTGTTTTTGAGCCGAAAACCTAGTTTGACTAATTTATTGTTAATTGTAAATAAAATTCGACTTAATTTAAAAAAAAAAGAGTCCTTATCCGATAGCAACGTATTATATAAAAAAAAAATTAATTTGTTGAGAAATTTAAAATGAAACGTTAAATCAAAACTTGTAAAATATTTTTGCGCGAAAATAAAATAAATTTTACTGTGCATTAAATATTCGTTTAAATAAAAGTGTACAGCTAAATAGACATAGTCTATATGTGAAACGTTGAATCCAACAAGTGTTTGTTAATTTTTTTTTTCTATTCGACAACATAAATCTAAATAATTGGAAATACTTTATAACACGCGTTATAGTAAAAAATATTTAATAAATGATAAAGGTTTGTAAGAACATCTTAATTTTATTTTTAACTTTTCAAAGGTAGAGTTGTAGTTTAACTATGTTTTTTAAATTAATGCCGACGGAGAATTTAGAGTTTGATTCATTTTTTAGAAAGGGTTGTTGTAACTAGAAGATTTTCAACTGATTGTTTTGAAGAAATACCTATTTCCTAAACACAATTTGGAAACGACAAAGAAAGCTCGATCCTTTTGACAATGGAGTGAGAATTTATAAATCAATCTGAAGCGAAAAAAAAAATATTTTTATTGAACGATCTGCTGATCTGATATTGAAATAAGAATTTATGAAATCTCATTCGATGCTAAGGACTAGAGGCAACTTAGAAACATTTTCTAAACTATCGATGAATGAAGAAATAAGCCGCTTTCCTCCACATTTTAGACACTTAATAATGGCTTTGAATTAATAACCATAGGGGCTACTAATAATAATTGCCAACCTTCTTCTAAAATACATATTTTGGTGGTCACAAATCAAAATAAATATGAAAATTGTCGACAATTTTATTTACGAATTTGAACCTGAACAAACAAATTTTGTGCGACAATCTTGGTACCTTTTGCCATGCATTTTCGACCTATGACGACTAAAACAATTTCTGACAAGTGCATTCCCTTTTTTATATCCATGTTGTTAATTTATAGAGAATTTTTTATTTTTGTAATCAACGAATTGGTAGTAACGAAAAGCCCCTCCAAGAACTTCGAAATTTGACACATTTATTCATTCTGAAATTGATGTGCGTAAAACGTTGACTATTATAGTAACGCTCCTTACTTTCTTATATTTCTTATATTAAATAAAAGTAGGCGGTGGGTATTTGAATAAATGCTCAAAATTTGAATTTTCTCATTATTGAAATACGCGCCGCCTACTTTATATTTATACAAATTTTCTTCATACCTTAAACGAGTTTGATTGTTTAATTGAGTTTGAATCAATGAAACTGATGTTCGGCAAGTGATTTCAAAAGGAAATTGGCAAATATGCCTAAACCCTTTACCCTAAGGGCCTAGAAAGTTGAAAGTTTGCACAGAGATTCTCTACTTCAAATTCGGTTTTTGTTAGAGTACACACAATGAAGAAAATAAATTCCTCCGATTTTGGAAATTTTGCTTTGGGCCAAGCTATTGCCAATGATCCCAATGATGATATCAATGATATCAATTTGAAATTTTGTACATTGATGAAGAAGTAAAAAATATTTAGGTAGTAAATCAATACAAAAATAACTCTAACTAACTGCTCCTCAGGTAATTTCATAAGCCTTCCTTCGTGATATTTAAATATAAAAAACTCTGTGTACAAAATCCTGAGGGCTGCGCGAGCGAACCCCCGGGGAGAAACTAGTAAATAATAACATCTAATCCTATTTTGTTTCCACCTAAAATTTACAAAAATTCACCATGGCAATATTTTCAGAGCTAATTCTTTTAAAATAAATTCTTGTCCGTGCTGACACTGCGGACAGGTTATCGACCTTTTAGAACATAAACATAGTTGATCTTTTTAAATCCTTCGAGGAAAATACTGATTTGTAGAAATTAGTGCTGGGTGCTGGGCAAGTGCAGAGAATATCTTTAATCATCATCCTCTAAATCCGCACTCCCACTTCAGGGCAATCATCTAATTGGTGGAAATGATTATCTCATCTAAATTTTTTTTTTCTATTTAATATAATATGTAAAATTAGGTAGGTACAATGTTGAGCAACCGCAGCTCAAAACCCTTCTAAATAATTTTTGTATGTTATCGAGATTTTGAGCCAATGTAATTAGAGGCATCCTGAAAGTGGAATGATTATTTCGAGCAAGGATTATTTTTGGAGATGAATCTCTGTTTCTCTACTAATGTATCCAAACATAGATTTGGCACGCACGAAAGGGATCTCTTCACCTTTCCAGACTAATCCGACCAGGAACAAGAAATTGGTACAAATGAGTATTTTTCAATAAATAAATATATAGGCCCGTGAGTTTCAATTTTAGGGGCTAATGTTAAAATGTTTTACTTGAAAAATGCTTAATGTTTCGGTTAATATTTCCAGACAAACCTCTCCCAATTTTGTTCGCATTTTTTGCTAATCTCTGACAGACATTTTAGATTGTCCCAAAAAAAGGTGATCTGATCATAATATTTAGCAATAAATTTGAAAATTCTTTCCACCACAAAAATCCCGCACATACAAGAGTGGATAGGAAAAGCTAGGGCTATAGGACTAGTGTCAGTCCAACTCTACAGGCGGCGGAATATTCACACTACGACTGATTCAAGACAGGAATCTTCAATAAGTCAGTTATGCTAACAAACATTAGGTAGTAAACCTTATATAGAACCGAAACGATTACCACGAGCTTCTCAAGGAAATTTAAATATATAACACACAAGTTGAGAAAATAAGCCGATATACCATTTTACGGCAAAATGGTTTCGACCAGATACCTAACTACTAGTGTCTATACTACTTTTCGAGCCGTATTTTACGAATGGTCCTCTAGAATCCCTGTTGAATTATCCGCATAGAGAAACAGCAACGCCAGTCTTCCGTCAATAAGCCGATAGTTTCTATGACCATGTTATTGTTAAAAAAAAGAACAAATATTCTGTTGGCCATTTTCAAGCACTGTTTGGTGTAAAAAATTATTGGCAGGAAAAGTAACATTGACAATAAAGCCACCATCAAGATGCTAATGAGCCTCGTCATTCACTCATCATTCGATCAAATGGATCGACTTCTAACTGTCCAAAGATGATCGTCTGGTTTTTATCTTGCGCAGCAATTGAATCTTGTAAGCGTTAAATCTTGTAATCTCGTCCTTGGACGAGGGTCAATTTCAAAACTGACTTCAGCGATGCCGATATATTTAGCTATTTTATAATTTGTGCGGATTTATTCATACCTAATTTGAATAGAATACAAATCCAGGAAATAATACGTGAGTCTACACTCAATTTCGAACGGCTACTTCCACAAAGAAACATTGTGTAGAAACTTCTTAGAGAAAGTTTCATCTCTTTTCAATGTCGTATTGTTCCTCACATTGACAGGAAGTGTGTCAAACTGAATTCTGCGGCATGCAACACAAAGCAATAAAGTTTTCAAAGTTAAAGTACAAAAACAGCGTTTTCAATAAGCGTGATTTCGTGATACAAGCTCCTGAACGTCTGTCTATTCCATATTTGCACTATTCCTCGAGAAGTGTTGCATCCTGATTTTCTTGATACGTCTCCATCAGTTTGACGTAGTCTGTGGATAGACCCAGAATCACAAACCACATAGAATAGACCGTCGACTTCTCCCACATAACGGTCCTTGCCTACAAGCTGCCTGCGGGCCCAGGATTTTTCATGTATTGGTGCTGTACAAAATCAAAGGAGCCTCATTAACGCACGATTTTGTCATTTCACACGTATTCATAGACAGGGGAATTATTCCGGGGGAATCGGGTAGGTGCACAGAAGTCGGTGGTCTAGTTCTATGTGGAGTGGATTGTGCCCAGAATGAGATGTTCGAAAGTTCCATCACTGTAAAAAAAAAATCAACCTTTATATGGGTCAATTCCTCCCGAAAAATACTCCTCAGATAAATCCCTAAATTCGGTTTAACCATTGTCCTAATCACTGAGTAGGGAAGTGAGGAGTAACAACGAATCTCGCTAGTTTGGGATTATCCCTGACGGGAAATTTTGTCGAATTTCAGTCAATCGATTACGAATCGAAATTCAATCAGGTTGGACTTAAAAAAACATCGATCTTAATCGATCCGAACAAATTCCATCGAATGTCAATATTTTTACAACAAACAGAGAAATGCTAAAGTGCGTTCTTCTACTTCTAGTACAAATTATTTAAAACACAAACGAAAAGGATTTCCATGGAATAAAATTGAATGCAGTTTCCTTCATTTCTATATATGATTTTCTAAATCGCATCAACAAAATAATGCAAAAATCTATTCGTTGCCTATTTTTTATAGTTTTTATTTCATTTAGTTTTATTTTGTTTGTCAATTAAGTTGCATTCAATTAGATACATTTTAAAAATAGACAAAAAGGAATGTTCAAAAAAATGTTAAAAAACAAATACAACATGAAGGAAAGGAACAACAGCAATAATTAAGAAAACGAACCAAAAAAAAAAAAAAACAAAATAAATAAAACGCAAATAGTTGGAGAATCTTCAAGTCTTACGTAAATTTGCAAAATAAAAAGTGAGAAACTATGTTTTTTTTTCTGCAGAAAAGATTTTTATTTAGGGTGAGGATGATAATGCGGAAAATGTTGAGGTAGAGTTGGGGTTTTTTTATTGTCTCCACTTACGACATAATTAATTGTTTTGAATGCGCTTTTAGATTAGGTATAGGTAGGTACGTACGATCTTAGGTTTAATTTTGATTGATTTTTGAAATGTTTACAAAAAATAAGTCCATCACTTTGCTAAAACTGACATCAAGTGGTGTGAAAAATCACACTTTTAACCAGAGTAATACACGCAACCATGGCTTGTGTTTCACTTGTTCGATAATGAAAATTTGCAAAACCTTATTAATTGATTTACCAGTTTCTGTTAATTTTTCATAACCATTTTGACCCAAAAATTGTGAAGGAAAACAAATAAGGTATATGTAAAGACACTGAATGCAAAATAGATTTCCATTTTATTGTGGAAAATGGGGAAAATTACAATTCTAGGAAAATTGAACTAAATTACTTTGACACAATGTACGACGATGAACCGGCGGAAAATCATTGGCGAATTTTATTCAGAGGCAAATGTGGAAATAAATTTGTCGTATAATAATAAAAAGAAAAAAAAATGAGAACAATTTTATTAAATATTAACATTAAATAAATGTCTGCTCATTTCAAAATTGCGAAGATCGAAGATGGTCTTGCAATACAACGAAAACTATTCTCATTGATTAAGTTTAAATCTCTAGACTGATTTCAAATGTAATCTTTGTTTTAAGACTGGAAACTGAAGATAGCCATTAGCTTAAGTACCTGGAAAGCTTCTCAATTCAGTCGTTTGGATTCCTCATAAAATTGTTCTTCACTTCCACTCGTCCCAAAGCAAAGGCTTACCTTAACAAATGGATGAGAGAAACTATAGACCGAGGGTTCTAGCACTATTCATTTTTTTTTTCTTCAGATGCTTGGGTACCATAAGCTCAAAATTTAGCAACAAAATCTACAATTTCTACTAAATTGACTATACAATGTCATAAGGAGCGTTGGGATCCCGAAAATTGCACCAGAGGAAATTATTGCGGAATTAATAATTTTAATTTTTTAAATGCCAGAAAATGTTCCTCTTTTCTAATTTGAAGAAATTTGCTGAATTGCCCTGAATTTTCGAAACATTTTCAGAAATTTCAAAAATTATTCTAGACAGATGTGAAAAAAAAACACCAAAAACTAAAATGAAAATTATGTCAGAAAATAAATATATTTCGGCCTAATTTCCGAACCATGTATATTTGGAAAAATGCCAGACAATTTAATTTTTTCTTAATAAAAGATTAAAGGCCGTTTGCTGCCACTACTCATAGAGACTTAAGTTCCACATAAAGTCTTATGTGACGGTTTATGCCATACAAAAAGTACCCCATATGAACGCCACTAAGAAGGTTAACAAGTAAAGAAAGAAATAACGAGATAAAAAAACTGTCGAAAATATTGTTTATGTCGTTTTTGCCAAACAGATTTCATCATTTCCATTTCTGAAAATGAAAAAATCTGCACAAACGATTTTGAAGAACTGCTTGAAATTTTGAAGGATTGCTAGAAAAGCCAAGGCATTTTTTCTAGGATGAAAGGTCAGATTTTATAGCGTTTTCAGACATTTAAAAAAAAATACTGCCTGCCACCTTTGTAATGAATTCTATCCCAATGGGTTCACGAGGAACTGAGTGAAGAAGAAGAGGCTACTCAGCTTCACCAACAAGTAAACCTTGTATAATGAATAGACGTGACACAGAAAATGATGCCGATAATGACGATGATCATTCTACAAAATTCAAGGAATTGGAGGGCAAACTTATTAAGAAAGAATTGCACCGTCGAATTAAATTTGTATTCCAAAAGGACCGCAAAACACAAGAACTCGAAATTCTACATTCAATGGCTCAATTCCTGCTGATTCTAACGGTTTTTTCTAGGACTAGAACTAGCCAAAAACTGATCCAACTGACCTTTTTCAGTTTGAGAAGTACAATATGCATTATGCACCTGTATAGCTAGATACTTCAAATTAATCTTAATGTATATATATTGCAGCAAGTCAAAATAACATAATAAATAAATAATTTCTTTATTTTTTTAAACAGATACTCTATCACTTAAATGGATTTCAACCAACAGCGACTATCGTAAGGTAATTAGAAAATCAAATTTTATACAGATTAGAAATTTCTTTTGTAGTAATACAGTTTCGTCTTTCCCCTATTCAAAGGTTTGTTTTTTTTAAGAGACTTCAAGTTCAATAAGTTTAAACATCTACAACTTATACCATATTAAATACCGCTGTGCAGTGTTACCTCAAACTTCTGAAAAATAAAACAACATTTGATATAATTAAGCTTGTTTACAATTTTCTCATTTCGAATCATTTTCTATGTAACTAAAGTGAATCTAATTGGCAAACACAACTAACAATTGAGTTATGTATAAAAAAAATAGAAAAAAACATTTTCACCCTCACTATTTCAACAAATTAAGCTCTCAAACCATTTTTTTTTCATACGGGTAAGCATTCCATTTGTGAGTAACACAATTTGAATACACATTTAATTAATTAATACATACTTAAATTAGATGTAAGAGTGAATTAATGTGGTAAGGGTAGAGTGGTTGTCAAATTATAATAGAATTGGATTTGTTACTTTTTTTTCCAACTCTTGGAACCTGTCAGAGGAGAAATATTTAAAAAAAAAAAACACAAGTAACGTCTTGAGATTGATCTTTTGTTTGGAGTTTTGTTTATGACAGACGTTACTGTATGTTTGAGATAGACCGCTGGCTGTGTTTTTTTCTGGTTATTGGCTAACTTTGTAGTGGTTGAGGTTTGTGTGTGTAATTAGAAAAAGTAAATAAGATTTATAGATTTATAATATACCTAGGTGTTGTGAACTGCTCGGCCCCACTGTCCTGTGATTCGTTTACAAAGTGCTTGAGGAGGACTCTGCGATTCATCAACGCACATTTTAAAGGCTATCTCAAACCGGTGCGACAGTGACGAAGACAATAGTCACTTCCAATGCGTCATATACGCGTCAGTTTGTGCCGGCGAATATATATTTATTTTTTTGTGAAAATTAACTTCACATCAGATGAAAATGGCGCCTAACTGAAGTATCCAAAATCAAAATAGTGGACAAGGAGTCCTTCTCTACATAGATTGCAATTGCAAGACCAAATTGAAGGCGATGGATCCGCTTTTTGTTTTGTTTTTCTTCCCTAGTATGTGATTGATATCGTTTACGTTAACGAGTTTTGGAGGAGACCATTTAAGGACCATTCACATGGGAGCGAACGAACGAATTGATGAAATGCGAACAAACCACTTTTTATGCATTTATAAACAGAAAATTGCACATTTTATTATTCCAAGAGGAAAATATTTAATTATTCTATCAAAACGTATTAAGAAAACAAGTTTATAAACAGTTAAAATAAAGAATATTCGATTTCCAAACTTTTTGCCGCGAACGAAAACACCCTTCGAGCGAATTGTCAAAGTTTATTCGCAATCCACAACATTTATTCGCGTTCCACAAACTAGCGAATAAAACATTCGTTCGAACTTAACCTCAAACTAGACATTGGTTGGGTAGGAACTGATAGCAATAATTCGCGAACTGCCGCGACCAACTGCCGTGTTCATGTGAACGGACTGTCAAAACTCGCTGATTTTCGTTCGTTCGTAGGTAGTTGGTCGCTCTCATGTGAATGGTCCTTTAACGAGGAACTTTACAGCGACACACACATAACTATGACAAAGAACAAACAGACTTACAATTCATTCATTAATTTTCAATGGCGTACAGGTACAGTAAATGGGTCGCCGATTTAGGTTGTTCAAGTGGACCCTCCATACCTATCGATTCTTCGATGGCGAAGGCCCATTTTTCACACATACTCTGCAGCCGGCTTTTGGAAATGACGCCAGCTTTTTTTTTTTTTGGAAAAAACGGCTGAAAATTGTATATACAAAAGTCTGGCCTAAAGCCAGAATTTTCTGGCTATCTTTCCGAAATTTCAGTTCTTTTTTCCCAGAGAGAATATGTTTGGATAAAATGCCATAAACAACATGCTGCCCCCCCTGAAAACTCCCCTGCTTGGGGTCACTGTAGGATTTGGAGTGGGTGAGAGATTTTTTGTATGTGAAGTTCGATAAATTTGAAGTAAATCACATATTCTGACATTTTTTCCAAAATTAGTTTGGAAATTAGGCCAGAAGAGCTGCCTATGTTTATTGTCTGTCTTAATTTCCATTTTACTTTCTGGTGCTTTTTTCACATCTGTCTGGCCTAATTTCTGGCATATTGTGAAAATTCTGATATTTTTTCCAAATTCGAAAACAAAAACATTTTCTGGCTACCCTTTCATTGGGAATACATTCTTATGGACGGTTTCAGTTTGCAGGTGTGAACGCGTCCATAAGAATGTATTCCCAACGACCGGGTAGACGGTACCGGTTAGCCGACTGCCGGGAATGGTGTGAATTGGCTCTAAATTATCAAAAGCAATCCCCATAAGGGTAGAGGAGAGATTATGAACTTGATCTAACCATCTCATTTTCTGTCTAACTAGAGAACGCCTGCCTGATGGTACGGATTCCATAGCACGTCTTGGAATCTTGGTTGGGGACATGCGTTTAACATGACCAAACCACCAAAGCATCGGCCGTTCCGTCCGGAGAAGTAGCTGCTCGACATTGAGTTCCTCACGTATTGTGGTATTTCTAATGCGAACTTTTAAGGGGCACACCACCAATACAACGGAAGAATCTCATTTCGCCACTTATAAATTAAATATTATTTTGAACGATATCCTAAAGTTCTGTCGAAAAGAAAAAATACAGTTCTGTCTGTTTTAAACGAACAATTTTCACAGTACCTAAAGCAAAGCAAACAGTATCGTAGTATTGAATTGCCGTTTCAAGCACACACCGAAAAATGTCAAGACATGCACCAAATTTGAGAGTTTACAGCACTTTATCACATATGTTTGCATACTTTCAGGCTGATTCAGAAGAAATTACTCTGTGACATTTTCTACCATCGTATTTTCATTCCTTTTGGGTGTTATTTAAGATTTAATTCGGCAACAGAGTGCAATTTAGGTATAAAAAAATATATTTTATAGCAACTTGAGTATTGAGCTATAAAAACGCAGTTTTCTTACCGTTTCCAAAGAATATCAAAGGAAACTCGATTTTAGATTGTCATTTTTCACTTCTTTTGTCGAATCCTTAGGGCTGTTTTTCTTTTGGAAGCTTTGAATATCTGTGCAAGTATTATAGTAATTTTCTTGTTTCTTCTAATGAGAGGACCAATGTTGCTTAAGCTAACTGAATTCCTTCAAAGTTGTTTGTGAATATTACCGCACGCCGACAAGTTAATTCACATTATATCATTCTCATAGCCAATGGAACAAGTTATAAAAAGGATATAATAAAAGCATTCCAATAGTTAATTGCAAATCGTATAGGTGTATACAACTGAGTGTATGATATTATCTTCATCAAACGTACTATTATGTCCGTCTGCTTCGTAATATTGTTTTGATTCTTAAAGAACGATAACGGTTGCCAAATAAAGAATGTTCATTGAATCTGCCACACATTTGCGCAGGACCATTTCTATCTGTACCATCGATTACCGAGACCAACAATATAGTTGAGAATTATCTCTGGGTGGATGAATAGTTAAAACGAAGAGATGAAGGCGATGAAGACGACGACGACGCGACGCGGCCTGCGATGCATTCTCAATTCGCCCAGAAGAAGTATCGTATTCTCCTTCCTCCTATTCCAGAATATAAGTGACATAGCAGAATATTTTCATTTTCATTTCGAATTTATTTAAATTGCTTTTCGCCATTTTCATATAGGTATACAAGTTTTTATTTTTTTTGTTATATTTAAAATTATGGAAGGGGAGTAGAGCAACAGGCAAATTGTAAATCTTGTTCTATCCTTTCATAGTCTGTTGCAAAACAGAAGTTGACTACATCTTTGCTGATAACTACTGATAGCTTTATAATAATCGAATTAGGATCATATAGAAATGGGAATACCCATGTCCGAAGGAAGACGATCAAATGCTATGATACGAGTACGAGTGGTCTCCTTTACACCCTACAGAGTCGTCGTCGGGGTTTCTCCTTATTAATTTAGAGAGTGGCTTAAAAACTTTAAAATCCAATTGAATGTCGTCCATGACAGCCAGCGATAAGACTATAATTGGTGTACTAAGGTAGATAGAAAAAGAAAACAATAAAAGATTGATAGATGCAAATGAATTTACGACACAAATTGTATCCCTTCTATAGACTATCCTTTTAAACAACTAGACAAAAATTAATTTCTCCATTCTGCAAGTCTTTTATAACGTTCAACAATGTGCGAATTGTATCTGGGATTAAATAAATCCGAAGGACCTCACTTACAGATTGCAGATACATACTTTGTTTAAGATCAGATAGTGATACAAATATGTTGAACTAGCCTAAAACAATCGACATTTTATGTCCACCTTTCGTGCGTGTTGAAATGCAGAATTTAGTAGAACGGAAATTGTATTTATGTTTTATTTCCATAACGTTTTGAAAATTACTATGGTCTCCAGAACCCACTAAGCCAATTTTGTACCTAGGTCTATTTCAAAAACTAATTGACGTGAAATTTTTGACACAACATCAGTGGCCTATTTCACCATCTTACAAATTTGTATTTACAACTATTTTGTTACAATTTTTGGAAAAAAAAGAGTCAATTCGGTTTCACCAAACTTAGGCTTAAAGCAAAGTTGTATATTTTTCAAAAAAACTTGTAAATACAATTTAATATGTTGGTAAAATAGGCCACAGGTATAGCCTCAAATAGCGATACTTTGTCTGGTTTTGGAGTAATTAGTAATTTGGTGAAAAAAAAAACAGTTTCCTTCATACAAACATTTTTTAAATTTTGTAGCTAGGTCTATCAAATCAAAGAACAACCGACAGGCACACTAACGTTTTGAAGACACCAACTCTGGCCAAGTATGGAACTTTCGGTGCGCGAGTGATACTCGCACTTGGCCGGTTTTTTTTTCTAGATTTTATGTCTCGAATTATAAATCAGTTTGAGGCAAGAATTTCTTTTCATTTAACTAAAACCTAATGTTTTTTTTTTTTTGAAATTTTTAAAAGGCTTAAATAAATAATCAGAGGATTTTAACGAGGGATTTAATAAGTATGTGTGTAAATGGGAGATTTTGGCATAGGGGATTTCGTCCCGGAAGATTTTGGAAAAAGGGATAAAAAAATGAGAGATTATGTCCAATAAGGGATTTTGGAAAAGGAGATAACGTAGGGATCCCGTGCCTGAGGTTCGCTGACAGCCATTCTAATTACCTGTAGAGGCCAACGGGGAATGTTCTTCTTTGACGAGTGGTTCCTTGGCACAAATAAAGCTTTTATGGACCATATTTGGGTCATAAATACAATTAAAACGTGCTCGACGCAATTTAACTAAATAGTATCTTGTAATACTTTAGTGGGATAGCTTTTCCAGAAAATAATTATACCATATACACTCCAGACAAATTGGTGTCGCAAAATGTCTTAAAATCAATTCTCCATGCACAAAAAAAAAAAAACAATCCATAGACACAAACTGATCAGTCAACTATATACCAAGCTATATAGCAAAGTTAAAAGCCATTAAAAGGATAGTGCTCTTTTAATGAATCGCTCATTTCCCAGAGCCTGTTCACGGTTGATTTGCACTAGTCCATTGAATAGAACAACCACATTCATTGTGTCGATCCTTTATTGTATCTATAATAATGTCCGCTTGCTTTCATTGGCTATAACTTAATGCGAAGACTTCAATTAGTCTCGCGCCATTCAAAATCTTGTATCCATGCATTTTATTGGGTAGGTATTTCGTTCTTAATTTACTCATTGCGGCGCAATCAAAACTCCAAATTGGTTTTCAATAATAACCTACGCATGGAACTGAAGGTGTTGCTAATCATGTGCAAATTACACCAATGGATTTCTGGAGGTCACAATTTCCATTCAGACTTATTTAATTGCATGTACAAAAAACAATTCGTTAGATTCCCAAAAGAGTTTTGACATTTATTGCAAAAAGTAATAATCCCCTAAAGGAATGTCAAAATGTCACCGCACACACAAAAACAGAAATTATATTATTTCAAGTACTGACTTCAATTTCGTACAAAATCTATTCATGAACATTTGTCACAAATTTAACTCTTATAAGACTCTGATCGTTGCGATTACAAAAAATAAAAAAATAAGCGTACACTGAAATTCAAAAGTCCGCCTCCGGGATTAATTTAATTTGACTTCGTTTTCTTTCATTTCTGGGTGTGCCAGCAAAGATTTAATTTTCTTATCTTTCGTTTTTTTTTGTGCTTCTCCCTACTCTGTTAAATTAGACAAAAAAAAAGTATATCTCATCTTACGTTTTATATTTCTTTTTCTAAATTGATAGGATTGGTTGTTGGTTTTTTTTTGTCTGTTATAGTGGAATAGAGAAATAAAGTTTTTAGGATATCCACAAGTTGACAATAACACATCTTAATTGAAATTGAATATGACACTTAGAGGGGGGAAAGAAACCAACAATTTCGGGCAATATCACATTTTGTGCACAATAAGTTATCAAGTGCTTTATTGAGTTTGCAATATTTTTTTTTTAAGTACTAAGTGAAATATGTACTCTTGAAATGCACTGATTGTTTTTTCCAGCAATTTATGCTGTCCATGGGGGCAGGCACATTATGAGAACAATTTATGAGCGGAAAACTAAAAACTTTGATTGATGCGATGGTCTGGCGGAAAGAGCAAAAGAATTATGGAAGTCTCAAACAAAGTGGATATTTCGAATGAGCTCATAGACTATGCGTCTATGTGTCCTAAAAACTAATTAATCGATTTTTCGAATCTAAAGGGTGTCCCATAATTCTCGTAACAGGTAAAAGAGCTGGTAACATATAGATTGACGATTTAACATTTTCTGGAAAGATGAAAACTAGACGCTTCGTTTGAGTGGTGAACGGTTGCTGTAGCTCTAAAACGTTGGCAGTGGTGCCAAGTCGATGGAAGCATTTATGGAAAAATTTAAATTTTTTGTATGTACATACAATTTGTCAGTATTTCCAACCAGTGATGCCAACAAAAAAAGAGATAACAATGTGACAGCTGACAGTTCGGTGTTAGTAGAAATGGAGCGCTATACGAAAGAATAACACATTTTCATTGTTGAGCAATATTTTAAAAATAATTAATGACGGTTTTTCCGCAATTTTTGAATAAAATATGGCCATCATAGGGATTTAAAAATATCAATTTTGAAGAGAATAATATTGAAAGATTCAGGGAGACTATATCTTAAACACTCTGGGTGTCCTGTCACAAGTCGTTCAATAGAAAACATTGAAGCAGTTCGCGAGAGTATTGCTGACATTCCAGGAATATAATTTCGGCATCGTAGTCGAGAATTGGGCATTTTGAGAAGCTCTCTACAGCTAATTCTCACGAAAGACTTGAAACTTCATGCTTACAAAGTACAATCGACTCAAGAACTGAAGACTACTGACCATACAGCGAGAAGAGATAGTAGATAGATAGCTAGATAGTAGATAGGGACAGTAGGAATCTCGTTAATCCATTCATGCGCGTTACTAATTAGATGACGAGGTTATTTTTTTTTTTTTTTTAATTGACGACGTTGGGATTCCACAGAATCCAACAAGTGGCCGTCCTGAATTATGCCTGAGATCGCAGGCAGCACGATAAGAATGGGGGGGGGGGAGGGAATAAGGAGGGGGATCATCCTGGGTTCCACTCTCTGGTGGTAGTGGCTTTGTTGAAGCGCTGGAAGCACATGTAGGTACCAATCAGCGTTCGTGTGCTGATTAAGGCGGCATCTGTTGCACTGATGATGTTGTGCATTGATAGCTGGTTATAGCTATTTAGCGACCATATCCCTCGCCAATTAAGCGTAGCCGTGGTGACATGCACTTCTTGCACTTGGAGTCGGTTCGCTATTTCGGTCCTAATTGCAGGGGTGTTGTACTTGGCTTGCTTCCGCTGGTGAGCCTCCTCAAGCGACCTTCCATCTGTTACCAAGTCCCTACCGGACAACAGTCTTGTCGGTTCGTGTACCCATCGATGGGCATTTTTGACGTAGCCTGCCTCACGAAGTCCATGTCCGTCCACTGAGCGGTGTAATTTGTCCTTCCAGTAGTCGTCGATGTTTTGACTTGTCCTGAGGATGGTGTCGTTCACTCTGAGGCGGGATGTAGCCTTATCGAGCTCCTTGGCCAGGTATGTGTTGGCGATGATATCCTGCTCAAGGTTCGGCAGTTTAAGGTTGGTTAACCTCTTCATCCTGATAAGGGGTGCCTTCCACCTCAGGGCGACGATTCCCAAACCTCCCTGACTGACTGGCGCATGGAAGTAGGCGGTTGGTGTGTCCTTTGGGAGATCGAGCCATCTCCTGACTGCTGCTCTGATCAGCCTGTCCATCCTGTTGAGGGATCCAATATTGGTACTTCCCAGTGTCAACTGGTGGTAAAGTTGGGGTATTAGGACACTCCGTATGATGTGTAGGCGTTGTTGTGGTTTGAGCGGCGCTCTTGTCACGCGGTCCAATTTGGGGATAAGATCCGCATTCGGCTCGACCTTGCATTTGCCATCCGCTGTGAATTTAATCCCTAAGTATTTCCACTCGTCGGTCCTTTTGAGTGCCGGCATCCTCTGTCTCGCGATGGTAAATGTGCGTTGCTCTACGACGGTGGTTTTCTGCTTAGGTTGTCCCTTAATGCTGATGGATATGCATTTAGCCGGGTTGAGGGACATGTCACATGATGACAAAAACTCGTTCGTGCAGTCCAGCAGCTTTTGTAGTCCCATAGGGGTGGACGCTCATAAAATAAGGTCGTCCGCAAAAGCGATGCTGTTGGTCGTGGCGGTGCCTATGTTGCACCTTATTTCGCTGGGGAGGGACCTTATCAGGCGATCGATGACCATGTTGAAGAGGGTCGGGGATAGGGGGTCTTCTTGCTTGACCCCGCTCCTTGGGTGGATCGGTCCAGATCGATGTCCTCCAACGTTGATGCGCGTCCAGGATTCGGCGTATGTGCCCCTAAGGTATTCTACAAGCTCCACCGGTGCTCCAAATGATCGTAGAGTGCCAAATATCGTTGCGTGTGAGACCGAATCAAAGGCTTTGGCGACATCTAGGGCAGCGATATAGCAACTAGAGTGCTTCTCCTGGTGGTGACGAAGGAGGAGGTCTACGATGGCGATGTTTGTTGCGCATCCGTCGGTTTCCCTAAAGGCCTGCTGCCTTTGGTCGAGCTCCACCAATCTCGCAAGTCTTTTGGCTAGGATTCCATGGAGCAGACGTATTATCACCGAGGCTACGGTGATGGGACGAAAGTCGCTTGGGTCGCTGTAGTTTGTCTTCTTTGGAATCAGTGTTGTCCGGGACTCCTGGAGGTGTTGTGGAGATTTCCCGCACCACATAATGGTGTTGAGAATGCGGGCGATGATCTGCACCGGGACTGCTCTGATTTGGCGCGCAGTTACACCGTCGGGGCCTGGAGATGTTGTCAGGGCTGGGCGACATGCGGTGATTTCGTCCTCGGTGATGGGGGTCCATACCGTCTCGAGCTGTTGGTGGTGTTGCTCGTCGTTGGGCGCTGCGATGGATTGTCGCTCCATGACGGTCCTCCAGAAAGGCTCCATTATCTGCATTGGCGGCATTATGGTGGTGGTTGGGCCTGCTAGTAGGGACTTGATGCACCTCGTCTGGTGCTTCCTCCAATTTTCCTGCGTTTCCGCATATATGCCTGCGATTTGTAAGCGTGGGTGCGGCGCGTCGAGGTCTGGACGGAGCGGGAGTTCTGGGGAAGATTTCTAGGAGGTAAGATCCTAGTCGCGCGACTGTTTCGTCCTTGCCGAGTTGCAACGCCTGCTGGGTGATACTGTCAAGTACGCTGCTCCTGTAGGTTGTTGTTGTAAGGGGCTGAAGATTTCGTAAATATTCTCCTAAAGCGTCCTGGGCTGCTTCATTTGCTGGTAGAGGTGTCGATGGTGTTATTGATTGATATTGATTGATATTGATTGATATTGATTGATGCTGGTGTTCTGTAGGGTTCTGTAATTTTGGACGTCGGCACGATAAGTGGCTTTTTGCCTAGCCTTCTTTATTGCTTCGACGGTCCGTTGCGGGAAGTGTTCTGCAAGAGCTAGGTTCATGTACCTTATTCCTCCAGTTTCCTCCAGTTAAGCTTCCTTCCTGGCTAGCATCTTAATTTCTTCGTCTGTCCAGCGGGCTTTAACGTCAGTTCTCGTCCTCAGGGTGTCCAGTTCATTCGGGTGGGCTCGTCTTTGGTGAACTCCCAGGCCAGTTTTGGTTCCAAATGTTCGGGAATAAAAAGAGCAGATGTTGGATGTGGTTGGGTTTTGTTGAGGGTGGTTAATTTGTTGGGTCCCAGAGCCAGAGGGCTCCGAGCTATTTATCCGAGGCTGGTTTTGTGTGTTTGGGCCAACAAAAGATGATCGAAGGGGCTGGCAACCCCAGGGATCCATTTTAAGCCTTCTCCGTTAGCCAGACCTAAGTCTGTTTCCGGCAGGAACCACGAGGAGGTAGAGATAGGCACATCTATGTTTTATAAGGGTATCAGTTACCGACTTTATCGATAACATTTCCGTTGCATAACACCTCAAGGAATCGGACGTCCCTCTTTGAGCCAACGTCTTTTCCGTTGCAGAATTGCAACACCTTGAGGAATTGGTTGCCGGCCTATGGCTGGTTTCCGTTCCGTTAAGCAACACCCTTAAGAGAGTCATAGTTACTCCCGCCGTTTACCCGCGCTTACTTGAATTTCTTCACTTTGACCATACAGCGAGAGATAAGTATCGCAAAAAAAAAAAACAGATTGATTGTTTTCAAAGCTGCTTTTGATACCATTAATAGGCAAGCCCTGATAAACAAGCTATCTTCACTCGGAATCTCCAATAAATTTCTGTCTATATGTATATTCAATTTTTGACGTCAACTAGTGCAGTGGTTTTGATGTCAGAATGGTTTGAAACGACAGCTGGTGTTCCCCAGTGTTGTATCCTTAGCCCAATACTTTTTACACTATTTATTGATGGAATTTGTGATATTTTGCCCGGGGTGTGCGTGTAGCACATATATAGGTACTTGGTGCTTATTGCTGACAACCCCTTTGTTCTTTAGCTTCAAATTAACACACTGCAAATGGGTTGGAGAAAATCCTCAGGGACAATATCCCCCTAGATTTAGCCGCGACACATAAAAAGGGTTTTAAAAAGTGAGATAAGACGGCAGAATTGCTATGTCAAAAACGAAAAAGCACGATTGTGTTTAATTTGCTGTCTGAATTCCCTAAAAATTGAGAACAACAAACTGAGCACTTACCTACTTATTGTTTTAGACTTTTTTTTTCGAAACGTTCGATATGGTCTGTCCTGACAAGCATTTGACATGACTACGCGTCCTTCATTGAACATTGTTCTCTTCTATGGATTTGTATGTTTACGAATTGCAGTTCAGTAGGTACCACCAACAACTAATTACTCGTCGTATAAGAAATTGCAGATTAAGACATTCTTTTTTTTTATTTTATGCGTCACTTTGCAAAATGCATAGAGGCACGCGTCGTCGCACAGATCAAACTACTGGGCATATAAAAGTGGCACAAAATTGGCACAGCCAAAGAAATTATACTGCCAGACGCAAGCAAAGTGAATTGTCCACTGCGAGGTGCTATCCCACGTGTCCCCGCTCGTGTAGTTAAACCCGACTACTTGTGTAAGCCAGACGATCATCCAGGACACACAGGTATGCGTTGTGTAATATATTATATCGTGAGTTGTTTTTATTACGTTCTTTGCGCGATTGCCTGCGGTAGTAGCCCCCAATTTGATGTGTGCATTACGCTTCGTCTGCTGCAGTCTGCAGAACTACTGCGCAGCAGCAGCAGCAGTAGTAAGTGTGAAAGAATCATAACACGAGGGTGAATGGGTAAATAATTTAGTTAACTACTGTTGAAGAGATTGCGATACAGATTGGACTTATTGCAGTGAAGATAAATGCTGACCTTTGGGAAGATTGAACGGAATGTATAGAAATTGATGCAATAGCGAGCAATTTTGTTGCTGATCCTAATAACAGCCAATTAGATTAGAAATATTTTTCATGGGACACTAAAAATCGCCGAAAATTGAATTATATTGAAGCTAAGAACAACTCGAAGTGTGGCAAGACTGATGGTAAAACAATTGCATTCATTGTCCGATGTCCCGATGCGAGGTGGATCCTTAATGACTCGACCTACCTTCGAGCACAGGGCGATCCCTATACGGGTAAAGAAGAGCCGTTTGACTAAACGCGAATGTCTTATGCGAAAAAATAGCTACTTCAGCAAATGTTGCTGAAGATACTTGATTTCCTGACTGTCTCCGGAGTAAAAATATGGATCTAGTACCTCACCAGGGAAGGCACAATAGGCTTTAGAGAGGCTGCAGTGCTAGAGCCCAATGAAGGCTCCTCCGACTTATAATCTAAGCTAATCTGAACGCGATAAATGTTATTTGGGAACCCTACGTAATCCCCTTTCCCAAAATCTCCCGGGATTAAATCTCCTATGCCAAAATTTCCCACAAGCAAACTAAACTTTGCATATACCCAACCTTGCACCTACTTTCTCTCAGGGTCTTTTGGAGTAAGGGATTCCAGCACAGGGGATTATGGAATAGAGGATTTTGGAAAGGTGATTTTGGAAAAGGAGATTTCATCACCAACCCCAAATCCTACAGTGACCACAAGCAAGGGGTTGCAGGGGGTCACGGGGGGGGGGGGGGTTTAGGTGTCGCGGCGCGGCAGAATTAACAACACCAAATCTAAAAATGTGGGATTTTGTCCCTGGGGATTTTGTCTTAGGGTCTTTTGGAGTAAGGAATTTAAGCACAGGGAATTTTGGAGATTTCATCACCAACCCGAGTTACTTATGTTCCTCTGATCGATTATGAAGGAAACCTCTAGATAATTTTTAAGGTACACAAACTGAGAAAAAAATCCTATAAAATTTTTAAGCACTATAGACATAAACTTTTGGCAACTAATTGATAGAAAAATTTATTGACATTGCCTCACTATAGCAATTTTCTACATAGGCGTAGTTTCAATGTTTTGCTTGGGTTTTTTTTTTAAAGAGGACGCGATATTAAATTTCCTGCCAAATTGTTTTAATAGAAAATTACGTGATGTTTCCTAAAATTCGAAAGTCGCGGTGCAGTTATCTTTTTATATGAATTGGTTGAGTTCGAAATGCCATCGAGAGAATGCACCAAGTTCTGGGGACTCATCTAACCCCCTCACTGGCTATAAGCGCATAATTTTCATGCATAACATTTTTAATACACTATAGTGAAAATGGACCTAGGAATTTGATAAAATCCCTACTATCCCTTCTTATCGGCTTTATTCGAGTAAGTAGTTTTTTTTTCGATTAAGACGTTTATGTATCCAAACGAGTGATTCCTTCTTGACAACTTTGGTGTGACACATCAGTGAGTGGCCGAAACTGACAAAATGGTATGTAGGAATTTGTGTAAATGACCAAACTCAGTAAAAAGTGCGTCCATTAGGAGCCCCCCTATTTCACTAAAAATTTCAATAGACCCATTTACCTCCAACAAAATGGACCAAAAAAAGCTTGACAAAAGACTGCGATATGTCAAACATCGGTTAAGCTCGAAATATGAAGACGTTTCATTTATTAACCCCCACTTTATTGCTCAAAGTGATGTACCGAGCACAAACTATCTTGTATACCTCCACTAACACAATTGTTCATCTAAGACCTCAAATCGAAAGCCAACATAAATATTAAAACATGATGCAACGAAAAAAAAAAAATACAACAATAGAACTACAAGCCAGCTGAATGGTATAACCTCAGTATACGTACTCCCATTATTATTACTCATTTCATTTATTTTTATTTGTATCTTTTTGTTCCTTTTATTGATTGTGACGTTTATTTCTCTGGCGCGCGCGATCAGAGATTCAAAATGATGCAGATCGCGCGGGTACCCGCTAAATGTAAAAGATAGATTTAGCAGATACTTTGTGCTGCATGTGCACATGCGCATGGGGAGTACCACCGCGAAAAAAAAAACCATCAAAGAAAGAAGTGCAGAAAATTTCAAAAAGCAGAAATAAATTAGTGCGTATGATCCTTCTTTCTATACGTCCGAAAGGAAGGTCTCTCTATACAGGAAAAAAAAAAACAACAACGAAAACAAAAATTAATGGCGAGTTATATGTTCTGTCGTTGATCGTCGGTCGATGCTATGAGTTCAGCTCGTAAGGAACTAGACGCATATCTACATATGTAGTTAACCCGAGATTGAGATTATTATTATATTACTCGCTTTTAATCAATGAAAAGGTAATAAATTAATTTTGTTCATACAAAAAACCTAGAACGACCGCGGCGGCGGTGGTGGTGTGGTAGAATCATCAGAGAGTGAGCTCTTGGTACTTGTGGTATGGACACTTAATGCAGATACACTTGCAAAAAAAAAAACGAAGGATATATGCAGATCATGAATGTTTTTTTTTATTCTGTTTCCATATTTTATTTTCATGTTTTACTTTTTTGTTTGGTTTGTTGTTGGTGTTTTTTTTTTTTTTTTTATTCTGCACTATTACAATTTTGTTGTATATTCGTAGTGCTGTGTTCTGAAGATGACGTTGAATACCACACCAGCGGAATGCATCCGAAAGGAAATGCATAAATCTGAATTCATTGACAGCTTTTTAAATGGAATACGATTTTAATTTCCTTATCTCTCTTCGCGTAGAGGGTAGGGTTCCTTTTTATATTGTATCGGCTGTCAATAAGCAAATTAATGCAATTAAGGCGTGTAGATTTCCAATTTCGTGTAAAATTGTACAAGATCGTGGTCGAATAGATGAACATAGGTAAGGTATGCCTGTGGTAGGTGAAAGGACACAGTTCCAAGTGATGTTACCGAAGGTGATGTATTGATGATTTTTTTTTTAATGGAAAATGTATCCTTTTTAAGATAGGTACTCGTAGTATGTACATCACAACGAGTCGCTTTAAATTAGAGTTGCCGGCGCAGCGAATCGGGGACTTTCGAGAACAATCAATCAATCAAAGCCAGTCATCCAATACAATTTTTTCCTAATATTGATAATCATACGCTAGACACTAATAGCGTAACTTTTTCGAAGTCACAATGGCGAACATTTCCATATGAAATTATCCATTGTGATCGTCAAAATATTTAAGTTGATGGTTAAAAATGAAGGCCCAAAGTTTATATTTAAAATTAAGTTCTTATTTGAAAAATCCCATATTCCCAAAGGCCGTAAGCACAACTTAGCTGCTCTAATAATTTCGCGATCAATGTGCCAAAATTTAGTACAAAGACTTGAGTTCATAATTTTAAAAATCACAAATTCCCAGGGCACGCGAAAATATCGCTGTTACTTTTTGAATAACACGATAAAAGTGCCGAACTTAAATTCAGTTGAAAACTTTGAACGAAAGTGGGTTCAAATTATAAAAATCACAGATTTCCAAATCGTTCTTCAATTTGATTGTCGAGTCAGTATTGAACGTTATTTTATCCATCGATCGTGAATCAAATTCATTTTATTTCAATTCGTGTAGAGAATCTAAAAAATAACCGAATGGGGGATCATTTTGCCCCCCTTGAGCCCCCTTCTTGGGGTCACTGTCAGATTTGGAGTATGTACGAAATTTGGTATGTTTAAGGGTTTTTTTTTTCAGTAGAAATTCCCACCTACTCCAAAATCCAACAGAAAACCATAGCCGGGGAGTTGCTACTTATTCCACTGTTTATGCATTCCCACTTAATATTTTGAGCTTTACTGCTTGTCATAAAAAACGAACCTTGGAAAAGAAATAACACTCAAAATGGCGAACAATTTTGCAACAACAAATTGTATGAAATTTTTTAGGGCCTTTTAAATATGCGCGCTTAAAACTGTATAAAAACTTCGGATTATTTGGCTCAGAAGATCAAGAAACTCTTCTCTGTCTAAAAATAATGTAAATTTCGTCACATCGGTAGTCAGTATATGTAAGGAGTGTACTTTCATCTCTAATGCCATGTTCCCACCAAACTGAAATCCCGAGGTTTAGATGAACTTTTACGGAAACCTTGTGAAGCGTTCCCACCGAGTTAAAGTGGGTTTTGAAAGTCATAAGCTGTCAATTTTGAAGTTCCACGAGAGCCTCTTCCTCCTGTTTCCTCTTGTACTGATTTGCCATGATCTTTAATACAAAAAAAAAACAAATTACTTTTAAAAAATGTATAAATATTTCTATTGAAAATATTACTTACCCCTTTTTTCAGATTAAAAATGCAGATTCTTTTCGTTTATATTGTCAGATTGTCACATTTGTTTTGGCGCTTAATATTTTGACATCCACAAATGAACCCAAAATAAATCCAAGTTCACGCTGTAGGCTTGTTCGATTTGATAACCTCTCACGGACGGATAAACTCAGAGGGGTTTCAAATAGGTTTCGCTGAAATCCCGAGGTTTCGACACCTCAAAAATGTAGGGCGAAACCTCGGAGGTTTGGAAACATTTTACGAAACCTCGAGGTTCCGTTTGGTGGGAATATGTCATAAAGGTGCAGAAGGAAGGCTTTTAAAAATTCAAAACAAATTCGTGTGTTGTAAAGGGTGTCATATTGAATTTTTTACAAATTCAATATTTTACAAATTCAATATGTAATAAAACACTCTTGCAGCTAATGTTAATGTATATGATAATTCTATGTCATTAATGTTTAAAAATGATGGCTGAATTTTTGACAACTTTATCGAGCAACTGGGACCGTATATCAGCAATAACAGTTACACGGCAATTTTACTTGTTTACATATTCATTTAACCAAAAATGGGCATCATCGAAGAACAACATTTTGCGTTAAAAATGAGGATCAAGTTTGCCGAACCGATCCATGGTTTTCAAAATAAGTTTGCACAATTTGCGTTATTCAGGCGTTTATCTATTTATGGTTAAATGGCAAAACGTTTTAACCCCAAATCAACTTTCAACTGTCAAATTGACAATCTGTAGAAACAGCGTTGCCAGTTTAAAAACGAAACCTCTAAAAAAAACACCCTTTAGTTAGATAGCGATTTAAATGATTTTTTGTGGAAGCATTGAGACAATTTAACCCCAATATGGATGGACATCGTTTATGGAAAAATGAATAATATAGGTAAATAATATTGGACGCAACAGATGTCTTTGAATGGAGGGGACCTACAAATCTATGCTGTGTGCAAAGCGGGCACAATTCTCTATAGTCTGGTCGTATACTGCCGGATATTTGTCAGTCACTCGCAGGAGGTGAGATAGCAGACGGGAGCCGCAATAGATCTACAAAAATTCAAAGCTTGAACTGTCTATGACGGATGGACTGGGTCTGGACATAAATATAGAAAATAAAATCGACAGCAATTAATTTAAAGACTGCTTTTGATTCGAAAAAAAAATGTATATCTAAAGGGCATTCGAAGGATTATAACTACACCCTCAGGTGTACCTGCCAGCAACAAGAATCTGTGCGGCTCCAAAAACTCTCTAGGTACAATCTCAAACATCTAAGGTCCCAATTTGTCTTATCCTACCGATTGAGAACAAAGCACCTCACATTCAAATACATACCTTCATAGAGAGAGGGCAAAGTAGAATAATTTTATCTCATCAGTGCTGTAATGCAATCTAAATGCATGTTCGGTAGAAGAACAGATTCAGTTTTTGTAGGTTTTTTTTTTTTTTTTGTTGTTGAAATATTCATGTAGGTATCTCTCTTCTCTACTAGTCATCCTAAAGCAGCACACTTAATCCATAAACATATTGAATTGCCATTTGAGTGCAGAGCACTACAATCTAAGCAACAAAAAAAAAAAAGTCGAACCCAAACTGCATCAGATACACAATGAGGATGGATATCTGAAAACAAGAACTAAAACAAAACAACCAAAACCAGATACTAATCGAAAGCAAAAGATGGGGAATGAATTATAACATAAATCTTTTAATGTGTCTACAATATTCTCAATATTTCTTGCAATTAAAAATCGATTCTTAAATGCACACACGTCACAGATATATCTGCGCGCGCTCGCTCGCTTTGCTCTGCGTTGCGCCGCGCCGCGCCGGCCGGCCTTCTTGTTGCCCTCTCTGTATGTAAATGCGCACAGGTATTCATATGGAAACGAAATAGCATCCAAACAAGAACAACACGTAGAGAATATCAAAATTAAAAAGGAAATAAATAAAATATTACATGGAAGCTTTTTGCAAAGGAACGAATGCCGCCGCCGCCGCCGCAACCGCCTTTAAGACTTTGTCTAGAGTATCTCTGCGCGATATTTTCTGTGCGGTAGGGTCTTAATTTTTTTTTTTTTCGGTTCTTTTTTTTTATTTAACTCTGCTCTTGCAATGTTTTGTGTTTGGTTTTTTTTTTTATTATTCTTCCGAGTAGATACGAAGGAATGAGTCTTAAGAAATCGCCTCTCGTGGTATGCAATTGTGCACTTTCATTCATTCGAGAGTTTTGCTTAATTTCTGTTCTAAGTAAATTTGATTCCTTTAATCGATAACAGTTCAAAAATTGGAGGAAATGGATATCGAGGTGGATCTAGGGATCGTGTGCAGTCAATTTGAGTTCTCTTTTACCAATTATCTTTGCATTGTATCGGATGATTGTGTGTTTGGTTTTTTTTCTTGAGAGTTGGGTTGGAATATTTGACCTTTAGGAGAATGATGATTGTATGATGATGCTTCTTTAGGGTAGTAGCAGATAGAGAGTATGTTTTGTGTTCATTGCTCTTGTGCGAGAGGGGAAAATATTTAGAAATTGTTAATTAATGGATTGGTATATTCTTGGAATAGTTTTGGATTTGGAATAGCTTTGGAATAGATTTCTCAGGAAAAAGTCATCATTTTGTTGTATTTTACAGGAAAAGTTGAAATTGAATTTCACTTAATGAGCAATATCCCCAAATGTGCATTAATTCACGGGGATAGTCCTTAATTGAGAGCAATCGGATGAGGGGTCTTAAATTCCCCAAATAAAGGGTGTTTTTTTCTTTTAGAGGTTTGATTTTTAAACTGGTAACACTGTTTCTAGAGATTATCAATTTGACAGTTGAAAGTTGATTTGTAGTTAGTACGATTTGCCATTTTACGATGAATAGATTAACGCCAGAACATCGCGTGCAAATTGTGCAAACTTATTTTGAAAACCATGGATCGGTTCGCCAAACTTATCGTGCACTACGTCCATTTTACGACCGACCTAGTCGTCCATCTGAACAAGTTATTCGGAACACGATGAATCGTTTTCGCACCACATACAGACATACTCTCTAGTAAATAATACGCACCCCTAAAGCGACGACAAACAATGCGAATAGAAGAAGATATTGCCGTTGTAGAGCGCACTCTGTTGGGGAGAATCCGAATGATTTGAAACATTTGCTGATCGCATAATTTCGCGTAATGGACCTGTGAACTGGCCTCCACGATCCTGTGATTTCACACCTTTGGACGATTTGGAAGTCAACATTCGTCATGTTATTGCTGATACACGGCACCAGGACCCCAATTCTCAAATTCCGCATAACGCAACTCGTATACGAGCAAATCCGCCTGAAATTTTCGCATACGAAAAAAATTGGTATTCTCAAAGTTTTTTCCACCTCTGCGAAAATTGTATTCACCTCTCGCATGAGGTAGAATTTTACGTCGAAATGTACCTACTTTTTGTGCAAAGAATGGCATGAAAAAAAAAAAAAATTCAATTCAAATTGGCTAAGAAATATTGTGGATGTGGGTTTTGATTTGCGATTAACAAAAACGAAAAAAATCATTTTGCGATTTTGTATGATTGGTTCTAACTTCAGTTAATAATTGTGTTTTTACAATGGCCACATTGGGGGAAATGAGATTAGCATTTTTTGTTCAGTTGGCAATGGAGCAGTTGGAGTAACTTCAAATAGACCGAGATGTCCGAGAACCCCAAGACTATTTTGAACTTTTCGACACAAAATTTATGAAATTATTTCGGTTAAACAAGCGCTTGGCACAGGAATTTATCGATTTCTTGACTACTCATACGATTGACCAATTTAGATCAAACGCTTTATGTAACTGCTGAAGAACCTTCTTCTTTTGTTTTCCTTCCATTTTAATTACTTTTGTTTCTTCACAATAAATTATTTCACACAGAAATTAAAAAATCAAATTGTCAAACTCACAATTTCGTATGCGAGAAGCAAATCCGCCTAGAAAAAGCAGACGAGTAACATTCGAAGAGAAATTCTCGTATGCGGAATTTGAGAATAGCAAATTTCAGTCTTTCGCATGAAATTGGATATTTTGACAGATAAACGTATGCGAGAATTTTTGAGAATTGACCCCCAGGTGCTCGATAGAGTTGTCGAAAACATGTTTTTAAAAATCCTGACTCAAGGAACGAAATGCATGGTGTAGGTTCTGACACTTTTTGCAAGAAGGGTGAAGTTTTCTAAAAATTCTATGAGCTATGTCTACCACTCTAGTTCGACTACAACAAGCGAATGAACACTAACGCTCTAGCTAGATAGATAGATAGTTTACAAATCGGGAGAGGCTCCCTGAAATTACGCCAAAAAGTGTTTTGGAAAAAAGACCAAAATAATTTCGGAGTAATATTTTTGGCAAAAACACCAAAAAATAAAAAAGAAAAAAAGCCAAAAAATTAAATGGAAATTACGCAAAAAAAAAATGAAATAAGGCCCGAAATCTGACAGTAAACCCAAGCAGGGGGGTTGCATACGGTTTCGTTTTTCGTTTGAGGTCTTATTTCACGTTTTATGGTGTTTATGGTTTCTTTTTTGGGCGTTTTCTCAATTTTTTTAAATGGTTTTCAATGACCGAAAGAGTTTTGGAAAAATGGCAATATTAGCGGCATTTGTGTCAAAATATTTGGGCGATTGTTCCTAGGAAAAAATGCCACAAATTTGTATGGAGGTTTTTGGGCTCTTTTTCCACATTAATTTTTTGGCGTAATTTCTTTTGGCGTAATTTCAGGCAGCCGTCGGGAGAGTCTCCATTGGGCTATGACCTCTCTAAAGGAGCCTAATAGTGCCTTCCCTGGCTAAGTCGTAGAGAGTCAGTCAGTAAGACAAATATCTTCTCTGGGGGTCGGTATATGTCTGAAAGATTTTCCGATTTCTTTGCCAAGGATATTCTTTCTGAGATGCACTAAAAAGATATTCGAGTCCTAGGCTCCTAGTTTCGCCTGTAAGCTTTCCAGATGGCACTTGACCATATGTCTAATTTATTTGTATAACATATTTGCAAACAGAATTTTGCCATAACTCCTGTATAACAGTTTGACAATATTCATGCTGGGGTAATTACAACAGAAGCAAGTAGTTTACTCACTACACCACCGAGCATGAAAGTAAAATTTAAACTGTTTCCATTGATCATGAAGATCATGTTAACACTATTTGTACAACATGTCCAGTCCATATCGTCAACAACTTGAAATGTACAAATAAAAAATACACACACGCACACACACACATATTTATCAACCTGTTTTAGGTGAAAGATATTTGTCGGAATTTGCCTCTCAATTATAATTTTTAAATTTGTTTTTTTTTATGAAAAAAGATAAATTTCCAACAAAAAGGAAATAAATGACGAATTGCTCTTCAAGCTGTCAACAGATGAATTTTTTTTTGTTTCCCTCTTCTCGTTTGATTTGAGTAATTCCTTGGACGACCTCTTATAATTATTTTCAAGAACTCCAAAAAACGAAAGAATAAATAATCTAACATGTTCAAGAGTAAACTAAGTGATTTGTTTTTTTTTATTTATTTCATTGTTCACAAATTTTTTTTTAAATTAAAATGAATTTGGAATTGACGATCAGAGAAAAGAAAAACAAATATGAGTAGGCGACGATAAGATGCAAAAGATATTACAATTTCAAGAAATATATTTTTTGTATTGTTTTGTAAATTGAATGTAACTAAGGTGGGGACTTGGCGAATGGGTTGGTGTAATGTGTAAACTTTGTTGTTGAAGTGGTTGACACAATGTTTTCATATAGCCTATGGGGATAAGTGAATCGCCATTAACAGAGGCAAATTGAAAGAATATTGCCCCGATATTTAACAAAGACGATATTTATGACGGGAGTTTTTTCTTCTATACGTGGAACGAGTCAGAATCATTCCAATCGAAATCAATTCAGACGAATTTTTATTTTAACATACAGGACAATGGTAACTTTAGGATTATGGGACTATATATACGCCGCTGGCAGTGAAGATCTGGAAACGACTGCCAATTGTAGTAAAAGATGAGGATTTATGGGTTGGACTATCGGAGAAAGAACCAGACAACCCTTAAACAGATGCTGGAACTAACTGATAGATCCTGAAGAATTTAGAAGAATTTAGGAGGCTCGATTCGATTATCTCTCTATCTAGAATAAGCTAGAGAACTGGCTATACCCGTTGCTTTGATAGCTAACCGTGGATATGTTCATCAAATAACCCTGTAAAAATGCGTAGGGTGGTCATTTTTAAATACTTTGCAACTTTTGTGTGGATTATTTGAACGTTGAATGCTCCTTATTGTCCGTAAATATTTCCTGCATCCATGTTGGTCGGTTGGGAACTGTGTAACCTGACGATATGCAAATTGAAACCATAAAACAAGCTTTAGTAACAACACCCCATGGAAATTAGGTCTAAACTCAAAAATACAGATTTGAAATGCACGTTTAACAATAATGACCATTGACCAGCATAAGCGGTTTCATCCTCACCAAAAAAATTACTCCGGGTCTGTAAGTAAAAACCTATTCTCTTCTTGTGATTTTATCAAAATAAATTTTCATATTTCCATATTTCCACGAAATATTAAATACTTTGAATATGTGTGCGGCTCACATCTGAAGACTACACCCTTAAAGATATTAACAAGTCGTGCGCACTCTTTCGTTTTGTGTCTGTTCTGCCGCGGTTTTTTTAAATGTCCCACAAGATGCCAATGGTCAAGTAGAATCAGAAGAACACAACTCATATTACGGTGTGGGTATGATGAATGCGCCATACCCGTTTGAGACAAATGGAAACAACTCATTCCTGATGTGTGTGGATGAGCACGAAACACACAAAATAATGAAAATGTATGCAATCGTCCTCTTTTTGAAAGGCGTCCGCATCAGCTTCTAGCATGAAAAAGAAATCATTGACAAGCAAAATGACATAATATCGGACATTAGCGTCCACATTTCGGGGCAATGTGCGTGATTTTGGAGTTATGCGGCCGAAAAAAAAATCCAACATGCCACTGAGGAACAACCCACCACTCTTGAAGTGAAGTTTTGTTTGGTATTTGGATGTGTATAGTCTTGTTGTTGTTACACTTAGTTTCTAATTCAAGTGCTGTTCAGATTTGTTGAATTTGTTTTCTTTATTTAGAGCGTTAAGCCGTTTTGACTTGTTATCCTTAACATAACGTAATAATAACAGCAAATGGCATTTAGGTGGTTTTTTTTTGTTTCTACTTGGATGGACAAATGGATGAATATATATACCTACGGGAGGACTTCCTGAGACGGGAATGAGACAACTTGAATGACAAATATTTGGATTTTTTTAATAGCTATATGAAATTGAGTTCTTGAACTCTATTTTGGCTGAAAATCCGCTTTAAGGCAGACGAACTTGAAAAAAGGGGTATTCCATGACAAAGTGAACATTGCTATCCAATTATGAAGATAATTATTTATTATTAACTATAAGATAAAACAAAAGCCAAAACACAGAATCAACATAATCCACAAAAATAAGATTGTTTTTTTTTTAATGGTTATCAAAGGCTTACGATCAAAAGTTGTTTCGAACGCAACTTTTTTTTTCCAATGTTGGAAATACTTAACCGTCTTTTGTGTGCTCTGGGCGAAATAAAAACGCATCTGAAGTGTTAATTAAATTTCGCGATCTTTCTGCTTCAAATACGAGAAATTGTATTTTGATTTGTGTAAGTGCATCAATAATATTTAAATAATAACAAAACATCATTTTGCTTGTCCCACCCGTCACAAATATACAGAAAAAGTTTTTTTTATTAGTTACTGACATAGAGGTTATGTCTAAAATTTGATAAATAATATTATTATTTTACAATGAAAACCTATGTGAATTTTTTTTTCTATTGTGAACGTTATTCAGAGAGTTTTCTAGAAGAATAATAGTGTCCCACCCGTGACAGTCACGGGTGTCACGGGTGGGACACTTGTCCCGGAGGGCTATTAGGCTTTCAAGTCTGGTAGAGTTATACGTTATTAGCCCGTATTTTGCGTGACCAACAAACCAGAGAGAATAGACCACCAGTTTCGGGCAAAAATGAGAGATACATAGAGCCAGTTTCAAAAAGTTATTAGGTGGTTAAGGACGTGTGCCATGTTAAAGTAAATGGAGGCGAATTTGGTCACGCATACACTGGCACTTAATAACATATACAGTTATTTCTGTGGTACAACACGTATTCACAGATAGAAAAAGAAGCGGAGCTACTTATTTCAAAACTGGCTCTATGGATCTCCCATTTTTGCCTGAAGCTGGTGGTCTATTCTCTCTGGTTTGTGGATTTGGCACTTGCTACCCCAAAAGTACAATCATATCACTATTTCAAGACATTTAACAATATCCCTTACGTTTAAATCTCAACCAATAACGTGTAGGGCCCTTAAATTAAGTGTAGCTCAGATATACTCGGACCTAGACAAAAGTGATTGGAATGACTCAGACTGCGAGCCCTTGGCCTCGTTAATTCATAGTAAATAACATTTAAATTAATGGCATTATAACTTTTTTGTTTTCTTTTAAATTGACCTAAAAAATATCGTTTCTTGCAAAGAAATTCGTACGTGTCCCACCCGTGACAAACGTTGTCCCACCCGTGACATTTACATTTTTATTATATTAAAATATTTACATATTTTATTATATTGTTATAGTACCTAAGAACGTTTTATGTAAGAAACAAAAGGTTTTTCAATAAATATGTGAAATAAATTCGCAGAATTTCTGTAAAAACATTCACTGCTCGGAAATCATGTCTTTTATTTGTCCCACCCGTGACAGAAAAAAAGATCTTGTCTATTTTCAAAATAAATTAAGGTGGCGTATTTTTCTTTACGTTAAAAATTAACTAACAAATAGAACTATTGGTTTAATGAAAGTCTAGGTAGATTTGATACAGCAATGTATAAAATTTGAAAAGGAAACAACAAATTTATTATACAATTGTCCAAACCGTGACCATGGAATACCACAAACGATACCCACAACTCTCTAATCCTAAAAAAATTGATATAAGGTCTTAAATTTGTTGGTCAGAGTTCTATTTTTTTTTTGAGCTATTCAACTCTATTCTGGACGATCTTGAAAAAAGATACAACCCTCCTAATCCTATAAAAAAAAATGGAAATAACGTCTTAAATTTGTTGGTCATATTTCTATCAAGGATCGTGTATGAAAATATTTGTACTATATGCTCTTCAGTTGACTTAACTTTCGAAAACGCAGCAAATCAGAACTAATATAATTTTTTTTATATGTATATCTTTCATAAGCTTCCAAAAACCTTCCCTAGCACTGGCAAATAGAGAAAGAGAATATTTTTTGAATAATAAAGAATTAAATCAGCTTATTTTATTTGGGCGTTTTTCGAGAGAGCTTTGCAAAAACGCAACCATATTGAAGATATCCGTCGAGACGAAGAAGACTTGAGATAAATTTTGCGGCTTAAAACAGAACTATTTCTTTAAAATGTTTCATCGCCCTACGCACAAAATTTGTCAGAGAAAATACACGTAGAAGCAGTGATGCCATTCTGACCGAAATCTCTTTACTCTGACCGGAGAAAATTTTGAAATCCGGCCTAACCGTTTTTTGACCGGAAAGAAAAATGTTTTTAACCGGAAAAATCTGTCTATAAAAATTGGAGTTTTGGTTTTAGAAAATGAAATCTTTCGTCCAAATAAAAACGTTTAGATCGTTGACCCGTCATAGGACGAAAGATACATACATACATACATACATTTTCAAGTGGACCCTCCATAGCTCTCGATCTTCCGCCATCGACTAGAGTAGAGGAGACGGAGAGATTATGAATTTGATCTAACCATCTCATCCTGGGTGTACCTAGAGGACGCCTGCCCGATGGTACGGATTCCATAGCACGTCGTGGGATCCTGGTCGGGGACATGCGTTTAACATGACCAAACCACCGAAGCATGGACCGCTATGTCCGGAGAAGTAGCTGCTCGACATTAAGTTCCTCACGTATTCTGGTATTTCTTATGCGATCTCTACGGGTCACACCAGCAATACAACGGAGAAATCTCATTTCAGAAGCTTGTATCCGCGATCTTATTCTTTCGGTCTACCCAAACCTCATGACCATAGGTAGGAGTTGAAACAAATACCGAATTAAAGACTGACAACTTAGCTTTGACACTAAGTTCAGTCCTCCTGATAACAGAATGACCAAGCTGTCTCAAAATTGATCCAGCTTGACCAATCCTACAGGAAAACTCAGCATTGCTCCTTCCATCACGAAAGATTTCATTTTCTAAAACCAAAACTCCAATTTTTAAAGACAGATTTTTCTAACTTCATTCATTACACTTTAGTCCCAAGAAAAGAAAACGTCAAAAATGCTACTCAACAGAATAATGTACTATCCAACAGGCTCTCCACGTCAATGATTGTTTGACACGGGTTGGTGATGCAATCTCCTTTTCCAAAATCCCCTGTGCTGAAATCCCTAACTCTAAAAGAGCCTAAGAGAAAATCGCCAGGGACAAAATCTCCCATTTTTAGATTTGGTGTTATTAATTCTGTCGCCGCGACACCTAGAAATGGTGTTAAAAAGTGAGATACGTATAGGTAACCCGAACCCCCCTGCTTGTGGTCACTGTAGGATTTGGATTTGGTTGGATATATTCCAAGTTTAGTTTGCTTGTGGGAGATTTTGGCATAGGGGATTCCTGGGAGATTTTGGAGAAAGAAAAGAAAAAAAAAATGAGAGATTATGTCCAATAAGGGATTTTGGAAAAGGAGATAACGTCTCTAATAAAATTAAAATCATTTTCACTGAAATTGCAGTCACATTACTGACATAGCTGTTAAACTAAAATGATTATCCTATAGAATTTAACAAAATAATAAGAATATTTATACAACAACAAAAATCCCTTGAGTGCGTGCCAATTATGCAAACTAACAAAATACTTGTACTATACTTGCACTTATATCTTTTAACAAAACTATGAGCAATTGTGCTGTCACCTTAATTGCCATTTTGCAAATCTACCAAATTTGCATGACCAAACACAAAAATATCTACGTCCAGCATCTCGGATAGCATGCTTGAGCATACTCGTTCTTCCTGCATATTTTAATTGAAAATCCATACTAGCTGGCAATTTGATTTCTGCATAAATAGGGTTTTTGTCATGTGTGTTCGGTTTTGATTTATATGGGCAATCTTACACTATTTTGCGCGGATACACAGTCCACAAATACCACAGGTCTAATGCCCATTAGCGCTTTGCAAAGAACACTTTTCATAGACAATCTAGCGTCATACGAGTTGAATAATAAGCACGTCATCGGAATTAACATTGTACGAGTACGAGTACGAGTACGAGTACGTCTATGTATAGGCTCATTGGAAGGAGACGAAAGAAAGGGAATAGACAAATTAACATATTACTGAATCGTTGGTATTTCACATGAGTGTGGTATGGCGAGGCGAAAGATATGTTATTATAGAAATATGGAAACCAAGTAGAGGTGTCCTCGATTCATGTGTCGAACCAGTTTTGCTTGGCTTTTCAAATACGAAGAAATGATTTGCATCAAATTGCATACAAGCCTGATACAGATTTGTCTCATTTTGGTGATGAAAATGACTCAAAGTGTCAACCAAAGGATAATTGTCTTATTGCAGGTTTTGCTAATATGTACAATGGACAAAATATGCACAAAGTGGTTAACAATGTGCAATGTATTGTAATTTCTGAAGAAAATGTGTTGGCTGGCTGCAATTACATCAACCGTTGACGGTAACTTGAAAGTTTATAACCTCAAACACTACTCACAACTAATTGTGCAATATATGTACCTACGTTTATATTAAAAAAAAAATAGCGAGTTAGAAAACTCGACAAAGTTTGTTGTGAGCAACAAGAAATTCACTTCGATTGTCATCCTCTCTGTTCTATTCAATAAATTGGTGGCTCATTCTCGTAGCAAATAATATAAGATGGCAAATAAGACGGAAAATTGACTGTCAGAATTCTGCTTTCTCGAAGAGTCACTGAAAGTAATCTTATGATGAATAATAGTTCGAAATAGCTAAAGTTCAAACTAAAGTGTTTGATCCTTTCTGAATACAATAAGTAAGGCTGGGTAGGGAAAAACACAAACAGGAGTGACACGAGAGGCCATAGTTAATGCGTCTAATCCCCACTAAAGAGTGTCAAAGGGAAATTGAAAGTAACATGAAAACAATAGTATTTATTAAAAAATACGCACATGCAACAATAAAAACTCACCCCAGGATTCAGCTGTAACATGGCCTAAAAGAGAAGAAAATAAAATTAATTAGTGCATGACGAAACCATTTTATGTAATTCAAAATTAAAATGCACACCTTAGTGGCCTTAACGCCACCGTTGAAATTATTTATAAGCATATCTTTTGTTCTCATATTAGGCTGATTAGCTATACTTTTTTATGTCGACCTCATCTCCAGTCGTAAAAGCTGTTTATGAGCAGAAAATATATTAATAATATGTTAGTTCAGAAATAAAATTTCTTCACAATTGAAGACACGCACGTGTACTTAGTACTGAGCACATACCACTTTTAGAATAACGTGAGCAATTGGTTGCAACTAACTGATACACATCGTTAACATCGATTTATATTTAGTAATGGATTTTCACGACGTTTTGCTATCCTGCAACAGCAAGAGAATTAGAGGAATCAGTGCCACACCATCTGGAAAGTCGAAACATTTTAGAATATAATTCCTTCAGATCAACATGACGGACGAACGACGTCGGAACGTGACGATTTTGGTACTAAGCTCATACATATCCAGCACATCCTGCGGTGTTTGATGATTAACTCGTGTAAATAGATATTGGAATCGCACTGTTCACCTGTCAAATATACGGCGTAAGAGAGCGAATTCAATACCAAATTGCACGAATTTATTAGGAGAAAATGGAACCGCTTAAAGTAAGAACGAAACCTTCAAACCTCATATAATCCAGAAGAACTTGCAGTGTTTGATGATCATGTCGTCTAAATAGATATTGAAATCGCCGAATAAACCTGTCAAATAGACGGTATTCCTAAGGCGAATTCAACATCAAATCACACGAATTTGTTAGGAGGAAATACAACCGCTTAAATTAAAAAAGAAACTGTCAACGCTCATACATATCCAGCACAACCTGCGGTGTTTGATGATCAACTCGTATAAATAGATATTGAAATCGCGGGGTGCACCTATCAAATATACGGAATACCAGCGCGAATTCAATACCAAATCACACGAATTTATTAGGAGAAAATAGAACCGCTTAAAGTAAGAACGAAACTGTCAATGCTTATTCATATATTCCAGCAGAACTTGCAGTGTTTGATGATCAAGTCGTCTAAATAGATATTGAAATCGCCGTATAAACCTGTCAAATATACGGTATTCCTAAGGCGAATTCAACATCAAATCATACGAATTTGTTAGGAGGAAATACAACCGCTTAAATTAAAAAAGAAACTGCCAACGCTCATACATATCCAGCACAACTTGCGGTGTTTGATGATCAACTCGTATACATAGATATTGAAATCGCGGGGTGCATCTGTCAAATATACGGAATACCACCACGAATTCAATACCAACTCACACGAATTTATTAGGAGAAAATAGAACCGCTTAAAGTAAGAACGAAACTGTCTATGCTTATTCATATATTCCAGCAGAACTTGCAGTGTTTGATGATCAAGTCGTATAAATAGATATTGAAATCGCCGTATAAACCTGTCAAATATACGGTATTCCTAAGGCGAATTCAACATCAAATCACACGAATTTGTTAGGAGGAAATACAACCGCTTAAATTAAAAAAGAAACTGCCAACGCTCATACATATCCAGCACAACCTGCGGTGTTTGATGATCAACTCGTATAAATAGATACTGAAATCGCGGGGTGCACCTGTCAAATATACGGAATACCACCACGAATTCAATACCAACTCACACGAATTTATTAGGAGAAAATAGAACCGCTTAAAGTAAGAACGAAACTGTCAATGCTTATTCATATATTCCAGCAGAACTTGCAGTGTTTGATGATCAAGTCGTCTAAATAGATATTGAAATCGCCGTATAAACCTGTCAAATATACGGTATTCCTAAGGCGAATTCAACATCAAATCACACGAATTTGTTAGGAGGAAATACAACCGCTTACATTAAAAAAGAAACTGTCAACGCTCATACATATCCAGCACAACCTGCGGTGTTTGATGATCAACTCGTATAAATAGATACTGAAATCGCGGGGTGCACCTGTCAAATATACGGAATACCACCACGAATTCAATACCAACTCACACGAATTTATTAGGAGAAAATAGAGCCGCTTAAAGTAAGAACGAAACTGTCAATGCTTATTCATATATTCCAGCAGAACTTGCAGTGTTTGATGATCAAGTCGTATAAATAGATATTGAAATCGCCGTATATACCTGTCAAATATACGGTTTTCCTAAGGCGAATTCAATACCAACTCACACGAATTTATTAGGAGAAAATAGAACCGCTTAAAGTAAGAACGAAACCTTCAAACCTCATATAATCCAGCAGAACTTACAGTATTTGATGATCAACTCGTCTAAATAGATATTGAAATCGCCTTATAAACCTGTCAAATATACGGTATTCCTAAGGCGAATTCAACACCATATCCTACGAATTTGTTAGGAGAAAATACAACCGCTTAAAGTAAGAAAGAAAACGTCAACGCTCATACATATCCAGCACAGCCTGCGGTGTTTGATGATCAACTCGTATAAATAGATATTGAAATCGCGGGGTGCACCTGTCAAATATACGGAATACCACCACGAATTCAATACCAAATCACACGAATTTACTGAGAGAAAAGTAAGAAAGAAACCGTCAACGCTCATGCATAGCCAGCACAACCTGCGGTGTTTGATGATCAACTCGTCTAAATAGATATTGAAATCGCCCACCTTACCTGTCAACTATACGGCATATGTGAGCGATATCAATACCAAATCACACGAATTTGTTAGGAGAAAATACAACCGCTTAAATTAAAAAAGAAACCGTCAACGCTCATACATATCCAGCACAACCTGCGGTGTTTGATGATCAACTCGTATAAATAGATATTGAAATCGCACAGTTCACCTGTCAAATATACGGCATAAGAGAGCGAATTCAATACCAAATCACACGAATTTGCAGAGAGAAAAGTAACAAAAAAACCGTTAAGAAATAAAACTAATTGTGAACGAAATATTACGAGCTTTTTTCATAAATTGTTTGCTTGTCTCCGATAATCTAGTATGGCAGAGAGAAGTTCTCCGGATCAACATGACGGATGAATCATGTCTCCTCCAATCCAAATCGATGGGAGTCTATAAGAATTAGGAACGGGACGATTAAACACAAATGACCACAATTTTGGTCCTAAGCTTATACATATCCAGTACAGTCTGCGGTAGATATTGAAATCGCCCACATTACCTGTCAACTATACGGCATATGAGAACGATATCAATACCAAATCACACGAATTTGTTAGGAGGAAATACAACCGCTTAAATTAAAAAAGAAACTGTCAACGCTCATACATATCCAGCACAACCTGCGGTGTTTGATGATCAACTCGTATAAATAGATACTGAAATCGCGGGGTGCACCTGTCAAATGTACGGAATACCACCACGAATTCAATACCAACTCACACGAATTTATTAGGAGAAAATAGAACCGCTTAAAGTAAGAAAGAAACTGTCAATGCTTATTCATATAGAAGCAGAACTTGCAGTGTTTGATGATTAACTCGTCTAAATAGATATTGAAATCGCCCTTTTCACCTGTCAAATATACGGCATAAGAGAGCGAATTCAATACCAAATCACACGAATTTTGAACTCTACCCAACTCGTTGGAGTTCCAACCAAAGTTATTATAGAGACGACAAATCACACGAATTTTCAGAGAGAAAATAGAATCCCTTAATGTAAGAAAGAAACCGTTTAGAAATAAAATTAATTGTGAACGAAATATTACGAGCTTTTTTCATAAATTGCTGCTTGTCTCCGATAATCTAGTATGGCGGAGAGATGTTCTCCGGATCAACATGACGGAAGAATCATGTCTCCTCCAAACCAAATCGATCGGAGTCTCTAAGAAAGATGAAACATACTAACATTTATTTATCTTATGCCAAATAAATTGACTCTTTAATTATTCATTTTATATCATTAAAATGTGTTTTTTTTTTTAGACACGCCTACGAAGAACATGAACGCCGAATCAGCAGGACAAGATCCTGAAATATCGCTATTACCTTTTGTAAGAACAACCCGTTCGGAAAGTGAAAACGATCAAGAGCAAAGCGAGGATTACACTAGAAAACACGTACAAACTGATCAAGGAGAAGGAGACATACGCAACTTTTCTGTTAAAGATCTCTCAACCACCAATGTAGCCGCAAATGCAGGACGAAACAAAAGAAAGAACTTTAATCCCAGGTACACATCTGGATCACCGATGGGTGAAGAGAATGACGAAAGTCATGTCACTATTTCGCATAATCTCGAATCGAGGGATAATCATCACTTTGGCCTTATGAGTAGATCGTCAGAATCTCCGACTGAATGTCCAGCTGGTTCTGTGGGCGATGTTGGTGCCGGCGCTGCTGTACAGGAGATAGATCTACCCCCATGGTTACAAATGTTGAGTCATTATGATAAATTTGTTAAAACAACTGGACTAACTCAATATCCAATTGCAAGTGATGGTAGCACATTGGCAATGCAGGAGTTTCCAGCGTCTGTTATGCCCGAATGGGCAAGAAAATTTGGCAGCAATGAGTTGGCCGTTTCAGCGATTCATGATCTTCTGAAAGTTTACCATAAAAGGGGAGTCAATAGTGGCCTGCGGAGCAGGTATGGCAGTGGTAAGTGCTTTTTTTTTTATGACAAATATGAATTAGTTTATGAGAATCGTGCAGGCTTATTTTGTGGATTTTATTGAAAAGGATCATCATAGTCATTCAGCGAAGTTTTTCTGTTCTTTACGACCATATAGCTGGCATTTCCTCCTTATCATTGTGTAATAATCACAGAAGCTTTATGAAACTACAAATGTACGTTAGTATGACCCCCACCGTAGAGAGCGAACAGACACAAAAAAAAAAATAAAATATTTGTTGTCCCCCATTCCCATTTTTGACGTAGGGGGTACCTACCATTCAAACTGTGCCGGGAAGTAACACATCTATACATTTTCTGTGCATGTGCCAATTTATATTTTTTTCAGCTTAATTATGTACATTTTATTAATTACTATTCAAGACACGCTTAATTCTGCCTATATTCACAGAAATAAAATTTTGTTTGGATTTCTGGATTTCTATTGTTGCGTCATACTTTTCATAACTGATTAACGTTCTTCTCTGTTTTCGTCTTCGCTGTCGTTATTGTTGTCCCCGCGTATATTCGATAGTCGTGGGGTCGTCGGTACAGTGTGTATGTTCAATTGAAATTATATGACTAACATTATTCGAAAGTATTTCCTTTATTGGTATAATTAATATGTTTTCTGTTTTGAGGTCTGTGCGCCTGCCTATTCGATTGGTTAATTCCTTTTTGAGACACGAAAACAATAGGTATACTCTATGTATGTGGCTAGTACGTTTTTAGGGAGGAAAGACAAAAAAGTACCTATGTACGTGCCTTTTATGCTTTAACTTGGTGTCGTAGAAAACTATGCAGAGAATTTTCAGTTTATATATATTTTGAACTCAACCCAACTCGTTGGAATTCGAACCAAATTTATTATAGAGACGACAAATCTTTTTCGAAATTCAGATTCGAAAGGCTTTAATTTTTCGTAGGGAAAATTTTCCATTCAGCAATATGATTTGCAAAAGGGAAATTTTCATCGTATTTTGAACTCTACCCAACTCGTTGGAGTTCGAACCAAAGTTATTATAGAGACGACAAATCTTTTTCGAAATTCAGATTCGAAAGGCTTTAATTTTTCGTAGGGAAAATTTTCCATTCAGCAATATGATTTGCAAAAGGGAAATTTTCATCGTATTTTGAACTCTACCCAACTCGTTGGAGTTCGAACCAAAGTTATTATAGAGACGACAAATCTTTTTCGAAATTCAGATTCGAAAGGCTTTAATTTTTCGTAGGGAAAATTTTCCATTCAGCAATATGATTTGAAAAGGGAAATTTTCATCGTATTTTGAACTCTACCCAACTCGTTGGAATTCGAACCAAAGTTATGATAGAGACGACAAATCTTTTTCGAAATTCAGATTCGAAAGGCTTTAATTTTTCGTAGCGAAAATTTTCCATTCAGCAATATGATTTGAAAAGGGAAATTTTCATCGTATTTTGAACTCTACCCAACTCGTTGGAATTCGAACCAAAGTTACGAAAGAGACGAAATACAGATTCGAAAGGCTTTAATTTTTCGTAGGGAAATTTTTCAATTCAGCAATATAATTTGCACAGAGAAATTTTCATCCTATTTTGAACTCTACCCAACTCGTTGGAGTTCCAAATAAAGTTATTATAGAGACGACAAATCTTTTTCGAAATTCAGATTCGAAAGGCAAAATTTTCCATTCAGCAATCTGATTTGCACAGGGAAATTTTCATCGTATTTTGAACTCTACCCAACTCGTTGGAGTTCGAACCAAAGTTATTATAGAGACGACAAATCTTTTTCGAAACTTTAGCCAACTCAGATTCGAAACTACTAATTTTTCGTAGGAAAATTTTTCTGTTCAGCAATATGATTTGAAAGGGAAAATTTTCAGCCGAATTATGTACCCAGTAGACCTGAGACTCGTATGCCAGTGGTATTCAGATAAATCTGGGTCACAACATTTTTAGGTAGAAGGTTTTTCAATTCTTGAATATGCGTAAAGTTAGCTGCGGTTTGTTTGACGTTGCAACTGGACTGAAAATTTCAGTTATGAAGTTCTCATTATGGTTGCGGCAACTATACGGACTGCATTCCAGGTTTGACTATTTTAACTAAATTAACAACGATTGTTTATTTAGTTACTTTTTGGAATCTGGGACAGCTATTGTTACTAATTTCATGTTGACATTTTTCACTTTTCATGTGGTAGTGAGTTGTTGTTGGACCGCATCACGTGCAAGTCGAATCCATGTTTGATTTCAAAAAAAAATATGAATACGTGAATCCATGACAGTTGCTTTGTTAGTATGAGTGAAATGAACCACACTTTTGCCTCTTGTTAATTTAGTTAACTTCCCCTCCTTCGAACTGTGACAGCTTGTCAACGCTGTAGTTAAAATAGTTAACTACTGCCGAATTTGGAATGCACCCACGGTCGCCGTTCTCGTTTGGCACTTAGTAACGAAAGCAATATCGCAAAACAAACAGACTTATTTTTGGATAATATCTCGCATATCCAATACAAGGGTTACGGGTCTAATTGTCTATGTATGATCGAACGTCTGGGAACCCGGAGTAGGGACTTGCGGGCAATCGTTCCGTTCGGAGCACGACATTGAGCGATTTAGGAAAAAACGATTTTGTCATTTTGTTTCTGTCAGAATTCTGTTTAAAGTTAAGAAAAACATTTTTTTTTATTAAAACCCTACATATTTTCGTGTTGTATGACTTACGCAATTTCTTTTTTATTCTACAGCAAACTTGCCAACAGAAACTGAGCCACCAACACCTCCAACTACCCCTCATACCTATCATTCCGCATCACGCTCCATCATCCCAAACGGCAGTGTCGATCACCATGAAGCCACAGCGGACCAATCACCACTTAGAACTACTACTCCCACAAAAAACGAACCATCATCGCCGCCGCCAACAATTTTAGCGTCAGCTATGTCTGGTACATTGCATACAAATAACTACGCCACGAATCTCTCCACCTACACCAAACGAGCATCGCCTGTGAATGAAACCCCACCACAAATAGATCATCAATGGGCTAATGAGTCAGCGGGGGCAAAAGCAGATAATTCAAACCAAACATGGCAAATGAAGGAATCCTCTGGTGGCGACGAAGGTCATAACTCCAAAACTGCAACCGATTTTGTGAACCTGAACAGCTATAACGATGATAGTTCGGATTATTGTGATCCACCACTAAACAGAAGTGGAGGCTCATCGTCCCATCATCGTCGTCAATGGGCCGAGGATTTTCAAAATATTCCCGAATCATCATTCGATAAGAGAATAAAAAGTGAATGCGATGACACCGACACGACAATTGGTGACGCTGACAATAATCCATATGACGAAGATGATTATCCTGCATCGCCAACTGATTATCCCGATTCCACAAACGACGATGATGATGATGATGAAAATTATAGTGTAAATACGTTCTGTGATGATGAAATTTCGACAGGAGACGATCGATTGAGGACGAGTTCAGAATGTGATAGAAATAACATCGAGGCTGTTGATGTTGATGAGATGCAGAGTGTCGCTGCAGAGAAGGAGGGAAGTTGCAGTAATAGTTCGTCGAAGATATCAGTACGAAATTTGGGTGCACTCTTTGACCAAAGCCAATTGGTAAGTTTAAGTTGTTGTGTGTGTGGATTTTTTTTAACATTTCGTTCCGTTTCTGTTTTTTTTTGTGAATAATAGTTTTATGTCAGTTTCATACGTGATGAAATGGACATTCATCAGGGATAGAATCGCCTTATTCGTGAACGAGTAGTAGGAAACGATAGACTTTACAATGGGCCTTATAATACATTTTTCGCCTTCACCTTCGCCTTTAATATTTTGTTATTCACAATAGTAAATTGCATATAGAATATTTCGCCATTGTGAGTTTGTAAAAATGATTATTATTAAACCATGTACTTTTAAAACATACAAATTAAGAATTTTTTCAACCATTTTATTGGTTGTTCTTATATGGTTAAATTTTGTTAAAAAAATCAGATTAAAAATGAAGTACTAGATTCACATTTTGTAATGAAAATGTATCACTATTTTGAGCTAAAAATATATATTTGACAATCGACCTAACTGATAAAAAAATGTATTCTAACTTTTTAATTTATTATGGGTCACAATAGCTAATTTTGAACTGAAAATATGGCCATAGTGTGGTTAATGTCCACGGGAAATTTTACGAACTCACAATAGCGAAATTTTCTATACAAAAATATCCATTGTGACCTATAAAATATTCAACGTCAAAACTAAAAATGATTAATTTAGTAAGGCACATTGTGATTTGATAAATCTTCACTTACGAAAACGGAACAGATTTGGCAGACCAATTTTTTAGAGAAAGCTTGAAAATTCAAAAATTTAATAATAATTTATTTTTTTAGCGCCTAAGAGAGCTTGAAAATTTCAAAATAGGATCCGAAAAGAGGGTAAAAATTTAGGAAAACAAAGCACGTATTAGTTGTTTAATAAAATCAAAAATAAAACCTTCTTATTGTCCTAACGCAATCAAAAAAAAAAAAAAAAAAACATATTTTCATTACTACGACAAATACTTTGAAATGGATATTTTTGTTTATTTTCAGAATTTTCTTCCATCAAAGATGCGTGGAGGAATCGATGAGAAGAGTCTGCATGGTAAGTACATTTCTGATCATAGAATCATACATTTTTCGTTCATGTTCAGTCTGATTTAGAACTCATTTACATAATATTCTCATTGCGCCTTACCAATAATCATTTTTAGCCTTCAACTTGAATATTTGAGGGTCACAACTCACTATAGATAATTTTATATAGAAATTTTACCCATTGTGACTTCGTAAAACTTAGCCTGGACACTAAAAATGATTAGTAGTACCGCGGATTATGTATAGTACACCTTGAGAAATTATTAGCATCTCATGCATTGTATAGAGAAAGGGCCTTACCAATAATCATTTTTAGTCTTCAAATTAAATATTTTGACGGTTTCAACTGATAATTTTATATTTTATATGGAAATTTTCGCTATTGTGACTTCGTAAAACTTAGCCTCGACACTAAAAATGATTATTAGTACCGCGGAAAAAAATTAACGATTCACAAATGATATTTACGTAGGAAAGATGCAGGTCACACTAGTGCTGCCAGCTATAAGATGAAAGAAAATTCCCACGTTGATGCCTAAAATGTCCCCTATGTCGAAAAAAAACCTGCAAATTTTTACATACTCGTACATAACACAACGAAAAGAAATATTTTTTCAAACAACAAATCAATGACAAACTTTATACAATTTCCTAGAATAAATTGGTCAGGCGAGACACCGCTTATCCCCATTCGAAAGATTATAATGTTTTTCAAAAACACCTACCAAACGTTCAAGAAGTTGTATTACCTACTTTTTAAAGCAAAAATAAATTCATAGATTTTGGCCAAAAAGCAAATAGCCCACAGCAAAAATTTGTAAACAAAATCCTTAGCTGCATGGATGAGGAGGAGCAGACTATTCTTGACCTCATCTCGAAGAAAACTTTATCTTGGAGAATACTCTTTTAACAACTCGCGAACTTTGATAAATGGGTGATTTTTTTAACACATTCACTGCCACCTAATTCAAATATGAATGACACTCATGTTTCTGTGGGCGCCACGTCATTTATATATGTATGACAGGTAGGTGGCCATGTCATTCAAAAATGAATGACACGAAATGTTTCATAGGAATTTTTACAAAATATTTCAAAAGTAAAAAAACGCCTAAAGGAGTTTGACCAAATTCGTTGACGAATAATAAGTCTCATAATAATATGTGATTTTTAAAGCGTTTGGTTTTTAAAACTAAAAAAAAACAACGAAAATTTCCAAAATTGAATAAAATTTTTATTATGATCAAAACAAATTAATTCTTGCCATTTACATTTTGAATATTATTCCGTGTAAATGTTGACCGCGACTACGCTTCAAGTGGTCCATCCAATGTTGGCATACTTTTCCAACATATCGACTGGTACGAGTTATGTTGTCTTCCAAGGCGGCAATTGTTGCTAGCTTATCCGTATAGACGAGAGCCTTCACATATCCCCACAAAAAATAGTCCAGTGACGTCAAATCGCACGATCTAGGTGGCCAATTCACAGGTCCAAAACGTGAGATGAATTGATCACCAAATTAGCTTCGCAACATGTCCATGGATTAGTGACACATTTTTTTACAGAGCACGATTTTGGGTAATAAAATTCAATAATTTAGTTGAAAACAGACGTTTTCCCATACACATTGCAGTTTTCAAAACGAGTTGTTTGAAGTCGTTTTCCATGAAAACGCCACGTAAGTCTATCCATGGTGAAATGACAATAGGCGTATTTTTTTGAGACTATTTACTATACTCACTTTTCGAGTCTCAAAAAAACATCCCTAACTCACTTTAGCACACTTTATTTTTATTTGGAAGTTGGTACGCGTGTTTTCAACTTGACATATTAGTTGGAAAAGGGTATGTTCAAAAAATGTATACTCATTGGAGAAACTGAAAATCGTTCTTAAATTGTATCGACTACAAAGGTTCGTTAACTAATACTGAATGAACTGTATTTCGAAATTCCAGCCGTATTCATACTGCTGGCAGAATTCAGGAAAACGTGCAAATGCGTGTTGATCGTAGGTATTGTCTTTCGCTGGGTTTTAATTAATTAGTTTACGACCCCTAATGGTGATGGTGCAGATGTTTTATTGCTGGGTGCTACTGCGACTATCTGCGCTGCCAAGACATCCGGTTCTAGACAGATGTTTTTAATTTTTAAAACAATAAAATCCATCATCTTATGAAATTAAATTACTTAACCTTTTTAAAAAATATTTTGTTTGAAGGTGGAATAAAACAAAACAAAAATAGCTTGAAAAATGTTGTTGGTCTATTTTGTTGGTCTAATATGAGCATCAAAATTTAATACGCCTTGTTTACGGGAAAATGCGGTGAAATTATGTGCATACATCAACCCCCTGTTCTCAATTCCGGGTGAAATTGAATTCGTGCGGATTTCGAATTTTCGGTGTACCAAACATGCATTTTTGATTACCTTAAGTCGCATTGACTTCTGTTTTCCAATTACCTATTTCTTAATTGAAACAAATCAAGTCAGCTACTGTAAAAAAAACTAAATATGTACTAAGCGAACTGATCACACAGAAAACTCGAAATCCGCACGAATTCAATTTCGGTCGGAATTCAGCACAGGAGTGATTATCTTTAAAATACCTATTCAAAAAGGAATCGCGTCGCATTTTGTTACCTTGAATACAACAAAGTGCAGTAAGTACATATTAATATCTATTTTTCAACAAAGTTTATGTAGCATTTTCAATCGTATTTTAAATAATATTATGTAAGAATATGAAGTATTAAAAAGTATAAATGCATTTCAACTAATCAGAGAATTGCAAAATATTTACCAATTCAGACAACAATCAACGAACACAACCCATTAGTGACAAATAGCCGCTCTCAACGTTCAAGGATGAAAAATAATTCCTCCTTATTTACAACACCGCCATCTATGAATGAAATTTTTCAACTTTCCTATCTCCACTTTATTACTGCGTTAATTATAGCCACTTTTACACCCACTTTTGGTTTTGCATGTAAAAGTAAAAGTGAGCTAGCTATAGATTGCCAAAAAAATACGCCTAATGATGAACTGAGCATTTTTTACTTTGACACGTGTCACGAATTACGAACTGTCAACAAAAAACAGGTTGAAAAACCAAACAGCAAAAAAATCACCCTTCATAAGCGGATCCGCCGAGTTTTAGCTCCTGTTGGTTCAACGGGTAGTTTTGAGATCATTTGATCCTCTGTGGTTTCGCAATGGGCCAACTTTGGTCTCAATGTGGCTGCACTCGTTGTGCCCTGCCATCGGGTGTTCGGATGTTAGCAGCGCCATTGGTTTCTTCCATTGTAGGGAACATTCCCACCATCCGGCATCGCTGTATCGCTGTCTTTTTATCTCTTATACCCAATTTCACAGTGGCAGCTTAATCCTGGCCTTAGCTAAGTGTAGGATTGAACATAAACTTCGCTTAAGTATTTTTCGTTTTCACAGTCCATATTTAAACTTGGTTTAGTTAAACCACTAATTGAGTGTCATTGTGAACCATTTATCATGAATACACAAACCTGATGACTGTTCGCGAATGTGTGTGCCATCTAAAACTACGAGTGTGCGTGGAAGCGAAGCATGTCGATTTTGTTGCCGTTCAATGCTAGAGAAGAAACAACAACGAAGAAATAATTTGACATTTCTCTTGAACAGCATTGCCAAACATAATTATATTGTTGCTTATTTATCTTTTCTCAGAGAACTTTGAGATAAATATTATTTTATTGCACTTGGCAATTATGTATTCTCTGGATTGATACTTAAGCCACGGAAGTCGGTGGCTTAACTTAAGGAACTATTTAAGCGAAGTTTATCGTTAAACCTGCACTGTGAAAACCAAATTTGTGTTAATCCTGAGTTTATACTTGGATCGACACTTAAGCTTGCAGTGTGAAATCGGGTATTAGTAATCTATCTAACTTCTTTCTATACAGTGAGCGTCAAAAGTGGGCAAACACATGGGAAACATTTTTTTTTATCTATAAAGTATTTTATCCTGTATGAAGTACGTTTTTTATTGTTATTTTGTTATAAAACTTTTTGGCGATTGCTCATTTTTAAGAACTTTTTCACTAAAGAAAATTTAAAAGAGCATTGGTGTTTATTCACTTTTGACGCTCACTGTATGTATATACATATAAAAATCAATTGGTATGAATTTCGATAATTCTTCTTTCGTTTTGTTTGCCTTAATTCAGGAGTGGTTTAGCAACAAAGAAAATTGGGAAAACCATAAATGAAAAAACCGAAAATCGAAACAATCTAAATCTACCAATCATCGCAAAACTCGAAAACCCCCAAACCGATTGAACTCGAATTTTGGTTGCATCTTCTTTATTCATCCAAAGAAGTTTTAGTGAATTTTGGTCAAAATTAGGCAAAGGGACGTGGCACCTTCTATACAAAAAAAAAAAAACATTTAATCAACATTTGGCAACAGGGCAGCCAATATTGCCGATCTCAATGAACTGGAGTTGGAAGGTTGATTGGGATTCATAATCGCTTATGAAGAGTTACAACAAATGAAATAGTTCACCGGGTCATCTAGTGGAAAAAAAAAGAAAAAGCGCATTGCTTGTCTTGTCACATTACCTACCTCAAGAAAAACAGACAGATCGTCCTTCTTTAAATTGGAAACTGAGACGAGTCCTTCACATTATGCCTATTACTAGGGACACCATTTTTTTGTTACTTAAAAGTTACCCAGAGGTGTATAATTTATTGAATAGCTTTTAAACTATGACAATATTGCATAATCTACCTAAGCTCATAATTTGATCAATCTCTTGCTCGCTACAGTGGGTCTGGGCTACCTAATAAACAATGGATTCAAACTAGTATGCATCATAACCTCTGAAACCATTTGTTTGTTGGTTTTTTTTTCCACATTTTCACAACATCTAAACAAACAAATTATATTCCATCAACCGCGGACATTACTTAAGCATCCTATAGTACCGCACCGCAACCCCTATTTGACATCAGTTGTTGTGAATGACAATCGCCGGCCGCTGGCTTTTTTTTTTGTTTTTTTTTTGGGGACATCACAACGACGACAACGACAACGATGATGATGATGATGATGATGGAGAATAAATTCAGAGCCACTTCCACAATATGGAGAAAAAATATGAACAAAACCTCAGAATTTATCCACCAATTTAAGCCAATAAAGGCTTAATATATAAATCGTGGGAATATTAACCCAACTTTGATTTTTTCAATTGAAACAAATTGAGTGTAAGTGCTATTTTCTTTTTCTAGTATTCCGTCGAGATGAGAGGCGCAACCAGGGGACAAACTACTACTATACATGCTGAGTACTTGGGTTTGAATTTCTGGTTTGCTTTTCGAAATTTGTTGTTATATTTAGGGAACGGGAAAGTTGGGAATTAATTGTATTGTGAAACCGACTACTCATTGATCTTGTTGCGTATGTACGAATGTTCTTCTGATTAGCAAGTAATTGAATCGGAAGCGTTTTTCTCTGGGATATTATCTCAAGTGGTTTTTTTTTAGATTTATGCAAATTTTAGGGTCCTCCTTATATATATCCATATTTTATTCATAAATGTTTGAATGGTGCCCTTTTTTTTTTTAATAACAGCAGACTTTGTCCAAAACATGAGCAAATTCACGTCGTACCTTGAGTGCCAAAACGAAATGTGCCGCTTGGAGAACCTACGCGAGCACTACCACTGCTACGACTTTCCATGTTTTGGTAAGATTTTCTCCAAAAAAGAAGAGGTAATTCGGCACGTGAAATGGCACCGAAAACGCGTGGAAAGCCTTAACCATGGCTTCATGCGTTTTTCATCCTCCGATGATTGTAGTACAACGTTTGGCGGCAATTGCCCACACAACCGCAAGCAGACACACTACCACTGTTTCCAGCCGAATTGTGATCGAGTTTACATTAGTACGAGTGATGTACAAATGCACTCGAATTTCCATCGAAAGGACTCGGCCATTCATAAGGAGGGGTAATTTTCAAACCAACTATAGATAGATACGCGAACGAAACGTATTGAAACTGTTTTTTTTTTTTAGATTTCAACGGTTTCGTGCAAATGAAAAATGCAGCGCAGACTATTGCATGTTCTCGGGGCAAAAAACAACACATTTCCACTGTCGGCGAGACAATTGCAAGTTTACCTTCAAAAATAAGGCAGACATGGGTAAGTCGATATATAGCCGACTAGCTGGTATATAGTATAGCATCTTCCTTACACCATTTAGAGAAGCACAAAACCTATCACATAAAGGATCTTAAACTGGCTCGGGATGGCTTTAAGAAATTCCTCAAGAACGAGCAATGCCCCTATAAACAGTGTCGGTTTTCAAGAGTTTGCAATCACATCCATTGTGCGAGGGAAAACTGCTTCTATGTCCTTCACTCGAGCGGTCAGCTGCTGAGCCATAAGCGAAAGCATGAGAGAATGGATAATGAGCAAACCTATTGCCGGTATAAGATGCTTGCTGTTAAGGCGGCTCTACTCGGTAATGCTGCTGCTGCGGCGGCGGCAGTTAGTCCAAAAATATCACCATACAACCTGACAAGCACTCTACTGCGACTAAACGATATGGACATAGGTTCCATGGGACTTCCGAGGGCTGCTTCGGAGCCTTCACTTCCATCACCACAGCAGGGGCTATACAAAAAAGACTGCGTTAACGAACCAACTTCGTCGACATCACTGTCTATGGAGTTCCTTCAGCAAATGAAAAAAAGACACGATGAGCTGCTAAAGCAAAAGCAACACCTACAACCGGTGGCAACCGATGTGAACCGTCCTGAAGTCTCAATGTTTCCTGTGATACAGCAAGAGCCCAGCAGTCCACAGCACCAGTACAACATGGGGTTGGATCATCATCAACTGACACCCTCTGTCATTCAGCAATTCTTCACGACAGAATGCCTGTCTCAAAGCCTCAATGACAATGACGACCCTATTAATCTAACAAATCCTTCTTCGACTGATGGCAAATCAGAAAAATCAGCATGCCCGTGGAAGGAGCGCTTAGAAGCACATTTCCATTGCATTATCAAAGATTGTGAGGCTGTGATACCAAATAATGTTCTTGACATGACTGCACACATTCGCATGCATGGCTACAATCGTGATGTGTATGCGACAACTGCTGCTGCTTCCGAACCGCTCCTAAGTAGCGGATCCAATACTTCCAATAATGCCATGCAAATCACAACAATTGATGGATTTTTCAATCGAAAACGAGGACGTCCACCAAAAAACCGTTTCGTTGAGGTTTACAAAAATGTAAGTTAGTCTTGAGTGCATGAAAACCTTAAATTTGACTATTTCCTCCTCTTTAGGCACAGCAATCACCGCAAGCTATTTTCACTAGTTTTAAGTTGGAAAAACAAGCCGTAACAAACAGTACAACATGCGATAATACTGCTGCAAGTATATCGCAGAATCAACCACCACCAACTGGCAGCCTTTGCAATGATGCACAGCGGAACCGCCTGTCATCACCGCTGTCCTTAGTGCAACCATCCGCTAATCTAGTACAAACTTCTTTGACATCACAGTTCACCACTCATATGGCCAATGATCATTGCGGAGTAGGCGGTCCCGGTTGTTCACTGTCTTTGCAGCATCACTATCATTGTACTTGTTCAGCAGATTGTACCTTTGTTACTGCCGAGCGGGACCTTTTGGCAGTGCATTTAGAGCGATTACACACCTCTACGTCGTTTGCTGATAGAGTAAGCCAAAGGTTCAAACGTTTCGACAGGCATATTGGACTGGATTGTGGGATTCTTGAATGTCGATTGCGCAAGGTAAATATATAGATATATATCTAGGTTAAGGCTGATTATATGAAACGCCTTCTTCCCACTGAATGATGGCTTCCAAATACATATCCATTATTTTCTCAAATACGTTCCACATTTATGTTACAAGGAAGTGTAATTTTCTTTTCCTGTGGAACACATTTCAAACTGTTTAAATTTTCAAAATATTACCATCGCCTTCAAGAACACAAATAAAACTGAATTTTTTTTCATATTATACTACGTTCCACATGGGTTCCAACTCCAAGGAAGCAATTTCTATTTCTATGCAACGTACAATTGGTACGTGTAAAAACACACAGTAGTTCGTTATGGTTTGTGCATCGGCTAAGACAAATTAGCGCCACCTTGGAGAAATAAATCGCATTGTATGACTGTCGTATCAATGTTGCCAACCAAAGCAAGAGAAAAATTAAACATTTCTGAAAGACGTGTAGCTGTCAGAAAAAATGCTAAAGTGAAAAAAAATAATTCGAGTCTCCGAATGATGCAATCTTTTTACTCATTTCTAAAATTATGCGCACTAAAAGGGAAATATGAGTACGCAGCTTATGGCATTCGCCATTCCAAGGACTCTTTTTAAAGTTTCATTTTGTAATTGTGTTGAGGTGTAATTTGTGTTTTTCCAAGGGTTGAACCTGACACCCAAAGGCCAGTGTTCCAGCAACAATGTTACCTTGCTTTTATTGGTTTACGTTTAACTAAGCCATTTTGGTCTACGCATCAGATCAGGTCGATATTACGGGCCTATCGATTCTAGGAAGAGTTTTGATATTTTCGCTTAACAGCTAGCGCCTTTTGATAGATATTCCATCGCTGAACATTTGCTTATTAATTTTGGGACTAGTCAGAAATTTGATCAGAAGAGCCTCATCAAGAGCTCGTCACTCGGGTCATTGTTTGGGGCAATTCCAGGACCTCATTAAATGCTCCCAACTTCCACGCATGTGTGGCGCCGGCCGTTTCGATGGCTGAAATGTAGCGAAGCTGTTTGCAGCCATTACAAAGCAGGTAACGCTTTCGGCCGTCAGTGCTGTTGGTGGTAATGCAGGGAAACGAGGGTAAAGCAGTGAATGGGTCAAGGCGGGTCTCGAAGGTTTCGGGGCAGGCTTGTCAGGTGGCACCAGATATGGCGTAAGAGCGTTGGCGGCAAGCAAATGAGTCACATGTTAGTGAAAGGAGCCCGACTTTGGGACACTTTGTACAATTCGTTTTCGGAAGGGAGGGGCTATTATAATTTGTGTTTTACATTTTCAATTACCTTACAAAATAGTGAATGACGATGGCAATGAATGTGGATAGTCAAAAGACGAGTGGTGAAATACAGATAACGGATGAGTCATGTGCCGCCATGTTAGTCAAAGGTACAATTCGATTTCGGAAGGGAGGTTCTATAATAATTTTTATTTTACATTATCACTTACCTTACAAAATAGTGAATGGCGATGTTAATGGATGTAATAAAAAGGCGAGTGGTGAAATAAAGTTAATGCGCAGGGATGATG